>JAQFVV010006375.1:10000-648168 GCA_028023455.1 Epiperipatus broadwayi
CTTTAATGCCTGCATGTTTTTTTTAATCACTCTTAAGTCAGCAAAAAAAAAAAAAATTAAGAATTTCTCCATTCAAGAGAATAAAAAGAATGTATAAGGTTAGATATTGAGAAAATATTATTAATAGATAAACTGTATCATGTTCAATTTAATTAAACTATGTTTCACATGCAAGATTTCTCACATAAAAATTGTCATGGTTAAAGTTGTATTCCTCTCTGTGTCACAAAACAGGACATTTACATTTCACCACATCACAGATACATTTCACAACTTGTAGATAAAATGTCTGATCATTAAGAACTAATTTTGAGAGAAAGATGCTATTTGCATCATAAAAAAATATCAGTCATTATCTTGATATCGGACTTCACTGACTATGTTTTTTGGGACATGATATATTTGACAATTTAACTAAATCATTTGTAAATTTGTGTTTTAACCATAACACTTTATTTTGATCTGTTTTAAGCATAATAATTATTTTCTCTATTGTTTTTTCTAAAAGAAATCCAAATTTTACATTATTCCAATTTTTCAGCCATTAAAAAAATGCTAGATATGCAAAAGACATTTTAAAAAAATTGTGCTATATGGGACCACTTGGCAGATTATATATTAATAAAATGTTTAGTAAAAATCTTTATCATAATTATTTAAAATGATGTTTATGAAGATGTTTACGGATAATGATTTGGACGAACTGATGAGGTTTTTCTATTGAAAATGCAATCTTAAAGATCATTTGTTTTTTTATATCTTTATTTTTCATATAATTCAAAAGGGTATAGATCTAGTTAAGCACTATTATTTTTCCTAATACTATAATAATTTATTGTTAAAATTCTGTAATTTTATGAAATTATTTATGAGTCAGTAGTAGTTGTTTGAAAAATATTTTGTCAAGTAAATCAATACATTTTTTCTGTATTAAAATTTTTAGCCTTTCAGATCTTTTCTTTCAAACATTTGTAAAATAGAAACAAGTTTTTAATTTATTTTGTATAATTTATGTAAAGGAAAATATATAAAGATATATATTGTACCATGTTTGATTACATTTAAAATAGGTATTGTCATATTTAAAAAAATATTGTCATGTTTTTATATATTATTGATAGTTTAAGAACATCAAGTCATGTTTATTTTAATTTTGGAGTTATTGTAGATATACTATGATACAAAATAATAGTCACAATTCACTTTTTATTATTATTTAATAATTATATTTGCAAAGTGCATAGTCATTATTTAAGTATTATATATTAAGGCTATAATCTTAAGATCATGCACTTGAAAAATAACAGTAGGGACATCTACAAATCTTGTGTTAAGATTTGCAGAGTTCCCTACTGTCATTTTTCAAGTGCATGGTTTTATGGTTATAGCCTTAATATTATATTATTATTATTATTATTATTATTATTATTATTATTATTATTATTATTATTATTATTATTATTATTATTATTATTATTATTATTATTATTATTATTATTATTATTATTATTATTATTATTATTATTATTATTATTATTATTATTATTATTATTATTATTATTATTATTATTATTATTATTATTATTATTATGTTTCAATGGTAAGCTTTATTTGTCTTAAAGGGTTACAAGAGTTTACATAGCTTGGATTGCTGTGTTTACATGGGCAATCCGTAGTTGTAGGTTTACATATATAAACATGTATTTATTGTTTTACACAGGCTTACAGGAATTTTAACATGCTGTGAATTAGTTACATTGTTTTACATAACTTGGATTGCTGTGGTTACATGGGGAATCCATAGATATAGGTTTACATATATAAAAGTTGATTGATTGATTTACATGAGATTACAAAAAACTGTCTCACTGTGGATTAGTTACAAGGGTTTTTACTTGGCTTGGATTGCCGTGGTTTCATCAGCAATCCATAGGTGTAGGTTTATGTATGTAAAAGTTTATTTATGCTGTGGATTAGTTAGAATGGTTTTACATAGCTTAGATTGCTGTGGTTATATGGGTAGTCTGTAGTTGTAGTATACACATGTAAAAGTTGTTTTATTGGTTTACACAAGATTGCATGACATTTACATGGTCTGGACTACTGTATCTACAGATGCAATCTAAGTTTAGTTTTATTTGTGGTTGAGTTGCATTGGTAACATAGATGAGGACTAGAAATTTCTGGTGCATTTCAATATATGAGTGTTGCAGAGGAGTGGGGAGCTACAGCTATGTTAGAATTGGTTGCAATTGTTAAGTTGAACTTTGTGGTAAGCTGGTCAGACTCTGGGTCTGTGTGCTAGAGATCAGAGCTGAGTAAGGCTTTTGATGAAGTTTAAAAATGAGATCCATGTGTAGGGTGTCCTGATATCCAGAGGAGGCTGGTGGTACAGCTATGTTCAAACTGGTTGCAACTGTTGACTTAGAGTTTGCGGTTGGTTGGTCTCTGACTCTGGATCTGGCTGTGTTAGAGTTGGTGGCCAAATAAGGCTTTTCATATGATTTAAGTGTGAGATTCATGGATAGTGTCCAGGCAAATTCTAGGCAGGTAGTTAGGCTCAGCATTGCTATTAGAAGTGACATGTTTTTTTTTTGAAATTATCTAGTAACTTGATGATAGTTGAAGATTTGAACAGAAAAATTGGAAATCAGTTCTCAACTGATTGGTAATTGAAAAAAGTATATAGAGTTTTCTTTTTTCTAGCCTAAAGTTTTGACTACTTTATGAGCATAATCAACCAGGGCTTGTTAACTCAATTGTGAGCAAATGAACTAATTGGTGGGAACTTGAAATCGAATTTTTATTACTAAACAAAGATTAGAGATTGCTACAATAACGTGAAAAATAAACGTATCCCTGATTGACCTATTGGACTTTGAAACTCTATGTTGGTATTATTGTGGGCAAACACTGGTCATGCAATGGCTTTTTTTAATTATCGTTAGGTAACTTGATTTCAATTGGAAGTTTGAATAAAAAATGTATTAATCAACTGATTAGACTAAGATCATGAATTCTTTTTAAGCATAAAAAAAAACAAAGCTAGTTAAATTGTTTATTTAGTAAGTGAATTACTTGCGGGAAATTTGTAACTGATTTTTTTTCCAAAACAAAAATCTGACTTTGCAATTAATAAAATTAAAAATTGGCTTACGTTTGACTGAACTTTGGATTTTGAAACTCTGTGCTGACAATGTTGGCGATAAGCATCTGGTCATGTGATTACTTTGTCTGCATATTGTTTTTCAAAATTATAGTTGGGTAACTTGATTTTAATTAAATTTTTGAATGAAAAATGCAATATAAAAGTATTAAACAATTATCAACTCATTGGAAATTGAAAAAGGTATATCAGGATAAAGTTTTTATCCTGCCAGGTTTAAACTTTGAGTACCTTTGGAACATGGAAAACTAGAGCATGCTGACTTGGTTGTGAACAAATGGACCTTTGCTGCTGAACTACTACTACTACTACTACTACTACTACTACTTATTATTATTATTATTATTATTATTATTATTATTATTATTATTATTATTATTATTATTATTATTATTATTATTATTATTATTATTATTTAAGCAATACAATAGGCAGTATCTTACTATAAAAATATTACATAAATTTGAACATAAATTTTGATAAAGTTTTGCATTAACGTTGTATTTTTTTTTTGCATATTATAACAATAATGTTAAGATAAATAAATAACAAGTTATGCTTTCTTGCATGTGTATGATTATATGTGCATATGTATTTAGATTATCGTGTAAATTTAAATTCATGTACATTTTTAAAGTTATATTTTTATTAAAGATTATAAAAATGTAGTAATCTGTTGTTAAACAAACAAATGTATTTTTGTAAAAAAGAAATTGTAAAATCCTTGCCATTATTTTATCTTTAAATTTAGAAGAAAACATTTTGGAATGGATATTCAGTGGATTAAAGGAAGTAAATTTCAGATGATCATTGAATACTATATTTATGTCAGTGACTTAAATGTTACATCAGTAAGCAAATCATATAAATTACCCATGATTTAAATAAAAGGTACTCTCTGTGTATTTTTCTATCACTTTAGTTGATGTGCTGCATTTTGAATTAAATAAAGTATAAAATGTGATACATTTTTTTTTTTTTTTAAATTTTGATTTAAATCATATAATGAAAGGCTGAGTCATAATAACATTTGCTCCAAATAAAAATTAGTCTTTTGAGTGGTACCTATTATAACAACTAAGAAATGGAATTTGTGTTAAGTGTGTTCTAAAAATTATAAAACATAAAGTTTTACTACATGGATTCACATACATTTATATAACACTATTTGTCTGCCTAGAAAATTTTTTCATAGTTATAATCAAATGAATAATAATTGGGATTTAATAAATAACAATTTAATTAGTTTAGAAAGGATATAACAACACCATTTATTTTGTGTTGTCAAAAATGTTGAGGATTATTTATTTAAATAAACTTTGAATATTTAAAAGAAAAGAAAACAAACTTTTGTGATTATTATAACTTTAAAAATATCATCATTTCATGGATTATCTTTGCATAAATTACTAAAAGAACTAGTATAAATGAACTTTATGCACTTTGTTTAATATTTATCATTCAATTAACAGGTCATATATCTTATTTATTCCATAGTTATTTGTGTTATTATTGTGATTTTAAAAACATTTAATATAAATATGTGTGTAGGTGTAAAAATATCAATAAATAATCAAAAAGAAAATTTTAGTAACTCTAAAATAAGATGTAAACAATTATAGTAAACTTTTATTTAATGAATTGTTTTCATTTGTTTAAAAATGATCGTAAGTGTGATAACTGAAATATATATATATTGTAACCCTCTAAAGTGTGGTCAACTACATAATATCACCAAAACATCAGTACACTGAGAATCGTAACCTCGATCACTGATCACCTCCCGCTACACATTGTCAGCTATCAAGAGCTGTATCCAAAAGCATATTATGCTATCTATTTTATGCACCAAGGACCACAACCAACATCTGGAACAACTTATCACAGACCAAACTCATGATCTAACATAAACTTTTATGATTCAATTTGATCGCAGCCAGGGTGTACCGCGATGACCTATCATAGTAGTATGATAAAATACAGTAAACAAATTATAAGTGCAATGTTATTATGTTACAAACCTTAATTTGCGATTTTTATTGTATGAGACCCGATGGCCGACCATGTACAAGATGGCATAATTTGTAAAACTACATACGATTATGAAATTTTAAACCATCTATATGATTTTTATACAAATGCTAGTCCAGGTAAAGCTTTGCAATAAATAAACATAAATACTTGGGTTCTTTTTATAGTTTACTATATCACTGAGACTCTTTTTATACGGACAAATGACAATTTAAAATGTTAAGTAAATATATTCAATCATATCATTAGTTGGTAAATCTGTTTACAAGTCTAATAATTAATTCATATTGCATACTAGAATCAACTACGCAAAGCCAAAATGATGGCAAAGGTAAATGGGATTTTATTGTACCCCCCCCCCCCGCATCATAAACTACCAAAGACTAAAAGCATCCAAATGTTTTTCAAAGTATTACTAAACTCTTATATCATGTTGACGACAGTATGTGCTTCAATGTATGCTCTATCCAAGGTTTATGATTTCTGATTTAAGAATGACACATAGCAACGGCACAGTAAGTTTAAGTATAAATCAACGTTTATTTACAAATTTATCAATAATAAGTAATTAATTCTAATGTGATAATTAAAAAAAAACATAAGTAAACAAATAAAATAAATAAATTATAATTCCATCGACTTTCTTCACTAACATATCATAGGTACGGTTTTAAAAACCTAATCATACCTTATTTCAATTTGATGTAATGAATCTTGAGCAAATTATACTAAATTCAACATCAACTCATGAAGTATTTAACGTCATTTCCAAATTCAATAAATCCATACCGTAAAATTATAATAATATAATAACTAATATTATATCTGTAGGATTTAGCTATAATGTAATCATTAAATAAAATGAAAATGTAAACTTACACTCCGGTAAATAATAATCAACCGACAGTTAATTATTATGAAGTAACTTGAATAGAATGTCCTGCTACAATTTGACGATCTAACTTATGAATTATACTTAAAATGGAAGAAGATGATTTAGCAGATTAACTAAATACTTTGCCCAACTTATATCTATGAAGTAAAACATATTCCTGTGGATGCGTTCATCTACACATAGGAATTAAATAACACTAAACGTTTTGTGGATTGATACACCATCATAAAGTAATACATATAATTACCCAATTCCGCGGATTAACCACCAGCACTGGAATGAGTGTAAAATACAAAAAAAATGGCAATTAAATAATCTGCAGATTAACCACCAGCACAGATTAATGCCTTTTAACATTCTAAAACAACATTACTATTTACTTCACATTAAAGTGCAAAATCATCCTCCTCAGTTATTCTGATCATTTGGAAAACACTAACACTTTAGCAAATGTGGGTTCTTGCATAATAAAATGTTACACTAATCAGGACAACTAATGTACTAACTTATCTTACTTAAAATAAAACATGTGTAATGCAATATGAGTAATATTAGCATAGGAATATTAATCTGGAATAGACTCACAAAATACCCCACAAATATTGATACATCTCATGAATTCATTTAGTACCTTTCAAGCCTTTTCGCAAGCGCTATTCTCTTGAATAAATATTTTATTCAACCCCTATTAATTTAAACTTAATAAAATATAACTTATGAACTTCACAGGCAAGTTCATATAATGATAACATTAAAGTAATGAATTATTCATCAAATACATAAAATTGAACAGGTGTGTGTGTGATATAATTTAAATGTATAGCATTTTAAAGTTCAATATATAAATTTTAGCAGGTGTGTGTGTCACAAATTAGATTGTAGAGCATTTTATAATGACAAATATGATCCGTGAATTCCATATACGATGTGTCGAACAATAAATGTACGAAGTAATAAATATAATTATGGTTGAATTCCATACATGCAATTTTATCCATTTGTGTTAGTTATTATAATCACTATTAGATTAACGATTTTACGTGGCTCCATAAACATGAAACAATTTCAAGACATGACAAGCAGAACTTAAATTAAAATGTTTTTCAAAAGTTATTAATTTCTACATTTCTCTATTAAAAATGTTCCAAGTTTATTACATCCATGCTAATATTTATTTATCCACGCTTAAATCTAGGGAATAATAATTACAGCAATTAATTCAATCATTCCATAACTGACGATAAACTAGAAAATAGCTTTGATAGAATTATTTGAAGACTGTTTATTATCCAAATGACAAACAAATTAATTAAGCAAATATATTACTGGCATTATAAAGTTAAATATCAATCAATACTATGTTTATTAGAATTAGAGAGGGAAATATTAAACTATGTTGATAACTTTAACATTTTACTTTAATTTAAACCTTTTTTAAAAAGCAGAATTTTTCATATTTATAAAACTTCTGTAATTAAAATACTTATTTAAATTTTCCAAATTGTAGAACAATAAAACATTTTAAACATATACCAAATTCTTGCAATTAATTCTTTTAAACTGGGAAGCTCCGACATTTCAAATGTAGGTTGGGAAATTATTACCGGTGATTTACGATCCACTTGGCCACCCGACTTGAACAGACTTTTAAATTTAGCTAATTTCATCTTATACTTAAATACCACAATATTATGCGCTCTACGTTTATAGCAAATTTGTGGTAATCAGTTTACTTGTTAATTATTTTAAAATAAGCTTATCAAATTTTTACACTATTTGCCTTCTTACCATTTCTTTTCTTTCTCTCTCTCCCTCCAAAAGCAAACCACCGACGCATCTTCTCTTAAATTAGCGCTTCTTTCTCTTTTTTTACATTGAGACGCTACGTAATTACTGTATTTATTTTTAATAATTTATTTTAATTGAACAAATGGTTTTGTTAATTTAAATGAAATAATTTTTAAGATCATTTTAAACAAATAAAACAAAGCATTATTTTTTTTTTTGCTACTATTTTCCAAATTAAATGTGTTGTCAAAAATTTTAAAAGAAGTTAGGCATTCCTTGATGCGAATTAGTATATGGAACGAATCAAATTTAAATTTATTAAAAATAATATAAGTGAGAGTAATCTGTTCAAAGCGAGAAAATCCAAGCCAATCAAATCAGCAAAGAAGACAGAGGAAATTTTTTATGCCCAGTTACATCAATTACTATATTTTATGCTAAAATATATAGTTACAATATATATATATATATATATATATATATATATATATATATATATATATATATATATATATATATATATATATATATATATATATATATATATATGGTAAAGAAATGATTATTATTTGGGAGAAGTAATAAGCTTTTTCATAAAATAATAATTAAAATAAATTGATTATTATATTTACGACATAAAGGTTAAGTAGGTGAACTTTAAAAACAGATTACCTTTTTTGGTGTGTAGTATAATATATATATATATATATTGTGCCAAGGCCAAATTGGCACATGTATATAAAATAATTTTGTCGTAAAAAAATTATTAAAACAAAAAAAATCTTCCTCAAAAGAGTTTGAAATAAAAGTTGAAAAAATCATTGATTTAAAGTGGGAAGGGGGTTTTTCTTAAAGTTAAACTGAAGGTTTTATAAAAAGGAAGTAAAGATTTTATTATTATTAGTGAAATACAATTTAAAAGCTTTAAAAAATATATAAATCTCTTCATTTAAATTAAAGAAGAAAAATAATCTTAAAAACTAGTTTTGATGTGTATAGTAAAATTATATATATTGCGTGCGAATGTAAAAAAAATGTACCAGTATTAAATATTATAAATAAATGAAAAATATATTTAAAAAAAAAAACACAGCGGTGTGCTACTAATTAAAGATATGAAAACAACATGTTTTGAAATAGCTACTACTAATTAAACAATCAATCAAAAAACACGTTGTCTTAGGATTAATTGCTAAAGAATTTCAACAATGGATATTTGCTGGAGGATATCAAAAGGAAAACACTTCATCAGTATAAATACGGAATATTTTATTGGACAATCAGTTAAGAGTTTTTATTCAGTCTAGTTTGCAGTGACAGTCTTGTTCCAGTTGGATAACAGTGCATTTCTATTATGAATCCAGAAACAAACATGCGTTGTTGAGCAGCTTTTCGAAATATACGCTTTGTGCTACAGCCTTTTTAGTCCAATAAGATCATCAAAACCTGCCTGAAAAATAATGTCTGCATAACAACTCAGAAATCCTCTGTCAAACATTCAACTGTCTTCAAGAATAAAGCAAATGGTTTTGCATAAAATCTCTTCAAGAAGCATCCAAATCTAACTGGTTAGATATAATCATCGCATCAGAAGCAGCCAACAACAAGCAATATCTCCATTCCCAAAATCCTAGGTAAACATTTATTTATTATTATTTATACGTAGTAGCCACTGCTGTAATTCGTAAATATTCAAGATTCAAATTATATGAACTCTATCATACATAAAATGAACTATTGATATGTGTGTTTAAGTGTCAAATGCTATTAATGTTTTATTATTATATTTGTGAATGCTATATAAATTAATATGTGCGTGATCATTATATCAGTGTTATTAGTTAAATTAGATAAATACCAGTGTTCTACTATTAAAATCTACAAGAATATTTAAACTAGTCTAGAAATGTTAATTTAAAATGTGTGTGTATTACATTAAATTTATAGAATGTTTAAAATGATTTAATGTTAGTTAATAAATTGTCTTTAAAACTTAAACTTTATTTGTCAGTCAATTCTGTTTACCAACCTTTATTAAGTCTTTCCACCACCAATTTTGTATAATTTATTACTGATTAAAATTAGACTGGGCTAGTTTATGGGATGGTTTTGAGCACTGGATTATGAGCCTACTGACCAAAGATGTTGTTTATTCCTTTGAATAGATAGCTGGCACCTGGAGTTTACTCCAAAACAAATAGAGTGTTTGGATAGTAGGGGTTTGAATCTAGCAGCCGAGATGGGCCATTGTTGATAGTTAAAGCTATCAATAAGATCTCCCATTTTGCTCGAACATGCCAGTTCATTCACATAACCTTTATAAGATTATAAATGTATTAAGAAGGACTTTGAAACCGGCCAAAACTTATATGCGTGTAAGTAGGTGGTTTCAGTGGTTCAACCTGGTACATAAATGGCTTTTCCCAACATTGGAGCTCAACCTAAGAAACAATAGTAAATAAATGCTTTGTTTCTTGTTTAAAAAAAGTTTTTCTATACCAAAGCTAAATTACGTATGTTAAAGCGTTTTAATTTTTTTTTTTTTAAAAAAAAAAAAGAATTGACCAAAAACTTTGTTTTCTTTAAATGAAGAGTGATTTGTTCTATTTACATTGGTTAAAATAAATCATTATGTTAAATTAGAGACAGGTGGATGTTTGGGCGGAGTTAAAGCATTAAGATCGGGTGTAGAGAAAATGGAAAAAGGAGGAGTGGGGTCAGCATGTATTTCCAGTTTAGAAATAAATAAATAAAATAGAAATTAGTAAACTTATGAGCATGAATAAAATATAATATTAAAGAAAACTAATATAAAAAAGTAAAGTTTAAAATTATAAATATGACAAGAAATAAACCTAAAATGGAGACTCAAGGTAAAAAAAACAGACAATATTCCCAGCGAGAAACAAAATAAATCCGAAACTAGTGAAATAGAAAAGGTCCCCAGTGAAGAAAAAATAGAAACTCAAGCGAAAGAAGTAGAGAATGCTTCTAGTGAGGAACAAAAAGATAAAAACAAAAAAGAGGTTGAGCAAAAAGAAGGAAATAGGGAAGTCATAGCTTTATTAACTTGCATGTTTGAAAAACAAAAAGAAACTGTCGAAGAATATAAAAAAATATCTGAAGAGCTTAAAAAAAATATCTGAAGAGCTTAAAAACCAAAATAATGAAATGAAGAGTAAATTGGAAGGGCAAGCTGAAATGCTTGAAAAGTTAAAGGACCAGATCGAAATGGGCCAGAATAAAATAAAAGAAGAAATTAGGGAAGAAATAGAAGAGATTAAAATACAAGTAGAAAATCAAATAGAGACTGCTTACCCAGTAATTGAAAAAAATAAGATAGAAGATAGAAAAGTAATTGAGAGATAAAAGTCAGAATGACTGATTTAGCTTGGAAAGTAAATCAAAAGAATAGTAAAAATAGTTCACAAACAGAAATAAAACAGTGTGATCACTTGAGTGCAAACACGCACATTATAAACAATCCGGCAATCGTGAAACAGTTTTTGAAAATACAGATATTTTCTGGCCATCAAGGTGAAGCTCCTATGGAACATTTAAATAGTTTGGAGTGCTATTTCACTCTGAATCAATTAAGTGAGGAGGCTATGATCGCAATAGCTTGTAGCCATTTACAAGGGGGTCTCAATCTTGGTGGGTCTCTTTATATAAAAAAACCTGTCACTTTTGCCGAATATAAAATTGCTATTTTAGCTAGTTATTGGAGCAAAGATTATCAGGAAAATCTTCATCACCAGATCTCGCAAGATAAATGGCGACTGGTGAACCGTTCATTTCTTTTTTTAGAAGGCAAGTGGTGAAATTACGTTCTTTAACAGCAGACCCACTATCTGAACAACAAATTGTCAGGATAGTCCGCCATAGTTTTCCTCATAATGTCGAGCAAATGCTCATAGGAACTGAAAGGAAAACAGTGGAACAAATGGCAGAATTGTTGAGCACTTTCGACAGAGCTAGACCAACTTTTGACACGAGAGATAAGGGATTCAAACCCCAACTTAGAGAGCCAGCTGTAAATGCCATAAGATGTAGACATAGGTCAAAGTTGGAGAGTCCCTGGAGGAGACATTATTCTAATAGTCCTGAGAGAACAAAAATCTTTCGAAGAACCGACAGCGATCCTAACATCTCTCGCACTAGATTTAAGGAAAGGCCCAGGTGTGATTCTCAATCCCCCAGCATGAGTGGCTATATGCAAAAAAATATATATAATAAAGAACCACCAGACAAAAATTAAAAATATGTAATCTGACGGATTTGCCGGTTTGACCTAGTTATTAACGACCATGGACTTGGAATAACAGAAAATGTTTAACAAAGTTTAATGAAACAAAATTAACCTATAGTTTTTCTTTTTAAACAAAATGTAAAAATGAGTATCAAAGTTAGCTTGAATAATTAAAAATGATTAAAGGTAGTCTTAGTAAATAAATAACAATCTTAGAGTTTTTAAAATGTCAAAGCAACGATAAAATGATTTATGTCAAAACCCTCAATTATGTCTTATCGATTATATTGATACCCGAGCTCATAACTCTAGAACATAGTGGAGCATGATGCACACAAAACAAATGTGTAAAATCAAAATAGTCAAGCAAAATGAAAATGTTTTTTTTGTTTAAAAAAAGAGAGTAAAAATTATGCTTTAAAAATAAAAATGAAATAAATAAGTGTATAATGAACGTATTAATGAAAATAAAACATTATCAAATAAAGTTTTAAAAAAAGTGTATTAAATTAGGATTGAGGTGTGTGTGAGCATTTGGGCAAGGAGATAAATTCCAGGCCTGACTTTTGTTGGATTAAGTCTTTTCTTATGGTGACTTTGTTCTAAAGATGGGTAGTGCAAAGAATAAATAATACTGATGATGATGCACCAGTAGAAAAGTCCTGGCATATAAAAGTTAATAAATCTGGAGGAAAAATTCCCAGTAACCAAATAAAATAAATATTTTAGTAAGTCCAATGTGCAGTAGAGATAGTCCTACCATTCACAATCTTAAAGTCCCTGTTCTTGATCCGTTATGCACAAAAATGCCCATGCTGTAGTCACGACTACCGCACGAAATTAAAAGTTGGTTTAAATCAGCACAAAATCTATCTGTGTGTTTGAATTGCAATATACTTTGCTGCCAGCTTCTCTTAATATTACATTTATTACCTAATGATGAAAATAAAAACTAAAAATGCACTCTAGAAAAATAAGAATTTGAAGTAGGTTAAATAATTAAAATAAAATCGATAAAATCAAGTTAAATAAATAAGCATAAATATATCTGTAGTAAATAATAATAAAAAGTGACTCATGATAAACTAATAGATTTTTTTTGTTTTTTGAATACATGCATGTTAAATAAAGATGTTCATAATGATTTACAAATAATATTATAAGATTAGTGTAAATAAATATTTTAAATAATGTTTCGTAAGGGTTATAAATAAGATTGTAATATAAATAAATAGTGTAAGTAATGTTCCTGTGTATTTAAAAATAATATTGAAAGATAAATATAAATATAAAGTCAATCTAAGGTGTATTAAGAGTGTGTAAGTATAGATGTGTATATATGCGCACATACACTGGTAATATTCGGTAAATACGATACCTTATGATGAGTATCTTAAATGTATTTATCCAGATATCCTTTTAGGTTATTTTCTTGGTCCAGTAATAATTCGATATCTAGAATATTAGTAGGTGTAGAATTATGCTGCACATATACACATGTGTAGGAATTATCTAAAATAATAAATTAGTAAATCTTTAGAGTCAAGAATTAAAATTGCAAGAGATAAAATGGTCAAAAATGACGCATTTTACTCTAAAATGGAGGGGGGTGTAATGTGCCAAGGCCAAATTGGCACATGTATATAAAATAATTTTGTCGTAAAAAAATTATTAAAACAAAAAAATCTTTTGCAAAAGAGTTTGAAATAAAAGTTGAAAAATCATTGATTTAAAGTGGGAAGGGGGTTTTCTTAAAGTTAAACTGAAGGTTTTATAAAAAGGAAGTAAAGAGTTTATTATTATTAGTGAAATACAATTTAAAAGCTTTAAAAAATATATAAATCTCTTCATTTAAATTAAAGAAGAAAAATAATCTTAAAACTAGTTTTGATGTGTAGAGTAAAATTACATATGTGCGTGAGAATGTAAAAAAAAATGTATCAGTATTAAATATTATAAATAAATGTAAAATGTATTTTAAAAAAAACACAGCGGTGCACTACTAATTAGAGATATGAAAACAACATGTTTTGAAATAGCTACTACTAATTAAACAATCAATCAAAAAACACCTTGTCTTAGGATTAATTGCTAAAGAATTTCAACAACAGATATTTGCCGGAGGATATCAAAAGGAAAACACTTTGTCGATATAAATACGGAATATTTTATCGGACAATCAGTTAAGAGTTTTTAATTCAGTCTAGTTTGCAGTGACAGTCTTGATAACAGTGCATTTCTATTATGAATCCAGAAACAAACATGCATTGCTGAGCAGCTTTTGGAAATATACACTTGTACTCCAGCCTTTTTAGTCCAACAAGATCATCAAAACCTGCCTGAGAAATAATGTTTGCATAACAACTCAGAAATCCTCCGTCAAACATTTAACTGTCTTCAAGAATAAAGCAAATGGTTTCGCATAAAATCTCTTCAAGAAATGTCCAAATCTAACTGGTTAGATATAATCCATCAGAAGTAGCAGAAGCAGCCAACAACAAGCAATATCTCAATTCCCAAAAATCCTAGGTAAACATTTATTTATTATCATTTATACATAGTAGCCACCACTGTAATTGTAAATATTCAACATTCAAATTATATGAACTCTATCATACATAAAATAAACTATTGATATATGTGTTTAAGTGTCAAATGCTATTAATGTTTTATTATTATATTTGTGAATGCTATATAAATTAATATGTGCAAGATCATTATATCAGTGTTATTAGTTAAATTAGATAAATACCAGTGTTCTACTATTAAAATCTACAAGAATATTTAAACTAGTCTAGAAATGTTAATTTAAAATGTGTGTGTATTATATTAAATTTATAGAATGTTTAAAATGATTTAATGTTAGTTAATAAATTGTCTTTAAAACTTAAACTTTATTTGTCAGTCAATTCTTTTTACCAATCTTTTATTAATTCTTTCCACCACCAATTTTGTATAATTTATTACTGATTAAAATTAGACTGGGATAGTTTATGGGATGGTTTCAAGTGCTGGATTATGAGCCTACTGACCAAAGACATTGTTTATTCTTTTGAATAGATAGCTGGCACCTGGAGTTTACTTCGAAACAAATAAAGTGTTTGGATAGTAGGGGTTTGAATCTAGCAGCCAAGATGGGCCATTGTTGATAGTTAAAGCTATCAATAAGATCTCCCATTTTGCTCAAACATGCCGGTTCATTCACGTAACCTTTATAAGATTATAAATGTATTATGAAGGAGTTTGAAACCGGCCAAAACTTATATACGTGTAAGTAGATGGTTTCAGCAGTTCGACCCAGTACAATATATATATATTGTACCGGAAAAAAAACCTCCAACCTAAACTGGAAGTTGGATCCAAACTCAGTCAAACCAAACTGAATTCAAACCCAACTCACCAGCTCAGATCAATGGATGATCTAAATTGACAGCACAGTGCTATGCACCAAGGAACTAGCTCAACTGTTGGTGATGATTAGAGACTCCTGAACTGACATTAATACTTTATAATAAACTGACTAAAGATAATTTTAAATCGAGTCATATGTATATACTCGGGTTGCTAACACAGACAGCGAGCCTTAACATTAAATAATTATTGAATAAAAGACTTAAAAAACCAAGTGTGTTAATAAAATATTTTAATAATAATAGTAATGGTTTTGTTCAATTTTAAATGATGATTATATCGATCACTTCTAGTCTTAAAAGAGTTTATAATTATAATAAGAATGGCAGTTCCTAATATATGCCAATGAGTATTACACAATAATATTGAATTTTATCTGTCTATGCCCCAACAAGAAAATAAAGGCAGATAAAGGTATTCAGTGGTGACGTAAATTATGATTCTTATTTTATTCAGAAGAATATGAGATTTATTTTCACATTCACAAATCCAGTCATGAAGAGCAAGTTACAAATTTAGGGCATAACTTTAATCTTTATTAAAAAACTTACTTAATTTGAGATAACTGAGAATTTGTTTGACTTTAATTGAAATCACTTCATCACTAATTACGAGCATAAAAGTGGGCTTTATTTGAACAGAGAGGTAACTGTGCTGACGAATTATGAGCTATAAAATGAACAGGAAAGATAATCGCTGGTCGGTGGTTTAAGTAGTATGGCGGCTTGTATTTGACAAGTCTTAGTGCCCTTTTAGGAGATGTGGGACACACGGAAACCCAGGTCGAGTAATAACTATAAACCTTTGGTGTTCCGAATATAATATAAGCAGGAGGGGAAGTGCTTTTCTTCCTCTATAATTTAAAATAACAGTAATATTACCACCGACAAGCCTACAGAGCGGAAGATTGCCCTACATCAGCAATGTTCGAAGATGAAGACTTGATAGTCACCGTTTGAATAATAAAACCCAATATATTATAGAATGCTCTACGTGATGACTTGATCAAATTAATTAAATTCAAACAAACTTTTAACCAAAACTATTTTGCAGCATTTATAAAATTATATTAATTATGCCCCAAACATCGTGCCCTTCCTGAATCTTAATAGAAAGTAACAGAAATTTGAATTAAAATATATTTAGTTGATTCCTTTATTGACCCTTTTGCACAAACATTTTAAGATCATATATGAATAAATACACATTGGTGAATACGAGAAAATAGCTGGGGCATAGATTAGAAATGGAGCTACTAATTTATTATTAGCCAATTATAAAAATAGTAAACATTTAATAATTTCTTTCAACTCGATGATTAATAGTACGTATAAATTTAGTTCTAATGGGTGAAAATTACTATTAGACTTAATATTATATTATTTGCATAAAGCAAATGGAACAAAATAGCTCATTGAGTCAAAGAATTATTGGCATATAATTAAAAATAAATAACATTAATAAATCACTCAATAAATATATATAATATAGTAAGTGAACTGTTATCGTAAAAAAGTAAAGTTAAATTTAAAGACTAGAGGTTGAGAGAATTACTATGTAATTTAAAAAGCATAACTAAAAGGTTTTATAAAGATTATTACATTAAAAAATGAAAAGAGCTCTTAAAGGGAGTGTAAAGTAAAGTTCGAAAACTGGCCAGAAAGTAACAGTTCATTATGGAAATATATTACCATCTCTTCCGGGGCTGGTTCCTTAGCTTACATATCTGGTTTGGTAAAAAGTAGGCACACATTTGATCGATTACTTGAACAGCATTTTAATTGATTTTTCATGATTTTGGCAGTATGATTGGTCTGGAAAGAATTTAGCAGCTTCATTGAAGATTTTCAGGGGACTTCTGGAACCGTAGCCAGATTCCTGATGTTTAGCCCTCACCATGATCGAAACACTATTTAAATTTATGATTTTTAAAATGCACAGAATTTAATGGCACTTCTCTCTACAACAAATATGGCTTCTCCTCCTTCCAAACTTTACAGAGCTATTTATACTGTATCTCATGCCTTTGGGCTAGTGCTTCTTTCATTATCAATATTACAAAATTTATTAGTTGTTTTTAGATACATTCTTTGGATAAGGCTTTTAAACTCATTAACTTGAATTTATTTTCTAATTAGAAAATGAATTTTTAAAATCAGAAAAATGATTTTAATTAGAAAATCCTTACATTTTAAATACTTATCTTTTTTTTCTAATTAATAAACCTTTACCCATTGTTTTGGAAAGGGAAAAATCTGAAAGCTTATTGAAAGAATGTAGCTTTTAATCACTAAAATTTTAACAAATTATTTAAAGTAAAATCAAAACATTCCCGACACAATGAAACTTTTGAACAATTATATATATTTAAATATTTATAAATATATATGCACAATCCACACAGTTGTAATATATATAAATTCATGAATAATTTTATTGAATTTATTAATGGCATTGATTAATTTAAACCTTAAACTAATTAATTTTAATACACATTTATAAAATAGTTTTTCTTTAAGAAAACTAGCATGGATTGACTGTATAAAGCCCCATTACATCGAAAATTTAAGGTTAGTACTACGGTTTGAAGTGGGCTTATGGCTAGATGTCATGAAGCTAGGATCGAAATCATATCCAACTGCTTCAATATATATATATATATATAATATTTAATAATATATGCACAAAATAATACTATACTTAAAGTTAAAAACAATTCCTTAGAAATCCTACTAAAATTCCACATTTCCTTAGTAGATAAACATGCTAAATAATTATTATGTTTAAATTTAAGTATATCCCAGTTTATAGCATTCAAAAATATTATTCATTTTAGTGAGGTTACAAGCATTCCATAATAAAATATTAAGATATTAATATTTTCTTTGTTTATAATAACAACAGCATTAAGTAATTCTATTGTATTTCTTAAAACACATTATAGCACTTAAATTATATTTCCATAATGAATTATAAGTTGTATCACTTAAATTATAAACTGACATCAGCAGAACTTATATTTCCATGAGATGATTTTTTTTTATCTGATGTTATGCAGATTTCTCAAAAATCCAATGCTTTTTCAGCAAATGCATTTATCTACTTATTAACTTATATATGTAATAAAACTCAAAAATATTAAAATACATAACACAAAAACATTGCATAGTTTGTTTATTGAGATGCAGATAGAGGGACTGTGACCAGACTAATATTAAAAGTTTAAACACTTTTATTGATGTTGTGACATTTAGGTCACTATCATACATATTGTTTCTGTAACCTAAATCAATTCATCTTATTGGTATGATGTCTGTTATTAAGAGTTTAATTCCAGTCAATAATAAATTTCTTACAAATACCTTAAAATTCTTGATAATAAAATATTTTCTTAACATTGTAATAAATAAACATTTTAAAAAATAATAAAAAAAATAATTTACAAATTAAAATACATTCTTCAAATCGTATTTTCAAATAAACTATAAATATTCATTGTTTATTACTGACTTAAATACTTGCGTTTATAAAGAAATGTTTTTAATACATATAATTTAATACTGTTTTAATTATATAAATATTAATACATATACATGCATACCCACATTCTAAATAATAATTGACTAGTTTACTTGTCTATGTTCTCATCTTATTGTGAAATATATGAAATAAATAAAAATGTTAACAAATGAATCTATCAATACATAATTTACTCTATCAAGTCTTTCTAAAAATAAAATATTATATTTTACATTTATTGCTATATGAAATATTAACAGTTTAATGTACTTTCTGTTGAAAAACATACAAATTATATCTGTCATCTTACCCTAATATGGATTGTCAATCATTTAATTATAAAATAAACTACTTGATTTTTTTTAAAAAAAACCAATTGACAATTAAAATAATATAATACAACTATTTGTTTTAGGAATATAATACTTTTAGGTTTAAATTTAAACCATGATTGTACATTTCCTTCTATTCACATCCACTTATTTTAGCTCATTAAAATCCCCAATATAGCATTATTTATCAGTCATAACAATATGCAAAACTTAATAATAAATATTTTCAAAAATTCACCTCTAAATTTTATTATTTATTTCAGTTTGACTATAAAGTAAGCCCTTCACACTTTACATCTCATTATAATTAAAATAGACAATAAATTCATTATCACAATATATACTATCATTAAGTCTAAAATATGTACATTCAATGTCTATATATTGTGCCGGACGAAAGATTTTTGTTTCGTACATCCTGACCATGAGGGTGCCACTAGTCCGAAAACCGGAAATAGACATTTATTTTAAGGGTGGGCAGGATATACGAACATGAATGTGCCAGACTAACCCAGGGAGAGCAAAAGCTAATGAATGTGGTTCAGACAATTGAGAAAACACTGAGACATACATCAGCCAAAATACTTATAAGAACTTTTTAAATTTATTAAACATAATAACAAAATAAACATGAAACTTGATATACATTTACTTAGCAGATCTTAACATTGAGTGTATGCGAGCAGAACTACGTTAAATACCCAGGCAGACATGTTCATTTCTTATCTATGACACAATAATGGCTTATATCTTCTTGCTAGCGGTTCACCCAACCAATTCCCTTTTCCCTATAGAGATTTAGTAAGATGGATGTTTGTGGAGAATAATGGGATGGTGCAGATGAGCTTTTCTTAGTCCAGAAAAGAAATGTTGGAACCAAGAATGTCATAATTCTGCAAAATGCTCATGGACAAGTATATTGAAATGAGCCAAGGTTAGTCTCACACAAGAAAGAAATATGAATTACGCAATCTGAATTATAGCAAATAAATCTCTACCAAAAATAAATAAATCATATATCCTAGAAATCACTAGCCAAAGCCAAGTTTGATTTAGTTTAACGCCGAAGCAAACAAACCAACAAAAATAAAAAAAAACTACTAAGGTCGGTCTGAGCATTTAACAAGGGTTAATCATAAAACTGAGAAATTATTAAGCATATAAAATATCACTCACCCGACACTCTGGAACAAGCAACATTTTAAGATTGAAAATCTTGCTACTAAGATTGTAATGTAAAATAAACAAAAATACATTAATATTTAAATTGATAAATTACACTTCGTAAATATAATTTCTTTTTAAGATTAAGCTGAGATTTGTGAGAGACTTAATTAGAGATTTAGCCCTGATTTTGACATGGACTAATTTAGCCCTGATTTTGACATGGAAAGGTAAGTTACCTCGAGATAATATTAATTTCTGTTGTTCACACAAAGCTCGCTTTATGGAGTCCTCTACAATGGATGTCATTTACTACAGGTTCAGAAGTCTGGAGGTATTATCGGGATCCACTCTGGACTTGACAGTTAGGTCATGATGAAAGTCACAATTTGGAGCTCTGGCGGTTCATCTTTGGAAAGGCTCAGCCCATCATGTTGTGGAGGTTCTTCGTGGCGTATATTACAGGCATGGCGTCTGAATGACTGCTATTATCACGGAAAAATAGAGTTATTGTCGGTCAACGGAAATTCAACTTGGTGATTTCCGTGGCACCAATATAAAAAAAAATTTAGTCACTTTCACAATGCAACAGTTTAATAACAGCTAACATCTGGATCGATCCTCAATAAGAAGAAGGTGAGCAATAAAAACTGAATGAACAGAGTAGTCTCTTTTAATTCTCCTCTCTAATCAAACAAAAAAATAAATTACCCAGCTATTTATGTCCTTCGTTATCTCCCGCACAATCTTAATTAGAAAAACAATATCTTACAGGGCTTAACCTTACAAAAATGATTATTATTTAAAAAAAAAAAAAAAATACAAAACTAAATCTCAGCTTTAAAATACATCAACATTAAGTTTTTTTTTTTTTTTAGTTTAAATAAAATACATATAAGAGCACTAATTAAACCTTGTTTGCTTTTAATTATTTTAAAAGAAAACAAGCGTCATTAAAAAAATATTTTATACTAAAATCAACTTAGAATTAAAAATATAAGATTTCAAAATAAATAAGTATGTGTGTTATTGCACATATAAAACTTGGGTTTTTCTTTTTCCAATTTACATGATAGAACCCTTGAATCGGATAAAGTATCCAGTTCAACTGCCTCTTCACGCCAACAAAAAAAATAAAAGCATCGATTTGCTATTTCTTTTTTTTTTCAAACTTTAAACCCCAACATTTAAAACTTTTAAATCCCCTCCCCCTGGCCAAATATTTGCCATGAGATCAATTCCTTAAGTGTACCTCCTATCTTTTAGGTGGCTGGCCTAAGGCTTCATGCATTATAAGATCCATAGACCCCACGCTCATCTTCCAATACAAAGGCATTCGGACCATTTTTCTTTTGTATAGTGAAGGGTCCCTCATATACTGGGAAAAATTTCTTATATTTATGCTGGGTTGGATTGGTGACATGAGGTTTTCGTACAAAAACCAAGTCCCCTACCTCGAATCTACATGGTCGTGGATTTCTCCGCTTTATGCATACTTCAGCCATATGTTTCAACTTTATTCGAGCCTTTCTTTTATCCATTTCTTTATCAATTTTGTCCTGATCTACATTCAAGGGAGCCTTTATCAGCATTGGATAATTCTGTCCAAAATGTAATCTGATGGGGGCAAACCCTGTAGATTCGTTCTGTGTCCAATTTATGTAGTTAGTGATGTTTCCCGTCTGATTCACCCATCCATGGTGATTTTTGCTGACATAAAGCCGAAATAAATGGTTTAACTCCCTCATGACTCTCTCACAGGGATTCGATTGAGGATTACGAATAGATGTTAATACATGCTGAATGCCCTGTTTCTGAATCCACTTTTTCCAGTGGTGAGATTTAAAGGGTGTCCCATGATCTGTAAATATCATCTGGGGCCTACCAATCTTAGGAAACTGATGCTCTGTAAGATCCGGATAGTACTTCGTGTATCCGCCTTTCTTAACGGATATGCAGCTACATACTTAGAAAATATGTTGTACATTACGATTAAATATCGGTATCGTTTATAGGCAGGTAAAGGCCCATAAAAATCTATGGCCAACATTTCATTAGGGTTGTGTGCTAAAATAGGCTGCAAGATCCCAGTAAATCTCTTATTTACATATTTAGTTTGTGAACACACATGACATTTTCCCAAAACTGATACAACATTTGAATATAAACTTCGCCAGTAAAATACTTCCCTGAGCACATGTTCTACTTTACATGGTCCATAGTGTCCATAACGGCAATGTATATACTCTATAAGTTTGTTCCTGAGTGTTTGGGGTATAAGAATTCACCATGAGTCTTGTTCTGAGGCGACTCTGTATTGCAATACAGCATCTTTTATTCTATAGGCTTAGTATTTTTCCAATGTTGCTGTGTCACTGGGTTCTGTAGTTCCTATTCCTTTCTTATATGTCATGATTTGTGCATACTCTGAGCTGGTCTCCTGTATTTCAGATAGCCTTCGTAATTGTTGCTCTATGTACTCATCTATGGTCAATGTGAATGCTGCAATACTTAGATTGTTGGGCTCAAGATGATGTGGGGTCAGATCTATGGGATGGCAACTCAAAATATCCGCCACAATATTTTCCTTTCCTTTACAATATAGAACTTTATATTGGAATTTCTGTAGTGTAAGACTCCAACGTATCAATCGATCATTCGATAAATAACTGCTATTAAGAAATTCCAAGCTCTTATGATCCGTAATTACAACAATCTCTGACCCAAGCAGGAATTGTTTAAATTTACTGAAAACCCAAACAATGGCCAAAGCTTCCTTTTTTTTTGTCGTGTAATTATTTTCTGCCCCTTTTAGCTTGCGGCTACAAAAATACAACATTCTGTGATGTTTTTTTTTGTCAATTTGAAATAACATGACTCCAAGCCCTTGCCCACTGCTGTCGGTCTGAACATAAAAAGTTTGTGAAAAGTCAGGGTAGGCTAGAACCACCTGTTCCAAGAACTTGTTTTTAATGTGTTGAAATTCCTGCTCCTGTTTGTACTCCCATACCCATTTTTGGTCTTTTGTCAATAACTGAACCAAATTTGCAGCATCTAATGCAAAATTTTCATAGAATTTATGATAAAAATTGCATAATCCCAGAAAAGACCGTACCTGATGCCTATTAGTGGGAGTGGGAAAATGTTGTATCGCTATTAGTTTCTCGGGATGAGGTTTAATACCTTTTTTCCCAATTAAAAAGCCAAAAATGTAACCTCCTCCTGGACTAGGCAACTTTTTTGTAAATTGATGGTAATGTTTTTCTGGTAACACTCCATTAAGAACATTTTCAAGTGTTCCATATGTTCTTCCATATTTTTAGATGCGATGACTATGTCATCCATATATATCACAATCAGACTCTTGATTTTGTCTGATAACACTTGATCCAAGCACTTTAGAAGTCCTGAACCACTATTGATTAATCCAAAAGGCATACGCTTAAATGCATATGTATGCCCTTCATAGCGGAAGGCAGTATATTTGTGGTCAAATGGATGTAGAGGGATCTGCCAATAACTGGATGTCAAGTCCAATATAGAAAAAATGGTTTTCCCTTGAAATTTTGAGAGAAGTTCAGTTATTGTAGGTGGAATGTTTCTTTCAGGAATGGTAATGGCATTTAACCGCCGGGCGTCCAAACATATTCTGACAGATCTATCTTTTTTCTTTACCACTACTAATGGGTTAACATATGGAGATGTGTGCTTTTCAATAACTCCCCATTCAATCATTTGCTGTATTTGAAGATCTACTTCAGCCTTATATTGAAATGGAATGGGATATGAACGACTCTGGAAATGGCTTTCATCCTTAACTTGAATGCGATGCACATACCCCTCAATGATCTTAGGCCCATTCGAAAAAACTGTATAGAACTCCCTCAACAGTTCCATTAGAGGGTGTTGTCTTCCATTACTTTTAACATGGATTGCGACACTTTATTTTGCATTTTCATGGTATCCCTCACTTGCTGAACACACTGTACCTGAAGTGGCTTATAACTCTTTAGCCCTTCAAATGGCATCAAAACTTCTTGGCAAAGAAATAAACATTTGTCATAATCCAAAACACGCTTATGCCTGTACAAAAAATCAGTCCCAATTATAACATCTTGTATGAGACCAGGCATTATCAAAAAGATATGGTCTAACTCTATGTTACCCAGATGCAAATGTAACCACACCTGTTTGGTTTCAATATTTGCCTTCTTGCCATTGGCCAGTGTCACCTGCATTCTTTTTATTGGCAGTGTATACAAACGTAGCTGGTCTTTCTTTATTTTCACATAAAACTTACTAGAGAGCAATGACATTTGACTTCCTGAATCAACAAATGCTTCTGTAATGATGTCTCCAGTCTTTATACTGACAATTGGGCAAGTCTGCATAGCTCCATTCCATGCTGGTTCTTCTTGATCCACCATCACATTAGCTACAGTCCTATGGCTTTCTTTCCTTTTTTTAATTGGAGCTGATATTTGACTCTTTTGACCTTTTTCTATCGAAATTATCTGATCGTCTTGCATTGTTCTTTTCTCCACTTCTTCTCGGGCCAGATTATGTTCAACTTCATTAAACAGTTTGATCATTTCTTCAAAGTGAATGCTGCTACTACACAACATGATCTGATATATATCCCTTGGCATATTGCCCAATACAATTCGGCATATCAGCCTCTCAGACAAAGAGAAAGCCATCAATGACTTCAGCCTTGCTGCTTGTCTGCAGAAAAACTGGTAAGTTTCTCCATTATCCCTAATATATCTTTCTTGTGATATATTGATGAAGATATGATACTGCTTTTCTTCACTCCAAAAAGTGTGCAATAATTCGTGTCTGTAATCCCAAAAAGTCTGTGGTTTGATCTTTAAGATATGCCACCAATCCTCAGCCATTCCTTGTAAATAGTGGCATGCAATTGTCACTTGTTCAGTCTCCTGCCAATTGTGACATCGAAACATCTCTTGCAGGCTCTCCAAATGCTCTAATGGGCTTTTCCAAATATCAGCCATAAAAGATTTTATTTGCCAATCTATTTCGGCCATGATGCTAGCTAGACTATCTTCAGCCTCTTCTCTAACTTTATTTAAATTCCCAACACAACTTCTGTGTATTTATGAAATTTATTTCTTTTTTTAATCTTCAATTGCTATTTATTATATATATATTTAAAGCACAAAAGTTAAACTGTTTACTTTTTTTTTAAACGCGAACCTAAAATCTTTGCTTGCGTTTTTTTTTTTTATGAACATAACAGCTAATTTTTAACTTTAAAAAAAATCTTTTATATTTTGTTACTTCTAAAACGCGAACCGAAACTCTTTGTTTTTCTTTATTATTATTTTACGAACGCAGAACTAATAACTTTTTTTTAAATAAACAAAGAAACAAAATAAATATATAACTTCTTAATATCTTTTTGTCTGACCCGTCCGTTCAGTAATAACTCTAAAGAACACTGTTTAATTAACTATATATATTAATTATTCATATTGAAAAGATGAACCCCCTACTCCAAACTGCTTTCTACCATTTGGCACAAACTGATCTTTACCTACCGAATCTTGCCTCCAACACTGAAATATTCCTCTATTGTCCGAACAAAATCTCATGTGGGATTTAAAATCGAAGGCCCGCGTTGGTTGTGCTAAAATTACTATAGCTATGTGCTGGACAAAACATTTTTGTTTCATACATCCTGACCATGAGGACACCACTAGTCCAAAAACCGAAACTAGACATTTATTTTAAGGGTGGGCAGGATATACGAACATGAATGTGCCAGACTAAACCCAGGGAGAGCAAAAGCTAATGAATGTGGTTCAGACAATTGAGAAAACACTGAGACAAACGTCAGCCAAAATACTTATAAGAACTTTTTAAATTTATTAAACATAATAACAAAATAAACATGAAACTTGATATACATTTACTTAGCAGACTTTAACATTGAGTGTATGCGAGCAGAACTACGTTAAATACCCAGGCAGACACATTCATTTCTTATCTATGACACAATAATGGCTTATATCTCCTTGCTAGCGGTTCACCCAACCAATTCCCTTTTCCCTATAGAGATTTAGTAAGATGGATGTTTGTGGAGAATAACGGGACGGCGCAGACGAGCTTTTCTTAGTCCAGAAAAGAAATGTTGGAACCAAGAATGTCATAATTCTGCAAAACGCTCATGGACAAGTACATTGAAATGAGCCAAGGTTAGTCTCACACAAGAAAGAAATATGAATTACGCAATCTGAATTATAGCAAATAAATCTCTACCAAAAATAAATAAATCATATATCCTAGAAATCACTAGCCAAAGCCAAGTTTGATTTAGTTTAATGCCGAAGCAAACAAACCAACAAAAATAAAAGAAAACTACTAAGGTCGGTCTGAGCATTTAACAAGGGTTAATCATAAAACTGAGAAATTATTAAGCATATAAAATATCACTCGCCCGACACTCTGGAACAAGCAACATTTTAAGATTGAAAATCTTGCTACTAAGATTGTAATGTAAAATAAACAAAAATACATTAATATTTAAATTGATAAATTACACTTCGTAAATATAATTTCTTTTTAAGATTAAGCTGAGATTTGTGAGAGACTTAATTAGAGATTTAGCCCTGATTTTGACATGGAAAGGTAAGTTACCTTGAGATAATATTAATTTCTGTTGTTCACACAAGGCTTGGTTTATGGAGTTCTCTACAACGGATGTCATTTACTACAGGTTCAGAAGTCTGGAGGCATTATCGGGATCCACTCTGGACTTT
The DNA here is from genome assembly GCA_028023455.1 of Epiperipatus broadwayi. NCBI lineage: Eukaryota > Metazoa > Onychophora > Udeonychophora > Euonychophora > Peripatidae > Epiperipatus > Epiperipatus broadwayi. The sequence continues at coordinate 37,338 of JAQFVV010006375.1, forward strand.
ACAGTTAGGTCATGATGAAAGACACAATTTGGAGCTCTGGTGGTTCATCTTTGGAAAGGCTCAGCCCATCATGTTGTGGAGATTCTTTGTGGCATATATTACAGGCATGGCATCTGAATGACTGCTATTATCGCGGCAAAATAGTTATTGTCAGTCAACGGAAATTCAACTTGGTGATTCCCGTGGCACCAATATAAAAAAAGAATTTAGTCACTTTCACAATGTGACAGTTCAATAACAGCTAAAATCTGGAACGATCCTCAATAAAAAGAAGGTGAGCAATAAAAACTGAATGAACAGAATAGTCTCTTTTAATCCTCTCTAATCAAACAAAAAAATAAATTACCCAGCTATTTATGTCCTTCGTTATCTCCCGCGCAATCTTAATTAGAAAAACAATATCTTACAGGGCTTAACCTTACAAAAATGATTATTATTTTTTTATATAAAAAAAAAAATACAAAACAATCTCAGCTTTAAAATACATCAACATTAATTTTTTTTTTTTTTTTAGTTTAAATAAAATACATATAAGAGCACTAATTAAACCTTGTTTGCTTTTAATTATTTTAAAAGAAAACAAGCGTCATAAAAAAAATATATATTATACTAAAATCAACTTAGAATTAAAAATATAAGATTTCAAAATAAATAAGTATGTGTGTTATTGCACATATAAAACTTGGGTTTTTCTTTTTCCAATTTACATGATAGAATCCTTGAATCGGATAAAGTATCCAGTTCAAAATACTATTATTGATTAAATGTTTAAGTTCCAAAATCTGTAACTTATTAAGTAACACAACTAAATATATTGTATTATTCTTACAATTATCTAAAAAAAATTTTTACTAACACACTATACTGCTATAATCACTGTATGTCTAAAGACAATGTTCTTTGTAAAGCATTTTAGATTAGATCATAAATTATATGTATTAATTAATCTTCTTAATTTGTTATTTAATAACTCATTTTAATGTGTTTAGTTATTTTTCAGATAATGCAACTCTCACAATCCCCAAAAATATTACATATAACCCTATAATACCATTTTATTCTCAATTATTTTGTGTGAAATAATACTACTAAAGTTAAATGAGCAAAATTATTTAACTTGTATATCACATTGTTTTAACTTCAAGTTTTAACATATTTATCTCTAAGTTAGATTTGATCATTCTCTTTAAATGTTTCCTATTTATTAAGATAATATAACATCTTTTTAGTCAAAATTATAACAGACACGGAGGATCTGAAGATTTCCAGTCTTACAGTATCTGCCGCTACAGGGCGCCACTAGGCCATTTGAACCTAGAAAATTTATAGAGTAGGCAGATATGTGCTGTTAAAGATCCAACTTTTATTTATTAAGACCGTTTGCCCTTGTCACTAGCTCAAGGAGACGCAGAAACTTAATATAACTTAAAATATATTAATATTTAATAAAATAAGCCACTGCCAGTAATAACACAAACAAAAAATTTTATTAACAAACATATATAATATTTATATTTAAAATTGAGGAAATAAAATTTATGTTTAGATTTTAACATTTTTAAATTTGGATTACTATTTTAAATAGACCACACAGATGGACATTTAAATTATATTTCACTTTAGCATGTTGGGTATAATAAGGCTACATAGAGTTTTTTTCACTTAAAAACTTATCAAAACATTCATTCAATCTCGGACTAAAAGTCCATAGCCAATTTGATGCCTGCTTCCAGATATATAGTCGCAACCAATGCAATATGAAGATGATAGCATAAAATCACGCCAACATGAATGTGCATCTGACAGCATGATATTATTTGAAGGACATGATCCTTGTCCAGTACAGAAATGTGCATCTGTCTGATGAAGGAATTACATATATAAATTAATTAAAGAGTGCTACATATGGAGGAGAGTGGTCTTTCTGCCAACTTATAATGCCTGTCCATAGAGCTAGAAGGGGTCAATGGTGCAGGAAATACATCTGCGACCATTGCAATGATATGACTGCCTCTTTGGGGTCATGCATTCAGTTGGGCATGTTGCCCTGTATGCTAAACACACTTCACATTACATTGATATAAACACTCATATATTCCTCCACAAGCATTGTCCTAACTATGAAACAAATAGCCTAAAATTAACCCTTTGAAATAAACATAAACAAATTTAAACATAGTTATTAATTTTTATCCATGCCGCTATCCATACCCAACTTTAATTTGATACATTTTAATTTATACATAACACACACACAAAAAAGAGAAATTGAAATGATTGCTTAAAGAGATGCATAAAAAATTACTAATAATTGATTTTAGGCCAGATAATTGTTCTTATTTTCAGCTATTAATTGCAATTTTAGAAAAGTTCTTATTGGATAGACACAAGAGTTCATACTTTATGGATTTAGCATATTTAGAAGTCCATCTTCATGATCACTTTCATAGATTTTGTCCTTCTTTGAAATGAAACCACTACTTGCCATACATTTGGTCAGGAACTGTCATCCAGAGGCCTCAGCTGGCTGTCCAGAAATTAAATTTATTGCAGACTTTTACATCGTAAAATATGCAATACAGCCAGTTATAATGGTATATTCATAGTCAGCTCTAAGATTACACCTACCCCCTCAAGAGTTCCATTTTCTTACATTTCATTATTAACTTAGGTAAGTTAAATGGTTGGATTTCGAATAAGACTTTTTTTTTAAAAAAAAAAAAAACATTATTTATATTAACTATTACATTTTTATTCCTCATGTTTGTGCAATTTTCTTACTGGCAGTACTTTTTATTAAATATTAATATATTTTAAGTTATATTAAGTTTCTGTGTCTCCTTGAGCTAGTGGCAAGGGCAAATGGTCTTAATAAATAAAAGTTGGATCTTTAACAGTGCATATCTGCCTACTCTATAAATTTTCTAGGTTCAAATAGGTTAGTGGTGCCCTATAGTGGCAAATACAGTAAGTCTGGAAATCTTCAGATCCTCCATGACCATTATAATTGGTGCCCACATGGGGCAACATTATAATGGGTCCAGTCATTTATTTAATGTTTTTTAACATACTCGTTTTTAATGTGAGTATGAATGTGTATATTTATATACACATTTGAACAAAACTATAAGTCCTATACATATATAATTCTCTTCGCTATCATACACAGTATATTTATGGATGTCTAACTAAAGACTCCAATCGCCAATCTCACCCTTAGGTAAGAATTTATACTGGACAATATGGAAGTATGTAATAGGATGATAAAATGACCCAGCCTGTGGCTAGCTTTTCTCAGGGTGGGTGGTAAAATTACCAGCAGTAGATCTAACCCTCTCTTTTTTTAAAAAAAAAAATCTCACAACACAAAAAAACCATTAATTTTATATATATTTATTAGTAATAATATTAACGTATCTATCAAAAAATATATATTATTTACGTAAGTTAAGTAAGTTAAATAAATATACTCTATTGCCATAACTAATATTGTTTTTTTATATATTTTAATCCAATTAGTCTAGAATATCAGCTATCTATATAGTTGATGTCTTTGGTTTTAAATTTCAAGCATTGAAAATACCTTTGTCACCATTTTATATCTAATAAAATTTTTAACTATAAAAATAAAGTTAAACTAACACTTAATTTATACATTTATATATACTAAATTATTCATTAAATTAATTCCAAACAGACTATTATCCAAAACATTTTATACAGAAATGGTAGGTATTTAAGTTTTTTAAATCCAATTTAGCTCTATTTATGAACTAAATCTACTGTCATATTATAATATCTCCCTATACTATGTTTTTGCTATATATAAATATTACATTCATAAACGAAACAAAATGATTACTATGCTAGTTAAGATTATTATTAAATACATACTTATTTATGTTTTTATTTTCATCTTGACTCAATAACTATATTTATACCAATCGTTGGTATCGTCAAAATCAATAAGAATAAATACATAGCTATCTTTATAAAATGACTTCCTTTCTAAATTATTATAACTATTTATTAAACCAGCATTATTAAGTAAGTTTAACTTATTTTCAAAAAATTTTCTCCGATTATGTTTTCTCCAGCAGTAACATCTTTTATCAGTAATGGTCTTATAAGATTTTCAATTATCTTCTGATAAAATGCAAAAATTCGTTTTATAATCATTTCTATCCACTTCATTAGGTGTGTAATAATTTTCTTCTTTTGGATGGGTATTATATAAAACTATTTTCTCTTTATAATTAGTAAATATCTATGGGTATTCATCTTAAATAACTAACTCAAAACTATTTCTCTCATGTTGAATTGAACATTTATCAACTTTATTATTCTTTATTAATAATATTTACTGAGGCTATAACCTCAATAATATGCGTATAAAATGTGATAGTAGGGACCTCTACAGATGTTTTAACCACAAGCTTATGCTATGGAAGAAAAAATATTGTCTACATAAGCACTACAACTTTGCCTAGTTTCTACAATTTGTTTAAGTACAATTCTAGATTCAACCTTTATTTGTTTTATTTTAATATCTAATGTAATAACTTTGTTATCTTAATCTGTCTTAGATTTTCTAAATTCATCTTTCAAATCATTGTGATTCTAGAGATTTTTTAATTTCGTTTGTAAACCTTTCTTGCAATTTATCTAATTTATTTTCAAGTTTTTTCTGTTTAGCTTTTAATTCATTAAAACTTATATATTTTACATTGGATTCTTTTAATTTTATGTTTCAACTATACTTAAAATCTTCAAATGAAGCATTTTAAATTTTAAATTGTGCATTAAATTTATCATATGTATAATTAAACTCAATTATTAATGTTTTTAAATCAACTTTTAATTCTTTAATTTTTTTTCAAATTTAGTATTAACTTTTCAAATATTATAAGAAAAAAACTTTATTATATATTGCTTACAACTTCAGACTATCTTAATATCTCTACATTAATAACACCCATTATAGTATTATAGTCACAAACATAAATATATATATAAAATGAAATTGATATATGGATATAAATGATTGTATAAATAAATGTTCTATTAGTAACTAATATTTTTATTAACATTTGTTCACAAGATGACTATGATCAGTTGAGAATATGCAAATAAAACATCATCACAAAGTGATCAACAGTATTCAAATACAGTTATTATTTTGTAAAATGCCTATATATTTTTTATCTATTCTATAGTATAGCTATAAAATTCATCTACAAAGTTCCTATGTAATTAAAAAAAAATTAAATTGTCAAAACTATTTAACACTTTGAGAATAAAATTATTTATTATTCATATCACTTTATAATGATAATAAAATTATAATCACAAATGATTTTTTTTCAGATACATTAAAAAATAATATATTTTACATGTTTTAATATTAAATATATGAAAATAATCTTTGACAATTGGTTTATATTTAGACTCACACTTTGTAATACCAACTGTAACAATTAAAATTTATATAAGTAAATCCATCAATTATCAGACACACCACTTGTAATGGAATTAAAGCAGATAAATAATTGTAACAGAATTTAAAACATATAATAAATAAATGATTTTCTTAGCTTCCAGTTTGAATGCTAATTGTAACAAAATTAAATATCAGGTAATCACTACTAATTGATTTATATTCCAGTCACTCATTAGAATGTCAAATTGTATTAGCATAAAGCATCTACAAATTAAGAATCAAATAAATAATGTTATTAAAATATCAATAATATTGAGCAGCAAATTGTACTGGCTTGAAATAAGTATATTAGTTTAGTCAAATAACATTTAAAAACATTAGCATAACTTTGATTAACTATTTATTCACTATATTAAAGTGTACTAATAAAATATTAAAAATAATGTAATAAATTATTAAAATAAATAAAATGTTTTATTCAATATTTTAGTTAGTTGATATTTTAATATATAATAAAAAATATGTAGAAACTCTTCAAGTTTATATTTAACAATAGTGAAATAAGTTGACTAGAATAATCACAAAATCCAATTTTAATTAAAAAAAAAGTATTAATATAATAAACTTAATAAATAAATAAAAATAATGATATGATTTAATGAGAAAATGAATTATTTCTTGGTAAGTTATATAATGAAAAATTAGTTATCAGTTTTATCTATGGTAATTAAAATGTAAATGACATCTGTTGCAAATGCTACACTAATAAAATGTTTTCTTAATTCTGTAATAAAGAAACATTTTAAAAAATAATAAAAAATAATATACAAATTAAAATACATAAGTATTTGCATGAATATTTCCAAATGAACACTTAAATATATATTTTAAGAAATTCATTAAATATGTTTAGTTTGTTTACTGTTTTCTTACAATAATAAATGTAAACTTATTAATTTAATTACATAAAATATTACATCCTTAATGTATATTAAATATAAATTATTATCAAGACTGTTCATAAATATTTATAACTAAAATGTATTGCTTTTATTATACATGAAGAAAATGATTAAACATATGATAAATCTAAATAAAGCAAAAATTTGTATTAAGAAATATATTTAAATTTTGTTTTTTATATAATTTAACTTTCATTTTTGGTTATGGTACGTTTTATAATTTTCTTCTTTTTTCTATGTATTGATTTCTACTTTAACATATCATACCATTTATAACTTTCTTAAACAATTTATCAATACTAATAACTTACATCAAAACTAACAGTTTTGACTGACCTTCAATCATCATCAGAGCTACAATATTCAAATATATAATGGTCAGGTTAAAATGTATATTTTATTTTTGTTTTGTTTTGTGTACTTAATTATGTATATGAATATGTTTTAAGTGTATTCATTATATAATTATATATTTGAATATTGTAGCTTTGATGATGACTGCACAACAGTCAGAACTATTAGTTTTGATATAAATAAATAATACTGATAAAGTGTTTAGGAAAGTTGTAAATGATATATTTTATGTATAATGAACAAACATGTGCATTGCACAAATAAATAAAGAATAAAAAATATACTATCTGTCTCAATTAATAGTTACAAAAATGATTCTTAGAATACAATTTTATTAAAATAGTATTTATTGATTATTTAACTTATGTATAGTTTTTTCAAAAGACATTTATTTGTGCCTCATTGCCAATGGTTGAGAGGTTATATGACTTACATTGTAAGTTAACAATTGCCAACTTAATGGATTCATCTATCTGCATGGGGAATCCCCACCATGAAAGGAAACCTGTATAGTCTCAATACATCCACCCAGAGATCCCACACACTCAGACTACTGTCACATTACAAGATTTTCAAATGGATTTTCTCGGTACATTTTACATTCCTTATCCTGGTTAAGTCATAATTTGAATACTCAAGGATCAAACAATATGGCCCAAATAAAGTTATACAAATATATTATATGTCCGGATCTGCAGGGATTTCAATCCGACTCCTGTGAATCTGGGTCACAAATCATTTCAGTATGAATGTACCTAGGTTACTAATGTTTAACCAAAATGCTACATATATAATATAATGTAATCTTTACAATACAAAAAATAAAGTTGTTTTTTTGTCCCTCCAGGTCTGCTGTGATTACATTACATCACTCAGCAGTCCAGGAGTGCCCATTAGGCATCATCTTTTATTCAGTGTTTGGGAATATACAAACTTAATATGCAAATGTTTCTCAAGGATCCCAATTGGGGGATGTTACTTGAATTGTTTTGATAATTTGAGACAAATGGGCTTAACTTAAAAGAAGATAATCCACACAATCCAACATTCCATCATTGCTCCAGATATGCATGATTCTTCACTTATGCTGCATGGCCACATGGAATTAGTGATGATTGGCAATTCAATTGTATAGTTTTATTACCTTGGGGAGATACAGATAAATATAATCAAAGTCCTTAGTTGGAAAAAGTTCAAATGCACAAAATAAAAAACATAATGTTAAACAGAAATTCCATAAAAGTTTTATTAATATTCCATAATGTTTTCTATAGTATGTATATAAGCTAAATAAGCTGTGTATAAAAATTCAAGTATATCACAGGTTACAGCATTAAAAAAAATCATCAATTTCAATGATGTTACAAGTTTTTATGTAAAGCATTCCATAATAAAATATTAAGATATTAACATTTCTTTCTTTATAGTAATAATAGAATTGGTTAATTTTGTGTATTTCTTGTGACATATTGTAACAATTAACTTATTTTCCCAAATAAGCACATAAATTATATTTCCATGAGATGATTTTTATTATCCAGTGTTATGCAGATATATTTCCATGAGATGATTCTTATTATGTTATGCAGATTTCTCAAGAGGCAGAGGTCTTTTAAGCAAATAGGTTTACCTAAGTAGTCAATCATGTCTGTAATAAAAACAAAATATTAAAATAAATAATGCATAAACTTTGATAATTTGTTTATTGAGACACAGATTGAGAGAGAATCTAATATCAGAGGCATAAATACATTTTTGATAATGTTACATTTAGGTCACTATCATATATATTGTTTCAATGGTCTATCTCAAATTCAGCTTGTTCCTATAGTCTTCATTATTTATAGAGTTAAATTTCCACTCAATAAAAAAGTTGTTGAAAATACATCAGCATTTTAATAAATAAACCATTTTAAAAAATAATAAAAATAATTTACAAATTAAAATACATCATTGAAATCATACTATCCAATAATATATAAACATTTCTTGTAAACTTATCTATTTAAATATTCAAATATCTATTCAAATACTTATTATATATAAAATGATTTAAATGTGTGTAATTTAATACTGTTTTAATCATAAAAAACATAGAATACATATACATGCATAGACATGTTCTAAATATTAATTGGCTATTTTATTTGTCTATGTTCATATCTTATTTATAAAAGGGGCTCAGTAAATAAAAATGTCAACAAACAAATCTCTCAATATGTAATACACTTTTTCCAGTCTTTCTAAGAATAAAATATTAAATTTTTTATTTATTACTATATAAAATATTAACAAATTAATATAAACTTTAATTAAAAAAATACATTAAAATGTATTCTCATTAACTGTTTATTAAGAGGTAAACTATTGAGAATTAGAATAAAATAAGTCAACTTTTTTAAAAATATAATACTTTTTGGTTTAAATTCAAACCACAATGATACGATATGCACACCTTGATATTTTAATATTACTTGTGAAATATTATTTTTATTAAAAAGCAATACAAAAAATGAAAGGTATCTGAGTATCTTGAAAATATAACAAATAAATAATCAAATGGTTGATGCTTAAGAATTTATAAGTTCAGATATTGGAATCATTTTTATTAGATCAGTAATTATATGTTTTTGAATTTCAGAAATAGAATTTAAACCTAATAAAATTTCAATTATATCTGCATTATTCTTTATATATCTTAATAATTTTAGCCATTTATTTTGTTGTTCTCAGGCTCTAGGGTTCTTATATTTTTATAAACTACAACTAATCACATTATTACATTTAAATATTAGAAAAAAATAAGATGATGACTCTTGTGATCCAACTAAGTCTTTTTAGTAATTTCATGATCTTTTTAGTAATTTCATGATATAAATATATATATATATAATATTATGATTCGATGTCTATATTTTAAAAACAATATACGTAATTATATAACTGAATATTTTTAAATACAGTAACTTAATAATTAAAAATTATTTTATCCACTTAGGAGCGCTTTCGATTATCCCAGTAATCTGTTTCAACTAAAGCTTTGAAACAGATTACTGGGATAATCGAAAGCGCTCCTAAGTGGATAAAATATTTTTTAATTATTAAGTTACTGTATTTACAAATATTCAGTTATATATATATATATATATAACTTTTCAATTGGCATTTATCATTAATTTATATTTAGTAACTTACAAGAGTATTCATTTATTGTTAAGATCCACAAAGCGCATGTGCATTAGCTTAAAAGACTGATTATTAGTTTATAACAATGTATTGTAAACTCCTAAATGTAAAGAACTATAATCAAAAATATAATAAATTTTAATCTCGTAAAAATAATTAATAACAATGTACTTATTTATTGAAAAGTTAATGATTTTAGTGATGGCTTGCAAAAATATATTACTTACAAGATAATTTTCTATAATACAAAACAATGGAATATATTCTATAATTGTGTAAGCCTGCTTAAATAAAAATACATTTTAGAAGATTCTAGCATATTTTTTTCAATATGCCTTCAATTGTATATTTTAAGAGTGCCTTTATTTCTAATTTCTAAAATTTTAAAAATATTAAAGTACTGCAAAATATGTTTTTGTTTTCACTGAATGGTGGAGATTGTTTCATAATATTTCATGAATGATTTTATACTGATTGTTTTTCCACTGACATGATTAATATCAATTACTTTAAGACCGTGAACCTCCAAATGGAAATGGGTAAAAACTCATTTTCTAAACTAATATTGGATAGCATGGTGACTGCCTGAAAATCTGATTTTTTTTGACAATTTAAATCTCAAAATATGTCAAAAATTTCTGTAACTCAACTGTAATACAATTATTTAGGAATTTTTAGAATATAATTATTATTAATTTTATTTCACCCATTTGAAGCTTAAAATTTATAAAATAAAATAAAAGCTATCATTTGTATATACATAAACAAAAACACCGGAATAAACTCTTCAATATTTAATATACTAATATAAAATAAAGTATAAAATATCTTATGATATGTATGCCATCCATCATACATATACACAGGGGAACCCAAGTATAATTGAAATTTTGTAGTAAATAATTGTATATTTATTTTAGGTGTTGCAAATTAAATTGCTTTAAAGAGTATAGTCTATTTAATGCAATGCACTGGTCAAAATAGTTTGTGTAGTCTAGAAATACATTCAAAGTGATGCATTTTAACATCTCTGTCATTCCACCCTGAGTTCTAAGTCAGAGAAAAAAGTGAGACATATTTTAATTTGAGAAATTAAAGAAATATTACATAAAGTGAAATGGAGTAAATATGAGTGATAGATATGTTTGATCATACTGTTAGTAATTAAAAAGTGTTTCAGACTCGAAGCTTTGAGAGATGACACTATGCAGAGGTAGAGCTTTCACTGTTTTTGCCACAAAACAGGATGTTTACATTTTACTCCATCATATAAATGTTTCAGATCTTGCAAATAAAATGACTGACCATCATGAATTAAATTTGAGAGAAAAATATCATTTGCATACAAAAAACATCAGCATTGTTTTGACTTTTAACTTCACTTGTAATGATTTTAGGGACATGGCAAATTAAAAATTTTAATTGAGCCACTCACAAAACTTAAGTTTTTATGAGATCATCTTGATTATAATCTCTTTCAAGCATTACAAATTTTTTCTTATTGTTTTCTGTAAATGAAAACAGAATTTCACATTGTTCAAACATTTCAACCATTATAAAATATTGACAAATATGCAAAATGCACTTTACAAAAAAATTTGCTATATGGTTCCACAATTTCACATAATGATGTCATTTGAACAGATTAATGCAGAAGTATTTCTGCAAAAATATGTAATGGCAGAAGTATATACTACAACAGGCATGCAAACAATAGAATAATTTCACTTATTTTTGTGCCTCCCTCATTTATATATATATATATATATATATATATATATATATATATATATATATATATATATATATATATATATATATATATATATATATATATATATATATCATTAAAAACCACTCAACACTTAGACAATCCCAATAGCAATAATAATCAACAATTTCAAATTGATGTCAAAGCAACTTCCTTTTAACAATAAATATGGAATCCCACCTTTATTAATGATCTAATATACTTATATAGACACTAAAGATTTAACTTGGCAATGGAGATTAATATTATTGATACAAAGAAGTTTAAATAAACCTTTTTAAACAGGTAAATATAATCAATTTTCAATGTAGACTAAGAAACAGTCAGTTATAACATTACAAAGTGCAATTATAAATTTCAAATTGCACCCAAAGTGTTACTTAAATAATATATATAAATCAAGTCAGATGTCACATGACCAAATGTAAACAAACTTATATTACAAATATTATATAAAAAGCTCACAAATAAGCTCTTAACAAGCTTTGCAGAATATCCCTAGCCCCAGACCGATTTCTGCTACTGGCTTCCTCAGTGAGGTGCCAGGATATTCAAGCACTAGATTAAAAATACCAGGACAAATCTAACTCTTTATTTAGTGGATAATTATTAAGTAAAAAATCTAAAATTTTCAGACATCTATATGTCTTCCAATCCAGCTACCTAATTTAAATAGCCATATTTTATACTGCTAAAGCTATTAATATATCATGTATCCAAATTTAGTTCAGTCCCATATGGCAAGGTAATTTTAAGTTTAATTACTGAAAGGGTAATAATAATATTAATAATAACAATTAATAATAACAATATAAAACAACAATAATAATAATATTTTAATATAAGTATAATTATTATTTTGGAGTTTAAATGTAATATAGGAGATTTGAACACAGACTTCCAAACTCCCTTTAGCTATCCACTCTATCTCATGCAACCAATACAGATGACCACACACTGAGAAAAAATAAATGATCTTCAATATGTGGTCATGTGTATTGGTTTTATGAGATAGAATGAATAGCTAAAGAGAACTTGAAAGCCTGTGTTCAGATAATAATAATGTATAATTAATATTTTAAAATTTATAAAAATCTTGACAGAATATTTGTTAATTCATGACTGAAAATGGACCACATGTTAGTATTGACATTATATTGAAAAAAATGTAATTTAAAGCTGTGTCTCTGAGAAATTTAATAGTTGACAGCATTATAAAATAATTGCTATAAAGAATCCAATATGAAATTACTGTAACTGGAATTCAAATTTTAAAAATTGTATAACATTCAGTTAACTTCGTTGCCAGTCCTAAAGTTAGTAGCAGACTAACTTATCAAGCTTCTTAGAAATGGGAACTAACTTCAAACACATATTTTACAAAATGCCTTTAAAATATAATGGATTGCCTCATCCTCAACAGCAATTTCATAAATAAAGCAAATGATTACATTAAAGAAAATTGTCAATATTGATTGCCATATATCAAGTTAAAAAAAAATAGAGTAAAGGTTATGCCCTCAGCATCACATTTCTAAAAATTCAATTACAGGACATTTCATGTTTTGACTACAAGCTTCTTTAAATGTAATTTAGAGTTAATTGTTCTTATGACATCTTCATTTGTGTGAATGTCATTTGTGAATTGTGAAAATAACATATCATATGAACTTTTAAAATTATGGATGAAATTTTAGTATAGACAGTGTACTATATATTGATTATTGTTGAGTATTGTATGTTGGATATATTTTGTGGTAATAATTAATCTTTTAAACGTTTAAGATTTAATAATAATATTTTAATTTTACATGTATTATAATGAAAGCTTCAAATTGGTTTATTAAAATTAACACCATTACAAAAACAAAGTATTTATTAATTAAATTAATAAAATTATCAAAATTCAAGTTAAAAATATAAACAATTCTGTCTTGAATGGCACAATACTTTTATTTATATTTCATAATAAAATATAAATGTAGGGCAAGAGTATTGAACAGTTGAGATCGTTAGGCAGTGTCGATCACTTGCATTTAGATCATTTTTTGAAACCTATTTTATACATGTTAAATGAATTAATTTTAAACACTTGCTATAACCTTCTATATTTATAAAATAATAATGTGATTTAAATAAATGAAATGTGTAAATTATATCCATTTATTTTTGCAGAAATGATGAACTGGGGACACACATATTTTATATTATTTTCATATATAACCAATATCCATAACAAGCATGAGTCTCCTAAGCTGTTTGCAATAAGAATTCTGTCAATAGTTATGTTTTATATTACATTGTCTTGAGAATATAAAATTAGATGTGGTATTCCTGTTCCTATGCTCAATAAATGTACATGCAGATGTGTTAATCCCATTCCTTTGTTATAAAATAATGGATGCTCATTGTTTATATTATTAATGTACTCTGTATGAAAGAGGAAGTCTAAATATGATCATTAGTTTACTATGTACTATAGTTTATAAGATATAACATTTTGTGGGCATATATATTTTTATGAATGTAATTTAATTGTAGATTTATTTATTAAATTAATTCATCTATTAAGTTATGACATTTGGATGATGATGCTTGATTCATGTTTTAAATGTTGTGAGTTAGTTAAACATATTTTCTCACACATGTCCCATCTTTGCTTCTTTATAGAGAGCTGAGTGTATGATACATGATAATTAACTACAATTTGTTGTTAACATTAAAGTTACTTTACTTGCATACAATGTATATACAATTATAAGATTCTGTGTATGCATGATTACAACTTCATACATACTAGATAATTGATTCCATGAACTGGTTGATATCATATGCATCCATATTCATCAGATACAATTAAATAATAGCACTAAAGAAATTAAGGAATTAACAAACAATACTATTATTGTAGAGAAACTCATTTTTAATAAATATAGCTAAAAATAATTCTCATAAAATTTTACTCTAATAATCAAATAAAAGTTTAAGATATTTGTTTTGTAATTTTTTAGAGTCCACCACAAGAATTTCTCACATTTCTCTGCTCTTTTTCAGGTGTTGCTTGCCTAATCAGTGACAATATTAACATAGGAATCAAAATTACACCTTTAGACTTTTGAATATCAAATTTTAAACAACACTCCAACCAACTGAGCTTGAATGTTCTAAGAATTAATAGTTATTACAAATATTTTGTTTATGAGAAATCAAAGTGGAATCTTCAATTCCTTAAAACATAACATAATCACTTGAGCCACCAGTTCGGGGCTTTGTTCTTAAAAAAATTAATGTTTAATGTTTTTTATATATTATTATTTATATTTCATATAAATTTTAAAGATGCAAAACATATTATAGTCATAAAACATGATATGTTTGTACTCTTTCTTTTATTATTCAAATAAATTCCTAACTGATAATATTAATAATTCAGGTATTAAATTTCATAAATAGGCAAAACTCTCTCCATATAGTAGTGCCACTCAAAGCACGACAAAGTAATCAATGGATGCCAAAAGGCTTGTGCATAAAATCCCTATCTAGTGCCTACTCATCCAATAGCCCCAAACTAGTTTCTGCCTTGTGGCCTTCATCAGTGAGGAACATTGGATCTGAGAGGACTGCACCACAAGCCAAAAACTAGTTTGGTAATATTGGATGAGTAGGCACTAGATAGGAATATTATGCACAAGCCTTCTGGCATGGAGAGAGTTTTGCATATTTTAACAACAATTATGAGCAAGCATGGGAGATACGTGATGTTTAAAGGTATTAAATTTCAATTATACACTTTCAATATTCTGTAGAGAAATTTGTCTCTCTCTATATATAATATTAGTTTTTCTAAAGCAAATTTAAAGCAGTGTTTCTGAATATTTTAGATGTTATTTTGATCAATTTATAAATTATTAATAGTGCACTGATATGATTTTATTTAAATTAAAAATAGCTACACAAACTAATAACAGCAACAAAAGAAAACACTTAACCAATCAAATGAATAAATTATAATTTTAAGTATTATTAGATGCATACAATAAAAATTTGATGATATTTGGTAAATAATCAATAAGAATAAAATCATTAAAAAATACATCTATTTACTCAAAATTCTATCTCAGATCTTCACGAATTTTAGTTTACACTCGCATTAGCAAAACAACAACATTATGACTGTTAGCAAATTGTGCATGATTGTTTATAAATACAAAATAACAAGTTTCTGAAAACATTATAAACAAATAAAATATTTTTGTAGATCAATAAAATTGATTTTTAAGTATTATTAAAAACTTGAAAAAAATCATACATTTTATTTTAGAATTTGCATATATATATATATGCATGTGTTAATCTTCTGTGTTAATCTCTTGAAATATAAA
This sequence comes from Epiperipatus broadwayi, assembly GCA_028023455.1. NCBI lineage: Eukaryota > Metazoa > Onychophora > Udeonychophora > Euonychophora > Peripatidae > Epiperipatus > Epiperipatus broadwayi. Next base: position 53,433 of record JAQFVV010006375.1, read on the forward strand.
AAAAATAATTTATTCGAGGCAATATATTTTTAAATACTTTATACTACTTGATTATAACTTTTTTTGTTTTAGAAGTTAATAGCGTTTATCTTCATGATTTTATAAAGACATCATTAATTTGCATAATGTTTATCTAAAGAGAAAATTATTCCTAAAAAAATATATCTTTTCAAATAACTATTTTATATATATATTCATAAGCATAATTACATTTCTCATGATAAAATATGCCTCCAAAACTAGCAATTTTTCTGACTTGTTTTTAAATTAGTTCTTCAGATAACTGCTCCATAATAACAATATTAACGACTGAATATTGATTGATAAATAGGTGTTCTTAACTAAAAATTAAATGGGATGAAGTTAACTCAAACTATAATTAGGAAGTCGGATGATGAATAATACTTCAATAGTTCTCTGTGAGGAATCTGTTGAAATTTTATTTTTCATATAGTCAATTAACTTAAATGTATAACATTATTCTTATACCCTCTCCTTTATATGTATAACATTACTATGTGCTTAGAGATCCACATCCACACACACATATTTAAAAAAAATAAAAAAAATATAGTGCTTTTATTATTGTTTTTTTTTTTTTTTTTTGCAGAATCAGCACTTAATGAACTGAATAAATATACAAGAAAATATTTAATAAATATTATAATTCTTCAAAAAAATAATTAAAGGCACAACACATATGAAGAATAATATACATTTGTCATTAATTTGCTTTCCCAATTGGCTTAAATTATCAAAACCTTTCAAATATTGTCATCATTATTTTTTATTTAGGCACTGTATTTTATTACAACTTAATCTTCAAGATTACAGCTTTTGTACCACCTTGAATATAATTTAGATTTTTTAAAATAAATGTATCAAATACAGAATCATGTGTGAAAAAAGTATATATTAGCCATTTATAATAATGGTTGTATTGATTCTTAGTTACGTTTAAAGACCATAACTAGCCTGGTAATAATATAACAATATTTAGTTTAATATATAAGTATTAATATTAATTTGCTTATTAATAGTGTTATTATTATTATTTTTAAATTTAGGTGCTACTAACATTGAATCTCATGTTTTTCATGATCTAATTAACATTAAAAATTTCATCTTAATAATCGAAGGTGTTATAAGAAACCAGTATTAGGATATATAGGAAAATTTCATAATATATTTATAGCTCTTGAATATAATGTATATATCAGAATTACATTGATTTCAAGGAATTGATCCAGAAGTATTATTTGGTAGATATTGTGTCTAGATAGTTGCCTGGAAGCTGACCATCACATAATATTCATAATACTTTTTATCTTTGATACACAATGTGGGGCTCAATTTTAAAATAAAATATACCAATGACTGACAATATTTAACCAAAAATAGTGTATTTAGTTTGGAAACTTAAATTGGTACAGGCATAATACTAAGACCCAAAATTGTGTATAATTATAAAATTTATATTCTAGTTGCAATAAAATTAAAGGCATATATATATATATATATATATATATATCTATCTGATTTATTATTATATATATATATATATATATATATATATATAATGAATCAGAAGAAAAAGTAACATGGAGATTATTTTGGGAAATTGAGGAATCAGTCTAAGAAGAAATCTTATTTATTAAATTATTATTAAAAGCACAGTAGTAGAAAATCATGGACTATATTACAGAAAACATAAATGAGGAATCTGAATCCGACATCATGGAGTAAAGGAATATAAGCTCAGAGCACAAAAATTGTTCATTTGAAAAAAAGTCCCAAGTCATGTAGAAAGTAACAAACATGATAATGAAGATAGAAAAATATGAGTTTAGAAGATATATTTAAAAAAATTACAAGCAGTTGCTCTGGAAATCACTTAACATATATTTAAGAGAGTGGAAGTAAATATAAGAGAATTAAAAAATTGTAGAAGATAAATTGGAGAGTAAAGTAGAAGAGAATCAGAGAGTAAAAGAGGATCAAGTAACAATGAAAGACAAAATGAAGAGCAAAATAAAAGATATAAAGAACATTACAAAGATTACAAATGATTTAGCAAAGAGCTTAATGAAAATACAAAATTGCAAATAAAAATATAGATAAAGAAGAGCATTCAGGTTCAGATATCCATAAAACTAAATGCAGATATGTATATACTTTGTATGAAATGATAAAGCATTCTAAAATTGAGAATATAATGCATCTTTTAGGAAAAAGTAAATATGAAGAGAATAGAAAAGTTAACAGTCAAAAACATAAACAGAAAACATTAAAAATGTGTAGCATATAAAAAATTGGATAAATTTCAGTTTGATGCAATACTGAAATTTGATATGAAAGAAAATTCTATATGAATGAGATCAGTAATGATAATGACAATTGCTAGAAAGCCGTATTCAAGATTGCTTGTAAAACTTTGCCAATTATAATAGAGGTCAATTTTTATTTAAAATTTAATGAAGAAAATAAAATGAATATACAAGACCCAAATGAAGCAGTTATTAATTTTGATGTTATACATTAATATTGAAAGAAAATATAATCATTGGATAATGATAGTGTGGAAACTAAAATCATATGTAAAAATAACATGCACATTTTATTAGAAATGAATATTTTGATGAAGGCACAAATAAATGAAATGTGTGACACATAAAGTATTAAAATTGGTGTAAAGATGATGGCAAAAAGAAATTAAAAAAGCTACACTATTTGCACAAATGCTAATGAAGATGTTATAAACGACTATGTAGACAAGTATCAAAGTAGTTAAACAATTATCAGAATAAATTCTGATATGGTATAAAATTCATAATAAAGCAGAACATAAAATGAAAAGTCTAAAGTGGATTTGGGCTGAGCATATTGCTAAAAGAGATGATAATAGATGGACAGTTGAAATCTTAAACAGGATTCCAAGATATTGTAAAAGACCCAGACAGAGACCACATGTGAGAAGAATTGATGAAATAAGAAAGTGATGGACTGAACTTGGAGAGACCATCCTGCAGTGGATTGATAATGATTGATGATGATGAGAAAAATTTAAAAATTCTATAAATAAAAAAACCTTTATAAAAATTTAATAAATTCTGAAAGAAATGGTAAAGTTGTTTAGAACTCATAACAAAAATATATGGTACTATAAGGAATAATAGTAAAAAGAAACTTAATGTAAATGTAATAAAATTCAAGCATACTTATAAAGATATGCTTTTTGAAATATCCAATGCATAAAATAAAAAAAGTACTAACAAGTATTTTTCCTAGAGCTTCTTCTTTCTCAAATTACAAGAATGTGTGTGATGAGATTTGAAATCATTATTTTTTTTTGTTATTTCCTCATATTCAAATTCTATTGGTTATGAAATTTTAAAAAAATATTTTATTCCCCAATAGCTTTTTCTAAATACTGTTAATTTTCTTTAATTCACACTTTTCATTTATGCCCTCGAGCTTTTAAAAATCGCTATAGCTTCTCTTAGCAATCTCTGGTTATATTGTTCATTTTTTGTCAGAATATGTGGTTTATTAAAATTGATCTCATGGTTAGTTAAGTTTATATGTGTATAAATGGGTGATGAAGTAGATTTTTCTCTAACTGCCAAAATGTGTTCTTTCTTTTTTGTATTCATTCTATGATTGGTTTATATAAAATTAGTTTATACATATATAAATTATATATTTAAACTACTCCTTAAATTATGAAATTATAAATATGTTATTTGATTTATTTGTTAATAAATATATTATTTGATGAACTTGTTAATAAATATTATTTTTCCATTATTAAATTACTATATATACTAGATAAGTTATTAGCATTAGATTTTGTTATATTTTGATGCTACCACCATAAGAAAGATTGAATATAATTAGACATAATAGGAGCCTCATATTTCTTCTGCTTTAACTGGCATTAAAAGAAGTGGTGAATCTTCTCCCACTATGAGAATACTTGTTTTAATATCCATTAAATAAGGTTAATATGTGAGACTCCTATCATACTAATTATATTCTATGATCGAACAGGGTTAAAACATCTCCAGGTGAATTTCATAAGATTTTATGGATATAATATTTAATAGTCATAGCAGTATATCAAGGGTATGCATCAAAACTAACTATTACAATATAAAACATTTTAGAGAAGTTTAAGTTTAAAACTAACATCACTTTAGAAAAACTTTTGGGGTGGTGATAATAAATTTAAGTAAATGATTATGTAACTTGATTTTTATATATTTTGTTTGTCTATTGCTTCCATTTACAATAATAAAAAATAGATAATTCATGACATTTTAAAACAATTACTAACCATTATCATATTGAAACATGTTGGCTGATTAAATTGAAGATTATCATTTTTAATTCTAAATAGAATTAAACATGTTATCTTTAAAATTGATTCTTATTCTATTTTAATCTTTCATTAGTCAAACAATATAATTAAATTGAGGCCAATTTTACAAAATTTAATTTTTATTTATAGCTTTCTGTTTAAATAATGTTTTTGCCAAGATATAACTATTTTTATTAAATTTATGATTAAAATTAATTTTTAACATAACTAAATAGAATGAAAAACTTTTTTAAAATTATAAATTTATTTAAGGAAATAAATAACAAATTTATTACTAATGTAAGTTTGTATCCTTTTAAATATTTAATATAATTATAAATTTATTTAATATTCATTAAATAAAAACATCTTTCCCATTATTGAAAACAACATGTAAACAAAAACTAAATCTTTACAATAATTTTTTTATACAATTTTAATGCACAAATCAGCGCATAACAGCAGAGTTTCTTCAAATTAAATCACAATTTATTATAAACTTAATATAAATTATAATACATAATAAATAATGCCCGAGTGCTTTCAAGAGAACTTAGCTCTCATAATCATGGGTAACAAAGAGTGAGAGCTAAGTTCTCTTGAAAGCGCTCGGGCATTATTTATTATGTATTATAATTTATATTAAGTTTATAATAAATTGTGATTTAATTTGAAGAAGCTCTGCTGTTATGCGCTGATTTGTGCATTAAAATTGTATATATATATAGTAGGTAGCTGAGTGTGAAATAATTTCTTTTTACAATAATTTTTTTAATGAAATAAAATAAAAACAAGTGCTACCATTTTGAGAAAATTGATTTTAGTAATTTATTCTTTGAATTATAAAACTTTATCTTTTTCTAGAACCTTCTTTTACCTATTAATAAAAATAAAAACTGAAATATATATTTTTTATTAATTACTTGGAAGTATTTAACATATGGTTGCAATAAAATAAAAATCCCATAATATAGATTGCTCAATCTTCATCTGTGTTAAATCATGAGCTGTGAATTTAATAAAAGAAAATTCTGAAGTAATACAAAATTTTACAAAAAAATTTAGCTGTATTAGTATTCATTATTATTTTCAAGTGCTCTAATAGTTGATGATAATATTTTTTACTTAAAAAACCAAAAAAAAGCATTTGCAATTTCCATGTTATTTTGCCACTTAATATTTCAAGTATAGGACAAAAATGTCTCTATAAATATTTCTATATTTATATTTAATATGTAAATATGAAGCAAAAAGTGTTAATAAACTAAATATTAAGTCTTTTATTTTCTATACAACAATGCCTAAACTGTCGGACTTGATTTACTAGCATTAAAGATAATCATAAGTTAAATAAATGAAAATCCTTTATGAATAAATATTATTAATGTTATATATATATATATATAAACATTACAAGCATAAAGCTAAACTAGTCAATATAAAATTAAAACTATCCCAAATCCAAAATTAAACCAGACCAGCATAAAAATAATATAAAAACACAACCTAAGGTTTCACTGCTACAAACAGACTTCTTAGTGTAAAGAACTACAAAAACTACACAATATATATAATATTAAAAACTACCCACAAATCCATTCACTTCCCATCCACCCTTAATATTAAAAGAACTCTTAAATAAGTTAATTGCTCCAGAATAATAAATTTTCAATAATAAAGACTCTTTAATTCTTCTTTGATTTCATTTCTCTCAAAGAAGACAACCTTAGCTTCATCAAAATCAATAGTGTGGCCTGTATCTTTTTCATGGACATACAAAGCAGAACTAAGATATCTATTTTTAATTCTACTTTTATGAACCTTTATTCTTTCATTTAAACTAAACTACTCTGACCTATGTAAACCTTTTTACAATAAACAAGGAATAAAATATACTACAGCAGGAATAGTCTTTCTATAAAAACTTCTTTTGTATTATTTAATAAATTATTCAATGTAACACCCCTTTTCCAAGCAATTTTCTTATTTCCAAACAATATACTATATCTACACACAATTTTATAAGAAGACAATTTATATATATATATATATATATATAAGTATATATATATATATATATATCTTCTTATCTATCTATATATAAATATGTGTATGTGTGTGTGTGTGTGTGTGTGTGTGTATTTTATGAATCTGAAGTGTAAATTTAATGTGAAGTTAAAAATTATTTTTTGTAGTAATTATGAGAAATATTGTCAAAATCTTTTCATTCCTCATAGTTAAAACCATTTTATCCAATATTTGCTAATAGTAGGAAATTAAACGACTTTTTACTGAAATAGAAGAAAAAAGCTTTAAGATATTTTAACTAAGAAGATAGATTGCCAACATATTTATTATAAACATAAGATTGCAGTAATATTTAAAATCAAGGTATTCATGCAATTTCTTTGCCACACATATATGTTATTGATTGCCAATTTGATTTTCTGAACTTTTAACTTCATTTGCATCATGAAAACTTTTGCAAAATCGTTATTAATGTTTTTGTTTTTTTTATTTTTTATTATAAATTGCCATTATAAACTTTAAAACATTTTGAAGATAAAAGATTTAATTTTATATAATTGTCTGAGTTTGTATACAACCTAACCAATAAAGCATCATATTATCAAATGATTTTATTCTTTCTGTAAGAGTAATAGCAATTATACATAATTATGCAGAGATTATTTTTTTACATTATTTCTTGTTAATAGCTTTGTAGGAAGATTGTTTTGTGGACACAATTTTATATTCACGTGTATTAAACTTATTGTTTTTTAGTTAATAAATTCTTATGAGGATGGATTATTTATTACAGTTTTTTTTTATTTATTAAATTCAAGATTTTTTCTTTAGAATTTGTTTTTAACTTTAATGTAGAATATATTATGTTGAAGTTATTGCAAACTTGATTAGTTTTTAAAAATTATCGTTTCATTTTATAATTGAGCTTTTATATATATAAATTAAAATGTAGATAATATATTAAAAAAAAATACTAGATACAATAAAACTTTTTAAATTTGTTAGATTTAAATTAAATTGCAAAACGATAAACTTGTTCAATAAAGAACTATTTTAATTGCTGATATTAAAATCTTGATCTTAAAATGATTTTCTTTACAATATAATTTAGTATTCAATTGCAACATATATTTTAAATAACAGATTGTTTTTACCTATATAATTATGAACATATTTATAACTACAAAATACATTTGCAAGATATTTTGATAAATAAGCAATAACTATTTGCTTACCAGCGTTATTAATTGCTTATCATCGTCTTAATCCACTCCAAAAGGTATTTTTACAGGTAATTAAAAACATTTGATTGTTCATTTAAATATAGTTCTTAGTAAATCTTACATAGGTATATTAAATTTTTTGCCTGTAATCATTAATAATTATTAATGATAGTTTAAATATATGTTGGATTATTTCCATCACCTAATATGAAATATAAATGTCTTTAACAAAATTCAAACTTTATTTAAAATATAAAATGCAGCTATTTGCTAATAATAACATGCAGGTTAGTGAGCTGTAGTATTTTCTTCTCTTCTTCAGATATGTTTTCCCTTACTTACTAGCATGAAAATCGAACCTGGACTTTTAGTAAGACAATTAAGCAATTTACTCAAGACTTTAATAGGTTTGTAAATGTAGATTATAACATTTAAAGCTTAATGTATAAACAATCTAAATCTGTAATGAAGGCAATTTCCTTTAACAGCAAATATAGTACCACATTTGTCTTTGGTCTAGCATGTTTCTATAAACACTAAGGATTGCAACTTGAATGAAAAGTATGTTTAAACTTCTTTGCATTATTAATTTCTTAATCCTTGATCAAGTTACAATTTTTACTGTCTGTATAAACATATGAGTCCACAGATAAAGACTATTAAAGAAGGTTTTATCAACTACAGATTAAGATTATTGATTGTCTAATGGTTGATTGTTATATATACTTTATATATAATTTGGAAGTTATAAATGACTTCTTATTAGTATTCGTTCAGAATCTGGAAGTTATAATGGACTATTTATCAGTCTGCTTTCAAAATAAGGTTATATTTGCTTGATTGATGGGATTTGTTTAAACTTCTTTGCATTATTAATCTCACATTTCTTAGTTATATTGCAATCTTTAGTGTCTATATAAGCATATCAGACCATAGATAAAGATGGTACACTTTTATTGTTAAAGATGGCTCTGACTAAAGGTTGATATTGTTGATAGCTTAAAAACCTTTAAGCTATCAACCAATTGTCATCTGGACTTTTAGGCTTATGAATATTGAATTTAATAAGATGTCCTAAATGTTTCTAAGAAACATTTAACACTCAATATTAGATGATGGAAATATTACAACACATAATTACTACAAATGTACCACCATTATAAACTTTCAGCCAAATATTTATGATAGTTTGTATTTCTTAAAATCTTCTAAATACCATTTATTTTAACACTGCAATATTTGCAGCTAATCATAAACTTTAATGAAACATTTACTATTGTATAAGATATCTGTATGTATAAAACATTATTATTAAGGTTAATGTATATTTATAGTCATTAGAATTTTTTTCACAATTTTTCAAAAAATAATATTTGATTAAAAAATAACAGCAAATCTGTTTCTGAACATACGTTTTTACAATAACTAATATTATTAACAGCATTGAAAACTACTTGGCATTTTAGCAACTATAACATTTTATACACATGTGCTTGAGGCTACAGCCTTAATGAATATTACAAATGTAACAATGAAAATTGTAATAAGCTCAATCACAATGCTCAATCTATAAATTTAGAAAAAGATTAATTTACTCCTTTTTGCCCTAGTTTAACATTAATAGGGAAACAACATTAATCATATTCAATTTTTTATAACTTTTCTTTCAAATATACATACAAATATATAAGTAATTAATTCAACACCACTATATAAATAATATTATTATTGTTAATTTTCTTTCATACCCTCTATATAAATTTTCACCATTCTTTCAAGTGCTAATGCTTGATTAAAAAAGCAACCAATTTGTAGCTGGACATTATTTTTTTGTTAATATTTTAATACTTAACCATTTACATATTTAAATAATTATTTATAAGCAAGGGTATTTAAAAAATGAATTTGATTAAAAGCTCTGCATTGTTTATTAACATTAAGTTTATATTCAAACTATAATATTAAAATCAGCATTGCAAATGAGCTTAAAAATTTGCATTCCTATGTTTGAAAAGCCTCATTTTCCAAATCTGGTAATGTTATATACCCAACAATCAAGTCGATTGGTTTCATCAATCTTGCTACTTGAAACATCAAAAAGATATTTATAGAAAGTAAAAGTAAAGATTAATGTTAATGATATTATTTACATATGTGCATATACCGAGGCATAATGTTTAAATACAAATATATTTAGCTTTTCAAGATTTATTTTTTTTCACTACATAACTGTCTATTATTAAATTTATTTTTCAAATGTAATTGAATAAATTTACATAAAATTTCTTGCTTCTTATAGGGAGTTGGGTTTGGTTAGGCTTTCAAGTTCATTTCCAAACCAACAGATACAAAAATGAACAACTATTCAGCAATAAATACGTATAATTTATTAGTACAAATTATATACACATGTTAGTTAACAAATGTACAAATACAGTTGATATGCTTCAATGCTGAGATAGTCATGCAAAGTATGGAACTCACTTCCAGCTAATGATTAGCCTGTGTTATGAGTTCTGGAAAGAAGACTTTTCCAGCTATGTAGTTAGCTTGCCTTGAGTCGGCTCTAGTTCAGATGTAGCAGTTTCCAGTCCGTAGGTGGACTTACCTCACTGCACGGACGTCTAGGTAAATATCTTTGTTGATGGCAGACGGTTTAATTGGAGAGCACATTTTGTCATTCAGGTTAGCAGAAGTAGTTGCTCTCTGCCTTGACTCCAAAAGGCTGTCTATTTAAAGGCAGATATCCTACCTTACTGGAAACACATGGATTCAGTGTGTGAATCTTAGTGAAGGTTTTAATCCCTTTGGATAGCAACTGGGTGCTAGCCAATCAGGCAAGGAATCTGGAATAATCCACTTCTGAAGGCAGGGTCAAATATGACATTCTTCCCCCTGGCTAAAATTAGCCCTGGAGGACAAAGTCATCGAAATGCACTGGGTGACATTTTGTCTGTTTGGTAGGTTTCTCTAGTTGATTGATGTTCTTATCTTCATCCTCGTCACTTGATGAGCTTGTTTCTGGTTGTCTGCTGCTGTCTTGATAGCTTCAGATGTGTGGTTGAGTCTTAGCTGTTTGTAATGGTGATGATGATGATGACCACCTACAGTTTGCACAACAATGTAGGGGTCCTTTATTTGCATCACCACTGCTGGTCTCCATTTTGTGGAACCATTGTACATATGACATAGTACTTTTGTTCCTATTTGGAATTTTATTTTGTTTTTATCTTCTAGTTGAAGTTTGGCATCAGGTTTCAGCTTTTTGTTAAAGACTTCTGATTCAGTAGTCTTCAACTTTGATAATGTAGTGAGCTGGTTCACTTTGGTCACTTTGAACCCTAAGTGACTGAACCACTCATGATCTATTAAATCATTATGGTTACCTAATGCCACTACCAGTGGTAAATATATAGTTTTGTTAGGCAAAGTAACTTTTCCTGTTGTTTGACCCAACAGTTTGATTTTATTCACTTGATAGTCTGATATTGATCTATTGCAAGGGTGCAGTTTATATTTATTCTTTTTATTTATGATTGACCAAGTCTTTCTTGAAACTATTGACACTGGTGACCCTGTGTCAAGTTCCATCTTGACTGGGGTATCATTTATTATGACAGTGTGTATAAACACAGACTGTCATCTCTGATATGGTTTATACAGGCAACTTGTTTATGTTTCTTATAAGTGCCCTTACTGTCTTTAGGAATAGACTTGGCTGATTGTCTTTTTAATTTCAGACATGCTGCCTTTATATGTCCTATACACCTGCAAAACGTGCATGTTGCTTTGTGGTATGGACATTCTGTATGTATGTGTTCATTGCATCTATAACAATGACTTAGACTATATGATACTGAGTTCTTTGAGCTGACTGAGTGCATGGATGACCCAGTGTTATGCTCAATTTTTTGCACTTCATACTTCATAAGTTTTTTAATGGGTTAGCTTGACTAGCTATTGTTTCTGCTAGTCTTGCTTGAGCTACCACTGTCTCAAAATCTAGGTCTGGAATAATTAACATTTTCAGCTCAAATTGTGATCATTTATGCCACAAATAAAATGATCATGAAGTGCTTCATTCATGAAGTCTTTGAACTTGCACTTCAAGGCTAATATACAGATTCATGTTGCAAATTCTCTAGCTGTTTCTTCCTGTTCTTGTATGCTGAGATTAAACTGGTATCTCTGCATTATGGTTGAGGGTTTAGGAGAAAAATACTCAGTGAGAATTGTCAACACTCTATCAAAATCCAGCTCAGCTGGGGTTACAGCCATATATTGAGACTGGAAAATTTTGTATGTTTGCGGACCTATTGTGGTCATTAGTGTAGCTAACTTTATCTCAGGCTTTTTTATATTGTTAGCCTGTAGATAAAAAATCAAATTCTCTTTATAATTTGGCCAGCTCCAGGTTGAGCCAGATCAAAAGATTCCATAGAGCCAATTGATTTAGCCATCTTTTTTTATTTATACTGAGTAACCACTCTTACTTGTTTTTGTAGTTACATTATTGTAACTAACTGAATGAAGCTTTTAAACCAATAGAGTGAGCTTTTATGCTGTCATTCGAGTAAAGCTCTCATGATTGGTTGATGCTCCTAATTGACATGCCTTTATGCCTGCATTTGATATTATTCAACAGTTTTTTGTTGCGATTTTTCTAAAAGAAAAATACCACGTAAAAAAAATACGGCAACGTAAAAACATTTTCCAAAGCAAAAAATAATAAACAAATACACTCTCGCATATTTTATAATATAATTTTCCAGCAGTGAGGGAAAAAATTTTCTCTGTTACTGCACCAATTGTTTAAACTGGCATAGTTTATTCTAATTTTTCCAGCCATTAGGAAAATTTTTTTCTGTCTTACTGCACCAATATAAATGGCATACTTTATTCTATAATTTTTCCAGCTGTGAAGAAAAAATTACACTGTGACTGCACCAACTCTGTTGTGTTTGGTTAGGCTTGCAGGTTCGTTTTCAAACCAACAGATACAAAAACGAACAACTATTCAGCAATAAATATGTAAAATTTATTAGTACAAAGTTTATACACACATTAGTTAACAAATGTACAAATACAGTTGATATGCTTCAATGCTGAGATAGTCATGCAAAGTATGGAACTCACTTCCAGATAATGATTAGTCTGCATTGTGAGTTACTTTGGCAAGAAGACTCTTCCAGCTATGTAGTTAGCTTGCCTTGAGTCGGTTCTAGTTCAGATGTAGCAGTTTCCAGTCTGTAGGTGGACTTGCCTCACTGTGTGGACATCTATGTAAATATCTTTGCCAATGGCAGAAGGTTTAATGGAGAGCACATTCTATCATTCAGGTTAGCAGATGTAGTTGCTCTCTGCCTTGCCTCCAAAAGTCTGACTATTTAAAGGCAGATCCCCTACCTTACTGGAAACATGCGAATTCAATGCGCGAACCCCAGTGAAGGTTTTATTCCCTTTGGATAGCAACTGGGTGCTAGCCAATCAGGCAAGGAATCTGGAATAGTCCACTTCTGAAGGCAGGGTCAGATATGACATAGGGCATAAAAATGATAATAAAAGTGAATATTGAATCAAATATTCATATATTAAAAATTTTATTCTGTATGATTAATAATTGAATTTCATAAAATAGCTTTATGAAATTAAATTATCAGTTGTATTGAATGATAGTTTATTAACATCTGGCTATAGTCTGCTGATGGAAAATCCTTATAAAAACTGAAAAATTTGTGCATATTGATTCATTTGAAAAAACAATTTAACAATAGAGGGCTCTGCATTATAAATATAAATATTATTATATTTTTAACATTTTTTTCATGAAGAATTTAAATATCATTAGCCACATATAAAGCTTTACTATAACTTTAGGAAAATCATAATTCTTTTGTGTATGACCTAATTATGCTCAAGTAGTTTTTTGCTTACAACAACATTTTTTTTTTTTAAAATAAATAATCAACAGATTCATCCTATTCTAAAGCTTACAACATTAAACAGTTTTCCTCATCAATAGATTAGCAATAACTAAACTTGACATTGATTTCTTTTCTTAGTTCATACCCTATTGTTAAATCTTATCAATTTTATTGATTGTTAAAGACAATTTATTATATTTACAATCAAAAGTATTTTCACATAATCAATATATATATATAGCGCACAGAAAAATACCAGTATAACTTTATAAAGCACCATTCTCTTTATGTTTAAAGCCAAGTGTTGACCGAAATTTCATTCAAAGTTATTAGTAGAAGGAAATTAATCGTTCCACCTGGCTATTTGTTTTAATGGATAAATCCATACGCACTCACATAATTATATATATGCAGCTCTGAACTATTAATTTATATACATTCTGAGTAATTCTTTAATAAATCTAAGTGCATGTTTAAAGCTGATAATGTATATATTTGAGAACGGTTACAGGTTGTGTTCATACGGAATAAATATATAAATTTGATATTTTTAAAATAAATTCGAAATGTATTTAAGAATAACAATATAGAGGAAGATTTACTGCTTAAAGAAAATGAAAACACTTTACACTGATTCTGATCAATTGATTAATATTGTTTGATGTACTAAAGTTTTTGCTTATCTAATAATTATATTTCATGTATTCGATATTAAATATAATTGACATTTTATTTATCAATTACTATTAAATGTTGATTATTCAAAAACATAATTATTCTCTTTTTCAGTACCAACATATGTATTATAAGATTAGATAAGAAACTGTTTGAGTAAGACCCTATATATATATAAAAGGAAACATTATATTTTGCATACCATTAGTAACTGTTTACACCCATTATACATATAAGTGAAATCCTAGATATAGGGCATTGTAATTAAAAAAAACACTTAAGTGAACTGCTGAACTTTTATTTTCTGTTCTTATAGATATTAAATGGAAAAAATATGCATACTGTAAATATTTTTTATTTATACAATTAAATGCATACACTTTGCTGCTCTTTTTTTTTTTTTTTTTTTTGTAAACGCGATTTGAGATGTCATTATTACTATCCATTTTCTGGTTGAAATATTTTATTCAATTAGAATATTTTCACATTTTATAAAAATAAATATTGAAAGTTTTAGTGAGATTTACATTTGTTAAAAAATAAATTGCAGCTGCGATATAACCAGGCAGACAAATTAAAATTTGTAATTACAATTTGAAATTATGTCATATAATAATGTATTTAACTGTTCATTTTTTAAACCAAAAGTGAAACTGCTTCTATCTAAATTCATAAGATTTTATAAGATTGTAGATTAGAGATACACACTTTCCTAAACATTCACACATATATGTATTAAATTACTACAGTTAAATTTGATGTTAAACATTTCTGTAATCATATCTTAACGGCCATAACATAAATATAAACCTTTCCCTGTGTTTAATATTATATAATGCATTTTAATGATTCCACTCTGGCTTATTAAATAAATGAAATACTCTAAGTTCAAAGCACAAACACAAGATAAAACTTTTTAAAATAAAGGAATGGACTTGTATTTTTATATTGGGCTATTTCCATTATCTAATATATGTTTTGAATGTCTTCAGAAAAAATTAACTTTAAATATTCCAAATACATTTAACTATTAGTAATAGCACATCAAACAGGTTAGCATATGCACAATGTTTCAAGTGGTATTAGTCTCCCCTCTTCTTCAGGTGTTGCTGGTCTGACCTTGACAGTACTAGCATGGGATTTGAACCTGGGTCTTTGGATTCTTGTTTTGAATTTTAAGGTAATGGTCTAACCAACAGAGTCATCCTCCCAAAAATAACAGTCTCTAGCAATTTCATATACTTATCTATAAGCTTCCTCCTGATTTCTCCATGTTTTTCTAAGAGCTAAGTTGACTCTCTTTCATCTTCTGAACTAGGATAATTTGCATCTCCATTTCATAGTCTGATATAAGAATACACGATATAAGAATACAACACCATCATCACAAGCCTTCAGGAAAACCAAAGTATTTGGTATGGACCTGGTACTATATCAAACTTTAGACATTATAAAAAACTATGTCTAAAGCTGGCCAAAGTAGAAAATCATTTAACTTTATTATGTATATGTAAATCTGAAGGGATAATTCCTAAAGGTTTGCAACTAAAACCTCCAATTCAATCTCAGAGAAGTGAGAAAATTACTCAGAGAGCAAGTGAAACTCTGTTAAGAGAAAGAATAAATGCTCAAAGATTTTCTAAGTATCAAACATTGCATTCCATTAATAATGTTGAATGTTTTCTAAAAAATAAACTTATTGATGAAGATTACACAAGAGTTCCTCAAGCAATAAGAAAATCATATTCTACATTACATGAAAAAATAAAAGAATGCAAAAAAAAGAAACTTGATAAACTACATAGGCATATCAAAAATCATAATGTACAAATCAATGTACCAAATTCATCTGTTAAAAAATCTCAGTTCTAAACATCTAACAGATACTTAATTTTTTGTACTTGAAAGAGGATTAAACTTTGCCATAACAACAACTAATACCCCTTTATTAGATATAATGGCAGCCATTGAGTAAGTCACACAAAAATTGCCTTTAGTAGAAACAGTAGAATTATGCTGGAGAATAGCATGAACAAAGTGAGGGAAAAGCAACTGAATCTCTCAAAGTAGATAAATCTATAATTATTCTCCTGAATGAGTAAGGCAATGCAACAATTGTAATGGAGACAACTGATTATGACAACAAAATACAAGAACTCCCCACTGAAACCAATATAAAAAAAATGGCAAATCCAGTTCCAAGTACAGAATGAACATTACAAGCATTACTCAGAAAGCATCACCAGTACCTCATTGATTCAGAAAAAAGTAAAGTAACATCATTTTTCAGAAAAACTTCTCCTCTTTATGATCTACCTAAAATTCATAAGTATCATGTTTCATTAAGATCTATTGTTAGTTCTAGAGATTCATTTTGCCAAAATTTAGCAATATTTTTTTTCCAAAGTTATAAGTCCTTTGCCATACAAGACTCACTCATTTGTCAGGGATTCTAGACACTTTGTAGAATTAATTAAGAACATGATAATTAAAAGAACTGACTTACTGGTAAACTTAGATGTCGAAAGTTTATTTACGAATGTACCATATGAAGAAGCATTGTCTATTATAAAGAAAAAATTAAATTATAAAGAAAAAATTAATTGGTGATAACAGTTTACAAACCAGAACAGCTCTTCCTGTTGATAGTATAATGGAACTATTAACATTCTAAATAAAAGCAACATACTATCAATATAACACAGAAATATTCGAACAAAATCAAGGAATAGCTATAGGCTCACCATTGTCTCCCCTGATTATCAATATTTACATGGAAGAACTTGAAGCCTTAGCCATAAAAACTACTCCATATCTACCTAAAGTATTTAAAGTTTAGCTTCACTATGTAAATGATACATTTGTTATATAGCCACATGGTAAAGCACTGCTACAAAATTTCTTGGAAGCACATCAACAAAATATACCATTCAATTAAATTCACAATAGAATCAGAACAAGAACAAAAATTGGCATTCTTAGATGTTTTTGTGACAAGTCTCTCTCATGGAAAAATCAAAACTACAATTTACTGAAAACTTACACATAAAGGAAAATATCTAGCCTATACATCCAATCACACTAGAAGCAAAAAACATGGAGTTATACAATCACTACGGAACATAGCAAAAGAACTTCAGAAACCCGTTATTTGGAAAAAGAAAAGATCTATATAGAACAAACTCTTAGGAAAAATGTTTATCCATCAGCTGTTATTAAAAACATTAAATAGACAACAAAAAGAACTAACAAGAGAAAAGACAATTATTATTGGTACTGCAGTGTGCCCATACATTCAAAAAGTAGTAGACAAATTAAGGGAAATCTGCAATCAGTATAACATCAGAACAGCTTTCCAGAGCCATACCACCTTATGAAAAATTCTAACATATACAAATCCTAAACTTGATATGATGAAAAGAAAATCTGTATTTATGGAATACCATGTGAATGTAGAAGAATGTATATTGGTGAGACCAGTCCTCCCATTGAAAAGTTCTTGCAAGAACACAAACTGATGATTAGAATAGAGAGAACATGTGTCTAATGTAGCAGAACATTTTTTGTGCTAATGAACATATGTTCAATTAGAAAAATACAAAAATATTGGATAAAGAATAAAAGGTACAAAGAAGAAAATGTAAAGAAGCTGCTCATATGACAATGGCAAAGAAATCCCATAAGCCAATCTCATGTGACTATGCATAATTTATGGAAACCACTAATCAACTTTGCTCTTAGTAAAATGTGAAATCAGGAGGAACTTTATAGATAAGTATATGAAATTACTACAGACTGTTGCCTTTGGTAGTGTAGCTCAGTTGGTTAGAGAATTATCTTAAAATTCAAAACACAAGAATTTAAAAACTCAAGTTTGAATCCCATGCTAGTTCTGTCACTGGTCAGGCCAGCAACATCTGAAGAAGAGGGTAAACTAATTCATCTCGAAACATTATGCACATACTATTCTGTTTAATGTACTGTCACTAACAGTTGAATGTATTTGGAATATTTAAAGAAAATTAAATTTTCTAAAGATATTCAATACATATATTAGATGATGGAAATAGTCTAATATAAAAATACAACTACAACACCATCATCACAAACTTTTAGGAAAACATAAAAAAATGGACTGTCATCTCTTTTATCTAAATTCATTTATATAAATCAGCATTTATTTTTTATAGCATCTGTATACAATTGTAATCACATTCATATCGGCTTAAAACCAAATTGTGCAAACGCTTTTTACGAGTGTTAAATAATAAATGAATACCCTCTGACCCATACAAGATATAGAATTTATGCAGCAATAAAAGGAATCTCTTATTACTATGACTCAAATATTTATATATGAGCAAATCTGAAGTACTGGCACAGAAGGTGTGACTATAGAACAGTCACTTTGAATTACTATATATAACTTATGAATGAATGACGCCGATGAAATTTACTAGAATTTACTGAACGTCATTCCAACTGAAATTAATCATATATATAAATCAGCATTTATTTTTTATAGCGTCTTTATACAATTGTAATCACATTCATATCGGCTTAAAACCAAATTGTGCAAACACTTTTTATGAGTGTTAAATAATAAATGAATACCCTCTGACCCATACAAGATATAGAATTTATGCAGCTATAAAAGGAATCTCTTATTACTACGACTCAAATATTTATATATGAGCAAATCTGAAGTACTGGCACAGAAGGTGTGACTATAGAACAGTCACTTTGAATTACTATATATAACTTATGAATGAATGACAAAAAAAATAAAATAAATAAATGCTGATTTATATATATGATTAATTTCAGTTGAATGACGTTCAGTAAATTCTAGTAAATTTCATCGGCGTCATTCATTCATAAGTTATATATAGTAATTCAAAGTGACTGTTCTATAGTCACATCTTCTGTGACAGTACTTCAGATTTGCTCATATATAAATATTTGAGTCATAGTAATAAGAGATTCCTTTTATTGCTGCATAAATTCTATATCTTGTATGGGTCAGAGGGTATTCATTTATTATTTAACACTCGTAAAAAGCGTTTGCACAATTTGGTTTTAAGCTGATATGAATGTGATTACAATTGTATACAGATGCTATAAAAAATAAATGCTGATTTATATATATGATTAATTTCAGTTGGAATGATGTTCAGTAAATTCTAGTAAATTTCATCGGCGTCATTCATTCATAAGTTATATATAGTAATTCAAAGTGACTGTTCTATAGTCACACCTTCTGTGCCAGTACTTCAGATTTGCTCATATATAAATATTTGAGTCGTAGTAATAAGAGATTCCTTTTATTGCTGCATAAATTCTATATCTTGTATGGGTCAGAGGGTATTCATTTATTATTTAACACTCGTAAAAAGCATTTGCACAATTTGGTTTTAAGCCGATATTAATGTGATTAAATTCATTTAATAAACCAGTGGTGGAATATTAACCTAGTACATATTAACCAAAAGTACTTCTGTGGATTGAACGATTGTGTAGAATAGTTAATTACCATTATATTTATTATTTTCATTGTTATATATAAAGAGGGAGAGAGAAAGGAGAGAGAAAGAGTTAAGCCCCAAGTACTGGCTCTAAGCAATTGGTACATACTTTAGTTATTAAAAAATCTTTACATTCCTTTTGATCTATAGACTCAAGTTATGAGTGATTGATCAGTAATAAAAATTAAAGGATAAAATTGTAATTTACTGGGGAAATTTATAGTGGTTTTCATGAGAGTAGACTGAAACTTATAATTAAGGAGAAGAGCAATTTTAATTCATTTTAAACTTCTGTAAACAAATTGTAAAATATTAAACATATAGTAATAGAATCTTACTCTGCTGGAAAATATACAATATACAATACTTTAATCAATTATTTGTATAATAACTGCATATATTGATGAAAATAGTTATTATTTTTCTGCAAAAGGTGAATTTTTTAGTGAGTAGGGATATGATCAGGACTTAATCATTCCAAATATCACATATTTTCAGTAAAGTAATAATCTCTGATTATATATATTATAATGGTCCGCAAGAGTGTCTTAACATATCCTCACTACGAGGGCGCCACTAGGCTACTTAGAACATATAAAATTTATAAAGTAGGCAGATATGTAAGTTCCAAAAAAAATATTTTTTTTTATATATTTTGAATTTGACCATTAGCGCAATGTCACTAGCTCAGCAAAGTAGCAGAGATTTATATTTTATAATAAATTCTTATCTAAGAATATTTTTAAAAAAAGAGAATAAAATAAGCCACTTCCAGAAATTTATGCACAAACATTTATTTACACACATATATATATAAAATTTATCATTATCATTTTGGTATGTTTACTTTAGCATTTAACTACATTTTTAACTTTTATTTTAGCTTTTTATTTACATTTTAATTTTTATAAGTTTGCACAGATGAATTTATAAAAGTTTGTTTTATAATGTTGAGTATATATTGGTTACATAGATTACATGGTTAAAAACATTTCAAAATAAACATAAATGATCAAAATATAAAATCATTGGTGGAATTGCAGAGGGAAATTTATAAGAAACCCAATGGCATTCATCATAAGATGGCGCATTGACACCAATAACTTAAAAGACATCCGAATAAATACATTTTAGATAATCACTGTAAGGTATCATTATTTACTGAATGTCTATATATTTTGATCAAATATGAAAACCAAAAACATAATTAACCGCTAATGAATCCATGCAAGCGTCTATACCCAACTTAACTCTAATGCATTTAGAGTGTCGAGTATGAATAGTCTACATAGATTTGCATTTGAAAAGAAAATATTGTATCCTTATTTAACTTTAGGCCAAAAGCTCATAGCTAAACCAACTTCAATCCATCTGATATATCGATGTATTCAATGTAATACGAATATGACAACACAAAATACCATACTGTCAGGAATGTACATCTGAGCAGCAGGGTTAAGAGAAGAAATTGATTCTCATCCAGATAGGAATACTACATCTATCTGATGAGAAGAGCAATAAAAAAAACTCCATAGGAAAGGACTGTGGTCATTTTTGCCATCTTACGATCACATTCCATAGACAAAAAAGGGTTGTGCGGCATATAATTTGATTCTGCACATAGCGAACATCACACTACATCGACTAATTACACCAATATATCAATCCATGGACCTAATTCAACTACAAAATGAATAACCTAAGACTACCTTCCCCTAATAAAACTTTACAAATCTATATAGCCATTCATACCTGACTTAAGTTTAACATTTATACAATATTAATTTAATGAAAAACAAAAATCATAAATAAAACTTAAAAGAACAAAAAAAATGAAAATGATTTTAAAAAAGAAATACATCAAATAAAAAGAATTAATAAAGAATTTAGTTTGGTCAGATAGGATTCTATTTTTATAAATTAAATACTGGGAAAGTTTATATTTTAGAGTTCTTAGTGTTTTCAAATTAATATTCATTTAAGTTCATAACATGCTTCTGGTTTTAGAAATGTTCATTAGTTATCCATTGCTTGCCGATTGGAATGCATCATTAAATCCCCCGATGATCCTGTGGTCCTCACTATAGGAAAAGTGATGTTTAATTTTCTTTTTTTTTATAACTGAAGGAATTGAAAGTGCATCTTTCAATCCCTTCACCTCTAACTTTCCGACTTAACACATCCCGATCTTCTCTTAAATTTTTTTTACTCATTAAAAATTTATTTGCAAAACTTTTTCTTTTATATGTAATTTTTGGATCCAAAGGACATTACATCATCAATGATGATGATCCTTCCATTGTGGTCCGATTTCCTGATGGATTTCTTTCATTGGCTATTAGTTTCTATTGTTTTTCTATCTGACCGATGCTTATACATTTAAATGCCCAAGGGCTAGTTCACTTGGACTAATTAAAATAATCATTTCCATTTTTTCAATAACATTAATTAATTTGTTTTGTACAAACTTAGATATATTTTTATCTTTAAATCTTTACTGACAATTTAGTTTTAAAATACTTTTTCTTTTTTTTATAAAGTTTCTTTTTTTTAATTTCTCATCTGTGCGATTTTATATATATGAATTTATTATAGAATTTTAATTTTCAATTTTTAATTCTTAAAAAAAAAGTTTTATTTGCGAACTTTTATTTTTTTAATGTTTAATAATAAAAAAAATAATGTAACGTTGTATGTGCCATTACAATATATATAATAGAATAACGAAACTTAAATATATTCCAAACAATGGTAAACAATTTATAATACAATATAAATAAAAACTCAATAAAAACTCATAAAGAAATATTTTCGATTATATTCATAATCATTTTCAACTCAACTTTCAAAATGGAATCATATATATATATATATTAAAATGAATATTCTTATAGGTTATAAATAAAATATATTATTTGGATTCATCTGTTTATAATTTATGGTACTAACATACTGATGTTTTGATGTGAGCCTAATTAAAAAATCTGTAATCACTATAAATCATAAATAGTTCACTTCAAATATGTCATTTATATATATATATAGAGAGCAACTATCTCTGATTGCATCAATTAGACACTCCTTGAATAAACTAATACTTTCATGTAAAACATATTTAGAAACAGTAATTTGAATTTACACAGAGGCTAAACTCTATATACAGTAGCTCCATCAGTGTGAGCCAGAGTAATCAATGAATGCAAGAATATTTGTACATAAAATCCCTATCCAATGTCTACTCATTCAATATCCCCAAACTAGTTTCTTGATTGTAGCTTTCATCAGTGAGGAGATCTTAGCATCTAATGCAACCCTCAAGCAACAACCTCTACTTTATTAGCTAGCTATAAAGTTGAATGCAAAATACAGACTCAATAATGTTTTAAATTTAAGCTCATTAGCTTGTATAGTTGTGAAGATATAAACTCAGTTCAGCATCCATAATTTTTGGTTCTTTGGTTTTCAATAAGCACAGTCACAATAATCATATTGGTAGGATTGGTTTGAAACCACTAAACATCACATGATGACTGTTTCTTATGCTTACCCAAGCTGTTTACACAGAAGCTAAACTTTTTACACAGTAGCACTGCCAGTGCAAGTCAGAGTAGGAAGAAGTTAGTGCATAAAATCACTATCCAGTGCCTACTCATCCAATATTACCATACTAGTTTCTAGATTGTGTTGTTCATCAGAGAGAAGCTTTAGATCTGAAAGCACAGCACCTAGATCTTGAGATTTTATGCAACTCTCCAAGAGCCACCTTTTATTTTATTAGATAACTATAAAACTTTGAGTGCAAAATTAAAACACAATGTTGTTTTTAATTCAAGCTCATTAGCTTGTATAGTTGTATAGATATGAATGCAGATCAGTATCCATACGTTTTGGAGTCTTTAGTTCTATAATAATTTAATCATCTTAATCCTATTGGGTATGATTGGTTTTATAACACTAAACATCACAGGTTCATCATTTCTTATGTTTACCAAGCTGTTTACTCAGAAACTAAACTTTTTATACAGTAGTCATATTAGTGCAAGCCAGAATAATCAATGGATGCAAGAAAATTTTGTGCCTAAAATCCCTATCCAATGGCTATTCATCCAATATCCCAGACTAGTTTCTAGCTTCTGGCTTTTATTAGTGTGGAGCCTTTATCTAAGAGCACTGCAACTAGATCTTAGGATTTAATGCAACCCTCCACAAGCCACCTTTTATTTTATTAGATAACTATAAGGCTTTGTGCATTAGCTTGAATGATTATATAGATGTAACTTCAGTTAAGCATCCATACTTTTTGGTGTCCTTGGTTCTTTAATAACCACAGTCATCACAATCATATTGGGCAGGATTGGTTTTAAACCACTAAACATCTTATGATCACCATTTATTATGCTTACACAAGCTGTTTGCACAGAGGCTATACTATCCATCTTTATTGATGAAAACCACAAAGCAAGAAACTCGTCTGCAGATATTGGATGAGTAGGCACTGGGTAGAGAGATTATGCACAAACCTTCTTACATCCATTGATTACTCTGGCTTGTACTGATGGTGCTACTGCATGGAAAGTTTAGCCTTTGTGTAAATAGTTTATGTAGGCATAAGAAATGATGATTATGTGATGTTTAGTGGTTTAAAAACAATTCTGCCCAATAGATTTATGGTGACCATAGTTATTAAAGAACCAAAGACACCAAGAAGTAAAAATGCTGAACTAATTTGAATTGAAAACATTACTGTGTTTTCATTTTTCACTCAAAGCTTTATAGTTATCTAATAATGTAAATGGTGGGTGCTGGAGGATTGCATTAAATCCTAAGATTTACATGCAGTGCTCTCAGATCCAAGGCTGCTAATTGATGAAAACCACAAGGTAGATACTAGTCAGGGATATTGGATGAATAGGCAATGGATAGAGATTTTATACACAAACTTTTTTGCATCCATTGATTTACTCTGGCTTGCACTGGTGGTAGTACTGTATGGAGAATTTAACCTCAGGGTAAACAGCTTGTATAAGCACAATAAATGGTGATCATGTGATAATTTGAATGTAATTAAAAACTTTTAAAAATTATTAGAACCTATATATATATATAATTAAGTTCCAACCAGTAACTACCTAAACATTCACAGTAAAATATAGTAATCGGTATATATATATATATATATATATATTGGGTTTTAATTTATAAGGGTATTGGTAATTTGGGTATTTATTATGGGTTTGTGGAGTTTAATTTTTAATAATTTTCCATTTAATGATATTAGAAGGATTAAAAATTTGTCTAAATTGAGTGATAAGATGGAGTTTTTACGTTGGCAGATTTATTTTCTTAAAAAATGTAGGGAATTTAGTGTTTTTCCTAGGTGTTGTGTTATTAATTTTAGTAGAAATAAAAAGTTGATTCAAAATAAAAATTTAGTTTTTAAGTTACAAACATATATATTGAATAGTTTTTTAAAAGATACTTTTGTAAGGTTTTATAAATTTATTTATCTATATAAAAGGAATAGATATTATTTAGAAAGGAGGCAAGATTTTAATTATTCAATTTTGAATTTTTTTATGAGACAATTTAGACAGAATAGATCAAATTTCTATTGTAAAAAATATGAAAGAAAATTAAAGTGGTTGTTTGGGAAAGTTAATAAAGTTTATTGTAGTGATAAAGGGTATGAGAATAAGGTTTCTGAGGATAGAGTTGTTAATCTTACGGATTTGAAGTTAAATGATAGAGAATTAGATATTCTTGGTAAAGGCCCTAATTTTGTTCCATTTCATTCAAAAAATATAGTTTTTGATACAATTTCGTCTATTGAATCTAATAATTTGAGTGATGAGCAGAAAGTTGGTATTCAATCGATTTTGAATAAAAGTTTAAAAAGGAAAGAAAAATTTGTTATTAATCCTGCTGAGATTAAACATCTTAAAAATAGGTTAATTGCTAATGATGTAATCATTTCTCCTGAAGACAAAACGGGTAGGTTTGTTATTATGAAAGGAGATGATTTCAAAGAGAAAATGGATAGAGAATTAAATAATGGTAAATATATGTTGTTAGATAAAAATCCAGGTAATTTGATTAAAAGAAAATTGATAGATATTATGAAGAAAATGGTTAATTTAAAATTTTTTAATAGAGTTGATTATTTAAAATGCTATCCTAATGATTTTACATCAGCTAAGATGTTTGTGAATATTAAAACTCATAAAGATGGTTTTCCTTTAAGATTTATTTTTGATTTTACAGGTAGTGTTGTAGAGGGTATTTCTAGATTCTTGAATAATTTTTTAAAACAATTTGTTGATTTTGGTCAGTACACAGTTTCTTCTTCTTTTGAGGCTTTTGATAAGATTAATAATTTTAAAATGGAAAGTAATTGGGTATTTGGAAGTTTAGATATTGGAAATATGTATCAGTCTGTTAATAGGTTAAGCAGTATTGATGTTCTTTTGTCTGTATTGATTAAGAAAAGTTCTTTATCAAAAAATAAAATTAAGGTAATTAAAGATTTGCTTTTGTTATTGGAAGATTCTATGTATTTTACTTATAGAGGTAATTTTTATAAGATTAAGGAAGGGTGGATAATAGGTTATATTATTTCTCCTTTAGTATGTTCAGTTTATATTAATTTTATGGAAGAGGAAATTATTATTCAAAATAATTGTTTATATGTAAAATTATTTGTCAGATATGTTGATGATTGTTTATTTGTAGTTGAGAATGATAAATTGAAGGAATTTGTAAATGAGTTTAATTGTTTTGATCCTTCTATAAAATTTGTGTTAGAAGGAGGGGGGTTAGATTTTGGTAAGTTAAAATTTTTAGATCTTTTGGTGATTAGAAATATAGAAACTAATTGTTTATTGTGCAGTCATTTAGTTAAAAGTAAAGAATTAAGATCTATAATTAAACCTGATAGCTATCAGTCTGTATCTCATAAAGTAGCTGCTTTAAGGAATTATTGTCATAGGAATATTAAATTAAATAATTCTAGTGGGGTAGCTTTGTTTCAGAAATATCAATTTTATAAAGATTATTTGAGTGTTGGATACTCTGATAAATTTGTTAAAAGTATTTTATTTAATAGTAATATTTGTAAGGATGTAAAGGTTAAAGAAAAATATGATTTTATTTCTTTGCCATTTAAATTGTCTTCTTATAAAATTGTGTGTAGAAATAGTAAATTGTTTGGAAATAAGAAAATTGCTTGGAAAAGGGGTGTTACATTGAATAATTTATTAAATAATACAAAAGAAGTTTTTGATAGAAAGACTATTCCTGGTGTGGTATATTTTATTCCTTGTTTATTTTGTAAGAAGGTTTACATAGGTCAGAGTAGTTTGAGTTTAAATAAAAGAATAAAGGTTCATAAAAGTAGAGTTAAAAATAGATATCTTAGTTCTGCTTTGTATGTCCATGAAAAAGATACAGGCCACACTATTGATTGTGATGAAGCTAAGGTTGTCTTCTTTGAGAGAAATGAAATCAAAAGAAGAATTAAAGAGTCTTTATTATTGAAAATTTATTATTCTGAAGCAATTAACTTATTTAAGAGTTCTTTTAATATTAAGGGTAGATGGGAAGTGAATGGATTTGTGGGTAGTTTTTAATAGTATATATAATGTGTGGTTTTTTTGTAGTTCTTTACACTTGAGAAGTCTGCTTGTAGCAGTGAAACCTTAGGTTGTGTTTTAATATTATTTTTATGCTGGTCTGGTTTAATTTTAGATTTGGGGTAGTTTTGATTATATATATATATATATATATATATATATATATATATATATATATATATATATATATATATATATATACAGTGTGTGTGTGATTCAGTACTAACAATTGTAAGTATATTTTATATTATTAATTTATTAATGCCATGTGTTGAAATAATTATAATCATGAGGAAAGTTTATTGATAGCAGTAATTCTTCTCATAGCTTTATTTTCATGTTCAATCAGTAAAAAAATAATTAATCAATTATTATCAAATAATATTATCCAAATAGTTTTCTATACTTTTTATACTATGAAATCATTCACTAGGATTACACTACAACTTAAAATTGTAAATTGTCTGAGAATTTGTTCAAACATATACTGTACTAGGTTATAAGTTGTAAATAACTTGAATATTTGCTTAAAATCATTAAATATTTGGATTGATCATATTTATAGGAGTCATTCATAATTAAAATGGCATAAAATATATTGCAGCTATCAAATAAAAATTAAAAGTAAGTAACAGGAATCATGGTTATTATGCTTTAATATAGATTACCAATTTCTAAAATAATCAAGGTACCTGAAATCATGTTTTGCTTTAAGTAATAAATATATTTAATTCTGGCTTAATAGCAAAATACTAAGCAAGAAGTATGAGTGATTTAAAACTCATTAACCTGAACAATATAATCAAAGTAAAGTCTAAGCTTCTTTTTTTTAAGTGTCATAGAATCGGCCTGGACATGAACCTGCAACCTGGGCAACTTCCTGCAAGTGCAAGGCAGTCGCGCTGACCTCTCGACCACAAGTCTAAGCTTTAAAAGCACATAAAACTCCTATTTGTAAAAAAATAATAAATAGAAACAATATAAGTATCTATTTTATTATTGTAGAAAATATTCTTGCTTATTAGTGCTTGCACTAATAACATATAATTAGAATAGTGCGAAATAGATTTCTTCAGTAAATCATAAAAATAATTTAGACCATAGTTATGCTTTGATGCAGTCAATTCTATAATAATATCAAACTGTAAGATATGTTCACTGTTAATTGCTTACATTTTTATATACAAGATGTCAAGGTGATGCTAATGTATATTACATATTAACAAAAAAATATACAATACCGTCCACATATAAAAAATATAAGGCATGGAAAGTATTAAAATTTTATATAGGTAAACATCATCATCATCATCATCATCATCATCATTATTATTATTATTATTATTATTATTATTATTATTATTATTATTATTATTATTTAGTGTATACATTTTAGATCGCTTAGAAATTAACAAAATATCATAAAGCAATGTGTAGATTCTCAAATAAGAAAATAGATACACTAGTTGTTTTATTTCTGCCATAGTAGTTATAGGTTGAACATTCACTAACAGTGTAATTCTATTGCTTGATTTATGCATTTGTCCATATTTAGATAGATGCGCAATCAGTAATTGATTGTTAAAATTTTTAATTCAGAAGGTAAAGGCTAAATTATTCTAATCTAAATTTTCTTATAATATCAATTTAAAACTTTAACCCAGACCAGGTTGTGAATAAGGACGTTTATCGTTTTTTTTATTAAAAAAAATCAAACAGTTATTACTGTAACTTAATTTAACATAGATAATTATTTTTAAGTCAGACTTCACTGTCTTTTACTAATTATAGTGCCAATGATAAATGTGATGAAGCACTAAATTTGAATACTATGAATCACAGTAGTTTGAAATTGAATCATTTACATTTTATTTATTTATAATTTATTCATTTATGTTATAATTTTGAGCTTGGTCAATGTTTTTTTGCTCTGGTAAAATATTTTTTTTCTTAGACAGAGCAGAAGTATCTGTGCATAGACCCTATGTTAAGATACTTTATCCACTAAGATAAACATTGTTTCTTTGAAATCGATAGCACTATCACAATAATATTTGTTTTATTTCTCTCTTTCCAATTTGCCATCAAAAATTATTTCTTATATTATCTAAATATAATAAATTAAAAAGCAGTCTACCATTATGTTTTTTAGAAGCTTCTTAGTTTTTATTTTGATCATTTTTTTAATATCCTACATTCCAAAAATAAATGTTCAGCCTTCTCTGAACATGCTAGATAAACCATATTCACAATCGAAATTCATTTATCTTTTTTTTTTTCTATTTCTATTTTCTGCTAATGATATAATTTTTTTTAACAACAACAGAATTTTGAATTAATAAAATGATCAAAAATTTACAATACTAATGATTTGAATAGTAACATAATCATTTACACACATCAGTTTATTAAGATATTGATTACAATACACTTTTATAATATTAAATAATTAAAAAAAATTGTGTGTTAGTCTACTTGTTTTAATTTTTGTCACGTATGAATCTATACATACTTACATATATTTAACAATATTGTTAAATATTGTTTTAATTATTATTATTATTTTGCATCTCCAAAATAAAGAGCAACATTTTTCAAATCAGTGTAGTTTTTTTTTTTTTTATGTGTCATAGCATTGGCTGGGACGCGAACCTGCAACCCGGGCAACTGCCTGCATGCTGACCTCTCGATTACCAATGCAAGACAAGTCAGTGTAGTTTTGACATACAAATAAAATAATTTCAAAGTATTTTTTTTCTTATGATTGGAATTTTATTATTTTTATATTTGACATATATTGCAATTTTAATTTTAAAAAAGGCAAATAACTTTTTGTAAAATTAAACTCACTTTGATCAGGGCTAAATTTTGTCATGTGAGACAATATTGTAATTATATATATAGAAGATTATTCTGAAAAATATGTTAAAGCACATGGTAAGTCAGTACACCTAGTGACCTCTGATAGCAGTTATTCCTGATTCAACTGTTGGAGCAAACTGAAACAGAAATTTAGCTGAGAAAAATGATATTTAAAATTTAGTTAAAGAGGACTACATGCTAAGTTTTGGAAAGAAACTGAACATCATAAAATTTCAACCAAGTAATCTGCTGACCAAAGAAAATGCAGTAGAATATCCTTGAAGAAAATCTGCCACAAGCCTGGTCTCTATTCAAGAGTGTAATTATTTAAAATAAACTTCAAAAAAAGATAAACCTTCTAAATCAGTTCAAGGTGCAATTTTATTAAGATGAAATGAATTACATTAATCTATATTTACATATAATAGTTGAAAAGCTATTAAAACAGAATTTGTTAATAAAACTAAATCATTATGCTTAATTGAAAAATTATCACTAATATGTACACATTGCCCATCATTCTTGTTTAAAAATCAGAAAAAGTCAAAACAAAGTAGATTTAATGGAAATTAAATTTACATAATAAAATTTAAATTTAAAATTTAATTAATTCACGATCTTCATATACTGAATTACTACATTAATTGGATTATTATTTTTTATATAAATCATCCTATTTCCATAGAAATTTCTATTATCATTTCCATAATTCCAATTTCAATATTAATTGGAATAAATTCTCAAAACTTCTCATATAGATGCATTATTAATTTTATTCTTATATGTTACCAGACTAGCAAGAAAATGGAAAAAACATTCTTTAAATCATCATGAGTTTTTAAAAATAATCTTATTTTAGTTTCTTCACTAAAAAAAAAAAAAAAATTAACATTTAATTTAAGTAAGTATTATTGTTCCATTTATCAATTTATTAAGTCTTAATTTATAAACAAATGATTATGCTATCTTTGCATAGTCATAAATACTATGGCAATTTAATTTTCATTGAGCAAAAAATACCCTTTACATATTCAAAAAGCTATGTTTTTGATAAACAAATGAAACAATTTTTGCCGAATTCCTAAAACTAATATATATCATATATTTAAATTTACATTATCATTTTTTTTTGCTTTAAAATTAATTTCCTAAAATCTTTTTATATTTTTTTATAAAATAAATATACTTATATTATTGCTAAACCAACAATAAATTATTAAGTATTATCAAATTGCCTATAGTAAAATTTCAAGAATTATATATCATTAATTTCGTTAGCATTTCATTTCAAAATTTTTATTTTTTTTTGTTTCTGCAACAACTTTCATATAAAAATTTAGATCAATTAATCTAGAAAAATTAACATAATTTTTATTATAAATCCATTATGCAAAGCGTACAAAATATTACTATTACAATCTTAATCTTTTCTAATTTTTTAATAAAATTATTTAAACAAATTAAACTACCATATACTAACATATAATTTAAAAACTTAAAATTTTTATTAATTATTAAATCTTTTATTTAATTTATGTAAGCAAATTAATATTTTAAACTTTTCATAAATCTTCTATTAAAACAATTATTTATTAACAAAAACATTAGTAATAAATTACTTTTAATTTAAAAATTATTTAAAGGCAAAATTTATATCAGCATCAGTGGTTATATGTTATTATACATTAATTTTCATTGAATAAATAAATTTAATTATATTCATCTTAAAAATGAAATTTCTAACATCAATAATTTTATAATTTTCCCATGCTTAGATAAAAAGCAGGATTATATATTCTGACCTGGAAAATTATTAGAATAAAAAGCAGGTAAATTCAAACTGTGTAGACACTTGCAAATATTCTATTAAAAATGATCAAAATTTGACCATGTGTATTATCATGCAAATCTGTATTAATGGAAAACTTCTATAAGCCTACTAGAAAAAAAACTTTGTGAAACTCAACCATGAAAATCAACAGAAAACAAAACTAAAAATGGGAACGATCAAAAAAGGACTCAAAATAAACAAAATATGATAAAGGTATTTTAATGTGCACATTATATATTTATTTATAGTTAAAAAAATTACAAAAACCATCATTGGCAATAAAAAATAATTTTATTAGTTTAACATTTTCTGTTGAAGCATGTATTTATATATATATATATTCAAAATTATAAAAAGGGTTCAGCTAATTACATTTTTTTGAATCTTTATTAATCCTGTTTACAGTTAAGGTTAATGAACTGAATCAGTAAGAGTCAAAAATAAGTTAAAATTATTTACAATATAAAATTATATATAATTAGACAAGCTGTTGGATTTATTATTTTATCATGTTATTTTTAATTTTAAAATTATTAATTATTTAATTTATTGAATAATTGTTTAAAAATAGCTTTGATGTTTTATTTTTCCAGTTAACTGTTCTATGAATGGGCCGTGTTGACAGTATTTAATAAAGCATAGTGTTTTAAAAATTTAAAAAGTATTCCAGTAAAAAGATTAGTCTTGTAGATTTGTCTTTCTTATGTTCACAGTCACAATCTTATGATGCAGAGTTAATTCTAGAGAACGATAAATGTTAAGTTATACCAATATAAAGATTTATGTTTGTATTTGGACATCCATATTGTTTTTTTGGTTGGCACAAAAGTATTACCATTAAAGTTGTTCACTGCATTTTATTTTAGAAAAAATTACTAAATAATTGACCTGTATATTAATGGTACCATATGACCAGAGCACTGGTGATGATCAGCATGACTCATGATCCCAGTATAATTTTAATATTGTGGTAAATATTTTAGAATTTAAATATTTGCATCTGTATTTTGCCTAAGTTTTGACATGACTAGGTAATTAGTCTGTTTATAATGTATTTCTTTTAAATCTAGTCACAAGGGATTACAGTGTTGATTTGATTATTCTTAGTATCATTTCATGTTGAATTAAAATTATTAATTCAAAGTACAAATTTTAACTTTCTTTCGTTACAAGTAATTCTTTTTTTTTTTTTTTCCATGTGTCATAGCGTCGGCTGTACAAGTAATTCTTGATGAATAAAATTTATTTATTAGCATATTATATATTTTTTAAAAATAGTATTAAGTACATTTTTTTATATCTTAATTGTAGCCCACTCACATTCTTTGTAAAATGATCTTTTTCTTTTATATAATTCTTTTAGTAAAAATATATATAAAAAAAGAAGCCAATAACATTTAATTACTAGTTCGGAGACTGAATAGCAATTGAAGATTGTAGTTATTTAATTATAAATTGCAGGGTTAAAATCCATTCTCCTTTAGTCTAATAAATTATTAAATAATTTAATTGAAACAAGTGGTTTTTATTAGAAAATATAAAAAAAAGTTAATTATTACTGCCTTTACGGATTAAGAACTAAATTCAATAGCAACATTTGTTTCTGATAAAACTTCTATAATTATTTTTAGTATATATATAATAATACCTTTACTACAGTTTATGCATTCTCTCTTTAGATCTAATATTTCAAAAACATACAATTACACACATGTAAACATAATTTAAAATTACATATAGCTATGACAAATAAATATTGCATTCCGAAAAGTAATTGATATTTTAATTTTGTCTATATATAATGCTTTAATTATTCCCCCAAAACACGGCATAAACATCACTATTTGAAAAATACAATTATTTAATATAGTCATATTTATTTCTGTTGAAATATAAAGCCTTAAACAAGTTGTTACAAATAAATTGATATTTCATCTAGAAAATATATTTTACATGATGACATGTCTATAAGCACAGAAACAATCAACTCTATCATGAGAATGGAATTTTATTGTTCTAAAAAAAAGCAGAAGTCCACACATTCTATTGAGACATTTTTTAATTAAAAAAAACAAAGAAATTTTTAATTTATATCATTAAATAATAACTACATTTTCACAGGATATTTAACTCATTGACCATGGAAGAAATTCTTATCTTCAAGAGGACCAATACTAACAAAAATTTGTTGAATAGCCATATAAATTTATACTGTTTTTATTTATTTGTTTTTAATAAAATTAATATGACCAAAACATTAGATTCTACTGACATATCACAATAAATGCACAAATTCCGATTTTTAAAATATATATTTTAGACAAATGGTATCCACATGCAAAATTGTGAAATCATCTGCAGGCCAAAAGGAATGCACACCCATGGGCCTATAGCAGACATTTTGTAAATTTAAAAAATATTTTAACAAAATTAAGTCCTTCTTTAACAAGTAATATTTTTTAAATATATTATAATATCTGTCAATCACATATATATATATATTAATATAATAGCATTTACTGTTTTGTAATACTTATATATGTATGCAAAACTTCATTAAATTGCTAAATAAATTGTATCTTTATATTTCAATATATTACCCATAAAACAATATTTTATCACTTTGCACTCTTAATAAAAATAAAATCTCATTTGTTTGTTTTTTTCAGTAAAAAAAGCTAACAAAATCAATGGAATATGACAAAATGGCAAATGTGAACCTTTAAATAGTAATATTAATTAAACAACAGTTTCTTGTTCGTAATACACATTAAAATGTATTCAACTAAAAATTAGTTATAATGAGAGATTATATTTGTATTAAACAATTTGAAAAATAAGTTACACATTGCTCATTATTATTTTTTCACTGAGATATAGTTCATTCTAGTGACCGGATATTTCAAAAGAATGTTCCATAATCATATCTATCTATCTATCTATCTATCTATCTATCTGTCTGTCTGTCTGTCTGTCTGTCTGTCTGTCTGTCTGTCTGTCTGTCTGTCTGTCTGTCTGTCTGTCTGTCTGTCTGTCTGTCTGTCTGTCTGTCTGTCTGTCTGTCTGTCTGTCTGTCTGTCTGTCTGTCTGTCTGTCTGTCTGTCTGTCTGTCTGTCTGTCTGTCTGTCTGTCTGTCTGTCTGTCTGTCTGTCTGTCTGTCTGTCTGTCTGTCTGTCTGTCTGTCTGTTGTCTGTTGTCTGTCTATCTATCTATCTATCTATCTATCTATCTATCTATCTATCTATCTATCTATCTATCTATCTATCTATCTATCTATCTATCTATCTATCTATCTATCTATCTTATCTATCTATCTATCTATCTATCTATCTATCTATCTATCTATCTATCTATCTATCTATCTATCTATCTATCTATCTATCTATCTATCTATCTATCTATCTATCTATCTATCTATCTATCTATCTATCTATCTATCTATCTATCTATCTATCTATCTATCTATCTATCTATCTATCTATCTATCTATCTATCTATCTATCTATCTATCTATCTATCTATCTGTCTGTCTGTCTGTCTGTCTGTCTGTCTGTCTGTCTGTCTATCTATCTATCTATATGCACAGACATGCAGCAGCCAATCATAAACAAATATGATCATTCCATCTCTAAGATATTTTTTTTTACAAAAACTACTGTAAAAGTGAGTGTTATTACTACTACACAATCTGTGACTAACAAATATATTTAAGTATATAAAATATGATAATATATTTTTCTGATTATTTGATATTTTGAATTGCCTATTTTAACATCTTCAGTGTAAACAGCCTTTTTTAAACATTTTAATACCATGTCTAATTGTTTTGTTGCTCTCCAATATATCATATTCTTTGCATTTTTCTTCTGATAGAAACAATGAATATTTCGCTTCTTTAGATTGTTCTAGAAATAATTGTTATAATTAAACTGTTTTCTCATGAACCTCTTTTAGGAAATTATATATATATACCACATCGAATTCAATGATGATGTAACTCATGCTAAAATATAGGTGTGATAGTCATGAACATTTAAGATTATTAAAATTTGTCTAGATTTTAGAAGTTTTTAAAAATTTAAAAATATACATTTTAAAAAGTGTACATTAATACATGTATCTTACATAGATATAGTTTTTAAAGAAATACTAATTATCATGTAAATATAAAATTATTTACAAATGTATGTTGTTATGTAAAATATAATTTTTGATGAGATAGAATACCTAACATTGCATCAAAATAGTCAAATTAAATGCAAATGAAGAAACATTTAAATTTTACTTTGTTATAATTCCATCAATCAAATTAATGTTATTATTAAATAAGACTGTGACCAAATTACTCTTAGACTAGCTGAATTTATTATAATACTTTACCTAATGATGTTACTGATTCATCTAAGGCAAAGCTTAGATATAGCAATAAAATTATACATCATATAAAGCATTAAAACAGTGTGGTGACAGTTGATCAAAACATGAAAACAATTAATCAAATCTTAGTCACTTTATCAATAGAACATTATCATGAGCTATTTGAAAAATTTATTCATAATTTATAAACATATAAAATAAAAGATCAAGTTAAAGATGTTTACAATAACCATTTTTCTTAAAAATATTTTAATATAATGTGTTAAAATGTAAAAAAAATATGTCTAGAGATGTTTCCATTCTATCTATCAATATAATGTAACACATTTGCTATTTATTGAAATACACAAATGGGAGTGACCAAACTATCTTTAGTAATTACAAACCAACATTATCATACACTTTTACTAATGATCATTATTGGTAAACAACTGAAACTTTTTGTGGCACATAGATATCAAAATAACTAAATTAAATATATACACACAAAAATAATTAGAAATAAAAACTAATTATGTATATTTATTAAAAAAAAAAATTAAAAAAAAGTATAGTAATTATTGTTAGAAAGACATATCAAATCCATTATTTTTATACAAAAAATTTCTTTTGTTTAATTACATTTGATGTGGGGTATTTTTTGGCCAAATAATATTCATTCACAAGAATAACCCTTACAAATTCTGACATTTTCTATTGTTTTATCTGGTGGACATTTTTGAAAATGCTCAATTTTTATTTCTGTATAAAATCTTTATTTTATACTAAAATTCAATAAATTATAAATGATTTATTTTCATTAAATTTTATAAATGATTAATGTTTTAAAAGTGCAATTATCCAACAGTGATCTCTTTTCATATACTCATGAAATACTCATAAAAAACTTAAGCTGCAAGCCATTATGAACAATTATAAAGATAGATACAATATGATATAATAGTACTAAGACAGTTTTTGGAAAATTCTTTGCAGAAACATAGTGAAGAAAAAATGAATTATGCTGTTAACCAGATGTAGATATAAATGTTATAAAATATGCAAATTATTGTAGAGAGAATTGTAAATTTATAAATATCAGATATTCAATTTTTTATAGAGTGATGCAAGACTCTTTCCTGTTGATTGAATATGGGTCTCTCACACTAATCCATGTTTCCTTGAATTTTCTCTTTTCATCATCCCTCTTTGTCCAAATGGGTTTGAAATTATAGAAGCAAAATACATGTTTTGTAGTAAGCTCATGATCCAGAAAAATTGATTTATGCCCCTAGTTTTGTTTTGCCTTTTTATAAAAATAGGTACACTAGCAATGACATTCTGCCAAAGTAATGGAATTTTGTTCCTTATATTCCTAATATCTCAAGAAGACTTTGTAAAATTGTGCAGATATTATTTGAATAACTTTAAGATCACCTCATTTTCTTAACAATCTGCTTAACACCAAAGACAAAAGTCCATTTAAACATGCTCCCCAAAGAATTTAGAACATTTTATGCTCTTCCCCAACTTGCAGTGCAGTGTACTATGAAGAACCTTGAGCCAATAGATCTACAAGTGTCACTCATCACACCTGTATTTATAAAAAGGCGAATCTAAACTGGGGACATAAGTAAATTTTTTTGAATCATGAGATTGCTATGAAACATATATTTTTCCACTATAACATCAACACCATCCTCACAGAGAGAGATGATAAAAAAAGAAAATTGAAGTAGACATGGGGTATTTAAACAGACTCACATTTAGTAACATGAAAAAGTGTTGTATCTCACTATCAATACATGAAACATTTGACATTTATAAATTTATATTTCTCTTCACTATAATGTACATATTTTATAATATTTACATATTCAGCTAGTTATTTCTAAAAGATAATTATATGACTTTATTTATTTATATTACTGGCAAATTTATTAATTTGTATTTCTAAAAATAAAAATAAATGAATCAATTGAAAGTGTACATATGTATTTATCCCTGTTTTAAATAATTATTAATCAATTAGTGTATAATAATAATAAGAAAAAAATTAATTTTATAAACAAGCAAAAATCAATTTTTTTTTTATTCCAAAATCTTTTATGAAAACTAAGTCAGAAGAAAGTGAGCATCTTCTGGGAATTATTTTTTTGGAATAAACAATAAAGTCTTAGATCTTAGCTGATTGTCTGTAATATATTTATATGTTTAGATTATTTTTCATTAAAAAGTTAATAAAAGCATTTAGAAAAAGTGAGTTATGATAATGATAAAGTAACAGTCCAAAACATTGGTACAACATTGTTTTATGAGAGAAACACTCAGCAATTATCTATGAATGTAAGAGTTATCAAATTACTTTAATATTTGTGATGTTATAAAAATGATATATATATATTGTGAATATTCAGATTAATGATCAAAGTATTTAAAAAAAATAAAGAAGTTTGTTGATCTTGTTTGATTTTTCTTTTTTTTGATAGGTAGATAATGGAAGATCTTGGAAATATAGATTTAAATTGATCACTATGGCAACCTAAAGCTTTTAAATAGAATTGTTTACTGTTGATTCTAGCTTTAAAATACCAAATTCACTATAATCAAACTTAAGAAAAACATATAGGTAACTAAATAAACTTTGAAAACAATTTAGTACGATATAAAAGTTTACTTAAATCAGATCGATATTATTTTACATATTTCATTTACGTTAATGCAGTCACCATAGTAACATTATTACATATAGTTCAATGTGTTTTATGTCATGTATATTTGTTTATAAATTAAAAAACAAAAATATTATTGTCAAAAAATATCTATGTAAATTATTTATATTTATAAAGTAAATAAAGGTTGTGATGCCAATGCTGTATTTTGATTTACAAATAATAGAAAAAAAAGAATCATATCAAATTTGGATTTAATTTCCATGTATCTTTTTCTCCAAACTTACATTACAAACTGCGCAAAAACTGCTGTATTTTCCAATGGTTGTTTTGACACCAGAATGTCGGAAAGAGAACCTATAAATAGCAGCCAAAAGAATATAAAAGTACACTATCAACTTTTTGTGATTGCCACGAACGGACGTATTTTCTAGGTTCTTACAAATAAAAGTTCTTCAATATTTTTTTTAACTGTTAAACCATAAAACAAATGAAAAAATAAACTTAAATTATCTGCCCATTTAATCATTTGAATAGCAGTTGTGAAGGATTTCCAAAGGAAACGGCAACAGAAGGTAAAAAAAAAAAGGAAACCTATATATAAAAAAATGCTTTATATAAAAATCGGCTATTTTAATTTTAAAAACAAAGATATTTCTGGTTTAATGTTTGGTGTATAACTACCGTTGGATTTGGATAAATATCGTGTCATAAGCTAAGAAACACTCAGGATCAACTGGATTAATTTGTATCATAAAAGGGCTAATTAAATTGCACTTTTCTCTTTGGAAAGGAAAAGGACTGTTAGTGAAGCATTATAAAGTTCGACTTATTATTTCTGAGAAATAAACTTCTCTTTGCATCATAGAAACTGAGGATAAGTAAATTGCAATGGACAGATAAATAGTGAAAATGGACAGACTCTTATATATGGTATGATTTTTTTTTATACACAAAAATGTGCGCATATTAATTTTTTTTTACATATATTTAAAAAGGATGATTTGTATTTTATTTAAATTATCTTTAGGAGTAATAGAGTTTAGGAAATAAAATGATCGAAGAGAGTCCTTTATTAAGTATTTGAACTCTTGTCTAAGTATATATTAATACAATCCGATGTTTTTTTTGAAATATATGATTTGATGGTTGCATGTATAAAATTTAGTTTAAAACACCAAACAGACAGGAGATTCAAATATATCGTATTATTTCATATTCATTTATCAATTATTATTTTGATAAACAAATAGGCTTCAAAATCATCCTATTTCATATCTTTGGTATCTGTTATATATAATTTTTTCAGTAAGATATCCAAAAGTCTCTCAATTCATTCATTCATTTTTTTTTAATATGTCGTTATTGTTTTCGCAACACATTTTAGAAATACACACAGTAATTTTATCATTTTTATTTATTTCAATCAATCTGAAATATAAATTAATTTCCTATGTATTTTGTTATCAATCTTGACAACTTTCTTTTATATAATCAAATAAATTGAGTGATTCAAAAGGCAAGACTCCGTTAATTTTTTTTTATTATTATTCAATTGAATAAGATGACTTAGCTATTTAAATTATGAGGTTCAAACTCAGCTTGGTAAATGAACTAGAATATAAAATATTGTATGTTTTGTATATTAGCATTATTTATTTTATTCCCATATAAATTTTATATTTGTCTCTGCATTCAAAGACTCTGTGTTATGTTTTATTTTAGTCAATATTACAAGTAAGATCATTAGCTTAGAACCGATCCTTTCTTTGTTTGTCTAATCCTCTCATAAAAATCTAAATAGATCGTGCTTTATCATTGGTTCATAATAACTCGTCTTAGATATATATTTTTTTCACATCTCTAAAATAAAAAGTACAAACTTTGTTGAATAGTTTACTTGAATAATATCTTTAAATTTGGGATGAATCTAAAATATAATATATTTTAATTATCGCCAACCAATTTTATATTCATTTATTTGAAGGTTTAAATAGATGATATTTATTATTATAGGTCGATGAACATCCAATGGAAACTTAACATATATGATTGGACATTATAAAGATAGAAAATAGCTAATAAGTTTACATGGAGTATTCTATTTTAACATATAAACGAAGCAATAACTAAGTATCACTTTATGGAAAGATATGAATAAATTATTTATACATTACTTTATAGCTTTTAATTAAACTAGACACAGATTAATTTGTTTAAATATTTAAAGGAGTGCATAGGTTTTCAAAGTGTCTTATAAGATGATATAAAAACTAGTTGATTTCAATAGAAAATTATTGATTAAATATTAAAGTAGAAAGAATTGTGCATCGCTTATTGATGAACAAATGTTTATACTTTTTATTTAGCATTTATTAAACTAGATATACATTCAAGTCAAATATTATTTTATTTTGATATTTAAATAGTGTCTATAATTAAAAACGTTTTGTTAAAAAAATGCAACTGTGGTTGTTTAAAAGCTGATCTGTTTAAGTAAAAATGCAGTATCATTAAATATTTAAAGTAGATTTAAATTGTTACAATAGCAATAGATTAATAAAATATATATTGGAATCTGTTTTAGTTATTGATTGGATTTGATTTTCATTAGATTGATAATCAAGTAGTTAACCTAATCATATATTATATTGTCTAGGGCAATAGTAGACGATTTCACTGCTCATTGCAGTTTATGTTGTAATTGTAATGGATTTGTTGATATTTGAAGCAGATAATCTCATTACTCTTTCATTTCACATATACCTTAAACAAATTAGACTTTAAGAGAGATTATTTGTGCTTTGTGATGGTTTATTACATAATGGCGATCCGATTGAGCTAGACTAGATTAATTTAAATTAGATTTTAGATTTTTTCATCAGATCAGATTAATCATTTTACCATCACTGGCATTTATCAAATTCCATCAGTTACAATATATATATATATATATATATATTGTAACTGATATATATATATATATATATAGTATACAGTATATATATATATATATATATATATATACTGTGACCTTCTGAATGGGTACAAGAAATTAAATCATACTGTGTCAGTTGTGAATATCTGCATTTAACTAAAAAAAATGAAATAGTGCTAAAATTTTAAAATTTTTTTGTTAATGGTCTAAAACCTTATGTGAAAGTTGCTTATTAATGTTAGTTGGAAGTTTTGTAGGCATTTAGTGTTATTATTATACTTGATGAAGTATTTAATGCAAGAAAGGGGGTGGTTTATTAGAGGATTTGTTGATATGCACATTAAGTTGATGCAATTTTTTTTATTTATTGGTATTTGTTTAGATGGTTCACTGATCTATTTATTCAGTGGCACACCCATCTATGTATAAGTAATATAATCAGTGAAATATGTTTAACCCATAGCCATATCAGTCATATTTTAGTCAGGATAATTTGGTATTCTTATAGCAGCATATGTGTATGCATGTATGTCTGTATCATCTTTCACTTTCATATTTAATTATAATATAGAATTTCACATTTTACAACAAAACACTTAAAATTACAGCAAATATCTATAATAACAGATGTGAATATACTTTGAGTGATTAATGGATATCTGAATTAGTGAATTATTTGACAATTAAATTGTGTTATCAACTACTTTATTTTACTGATTAATTAATATTCATTTATTTCAAAAGTGTAAAAAAATATGTTTTTATTTGGTTTGATTTAATTGAGAAAATCAAAATGATTTATTTTTTCCAAGAAAATTTTTTTTGAATATTTGTTTTTAAATTAACTGAGTGCAAAGGGTGGGGCTAACCATTGGAGAATAAGATGACCTATTGATTGATGAAAAGGAGATGTATTTAAGTGATAGTTAGTAATAGATTATCCATTCAGTCATTCATTTAATATCATTCCATTATAGTAGCTGTACTCTTCTGCCACTTCTTCTTTGTGCATTTTTTAAATCTCTTTCAGAAATCAAGTCAGTTAAACTCCAAAGTGTAAATTTTTAAACATTATTCTTTTTATAAAATTCAGTGTGGGATTTCTAGCTACCAGATGACTTTAAGGAAAGATGTCAGGCTAACTTTATAGAAAAGCTATATTTTTTTCATTTTCTCCACTCAGTTAAACTTTAAATTAACACTATCATTTTTAAAATGTATATATATGCTGATAACTTTGAATTATTTTGTTTGCTCATATCTTCTATTATTATTAAGAAAAAAATGAAATTTCATGAACATTTTAGTCTTTTAAAAAAATTGTGTAAACTTTATAATCTTTTAAGGAAATTTATGCAGGACTGCTTAACAAAACCTACCATAGACTTTCTATTTAAATTCCTCTCTAATTATATAAAAGTTAAGTTAAATCTGAATTGTGAATGTTTGGCCTATATGAATTTGTCTCCATGTTTACTATTACGTACTCATCTGAAATCATCATTCTTGTCTTCGCGTCATTCAGGAAACTTTATGTTTAAAAAGAAAAAAAAAATTTGCAAGTGAATTTTTTTAAGCTAAAGAAAAGATACTTTTTTAAACAAATAGACAGGATTATTATGTATGTATTTGCTTATTTAATTTATGTTATTTCCTTGACTTTAAGATTGTCTAGGATGAGGGTATTGCAAGTTGCAATACGATGGTAAATGTTTATTATTTTAAATAGAATTTCTTATGTAGGTTATATGTATGTTTGGGTGCTTTATTGAAGAGAGAGATATTTTTTTTATTTTTTTATTAAATGCCTTAAAGTGAGCAATTGGCTTAGAGAATTACAAATATATGAAAAATAAATATTGTTATCAGAAATGGTGAAATTCGTTGACAATAACTACTGTCATTTAAAAATTTTAAAACAGCTAATAATTTGTCACAAACTGAAAGTTTTAATTTCAGTTTATCATTTACTTTACCATAATATTTACATATTATATAATTTGAAGTTATTTTCATGATCTTATTTATACGTATGTGTGTCTGTCTTATGTAGGTATTTCATATAATTAGTAAATATTCAGTTTTATAACTGTTTTTCTCTTTTTTAATTTTGGATAATGCCATATGCTAAAAGAATTGATAGAAATAGTGTCCTATCTGTGTATGAATTTATTTTTCAATGTACAGAATGGAATGTATAAAAAGCTGAGAAAAAGAAAGTTAATAGTGATATTGTTTATGCTGATTGTGATTGAAAATTCTCTACTTTAATATATCTATGTATTTGACTAAGTGAAGCATTTTCCTAGATTGCATATGAATGCATTATAAAAATGAAATTTTATAAAGTTGAGTATTACATTTCCTCTTTATCCTGGTAGTGAGACTGAGTGTTATACCAATAGTTTATCTCAAGGTTAGGTGGGACTCGTTATTTGTTGTTAGATTTCTTAGCCAAGAAGCTTGTTTATTCCTCATGCGCTCAAATTTTTTATGAATGTTCATTTTTGTGTTATCATAGAATCATAACTATATGTAACGTAGTTTGTGGATAAATAAATAGTAAGATTAATATCTTTATGGAATATTAAAGCAGAAATAGTGTTATATTTGTTGGTTGGTCTATGGCATTGTCCATATTATAGTACTTATTTAATAATTCATAAGTAAACTAACAAGATGTAAATATATTGATTTTATCTTAATTATAGCATAAGATGTGACACACACATAATGCAAATAATCTTGAAGACATGAAAGTATAATACTATTAAATTTATACAATAGGAATTAAATATTTTAGATTATATCATATTAACTGCAAACTTTAAATCATCAAATCATCAGAATGATTATTATTTTTATATTTGTATGCGTGAAAAGTATAGATATTTAAAAGGATTATTTAATTGAGCTATTTAAAGTTACTCTCTTGACAGCCAAATTTATTAATTTGCTTATCCCAATAATTGATAG
Organism: Epiperipatus broadwayi; assembly: GCA_028023455.1. Classification (NCBI taxonomy): domain Eukaryota; kingdom Metazoa; phylum Onychophora; class Udeonychophora; order Euonychophora; family Peripatidae; genus Epiperipatus; species Epiperipatus broadwayi. Next base: position 98,431 of record JAQFVV010006375.1, read on the forward strand.
TGTGACCTCTCCAACTTGTATATTTGTGCCCATAATATGATATTTAATTATCCAGTGTTGTTTGCTAATAAAAAAAAAAGATAAAATATGAGGGCATTGTTTTATTTGTTAATTCATGTCTTGTAAATGTCTAATCAATAAATGATAAAAAGTGTAACAAAAGAGATATCAAACCCAGATTAGTAAATTTATGTGTAAATTTTAAAATTAGAACAAATAATCCCAATGTGAGCTAATTATATCTATTTCAATTGCAAATGTAAATAAATATACTTCAAAAATAAATACTTTATTTATTATTTAGAACTTTGTCTCCAGCTGTTCTTATATGCATTCGTATTCGAGTTTCCACATTCTACATACCTATTACAACATAAATGCATTACTTTGTAAATTTGATAATAAACATACTGAAATCTTATAATATTGTTCTCTTGATCCAAGCATTATATGAAATACTTTACCATTTGGAAAACTCATAAAGAAGGTTGCATACTTAGTTATTATTTAGACAATGATGTGAGATTAAAAGGTACCTATTTCTTTCATTATCTAATTGCTAGTCCAGTGAAACATCACCCAATTATTCCATTGTTATTAATATTTTTTTATTATTATTACATTTGTTATAAGTTATTGTATAATAGAATTTCTTTAACCAAATCGTATTAAAGATTCCCTGAGATCTGATTTTCTAGTTCCAAATTAATATCAATTTAGCTATTTAGATCAAGACGTTCTAGATAGTGGAGTTATTCAATACCAGTTTTTATGTTAAAGTTATGTTGTAATTAATCTATGAGCATGTTTAGATGATGGAAGAAATCAAATGTAAATTATAGTTTATTAGCTTGAATGAATAGAACTTTATTAATTTCTATCATTTGGTTGATTAACAAATGAAGCATGTATCTTATTTTAATCACCAATATTTTTTCTTCCTTCATTTATTTATATTTTTTATATTTTTAACTTTCTATAACCTTTAACTGAGTTAAGCTATAAGTCAGGCAAAAGTAGAAGAGTCTGAATATTAATTCAAAGCAAAATATAATTGTAACTTATTCTATTCATTAATAGAATTTGCACCCTGGGCATTTGTTCATATGATGTGTAGGACCGGTGTTGAGTAGGGAGGTTGTTATTATATATATATATATTCAGAGGTGCAACGTCAACTTACATGAACTCAGTGAGTTAGAAAAAAGTGGCAATAATAAATGAGATTAGATAATCTTTATTATTTTTTTATTTGTTCCTTCTACAATTGTTTAAAAATTTAACCAGAATAAAAAAATAATATAATTTCATTTGAAAGACATTCTAGATGTAAAGTATGCATTTTTTGTAGTAGATACCTTTTATAAAGCTTCTAAAATGCACACTATATGTGTTTTTATCTTCATTTGTTAAAATTTTCAAAGTCATTTGTAATAAAAAAATTAAGAATTTATGTGTAATAGAAATTTAAGAATGGATATTGTAGCAGAGGAAAAAGAATGTGTTTAGATGTGAACAATTGTTCCATGGAAAAACTAGATCTGAAAGTTAAAAAAAAAATTAATTAAATTAAAATAATGATCCTTATTGAAAAACAATGATGACTAATTATAGAGGTATATATAGCTGGGTCAATTACATTTATTCAGTTTTGGTTAATGCAGGGCATTAATTCAATTATTACTTGGTCTGTTCAACAAGTCATGAATTAAATTAGTCATTCACCAACATTTAATTTGATTGTCATAAAGAAATTAACAGCACTCAGATATTTGAAGATTGGAGTTACAAGGAGAGTTGGAATCTGAAGTAATGAGAATGTCTAGTTTCAAACCCTGAGATAACTGATATCTGAATGATTAACACTATAGAATTCTTCAAAAGTAGTGGTTTGGCTGACTATTTGTTTGTCATTATTATTCTCTGCTGCTGAAAAATAAAGCTCTGATCAGCTAATATCTGTCTACTCCTCGATTGCTGCAGTTGTATGACTTTAGATTGAATATACATTTCTAAAAATTATCCCTAGTCAATCTAATTGTAGTGATTAATGAAAAATAAAGACATCAACATTAAATGTCAGAAAATAAATAGTCCCAAAAAGATATCTATAACTTAAATTTAATCAATAAGCCAGTTACATTTATATTTTTTCTAATATAAAATTACTTAATAAAAAAGGCGTTTTATAATACTGTCGAACGATTTTATATTTTGAACCTTTTCTAAACTGTCTAAATGTATTGTTCTGTCTTATAAATACTTGATGTTGAGTAATATGTTTATGGATTGATGTAGTGTTACTTTTTTAAATTTTTTTACAAGAAAATATTTTTATTTGTTGTTAGAGAACATTTTACTAATGTATTTATTGGGGGGGGGGGCAAAAACAAAGTTGAAAATATGTATTGTTTTATTATGATGATATTAATAAATCAAAAAAAAAATGTCATTAGCTTCTTTTTGTAGCTTTATACCAGCTAATAATTTTATAACTAATTTTAAGTAAGCAACATAATGTTAACTGAAAATATTAATAAATATTAAATCATTTTATTTTTTTTATTAAAGAAGCATGTTAGCAATCTCACATTGATATTAGTATCCATAATATAAGCTGCTTTAGATAGGTAATGATTGCTCATATTAAATTTTTAATGAAATCTAGTTAAACCAGAGGTTTAAAGATAATCAGAAAATATAATTGTGGGTTCAGCGTACTTGTTCTGATTGTTTTTTATTATCTCACAAAAATATATTAGAGACAACACAATACACATATTAATTAAAACCTGACATACAATTGGAGACAATGGTACAATGGCTGAATAAAAATATAACCTGAGATGAGCTAATAATAATAAAATAAATAGAAATTATTTATTTTTTCTTAATGATTTTCTTTGCTTCTACACTTCTATGTAAGCAAACTATGAGAAACAGATAGACATAAAATATGTTTTTAAAATAAATAAATAATGAATTTGGAAATAATTTGCCTAAGTATTAATAATTATAAATTGTGAATGAACAAAGATAGAATTGGCAGATGTAGATAAATAAGTATAGGCAGTAAAATTTGGATAAGCATGTTTAATAACAGTAATGACATGGCAATAAACATGAGACAGAGCAGTAGAATAGGGAGGGTGATTTATTGATGTACTTTGTAGATGTATTGAAAGTAAAATAATAAGGAGCAAATATTAGGTTATGATATTAAAATGCAAATGTAATTAAAGAATGTGAATTCTTAAATAATAAAATGTATTATAAAAAAAGAAAAGATGACAAACTGAAATCAGTTAATATGGAAATACACAGAGTTAATTACATCATGATAATGAAAATGTTCAGATAATTCCAGGTGAAAATAATCCAAAAAACAAGTGAAATGGCTAAAGAAAGGGCCAAAGAAGATAATGAAGAACTAATTAAAAAAATGAATGAAATGACCAAAGCAAATAAAGTAGTGGTCAATAATAGTGATGAAATAATTAAAAATTGGAAGAACAGGATAAAGAAAAAATGATCAAATGGGAAAAACATTAAATACATGTCCAAAGAAATAAAACAAAAATAAGGTCATTTGAAAGGTGAAATTGATATCATGGCCAGAAAACTATTCAAGAGACTAAATAATGCTTTGGTCATTCTTAACAACAAGATTAATAGATTCAATAAAGAAACAAAGGAAAATAAAAATGAAAATAATGAGATTTGAGCACATGAAAAAAATATCCAAAATACTTTAAAGATGATGCACCATAAGAACATAGAGGCATTAATGAAAGTGAAAGAGGAATAGAATAATCTTCCACAACAAGTGGAAATTCTCCAAATAAAGGTCATGAGTAAAAAGAGAAACAAGATAGACTAGCAGCCAAAATACAAATATTGGTGACTTAGAGAAACAGTTATGAGATTGTTAGTGTAATAATATATTTCTCATGGCATCGGTTTCCTTCTAGTATTATAAACCAGTTCTTAAAACTAGAAATATTTTCTGGTCACATTGATAAAGCTCCCGCAGAGCACTTACTAGTTTAAAGGTACTTCAGAATCAATCTCATAACAGAAAAAGTTGAGCTTGCTATAATGGTTAGTAACATTTGAGAGTCATTTCAAGATTGATACATTATTTAAAAAGTCTGGTAGGTTTTCTGAATATAAGCAGGCAACATTGAGATGCTATTAGAGTGAGTACAATCAAGAGAGCATCAAGAACCCAGTGTCTCAGAAGAGGTGTTGATCTGTTGAGTCATACACTCCATTTTTTAGGGGGAAGATGGCCAACCTTAGATTTTTAACAATTTGTCTGTTGTCTAAAAAATAAGATAATTTGGACAGTGAGGTGCTTCTAAAGTCATGTAGAACAAATATTGATTGGCACTGACCATAAGCCTGTTGAACTAGTACTTTGACACCAGTATGTATGCTAATGAAGAAACATGATTTTGATCCCATAACAAGTTTTTATACAAAAATAATGTTGAACAAGTGAATGAAATAAATGTGAAAAAAGTATTATCTCTACCATGGTACCAAAAGTAAAAAATGTCAATAAGCAATTGCTAAAACCCCAAATTGTCTATTGAACTGAAGTGGCTTCGTTATCTGGAGTGATAATCTAGATAATGGAAATAAAACCCCTAGAAACAAAAGCAGATAGTCAGATCAAGGTTTGGATTTTAGATAGAGGGAATGGTGCAACAAAAAAGAAACCAGCCAACACCTTCATCAATGGAGCCATTAACTAGCTACCAAAAATAGCATTAGTTTAGTTGATAAAGATGGCTACTTAGGTTTAAGATTATGAATATATCCCATCATAGTTATGATAAATTTTAAAAAAAATATTGAGAAAATGTAAGGGGGAGTGCTGGTTAAGAATAATATGGATAAATGTAGTCTCTTGGATGCTGTTTGTAATTGGTATGTGTAATCTGTCTATTTAGCAACTGTTGAATGGCACTGGGTCACTGCCATGTTACCGTCATCATCCCAAATCCATAATATATTTTAAAAGGAGCAGCCTATCCTTATATGTTATGAGCAGCATCAGCAGATTATGTTTGAGCTCACTAAGTTTGCTTGTGGAAAGAAAATATATTCTTAGTCTAAGTATGTCCTGTCATTTCAAAATTTTCTGTCAATTTTGTTTTACTAAATCACAGATTTCCTGCTTAGCATTGATATATGGAGCATAATCAGCAATATGTCACATTCACAGTCCTGACATGAATCACATCAAGTGGATGGTGATTATTAGAATTATACAAAACACCTGCTTTTCTTTTTTGAAATAAAAAATAATTATAATAAAACCCAGATTGTGAGAATGAAAATAATTGGGTAAAAATAACAAAAAAATTACATTAAAAATAAATCATCAGTTGAAAAAGAGATGAAAGTGTCATTGAATAGTAAGTCAACTCTATTTTGTGCTGTTCATTAGATAGTGAAGCAGTCAATCTTAGCTTAAGATTGTGCTTTATGGTGTCATTTACTAACCTATATTCAAACCTTATATCCCATTCCACTTCTTGAGTTGTGTATATACATATTTTATGTCTATATTTGAGATGCCTGCCTAAATTTTATAAAGTTTAACTTTTCAATATTTATTATTATTAATTCTTTTTATTATTTTTTTTCTTCACATTAAAGTACATAGGCGTAGCTCAAATATATATTATAGGAGCAAAACTACTAACAAAATAATAGTTTTATAAATATTAATTATTTTTAATTTTTATTACACGTTATTTATAAAACTTTTTCTTTTTAAATTGCTTTTTTTTCTAATAAACTGTATATATTTGCAAAATCCAAGACGGAAGATGCAATTGTTAATTGTCCAACAATAATTAAAGGGTTGGAAACATAATATTGTTTTAATCTTGGAAGGAATTTTTAATTAAAGTTTTACTGAAAATAAAATGGGGAATGGGATTAATAGATGTTACTTTTGTATCAACATTTTTGTCAAATCTATTTCCAATCTGGAACTAGATTTGAATATATTTTAAAATGTTATCTAATAATTGCATTTTCAAACAATGAATAAAGAAAACGTAAGATTTTAGATTAAAAATTAGATTTGAACTAGAAATAAATTAAAAGTACTCTTCAAATACCTGGGCAGGAGTATAAAATGAGATAATTTTGAATACCAAGGATAATATGCTATTGAGAAAACTGTGTTGTCAAGATAAGCCATGCTGGTTTAAAATTTAAAAATGATTGAGTAGTAAGCTCATCGTGTGAAGGTCATCCGCTACTGTCATACCATCATGCTCCTGTAGAATGAAGTAAAAGCCCAATGGAGAACTTTAGAATGCTGGACAGAAGCTTGCTGTCATATAAAAAATAGCATGGATACCTGACTTTAAAAAAAATAAAAAATAGCATGGGCTGACTTTGAAAAATGGACTCTTAAAATGGTGCACGATAAATTATTTCAAATCTCAAACTCTAATAAGATTTCTCGTAATGTATTATTTATTAACTTTGTATTCTCTTAAATGGAAATATAATTTTGCTCTTATACTAATTTTGCTTTTTTGTATTATGCTCTTATTTTTTTTTATTTTTTTTAAATTTCGGTGCAGTTCCTTCTTAATATTAAATAATGCTTTATTTTATTGTTTTAAGCTGCCAATCTAAAAACAATTTTGCGAGTTTAATGTATAAAGTTCTCTTTTTCCTATCTACTAAGACCTCCCTTGATTGAGGTTATTAACCCTCCCCTCTCTTTAGTTAGATCCAAATGCATCCTTAATTAATATGCTTGCCAAATTGTTTTTCCGAGTTAACCTATTTTCATGTTTTTCTTAGCATATTTTAAAAAGTATTATTTATGTAACTCCATTTAGAATAAAGACTTTCTACCTGGGGTAATTTTGATCATTGAAAAAATAATGCTATCCAATATTTTGCTATGTTGCTCATTTAGTTCTTAAAAGGTGATTTCTTATTTTTATTTTTTTTTTATCGATTATCCATTTTACTATGATATACACTTAATATTTCAACGACTTGAGTATTCTTAAGTTGTAAAATCCACGAGGCTGGGATTGAATTATATTAAGTAGCAGGTAAAGAAAGAAGAGGGTAATTTTAAAATCTGTTTTGTATAAATTAAATCTTTTCCATATATATTATGTAGCATAGTGTGACTTACCTAAATTATAGCATTAGAGTGAGGATCATATGTTTTAAAGTAGTAAACTTCATGTCATGTCATTAGAGACATGTTTTCCATGCTGCATTGCTGATATATGGCTCATCTTATTAAATATTACATCCTTCTAGTCTGGTGGTTGTGACAAGTTCAGATCCATAGACTTTCTTTACAGCCTGTCCTGTGGATAGTTAACCTTTCCAGGACCATTTAACATATAAAAAGGTCTCCAATCATTGATAATTCTAGTATGCCTAGGCAGTGCCAGACTTCATTTCATTTATCTAAGCAGTGCCCTAGAAAAGGGACTCTTAGACCTTTCATTTTCTTCGTCTAGAAGCACGATCTCACTTTGCATTCTCTGCTTGATGTCACCACCATGATTTCTCCATTATTATTAATGTATTTGCTTAATGATCTCATTTTGATGCTCTAATAATGGAATTGTGCTTTCTTCATATATATATATATATTCCCAATTGTATTTATTAGCTTAAATAGTAATGCTATTTTAGCTTATTTTCAAGTCCCATCATTGTAATCTATTTTTTTTATTTAAGAGTATACATACTTGGGGAAAACAAAGCATTCTCTCTTTTCAAATCAGAACTTAAAAGAATAGTTAAGAAATATTTTGTTTGATAAATAAATACGATTGGATTAAATGTATGTTATTTTTGTTAATGTTAATAGAGAGTTGTTAATAAATATTATTCCTAATGATTAAACCATTCTGAAAAGTATTTTGTTGATTTTCACAATTGCAATGGCATGAAAATAGTTTTGTTATATATATAATTATTCTTAAAATGCTTCATGAATTCATACATCAATTACCATTTTTCAGAACCATTACTAAAGCATTAATCCTGATGTAATGCAATTTTTTGTTGCAATAAATGGTTAGTATCTTGATCTCACTCACCAAGTATACCTATTTATGTATATTACATTATTTTATACAAGAGCATATGAGTAACAGGAGCATGAATGACTCTGTAATTATCTACCTACAAGTAGATCACTCATTCACACACATCCTAATAAGTATATGATCACTTTACTGTTTTATTAAATGTTTCTTTTCAAATCATATATTCCATTATATATATGCGTTTTTATTAAATATGTCACATTGTTTACTCCACTCTACTAGTGAGCTGGATATAGAATAAAATTCTCATGTGCCATCACTACTATGTTATTCATTAGAAGTTCGATCTGATGCTTGTGGAATGGGTTTGAATCCAGGTTGGTCCCTGACCTAAATCTCGGGCTTGATTGAGTTTAAAGTACATATTTCATTGAGTTCCAGATCATGTTAGATGGATCAACATGTTTTGACAAGTACAATAGGAAGTATTGTACCATTCAGTGACCAAAGTCTACTTACACATATAAGATTTTTGGGGACTAAGCTGTATTAATTAATGAGATTAGTTAATCTTCATTATTTTTTGTCCTCACAAATGTTTAAAAGATTAACCAGAAATAATAAGTAAAGTAATTTTGTTTCATAAAAATTGAAAATGTAAAGTTTGCATTTTTGGTTGGAGACACATTTTATAAAACTTCTAAAGTATATGTTATAAAAGTATATGTTTTTTTTTTAATCTTCATTTTTTAACAATTTTAAAAAATTGTTTGTAATAAAAAAGTGTAAATTTTATTTGTAATAAAATTTAGACAAATGGCGATATGCTTATGTGTGAATAATTATCCAATGCAGAAGGTCTAAATCTGAAAGTTAAAAATAATTATTTAATTAAGTGTAAAAAAATAGTGCTTATGAAAAACAACAGTAAATAATTAGAGTGATATATATATATATATATATATATATATTAATTGGTATGTTCAATAAATCATGAATTGAATTAGTCACTAACTAGAACTTATTTGGTTGCAGTAAATTAACAACATTAAGGCATTTAAAGCCTGGCCTTAGCTGAAAACTGAAATAACCAGAGTGACTAATTTCAGATCATAAGAAGCTTGATATCTGAGTAAAAGTAGCAGTATGACTGAGTAATGTATAATATGTCAGTCATTGTTATTCTCTGCTGCTGAAAATGAAGCTTTGACCAACTAATATCTACCTGCACTTAGTTTGCTGTCTTGTTATGACCATAGCCTGAAGATTCATTTACAAAAATCAGCACCAGCTAATCTAACTGTAGTGGATTAATGGAGAAATGAAAACATCATGGATAAAATGTCAGAAAATAAATAGACTCAAGCCATTAACATTCATATTTTTCCTAATAAGTAATTACTTAATAAAAAAGGCCTTTTATATTAATGTTGAAGAATTTTGAATTTTGAACATTTGCTAAACTATCAACACATTGTTCTGTCCTATAAATACTTAGTGTTAATTTAATATTTTTATGCATTTATATAATAATACTCTTTTTTAATCTTAAGATTATTTGTTGTTGTGAGATAACATTTTATTCATGTATGTGTTGTGGAGGGAGGCAAAAACAAGGTTAACAATATGTATTGTTTTATTGTGGTGCTATTAAACCTATTTTTAAAAAACAAAACAAAATGCCCACAGCTTCTTTCCATGATTTTATACTAGACAGTAATTTTATGACTACCTTTAAATAAGCAGCATAATGTTGAGTGGAAATATTAAGTCATTTTCTTTTTTACTAATGCAGCATACTAATGATCATGTTAATAATCTCACTTTGATAATGATAACCATAATATAAACTGCTTTAGTTTGTAATAATGGTTGTTCAAACCAAGTTTTTAATGAAGTCTCGCTAAATTAGGGCTTTTAGATAATCAGGAAATATAATCATGGGTTCTACCTACTTTTTCTGATTGTTTGTTGAAGACCATAATCTGATTATTTTATAAAAAATATTAGAGACTGTTAAACACCCCCAAGTAATTGGTTGCCAAGTACTTGTATTAATTAAAACCTGATAAACATTTAGAAATAAATAATTCAATATATATGATTATTTTAATATTTATTTTATAATCTAAATTTTTTCAAAATTAAAAAATATTATTTTAACAAATTATCAGTTATTTTTAATGTATGTAAATAAATATGCTCATATATGAGTGAAAAACATATGTATCAATCATAATTACAATTAATCAATTACAGACATATATGTAATGACTAACATCACATATTTACTTGTATGTCTACCTGCCATATCAAAATTATCCCTACCACACTATACATAGGATTTTAAATAATTGTCTTGGTAAACATCAAAAATTAAGCTTGATCAAATAGTTTAAAGATCCATCTATTTATCTATCAATCTATCCATATTGTTGCAAGCTGGTTTAGACTTTAAAAAGGCAGTTATACATGTATATAATTTAATGAAAAAGATATTTTCATGATTATATGAGTAATTGATTGTTTAAAATTGTCAAGTGATATTTTGTTATAAATTTGAAATTATTGTAGATATACCAAAATACAAATCAGTTTATGGTTGATTTATCTTTTATTTTGTCTTTTAAAATAATACATATTAGACATAACATCCTGTTTCACAAGCTACTTATAAATTTAAGATGTGTATTTTATCTAAAAAAAAAAACCCCAGTAAATATTGTGTTTATTTACATATTTTCAAAGACAATAGATTTAGATAGGTAATTGAGAAAATTATATTCTCACATATGTGTTTGGGGTATTATTTAAATACAAGATTATTGTATAATATTTTAAAATTGTGAATATGTTATAAACTAATATTTGATATTCAAAAATATAATTTTTGTAGCAGTATATTTAAAATAAACAATGAATTTTATTTTTATTTAAAAAAAAAGAAATTTAAAAGTCATTGTTATCATCTTGTTTATTTTAAAATTTAAAAGATATTTTGTTTAGATCACTTATTTGTTAAAAACATCTCCATTTAAAGGTAATAATCACTCATTAAAGTAAAAAAAAAACTGTACAATTTGTATCAGTCAACAAAAACATATATAAGCCTGTATATTATCTAAAAAACTGCTTGTTTTCTTGTATACATATTGATCACATTAATTAATACTGTGTTTTCATAGTAAATATATATTGAAAAAAATATGTGATATATAAATATATTTAAAATTTGTTTTAAGTAAAAGAATATGATGGGAGAATAGACAGAAAGTTTTGATGTTTACATTGGAACTGAAATAGTCTTTTGAGAGATTTAAAAATAGCAACTAAAAAATTAAATTTATTTACTATAGTTTTCTAGGAAAAATATTAAAATACTGATAAAGTTTTAACCAGGTGAGTTAATACATCCATGCATATATATCTATGTATGAGTGCTAATGAATTATTGACTTATCAAGGATCATAATAAAAATAATTATTATTTAACAAATCAAATAAATAACAGTTAGAAAATTCTGAAAAAGTTTAACCATGGGAGTATATATATATGCTAATAAATCAAAATGCACCCAGGATAGTGAATAATAATTATTTTATCAAATGCAATAATTGTTTAAAAATGGTGGGAAAAGTTTAACTTATGTATTAATATGTATGTATTTGATTTCAACAAATGAACAAATAATGTGCTAGAACTGTAATTTCAAACAGGATACCTATCGTTTTAAAAAGAATAATTCTTATTAATTAATATTGACTTCAGTGCCAAATCTTACCAGAAATTATTAATAATCAGTTTGATTTATAAACTTTGGATATTATAAAAGAAACAAATACTTTTGGGAATTATTATATTTTAAATATAAGATTCTCTTGTAGATTTTAAAGTAACTTAAAAACTGAGGGCTTCTTCCTTATAAAAACTAATTACTATTCATACAGTTTATATATTTGTTATATGTAATTATTTTGATATAATATTCCTCTTATTTTAAAAGGTTATTTAACATATACATGTGTATACGTGAATATGTAAATGTGTATAACCAAAAGAAAAACTTAATAAATCTAAATTTTATATTTAATAATCGTAATAGATTTTATTTAATAATTTGTTTTGTTTTGCTGATAAATGTTAGGAGACAAGCTATAACAAATTAATATTTTATTTTATATGATTTTTACATATTGTCTACTGGAGATAATAGATAAATGAATATTTTCTTCTGGTTTGAAAAAGAATGATGTCTTGCACCATTTTGCTACTTTAAAAAAATATAATCTTCCTTGATATTTTAATTTAAATTATTATAACATATTTATTGTCTATATAAAATTTTTATTATTTATTAAATTTAGAAGACTTTTTCAAATTAGGAGATATGTCATATATTAATAATAATTTATAGTTTTATTATAAACACAACCAATTGATACAAATTTTATCATTGTTATGATAGAAGTCAGTAATGATTACAAGTGAGTTTAAAGTTTATGAACGTAAATTGATATAAGAATTAATTAATATATTATTGTAATAAAATTTTATATAAGTTTTAATAATTTTATTGTTATATATTATATAAATTTACAATATACTAATAAAAGTGTTCTTTATGAATGAATAACAGTATAAATATTATTAATAAATTTGAACATTATTCCAATATAGATTTTGGATTATTTTATTAATAAAGCTTGCTTAACTTTTATTGATTTATTTCATTGTAGATTTTGTTTACTTAACTTGTGCATCATTATTAGTTTTAGGTAACTATTTACATTATTATAGATTTGATTTTGTATAATTTAGGTTATTACAGATATTAACTTTATAATTCATGTCTTATAAGTGATAACATTCCATTTGAACAATTTATTCTGTATAAATTGTATTATTAAGAGTAGTTTTGCTAATGTTTAAATTGTATTATTATACATTTAGTATTTTATTGCAATAACTAAATTAATTAACTTACCTAAAGACTTCAGATATTAAGAAGAGACATGCTAATGTATTCATTTTACATAGGTACAAATATTAGTGTTCAGAATTAGGGCTTATAAATAGTTTTTTTTGTAATTATTTTGACCCATAATAGATTTGATATCACAGTTTATATGATATAATAAAACCTCTACTTGCTCTCATTTCATTATATATATATATATATATTGAAGCAGATGATCTGATGCTCAGATCCTGCTTCACAGCCCACATCCAATCTCCTACCACATAACTGCATTCAAATTCATCCTTACGCACGCATACACATAACCAATAATATATTTCTTTAATCAAGAGTATAAAATAATGTAAACATATGTATTTCAATTTAATATTTAATGTAATAATAATATTCTCATGTGTATGTGGGAGTAAATAATAAATATATATGTATATTTTAACGTAGGATATTGCGATTGAATTAATATTATATATATAAGGTATATATGAAACTTACTATTTTTTTCATATATAAGTTTGTCGCCAGAAGTGATGCAATCTTGTTAGTAAGTCTCTCGAAAAACAATAATCCGGAAGACCCTTTTGATTAAAATAGAAGATTACAAATTAGTAATAATAGAATAAACCCATTTGTGGAAATTGTCCATGCTAGCTTGTTTTAAAATCACAAGATGTATTTTAAAACAATCATTTGAGAAACTGATAACAAACTAGCATTGTTTCAAACATCTTACTAGATAAGAGTATCCGGCCAAAGATTTCCAAATGAAAGCTAAGTGCTCAAACCACCTCAGGTCCAGCAGTAGTTGCCTAGTTACAGTTTCAAAATCAAAATTATAAATACTGCTGGATTTGAATCCACAAGGAAGAGGAGATAATTAATTAGCCATGCTGCTAAAGATAATCCATGCCCGATGCAATTTTGATGCAATGTGTTCTGAGTAATAAAATTCGCCTTATCCCTCCATTCTAATATGCTGATCCCAGGAATGAAGCTTCTGTACTCCATGCTATTGAACTATATATATTTTCCAATGAAATGAAGTGCTATCCAAAGCCATCCCACTACCCTAGATCTAGTGATAATACCGACGGACTGATTCCTAATGAAATGCATTTCACGATAATCAAGGTAAAGAACTCTGACCGCTAATAATTCTTAAAATCCTACCTTCTCTGTAATGTAATGTGTATTTTAAACTCTATATCTTTTAAATGTCTTCAAATATAAATATATATAACTCTATATAACTAATTTATGCTAAGCCTCTTATATAAATGTCTTTTTCTTTTCTTTTATTTAAAAGTGGCCAACAATCTTTTATTAATGTTTTTATTTATTTTTATTTAAAGTTAATGCCAATAATATTCTAAAATCGCCAGCATATAAATTATTTTGTTTTCCCCACCCATCATTTACTGGGTAAATAATTTCTAATTGATAAAAACAAGTCTTATTCGGCTTGCCCAGATGCTCGCGATTTTAGACAATAAGTTAATTATATTCTCATGTTTACTGTTGAAAAACAGATTTGACATCTGTTTTTCCAATTCTCCTTCCTAAATAATGCACTACCCTTTATTTTTCAACTACAAATATATATATGTGAATTTCATCTTAGCTATTACATTCACCCTTTTATTTTATAATCAATTAATGTATTTTTCACAAGAGCATAAGTCAACCAAAACTAAGATTTAATGTGTAAAAAAAGTAATGAATAATATTAAGTAATATAATGTAAGGGGGGAGGGGAACCTTAACTTTTATTCTATATGTATGTGTGTAATTATTATCCCTGTTTGTTTAAAGTGAAGCCATGTCATTACGCTGAATAGTTCATCATTCGTGGGCAATAAACATGTCCCAAGAATCTTTAATGTTAGAAATATATTTATGTTTTAGTAATAAGCGTTGAGTGCATAAAGGCCACTCTATTTAATATATATCTTTGTGCTTCATTATTACATGGAGGCAACCACAAAGTCAGACCCCATCGTCATCTCTCTGTCCTTAAACCAGGCTGTAAAAACCACCTGGGGGACATCCATGGTCTTACAAGCATGCTCTATATGGGGATCGCTCTGGAAAACAAGCTCGATACCGGCCGCCATTCGTTTGTCAAACCGACTCTGCCAATGTTTGCAGAGGAAATCGGTCACTTCTTTTTAAAATTCGCAAAGCACACTCCAGGATCCATAAAAAGACCAACCCAATAAGCCACAATGCATGCACCACTTTTCCCTCATCTTATCACTCACCCAGAAGTATTCATAAGCTGTAATGAAATGATTTATTTAAACAAACATATTGCCGTTAGTTTAATATAAATAATAATATGATAAATTTAGTATTGTTTGTATAAATTGTTCATTATTCATCCCACACATTAATTATCTAACTTTCCAAATTAACCCTCATATTAAATGTAAGCAAATATTATCTATGTTAAAATTATTGTTCAAAATAATCAAATGTTCTCTTTTCATTTCTGGGGGTGTGATAGCATTCTGATTATATATTTTTATAGCGCTAATTTATTCCGAATACATATATATTATTGGCATTGCCGCAATTATAATGTTGTTGTAAAAATAAACCAAATAAATATATATAATAATCCTGAGGCTCACGTCAGCTAAATGACCTGACAATTATTGTTAATAAACCTTAGATATATATACATCAAACTCGAATCCATGCTTTCTTTAGTTAAGATAAATATTAAGTCATTTCTTAAGCTTAAATATGATTAGATGATCTCCGCTCCACACATAATTAATATGTTATTAAATTAGTCTATCACGAGTTAGTCCTGAGTCTTATTGTGTCTCCGATGATCGATGTCAGCGGATGAGAAGTGGATTAATCGATGTCATCGGGATTGTTGCTCATTATGTTATAGATCTGGGGAATAGGCAAATAGGGCAGATTCCATGAGTGTTCCTGACCTCTGTGTATCTTGCGCACGACTGGATTCGGGGTACTTTTGCCTAGATGCTAGATCTTTGTTACGTGAACATACAAATCCGACCGGCACAGATTTTTTTCTTTTCTCCTGGTTTGGCATGTCAATGTGGAGCTTTGAAAACAAACACCCATATACCTGAGATAGTAATAGATAGCGATAGATATAACATGTGTTTTAAAAGGGAATGTTTTTTTTTTTTGAAAAATTTTTTTGGACACCCAGCTTAAAATTTTTTTGGTACACAATTCCTGTGAGTTATTGTCAATATAAATATATGTTCTCTCAATAGTCATATATAAAAATACGTTTTAAAGAAATAATACATCATATACTAAATATTTTTTCATATAAAAATTTTAAAAGTTTTTTTTTTCCATTTTCACGAATATATAAAATAAGTTAGGGGCAATTTTGCTTTGTTTTATTTCATGCATATGATTTGAATGATGATGATGTTATATAGTGTCTTATTCCTTGTCCGCAAATGTTTTATCACATGTATAATCCTCACGAGTTTTTAAAAGAAGAAGTAAAGAAGTAACAGCTTTTAAGGGGCTCTTACTTTCAAATTAATTAAAAATAAAGATGTGCTTTTCCATAAATAATGTTCCTAGTTTTCATATACATGTAAGTTTCCAATGATAAAAGAGTGACAGCTTTTAAGGGGCTCTCATTTCTATAAAATAAAATGTGTTTTTTTTTTCAAATAAAAGTGAATAAGATGTTGTGTAATATTTTTTTTCTTGGTCATAGACATTAAACTGCATGCAAGATGCCCATAAATAAGATAATGTTAGTTTTAAAATAACCTCCACAGATAATAAGATAAAATGTATGTTTTAAATGAAAGTCTTTATATAATATGTTCCATGAATGATTTAATAGAACATAAAAATATTTCGAGTTTACCGTAAAATAAAATAGTGTTAGCTTGTAAGGGGCTCCACATTTGTATGTAAGATAAAGTATATGTCCTAAATAGTGGCGTTTTGTATAGATAAAAGTTTCCATAAATGATGTTAAATAATAAAGTATATTCCGAGTTTTTACGTAATCAAATAAGTGATAGCTTTTAAGGGGTTTTTCACAGTTAAAATAAAAAGATGATAAAAAGTGTGTGAGATATATAATAATTTTTTTCTCGCTTTAATAATTCAATAAATATAATATATCCAAGTTTTGAAGTGTGTACTAAAGTAATATATAATAATCTGTTTAATAAATTCTTTAAATAATGATCCATATGATTTTAATAAACGTTCAAATAATGATATTTCTAAATCTAAGAGAATTAAATTAGTGTCAGCTTTTAAGGGGCTGTCGCATTTAAAGATATAAAGATAGCAAAATAGTGTGTGCATTAAATAATATAATGATTTTTCCCAAATGTTTAAATAATGACGTTAAATATAAAAATGTTTTTCGTGTTAATACATCTTTTAAATAAATATTTTAAATTTACAATAGATTCAAGTCCGAGAAAGTTAAATAAGTGACAGCTTTAAAGTACTTTTAATGATAAAAATAAAATAAAAGATTCTAATAATCGCAAAAGTGCAGAATATTTTTTTTGAAATGTTTTAATAATATTAATGCGTATCTAACGGTCGTAAGTCAATGAAAAATAAAATGATAATTTGCATTACATTTTCATTCTCGTATCTCAATATGTGCTGAGGCTATAATAATTTTTTTCTCTTAAAATAAATGTATAACTATTTAAGTATAAGACTTACAAAGTATACAACCCAATAATAGCGGATCATCTAGTCAGAACATATAGCCCTATCCCTTTGGCTGGTGCCCGGTATTAATACCAAAATAAATTTTCCAATAGGTGATCGAGTTATCTAAAATAAAAAGAGTTTGAAAGCAATGGTTCTTAAAAGTTATACAGAGTTTTTTTGTCAGTTCAAAATAAATGTATTAAATATATCAATGCAATCGTTCATTAATAATTTGGTCAAGATGTTTCAGGTGCTGAAGAAGAACTCCCAAAACAGACCATGAGAGAAGACATAGAGAAGGCCAGGTAGAAGTTATAATAAATTCTTTTTATATATTTTGCATTAAAGAGCAGTTAGAAAACTAGATCTAGAAACAAATAATATTAAATAACCAGTAGGATAGCATAGTCATTTTAATAAATAAAAATTGAGCACAGGAGGGAGAGAGCAGAGTAAGGGAAAAGTGTAGAATGGGGGGAGGAGGTGTTACCCATAGTAAAATAAAAAAAAATATAACTGTAAAACTTATCTCGGTAATAAAAATAAAAATATAATTTATCTTGAATCTAAGAGATGGAGGACAGCAGTGAAGAGATGGAGCAATGAAAGACATTAAGGTCGGGAAAAATTGTTTTAGAAAATATCGACCAACCCAAGGAATTTGACAATCCACCCATAACCATGGAGACTGTAATACGGATGTTACAGAGGATGGAGACAAAATTCGAGAATTTAAAGGTAGAAATTGAGGACCAGAGCCGAAAGAGATTCGAAAGTTTAGAGGTGAAAATCGAAGGAGAAAGCAAGAAGAGGTTTGATAAGTTGGAAGCCAAAATTGAGGATGAGAGCAGGAGGACGAAGGAGTGGATGTTCACCACGTGGGATAGCATGAATGGCATCATAGAAATGAAGGCAGAGGAGGTGCAAACAGCATGCCAACAAGAATGCGAAGAAATCCACAACAAAGTTGAAGGGTCTCTGGAGGACCACAAGATCAAGACTCTAGATGTGATCCAAGACATCAAAGAAGAACTGACAGCCAAACAGGACAAGCAAGAAGCTGCCTTCCATATATGTATCAACCAAATTAAAGTGGAAATGAATAGCATAAGGGAGGAGATCGCAAAAACCAAGGACAGTATGAGATCGGAGGAAGGACTAGAACCAGAGAAAATGATAAGCAGAAGACCCCAGCCTCCACTAGAAACCTGTGTGCCCAAAGAACTGATGTTGTACCCACCGATATCGCTGACTAAGTTCATTCAAGTCAAGACATTTAAAGGGGATGTCAGAGAGAACCCAAGTGTACACATTGACAGCCTGCATGAACTGTTCAAATTTCAACGAGTGCCAGCAGTAGACCAGGTGGCCCTCGCTGTCCATTATCTGCAGGGATATGCCAAATCATGGTGGGACTGCTATGAAGATAAGCCACCAGACTTTGAGGCCTATTCGCTCGCCCTATTGAGAACCTTTTGGAGTGAGGAGCACCAAGATGGAATATACCATGCAATCTTAAAAGAGGCCTATGGTTCCATTAACCAGGAGACCCACACACAGTTTTTCATCAGGCAAGTGGCACATCTCAGGTTGTTGACAGCGTTCCCATTCATGGAAACCCAAATCATTAGGGTCATACAACAGAATATGCCGCCGTATGTCCAGCAGATGATGGTAGGATGTCGGGTAATGAAGATAGAGGAAATGGCTGAGTTCCTCACATCCATTGATTACTCGCCAATGGGGCAACCATCCAGATACCAACATAACTCATGGTGAGTTGAACCCAATAACTTAAAAAAAATACATACCGCCTGACAGAGGGAGAAATTAAAGGAGAGGCTGGACAGATAGGATCTGATGAATTGGATATGATATGGTACATGATTTTAGGATAATAATTTTTATATGTTTTAATAGTTTTATTATTAATATGTTACTCTATTAACAAAGCATTTTTTTTAATAATAGTGAATTATTTATATGTGTATAGCGTAGTTTTTATATTATTATATTATATCCAATCAATTAAGCAATTTTTAAGGCAGTGAAAATTTTAAATATAACAGAGAGGTTAGGTTGTCAAAAGTCATAAAATTTTAATAAAAACTCATAAGATTTTCTAAGATAGTAGATAGGGCATCTCAGCTTAAATAAAACTCATAAAAAACTTCTAGTAACATGACAGAGTTCAAAGATTTCAGCATAAATAAAGTCATAAAATTTCCAGAATAGCAGAGAGGGCATTATATTATAAACAAAATCATAATTTTTTTATATATGACAGAGAGTTAGTATACCACAAGTGAAAATCACAAACTTCTTTAGATACAGCACTGACCCAAAGTTGTTCTTTAGTTACCTGTACATCAAGTAAAAGCTTTTTTTTTCTTTTTTAACAATTTTTCATTTTTTTCGGTAAGTTCAGGAAAATGAAGCAGATGATCTGATGCTCAGATCCTGCTTCACAGCCCACATCCAATCTCCTACCACATAACCACATTCAAACTCGTCCTTATGCATGCATACACATAACCAATAATATATTTCTTTATTCAAGAGTACAAAATAATGTAAACATATGTATTTCAATTTAATATTTAATGTAATAATAATATTCTCATGTGTATGTGGGCGTAAATAATAAATATATATGTATATTTTAATGTAGGAGATTGCGATTGAATTAATATTATATATATAAGATATATATGAAACTTACTATTTTTTTCATATATAAGTTTGTCACCAGAAGTGATGCAATCTTGTTAGTAAGTCTCTCGAAAAACAATAACGTGGACCCTTTTGATTAAAATAGAAGATTACAAATTAGTAATAATATAATAAACCCATTAGTGGAAATTGTCCACATTAGCTTGTTTTAAAATCACAAGATGTATTTTAAAACAATCATTCGAGAAACTGATAACAAACTAGCATTGTTTCAAACATCTTACTAGATAAGAGTATCCGGCCAAACGTTTCCAAATGAAAGCTAAGTGCACAAACTACCTCAGGTCCAGCAGTAGTTGCCTAGTTACAGTTTCAAAATCAAAAGTATAAATACTGCTAGATTTGAATCCACAAGGAAGAGGAGATAATTAATTAGCCATGCTGCTAAAGATAATCCACGCCCGATGCAATTTTCACGCAATGAGTTCTGAGTAATAAAATTCGCCTTATTCCTCCATTCTAATATGCTGATCCCAGGAACAAAGCTTCCGTACTCCATGCTACTGAACTATATATATTTTCCAATGAAATGAAGTGCTATCCAAAGCCATCCCGCTAACCTAGATCTAGTGATAATACCGATGGACTGATTCCTAATGAAATGTGTTTCACGATAATCAAGGTAAAGAACTCTGACCGCTAATAATTCTTAAAATCCTACCTTCTCTGTAATGTAATGTGTATTTTAAACTCTATATCTTTTAAATGTCTTCAAATATAAATATATATAACTCTATATAACTAATTTATGCTAAACCTGTTATATAAATGTCTTTTTCTTTTCTTTTATTTATTAGTTTATGCTAAACCTCTTATATAAATGTCTTTTTCTTTTCTTTTATTTAAAAGTGGCCAACAATCTTTTATTAATGTTTTTATGTATTTTTATTTAAAGTCAATGCCAATAATATTCTAAAATCGCCAGCATATAAATTATTTTGTTTTCCCCACCCATCATTTACTGGGTAAATAATTTCTAATTGATAAAAACAAGTCTTATTCGGCTTGCCCAGATGCTCGTGATTTTAGACAATAAGTTAATTACATTCTCATGTTTACTGTTGAAAAACAGATTTGACATCTGTTTTTCCAATTCTCCATGCTTAATAATGCGTTACCCTTTATTTTTCAACTACAAATATATATGTGAATTTCATCTTAGCTATTACATCCACCCTTTTATTTTATAATCAATTAATGTATTTTTCACAAGAGCATAAGTCAACCAAAACTAAGATTTAATGTGTAAAAAAAGTAATGAATAATATTAAGTAATATAATGTAAGGGGGGAGGGGAACCTTAACTTTTATTCTATATGTATGTGTGTAATTATTATCCCTGTTTGTTTAAAGTGAAGCCATGTCATTACGCTGAATAATTCATCATTCATGGGCAATAAACACGTCCCAAGAATCTTTAATGTTAGAAATATATTTATGTTTTAGTAATAAGTGTTGAGTGCATAAAGGCCACTCTATTTAATATATATCTTCGTGCTTCATTATTACATGGAGGCAACCGCAAATTCAGACCCCATCGTTGTCTCTCTGTTCTTAAACCAGGCTGTAAAAAACACCTGGGGGACATCCACGGTCTTATGAGCATGCTCTATACAGGGATCGCTTTGGAAAACCAGCCCGATAGGCATAGCCAGCCACCCTTCATTCGTCAAACCGACCCTGCCAAAGTTTGCAGAGGAAATCGGTCACTTCTTTTTAGAATTCGCAAAGCACTCTCCAGGATCCATAAAAGGACCGACCCAATAAGCCACCATTCACGCACTGCTTTTCCCTCATCTTATCACTCACCCAGAAGTATTTATAAGCTGTAATGAAATGATTTATTTAAACAAACATATTGCCATTAGTTTAATATAAATAATAATACGATAAATTTAGTATTGTTTGTATAAATTGTTCATTATTCATCCCACACATTAATTATCTAACTTTCCAAATTAACCCTCATATTAAATGTAATCAAATATTATCTATGTTAAAATTATTGTTCAAAATAATCAATTGTTCTCTTTTCGTTTCTGGGGGTGTGATAGCGTTCTGATTATATATATTTTATAGCGCTAATTTATTCCAAATACATATATATTATTGGCATTGCCGCAATTATAATGTTGTTGTAAAAATAAACCAAATAAAAATATATAATAATTCTGAGGCTCACGTCGGCTAAATGACCCGACATAATTATTGTTAATGAACCTTAAATATATATACATCAAACTCGAATCCATGCTTTCTTTAGTTAAGATAAATATTAAGTTATTTCTTAAGCTTAAATATGATTAGATGATCTCCACTCCACACATAATTAATATATTATTAAATTAGTCTATCACGAGTTAGTCCTGAATCTTATTGTGTCTCCGATGATCGATGCCGGCGGATGAGAAGTGGATTAATCGATGTCATCGGGATTGTTGCTCATACTGTTATAGATCTGGGGAATAGGCAAATAGGGCAGAATCCATGAGTGTTCCTGACCCGTGTATCTTGTGCACGATTGGATTCGGGGTACTTTTGCCTAGATGCTAGATCTTGTTACGTGAACATACAAATCCGACTGGCACAATATATATATATATAATTATCTCCATTCACTACTCAACCAGAGTATCGAAAAAAATCTAAAACACAATCAATGGTTTCACTGTTTCAAGCAGACTTCTCAGGGGTAAAAGACTGCAAAATAATAGATTTATATTTAATATTGTCATAGCATTTTTTTTTCTCATTTTAATCCATATACATTATTTTGTTTAGTGATTGTGATTCTTAATAATACATAAGATACACATACATAATTTAAGATTTATTAAACTTAATTTTTTTCATTTTTATTTTTATTTTATATATTGTAATAATAAAATGTCTTTTTTTATTATTCTTTCTTTATTGTGTTAATTGAGCAACTTAGCAATATATGCTTTATAATGTTTTTTTTTTCTTTATCGCGGCATGTTAAATTTGATATAATGTATTTTTTTTAAAGTTGCAATAATATTTTTTATATATGTGATTTATGTATCCATCCTAATATAAGGGAACACATTTTAACATAATATATATATGTCCACATATCACCGAGTGTGTGCGTGTATAACTGCTTATACCATTCAGTAAAAATAGATCAGGCATAGTTAATTTAAATATAGCAAATTAAAGAGCAGGGTTTTACACATGTATGGAAGTGAAAAAAGAACACACACATTACATAAATAAAATTTGCCTTTATGACATATAATAAGTAGTGAAAATTTTGAATGAGCATTTATAGAATATTTTTGTTATGTCATTTTAAGCCAGCTTATTTTAAAATATCAAAAATGACAAACTTGCATATAAGTTTATTTAGTTATGCTTATATAATTTTTTTTGTATTAATTCTAGATTTAATTAATATAATAATAATCAGTCAATTGTATAATTAGTAAATTTGATTTATAAAATAAAAAGGAAGAGTGTTAATAAATATAATTATACCATATTTGGTTTCCGAGTTATTATTATATATATATTCTTCTCTTAATTCTATTGTTTTAATTGATCGTCATCACTCGTAAATGTTAAGTGCAGGATATTGATTTACATATAAGGATGTTTAAGGATTACGCTTAACATATAACCAAGTTTTTTTTTTTTTTAATAATTAGAGGTTAATAATAGAAAGCTAAAATTATGTTGAGCTCAAGAGTTATGATCACCATTATCATTGAATAAATAATAATCATTAAATCCAATCTTTAACATAATTAATGGGTTTAATAAATAGGGGTTTATAGAAAGTTGAATATCATGTGGTGAGATTCATGATGATCATTCTTCATCACTGGTATTATTGAATCTTCGTTTTAACTATAAAAGTATTTTGAGTAAATAACCATAAACGTATATAAATGCTAGTGAGTTTGACATAGGATGATTTTAAGAAAGTGCCTATATGCTTATAAAGATAAATTTTTTGTTGTGAGTTCATTATTAAGCAATGGCTGGAATCATCATCATCATCATCATTATATTATATTTAAGTAAATTAAGTAGAATATCATGTGGTGAGATTCATGATGATCATTCATCATCACTGGTATTATTGAATCTTCGTTTTAACTATAAAAGTATTTTGAGTAAATAACCATAAACGTATATAAATGCTAGTGAGTTTGACATAGGATGATTTTAAGAAAGTGCCTATATGCTTATAAAGATAAATTTTTTGTTGTGAGTTCATTATTAAGCAATGGCTGGAATCATCATCATCATCATCATTATATTATATTTAAGTAAATTAAGTAACTAGTTTGATGGCCATCCATATCAGTAATGGTCTTCACTATGTGTATTTGGAAGCCATTAAGGAGAGTATTTTTGGCATCTGATGCTTAAACTGAGCTAGTAATATTTATAAGAGTGTTCGATATATAAATTATGGTATTGGGATTTTATAATTTTATTGACATGGATAAGACATAATAATGCCATTTTTTGTTGTTGTTTGTTAGTCCTCTAAGCCATGTGTAGTAAAAAATATACCAAATGGGTTTGAACTCAGTACACTATTTACAGATAAAATTTATCTAGGTTTAAAAAACAATCTAGTGGTGCCCGTGGAAAACACATATATTTAGCAAAGCTGAATAAAAGTGATCAAGTCCTTTTTCAACTTATTAACTTTATATGATATTTTTTTATAAGTTGTTATAAATAGCACCAGTGTGTGCATGAGACCATGAATGGTCTTATATACATGGAAAGAGGAATGGCAATGATTCTTTGTTAAAAGAACCTATTATTGGAGATAAGCATAATGCACTCCATGGATTTCACAGTAATTTTATTCAGTTGTTATAGCTAGTATTGGTTTATCTGATGACAATAGCTAGTATATTTTGTTGGTTCAAATGACTTCCCAATATTGGAATATTTTAAATCTTAAATGATGATAGTAATTAATTTTCATTTTGTTATTTTGTGTGTTGAGAAATGGGATAATTTATTTATCTCATTATTAGTGTGACTAAATTAATGTTTGATAGTTGCAAACAGGCTATGGTGTTATATGTATTAGTTACAAATAGATTCCCAACTAAAACATGATATGTATATGTTATTATTCATATGTTAGCGTCATCCTTATCTAATTATAAATCGTATCTCAGCTAACATAGTAAATCATTTCACATTTAATTTTATTCGGTTACAAATGATGAACTGCTGGAGCATATCCTGTTAAGTTTTTTTTAAATTATAGTGACTATCATTCTTTCATATTTCAATATATTTTTTTAGTTACAATAGAAAGAGACCACATGTGAGATGGATGGATGAAATAAAAAAGTGTGCAGGGGTGATGTGGAGAAGAGAAGCTAAAGATCGGAGAAGATGGATTAAATTGGAAGAGAACTTTATCCTGCAGTGGATTGATAATGGTTGATGATATATATATATATATTAAAAACTAGCCACATATACATATATATATATATATATATATATATATATAATCAAAACTACCCCAAATCCAAAATTAAACCAGACCAGCATAAAAATAATATTAAAACACAACCTAAGGTTTCACTGCTACAAGCAGACTTCTCAAGTGTAAAGAACTACCAAAAACTACACAATATATAATATTAAAAACTACCCACAAATACATTCACTTCCCATCCACCCTTAATATTAAAAGACCTCTTAAATAAGTTAATTGCTTCAGAATAATAAATTTTCAATAATAAAGACTTTTTAATTCTTCTTTTGATTTCATTTCTCTCAAAGAAGACAACCTTAGCTTCATCAAAATCAATAGTGTGGCCTGTATCTTTTTCATGGACATACAAAGCAGAACTAAGATATCTATTTTTAAGTCTACTTTTATGAACCTTCATTCTTTCATTTAAACTCAAACTACTCTGACCTATGTAAACCTTCTTACAAATAAACAAGGGATAAAATATACTACACCAGGAATTGTCTTTCTATCAAAAACTTCTTGTAATGTTTATATATATATATATATATATATATATATATATATATATATGTGTGTGTGTGTGTGTGTAGGAGCAAAGTTATATGTAAGAACTGCCAAGGATATTCCATTTCAGCTCTAAAATATTTTAACAAATAAATGGTAGCAACAGAAACTGTGATCTATCATAGCAATATGTATAAGTGCTCAAGAATATGCATCTGCCTCAGCAAAAAGTAATAAGTATAACAGTATAATAAGCATGACATTTTTTTAAAGGCAATCATTTATAGTGAAAAAGTGTAGACATTTATTGTTAGAACAAAAGTTTCATCACATCAAATACTATTATTACATAAATTCAAGAAAAGTCAAACTAGCACTCTCAATATTAGTAATGGTAATTTACTGGCATAATATAATTAAAACTCCCATACACATTTAACAACTTTTTTAAGATTTTAATTATAATATTTTGAAAAACATTTCTGTAAACAAAATAATTACTACAAATTAAATTTCAAAATATTCTTACTCATATTCAAACACTTGAAATATTTTTGGACTATAATTCTTATTGGGAACTCATTAAATATTTTTTTTGATTTCGTAATGTTTCGATGAAAGAACATTTACCATTGACAAAGCTTCATGAAAACATTGGATAGTAAGCAGAAATAACACACAGTTTAACTCCAAAACTACTTTATTTATACATATGTAATGCTAATAAAATGTCCATTAATTGAAACATATGTACAGTCTTTCCAATCTGCAGAAGTATTAATTTCTTACCCCTCCTCAATTCCATTGCAAGTTAGTATGAGTTGACATTCTAAATATAAACATATTAATGAGTTAAATCTATATAAAAATATTTAAGTAGACAAACATAGTTTATAAAAGAATATATATGTGGTTTTAGACTTAATATATATATATGCACACACACCGTAGAAATTCAATAAAATATACAGTGGAATAATTTTTCAGTATTTATATTTTTATATTTGTATCACAAAGAAAATTTCTGTATATTTTCTTTTTTTATCTATCTAGAAAGTTAAAAAAGTGAAAATTCAGTTTAGTTTTTTTTTATTATTTCGTAAAAGTTTAATTAATTAAAATGGAATAAAATTTATTATTTTTTTAAAATTGTATTTCATATAATAAATTTCTTTTGTAAAAGCGAAAAGAATTGTGTTTTTCTCTTATTAAAGATGGAGATTTGAAAAATATAATTTCTTTTTTTGTCTGTCGGTGTATTGATTAGGAATATTATTTTAATAATTAATTAAAAGATTTGTCTGGAGATTTAATTAGAAAAAAATAGTGATAAGAAAAAAACAAACTAACAGAAATTTATTTTCATAACTATAAATTAGGTTTTAAAATTAAAAAGTTTTATTCTTGGATTATTTTTTAGTTGTGAGAGATTGGAGCAAGTCATAACTGAGGAGCTATCCTTTTGAAGTAATGTTTAGGTGGTAAGATAACCTCTGGATTGCTGGGGACCACTGCACAACCATGTATCATTATCAAATGCCAGAAATCACTTGCAGGGAATAAATACTTTTACGCACAGATTGCTAATCCTTGCTTGCCAGAATTCTGTTTGCTAAAATGTTTATTGAAAGCAAAATAGAGCAGAAGAGTGCATTTATTACACTTTTTTTCCTTCATCATTATTTAAGCTACTACATAATTGTACCATATGCAAATGCCTGCTTGGGAAAAACAAATCTGAATACTTGCATTTTCTGATTTATAGTTTAACACATGAAGAGTATCCTAAGTATCACAACAGAACAGATTTAAACATTTGTTTTCCTTTAAAAAAAACTAACCTCCAGAAAATTTCTTTTTTTTTAGCAAATCAAATATCTAATATATAAAAGAAAATCATACAATCCAGGAAGAATTTTTTTTTTTTAATTTTAGTATATTTTAAACCTATTTTTTTGCCTATACAATTTATGAATTAATAAAGACATATATATATATATATATATATATTATATATATATGTATGCATATGGGATAACATAATATTTTACATTTTTTAAATGTATGCCAATGATTGAATTTATTTTTATTGCAAATGCAATAGATAATTCAATCTTTATATTTACTTTATTTTCATAGAGATATTTAGCTTTTTAAAACTCAATGTTTCTTAATTATTTATTAATATTTAAATAATATATGTCTGTATATAATCATATATCTCCATGCAAGTTAACGAATAGAGGAGAGAAAGCTTTAACTTGTATCTTAATATTGTATTTCTCTAATATGTTATGCTGGGTTAAATTGTGGTTATGGAATTTATTTATTCAATATAATAAATTAGTTACTAAGTTGAATTAACATTTGGTATTCAATTTATCTCATTTGACTCCACCTAAATATAAATTACACATTTTATTTTGTCTATTTTGTAATCCTTTATACCATTTTCCTTGAGAGTTTAAGAATATTATTGAACTTGAATCTGGGAAATGTTGTATTCTAGATGAATGTTTCTATTAAAGTATTATTTCTCTCAAAGTTGCACATAGAGAGAGACTGTATGATTTGGGTTTTATAAAAAGCTTTATTAATGGTAAGTTTTGCAGATATAACTATTGATTCCTTGTTTGATTCCATTTTAATAATATAGATTTTTATTTTCAGTATATCTTCTTTTATTTGGCTTGAAATAATACCATATGAGGATTCCAAATGTGTCTTTATGTTGACACCTTGTTATATGAGGCTTGTAATAGTTAATTTAAATAACTAAGTTAATTGTGGATTTTAATATTTAGAAGTGTATATCATCTTGTGTAGTTTATGTATTAGTAATGTACATTGGTGAGGTAGGATCTTATACTGATAGTGAAAGGGGCAGGTTCCCAGTACAGAAAATGATGATGCACAATTTGGTAGGACTCAAACCAATTTTAGGAAATAGAAGGATAACAATACAGTTAAGAATAGTGCACAATATGGTAAGATCTGAAATGATATAGATTTTCAGTGCAATAAATAATGGTGCACAATGTGTTAGGGCTTAAAAAATAAAGATTTGATAATGGTATAAGTATGAAATTAGATTAAGAAATATCACATTGGGTGGCTTAAACTAAAATAGAAAATGATGAACAAAATTCAATTATTTTATTATTTTTTGTTTTATTTATTGTTCTATGTAGGCATCAATGATACAAAGAGTAAGTAAATAATAAATAATGATGGAGTGAGAGAAGATTGACACCAATATAGTAATGTATAAAACAGGTGAAATACTTGAATATTTATACCAGCAGAGGATTTGAAAAAAAAGAATTTACTTATTTTTTATTATTATTTAAAAAGAAAAGTAGGAGAAAATATATAATGCAGCCATGGCTTGCAGTAGTTTGTATAATTCCACGTGAGAGAGTGTTTAGTGTACTGTTTCTAATATATAAATATATAAAAATTATAATTATATTAAGACATTTAGTCATCTCAGTAAAAATAAAATTAATGTAGAATTTTAACTGATTAAATCAAGAAACTATGTTTTTTTATCAAGTAATAACAAAAGTTCATTCAAAAAGAATAGAGCAAAATAGTATATCTAAGTATTATAATCAATCAAACATAGAGCAAGCAGAAATAGAGGAGCTTGTACAGCCATTAATGCCTTAGCTTAAAAGTCAAGGTTCAGATCAGTTAGTGGGAAAGCTGTCAGAAGAGATGCCAAGCACATCTGATGTTAAAATATTGTATGCATTGATCAAAACTATGCACAGCATGCAACAAATAAGCATAATAAAAGATAAATGTAAAGTTCTAAAATATGGAAGAAAAATTGCAAAATATGGTCAATATAATACAGAAAAATGACAATAAATAACAAGACAACAAAGTATTCCATAAACAGACAGCAGAAAACAGGAAAAGTATAAGAATTTATAGAAGAGCATAAACAAAGCTTCTGAGTATAGAAGAAAAGCAATACTTCATTGATTTAAATTTAAAATAAATTGACATATCACTGTCAAAGAAAGATGATAAATTAAAAAAAAAGTAAAAAAAAACCTTGATCATAAATTCAAATAGCATAAAAAAACAGAATTTGACAAGGTCTGATCTTGTAAATTTGATAAAAGAAGAGTAAATGAAGAGGATGGAAAAGGTAGGAATGCACATTTTAGAATATGAAAAGAGGAGTGATAGAAGTGTGACTGAAATATGACAAAAATAAAAGCATTGAAGAAAATATGGAGGAGTTAAGAATAACTGCATAAAAGTATGAATTAACAGAAGAAAAAGGCTGCCTGTATGTGAAGAAGAGATTAAGAAGTTTGCAGTGATAGTAGTGAATTTTTGGGACATGATGCCACAATTAATACTGGAAATAAAAAAATTAACATTTGAACCATAATGTGAAAAAAAATTAGAAAAGGAAAGCCTAACTCATTCCAATGTGACTCAGTTATTAAAAATAAGACTTTTCCCAGGGCAAACTGGTGAAACCCCTATAGAGCATCTAAGCAGATTGGAAAACTGTTTTTATATGCATGCATGTGAAGAAAACAAATTTGCCATAACATGCAGCCATTTGCAAAGAATTGCTCAATATCAGTGAGTCTTATGTTTTCATCAACCAGAAACCTTTTAACATTATCAAGAAGTTTTTTGAGCAATTTTAGAGGTGAGAATCACTAAGACTTTCATGTAATGTAAGAAAAGTTTCAATCTGGTGTTAAAGAAAATTATTTAAAGTTTTTTTAGGTGGCACACTGGTAAACTAATTTGTAATATTACTGTGTCAGATTATCTGAACAGTTTGTCTTTCCAGTTCAAAAAATGCTATTAATCACTGATGTGAAGTCTATAGAACAGATGTAAAATTTATTAAATGCTATACATGTGATCCTTCAGACTCAGTAAGGCAGATCATTAGGAAAAGCAAAAAATATAAGTATTAATGCTATGGAGGAAGAAAAAATTGAAATAATAATGAAGTGGCCTATTGGAAAAGGAAATCTAGAAGAAAAACATGTTAAAGTCCATTAACTAGATGTCAATAAAAAAACCAAGAGTGAAACTCAATCAAGTAGACATACTAAAAATAAGTCTTAGTTAGCATCACCAATATCAGGATATAGGAAAACATCTAATAATATTAACAGAAATAGTATGAGAAATAGGAAAAGGTCCTAGTAAATTTATTTATATTTCAAAGTTCTGAAAATGATAAATTAAATCAAAATCTTATAACTACTCAAATCTCAATGTATTTGATTGACATAATTTTTTTTAAAAAAATATTTTGTTTTACTCAGTATTACTTTTAAAAATGTTTACAAAAATCTACACGTATTTAGGATTAAGGAGAAAGTAACAGAATTAAATAAACATATATGATTATTTATCCCAATAGAGTTTGATTAGTGTTTGAATTGCTGAATATTTATTAAAACAGAATTGTGTTTAATCTATTTTTTTGTAATTTTCATTGTTGGAAATTGATGAGAGTTTGGTAATATGTTAGAGATATTTATGAAATTAGGCTTATCTGTGTAGCTGTGGCAAGTCTTGCACCAATTTTGTTAATTTTTTGGTCCATTTTGATTAAGCCTGTATTGCACAATCAAGTAACAATTATAAAGATTGACATGGTGTACAGTTTTAATGGTCAAATCATTTATCTTAATGATGCTAATTCATCATTTAAACTCTGAAGTTATCCATGAGTAAGAATTTGCTTTTATTATCAGGTTGTGAAGGTGTTTTATTCTTTATGTGATAGCTATTATAAGATTCCTAATTTAATAAAATCTTTATTTTGATAAAAAAGTTTTTTTTAAAATCTATAATAATAACTCAATGGCTGACATTAATATAGCTCATGATTAAATTTTGCAGAATAAATTACTTAAACTTTTAATAATAATAAAAGAGTTATTTTTACCTCATAAGATCTGTAAGCTTGTATTAAGATATCATACCTACTTGAATAAACTGAATAGGATCATGAAGTCCATGGAAATGATTAAGTCATATTTCATTGCCTCAAGATAGTGTACTGGTCAAAACATGTTTATCTATCTAACATAGTTGTAACTCATAAAATTTACTTCAAATTCAGTCCAGCCTGAAATTTAGATCAGGGACCAGCCTGGATTCGAACCCACTCTCTAAGTCCCTGATCCAATACCTAATGAATAACATAATAGTGGTGGCACATGAGAATTAATTTTAATCTGGACCACTAGCAAAGCATGAGAAGACAATGAGACATCTATTAACTATGATTAAACTAAAATATATATAAGCATGGCTGTACTTTTGGAAGTGGAGAAAAGAGGAATTCGAACTACTCAAATAAGTTAGACAATAAAAATTAATTTAATATAATGACAAATCATTTACATATATTTATAAATTAGGTATATACATTAGTGTGTGCATAAATGAGCAAGCGGTAGATGATTACATAGTGTCATTCACGTTATTATTTCTCATATGCTCTTTTATTAGCTACATAATATGACAAATAAACACACATCTTTGGTGGGTCCAATATTAAAATGCCAATCAACTATTAAAAAGAATTACATAATATTGCCAATAACACTTTGCCTTATGGTTCTTAAACATGGTGACTAACATTATTACTTCAGGAGCATTCTGAGATTCATTACAGATATAATATAAACCATTTTCATGCTATTACAGTCGTGAAAATACATAAAATACATTTGAAAACACAGCAAAAATATTTAATGAAAATTCTGTTAATTAGCACTGGTAAGAAAAATGCATATTTTCCCCAAGGCATAAAGATACTCTTGGATACAGAAACAATGGTGGGATTGTATAAGACTGAAATAAATTTAATTATTAAAACTAGAAGTAGTTGGCATATATATATATGATCAATAGATGGCGTTTTTACCAAAAACCCGATCAAGCGTTTGTTTACATAAACGATCAAAGAGTCAGAATTAACTATCTCTTTCGTTTTAGCCCACTTTCAGATCAGCTGATTTCAAGCTATTTGCTATCATCAGTGAAAGACAGAGCCAAGAAACTAGATCTAAAAACAGAATCCAAGTGTTTATGCACAGAGTTTCTATCAGTTTGCAAGCATGAAATTTTTTTTTCATGCTTGCAAACTGATAGAAACTCTGTACATAAACACTTGGAGTCTGTTTTTAGATCTAGTTTCTTGGCTCTGTCTTTCACTGATGATAGCAAATAGCTTGAAATCAGCTGATCTGAAAGTGGGCTAAAACGAAGAGATAGTTAATTCTGACTCTTTGATCGTTTATGTAAACAAACGCTTGATCGGGTTTTTGGTAAAAATGCCATCTATTGATCATAAATACCAGCATCAGCAGGTTTTAATGTGATTAAAACTTGTTTTTGTTTTTCATATATATATATATATATTTAAGCAGAGCACAATTTCAGTATTATTACAGCATTAAAACTAGGTCATAAGCAAAAAAAATAATAATAATACAAAGTTTGGGTGGTACTGACATAATATCCCAAAGAATAACTAAGAGGAAATAATCTTGCTTCTGGACAAGAACGATGTCTAAGCCCCACTTCCTGGGGAGTGCTTAGAGAAAAGTGGATAGGCATCACGTGGCCCAGACTTTTGCTGGTATAACTGATGTGAGAGGCCCTTTACTTACAAAGAAGTGAATATGCATAGTGTGTGCCAAACTTACAGGATCATCGCCAGAGGCATTTTATATGGAATAAGTCCTTATGGGACAGGATATAATGTGAAATTATGGGTTCAATCTTGTCGTAACCCCAGATTAGATTAAAAGCACATAATATATATATATTGTGCCCTTTTCTATAGGTCAGTAATAGTTTATAACAGTCAATTACTAAAAAAATTTAAATTTAGAATATGTTCTTTTAATACATTAATTATATTAAGTCAATTATATCTTTAAAGTACAATTTGAAGCTAAAGAGAATACGTAGTATATAAAATCATTTAAAAATAGTTATGTAAAGCTTAAAATATTGTTTCATATGGTTGTAAAAGCTGGCCATATTAAATAAAACAGCTATAAATAATTAAAATTATATTTAAAAAATTCGATTTTAATAGTTTAAAACTTATAGTTAATAAATGCTATGTTTAAATTCGTGATCATATTTAAATAGTCAAAATTAATATAGTATATTTTTAAAATAAACTTTGTAATGGTGAAAATTATATCTAATTCTATATTTTCTAAATTGTTCTTCCAAATTTTTTATAATTATTTTATATAATATAATAAGTGTATCAATTTATAAATCTGGGCAGAAAAATAGATTGAAAATTGTCTGTCAAAGTTATTGATCATGTGACTTGTATATTACATACGTTCACACACTCGCGTGTTTGAATTAATAACAAAGTGTAAAATATTTTAAAAATTATATTATAGAATTGGATAGAATTATTGCCTATCATAAAAGCAAATAATAATAAATATTAAGTTAACTGTCGTTATTGCATATTTAAATGATGTAATATTTTAAATAGTATCATAAAGACGAATACAGTTATAATAAAAATTAAATATTTTATTTAAATAAAAACAAGATAAATTGAATATTAAAAAAAATGGAATAGGTTATTCAAATTATTTTAAAAGTTATTTTAAATGTTTAAATAATTTCAATAAAATAATAATTTATTTAAAAGTAATATTTTAAATAATATTTTGGGTTCATTACGTCATAATTTCTGATTTTGAAATATAATTCTGCTGTAAATTGAAAATATGTAAATTTGTTTTCAAACTAAAGTAAGAATTAACCAATAGGAATAGGTATTCTTATAGACTATAAATAAGAATTGCACGGGTGTATACGGGAGATTAATAACGTATTGAAACCGGAGAAAGGTAAATTATAACTATCAAAGAAATAGTATTTATTTTTAAAATTTTTTTATTTTAGTCAATTTTTTTTAGTACTTTCTTATAACTTTATCTGCAAAAAAATTAATTGATAATTTTAAAAGTATTTTTTTGCAAAAGAGAGTTTTAAAATATAATAATTTAGAAAACTTCGTGGAAATGATTTTCTAATTTTTAAAGTACTTACCAGTCGTATTTTATCTAAAAGTTTAACTTAAACTTCGCAATAAAGGATGGATATACTACGAAATAAAATGGATATAAGTTGTAATGCTGAAAAAATATTTGAAATATTTATTGATACAGCTTTAGTAATATTTCACCGAAGAACTGTTTTGGTATATAAAAACCACAGCTCGGACATTATACGGGGTCTAAAAAAAAAAATGTATTGAAACGTATTATTTATAAGCGGATCCAAGATTTATTTTAAATAGTAATAAGACAATTATATTTCATGAATTATTTTATATAATATGATATTCAAAGGAGTAAAATGTTATACCCTTCTGAAGGTAACATTTTTTTTTAAAAAAAAAATATTTTCAAGAATTAAAGAAAGAACACAGGAGAATATGTTACAGAAGCATTTTTTAATATTAAAATATCCGGTCTTAGAATTGTTTTAAAAATGTATTTAGAAAAGATTTGTTTAAAAGTACTTGAAGTTTTTTTTTTAAAGTGATATATAAAAATACCAAATGAAAGTTTAAATGTATCAAGAAGGAAACATATATAAAAATGTGAACACATAGTTGAATAAAAGATGGATCCATGGAAATACAAATAGTACTTAAATGTTTATCGAATATTTTTAAAGTTAAATTAGATGGATTGATGCATCGGATATGCAGAGAATATTGGTAGAGAAGATTAAGAAGCTTCACGGGATTAATTAATATTATGATTTAATAATTATCGTCCTAAATACTAAAACCAAGGATTATTTTCTATAAATTTACTAAATGGATTAATAATTATTTTTATTTTAAACTTTAACGTGCTTGGAGGAGAACATTTTTAAAACTCTAGAGAAAATAATAAACATTTTGGACTTATCAGGAACTATCGTCAAGAAAATATGTAATTATAGTTTTGATTTCTTTTATTTTGTTAACCTAGTTTAAATTTAAATTTTTATATAAGATTAGGAAAAACATAAAAACATTAATTTATTAATATAAAAATTTTATAATATAACAATCTAATAATTTAGCTAAAAATATTTTAATATAAAGTGTATGGGTGTGAATTTTTTTTTTTTATCTGCAATGCTCAAGTGGATAAAGGAAGCCTACTGAACATGATGACTAAATAAAGGTTATTGGTAATAATAATAACTATTGATAATTTATAATGTAATTTTTTTTTTTGTTTTCTTTAGATCATCCATAAATTGGAAGAATGAAGTGCAAAAGTTTTTACTTATATGTAACGCATTTTCATACAACATAAAAAAAAAAAAAATTATGAGATAGAATTGTTTTGAAAATATGCATACGACAATTTTTTTTTTTATATTAGTGATATAATCCAACATAACAAATAATTATGTGATTCTTTTAAAAATTTTCATGTTAGGATATTCAAATATTGTCTAAGTAGATTGTATATGATTAAACATACAGAGCAATGAAGTAAGCAACTTTTCTTATGGAATCGTAAGATTGTTTAACTATTAATGAATTTTATTTATTGTTTTGTAAATGCAGATAGTTATTTATCGATGTAAGATGTGGAAAATCTTGAGAAATAATGTTGAGATAGTGGCTTGGAAGTACTTAGTGAACAGAAAACCAAGATGATGTTTTAAGAAATAGGATGTTATAAGGAATGGAAATAATATTTAGTCTTTACGTGGTTATCAGCATAGTTAATATAGCCCTATGACTGATACACATTTTATTTGGACAGTGTTTATATTTCTTTAAATATTTGATGTTCTAATAAAGCTGAAGAAATAGCTTTAACATCGTCCCTGTACTAGAGGATATTAGGCAGGTAAATGTCATACCTCTTCACACTGTACCATGATTTTGAGATATATTAAGAGTAATAATATAGCTTTCTTCCTTAATCCTAGGCATCTGTTTTTGCTATCTTTATTTCATGTAACTGCATCGTTCAGTAAGAAATGTTTAAGAGAAATGATAAATAATTTAGAACTTAGGTTATGTTATCGTTTTGTATAAGATTGGTTTATTTGCTTAGAAGGAATAGGACGTTATAACTTAAAATTGAAGATCCAAAGTATCCTAAGGAAAGAAAAGAATCATAGAATATATTTTGAATTTTATTTCGGAAATGAAATATAAACTTTTTTAAAATAAAGTATCTAAACAAAGATATTTTCTTTAAAGTGATAATAATTTTAAATGCTTTAGTACTATTTTTTTAAGAGAAAAATAAGTATTGCATATTTTAAAAATACAATAGTACAAAGTAGATTATGTAAACAATATGCATAGTATATTTTTTGTTTATTGATTAAAAGAAATATATTGATGATTACACTTATATCATACTAATGTAAGGCTTAAAAAAGAATATATTATGATTAGTAAACATTGTGTGATAAATATTAAAATCTAGTACTTAATTTTGGATAATATTTTGTGTAACATCTTTGACTTTGCAAGATGAAATTTTTTTTAATATTTTGAGAAGTCCATACTCATTATAAAATTTTGTTTTCTATAGAATGTTTTCTAAGTATGAATTTTTAAAATAAGATAGTTTAATAATATTAAGGATAAAATGCTGTTGCTAATAAAGTAGATAAATATACTTGTAATAAGTTAACCATAATGAGAAACCAAATAATAACATTTTTTTTTAAATTTTGTCCTAAATCTAAATAAAGATGTAATTGAAATATAAATTATTTTTTTTATAACCCGGTAGATCAAACTGTAAAGTAAAAAGTTAAGGATATCCACTGTAAATAGTGTAAATAAATTGTTTATTTATTTGTTGTTAGTAATAAACTTTGTTAAATTTTATTATTTCAAAAAAATTTGTGTCCGAGTTATTTATTTCTCCACATCACTGCATGAAATCACAATATATGCATAATAACTGAAACAAA
This sequence comes from Epiperipatus broadwayi, assembly GCA_028023455.1. Lineage (NCBI taxonomy): Eukaryota > Metazoa > Onychophora > Udeonychophora > Euonychophora > Peripatidae > Epiperipatus > Epiperipatus broadwayi. The sequence continues at coordinate 136,893 of JAQFVV010006375.1, forward strand.
TACATAATTTTGCACAAAAGATAAATAGAGAATTATTTTAAGTATTTTAAATAATTTATTGGTATTCATTATAATTAAATAATCATAATCTTACATTATTTTATTGGTCATAAATCAGTTATCATAATATTATATTAAATTATATGCTATCAGTTGCCACACAAATTTTGTTTGTCAGATTATTAAAATGCTACCACATATTTATTATATCATTACATGAAGATATAAGATCATATTATATTATTTCATTATTGTAATAAAATTATAGTAAAAAGAAAAGATATACAGAATTAGTTAAACAGTGAAGAATATTATTACTGTTATTTATTATTATTAGTTTCAGTGTAGTAGATTATGACATAAAATCCCTTCTCATATTTTACTACTGTATTTTTAAATTAACTTAGAATAAACTTTATGAACCTGAGATTATTTTATTTGAGCTAGATTATTATTAAATAGAAGATTAAGATTTAATTATTAGTTTAATCTTAGTGAATAAAAGTTATTAAAGTCATAAGAAGACTATGAGTTTGTTATTTGAAATAGTATTAATAAGGGGGGATAGTGCTCTTAGGCCATTGAGGTAGTATCCTGTGGGATATTGGCTCAATGTAATCTATCTTGTCACCTGTATTTTCACTTCAAGTCTCATGAAAATATTAAATATTTATTTAATTTATTTTTATAAACTGAACCTTATTCGCATTTTAAATTTGAGCTAGTGAAATATTTTAATTTTAATGCTGAATATTTTAGTTATTAATTATTAACTGAGATAGAACCCATTTTATTTTATATCACATACTATTCTGAAGTGAGGATGCACAAGATTACAGGTTAGATTATGGCCCTCAATGTGGTTGGCATGATGTGTAGTGGAGCTGCTCATAGTACAAGTTAGATTATGGTGCCAGCAACATGTTGGGCCCGTGTGTTTAAAATGGGAGAGTATAATGGGCTTACATGACATGGGGAAGTCTCGGTTAGATTTTGCTCTTCCAACGTGACTGCATGATGTGTAGTTGGGAATACAATCGATAGGTCAGATTGTGGTACCCAAACATTTAGGCTACGAGATATATTAGGAAAGTAATTAAGAATATACAATACAATAGTTAGTATTAGAATTTGTTTGCGTAACTTTGAAAATTATTGATAGGTATATCTCACAGAAGATAGATAATTTAATATTTTATTATAGCAATAATTATTTAGAATTTGATTATTATAGTGAACTAAGTGCTTATTACTAAAAATATTGCAATTTTATGTGGTAGATAATCTGTTTGCTTAAAAATAGTATTATATTGTTTGTAAAACAATTAGCAAATAAAATTTTAAAATATGCATATGTGGCTAACAATTATTTAGTATTCACTATGACCATGTCAATTATTGAAATATTAAAATATATTTTGAAAATGCTTTAATATGTGCAAATTATCTGTGAATCATGCATGTGGGAAATAATGTTGTGACACACATAATTTTAGTCGTTATTGATAGTGTAGTTAATTAGAGTTAAATTGTATAAGGTGTAAGAAGGGTATTATCTATGGTTTATTGTGGGTGATGGTTAGATGGGGATAAAAGAAACTGGTAAGGAACTATTTTTATGAAACATTAATAGTAATATATTGTTTAAATATTGAATTTTGAGAAAAAGCATATTTGCAAAAAAAAAAAAATAATCAAGATAATAATTTAGAGAGTGAAATATCTGAGTTTATTGTCGATGAAAGTTGTGAGGAGGAACGAGAAATAGAAAACTTAATCGAAATGGAAACAGTTTTAGATGATGTTCAAACTGTAGATAGCAAAATGAATGAAGAGGAGAAAGAGGTTATGGAAATTAAAACAGTGGAAGAAAAGATAATAGTGCCTAAAAAGGAGAAATAGAACTCCCAAATATCTCAACTATTATTGATGATGAAGGAGATGAATGAAAATATGATTAAAAATAGTGTAAAGTCTGATGCCAAATTTGATTCTTTTAAAAAAGAAAGTAATATGAAATTTAATGTTCTTAATGAAAATATGAATAAAAATAGAGAAGATCGTAATTTGAAGTTTGAAGCTCTTAGAGAGGATACAAAAGCTCTTAATGAAAATATGAATAAAAATAGAGAGGATACAAAATCTCTTAATGAAAATATGAATAAAAATAGAGATGATATGAAAGCTCTTAATGAAAATATGAGTAAAAATATTGAGTCTCTTAATGAAAACCAAAATAAAACAAATATAAGATTAGAATCTCTTAGTGAAAATGTGGACAAAAATAGTAATGAAATCAGAACTTGTGTAGAAAGTATGAATCAAAAACTTAATGAAACCTGTAAGACGGTAGAAGATTTTAAGGTGGAAGTACAAGATAAATTTAATAATTTGGATTTAAAATTTGATAACAATGAAAAGGCTATTGATTCTTTAAAGGAAAAAATAATGCAAATAGAAGACAGAAATCAAAAGTTGTTGAAGAGAAAATTTTCTGAATTTTCAGAAAGAGCAGTAAAAGATTTTAAAACTCAAATAGAAGAATCTATTGTCCGATGTCAACTAAATAATAGTAAGTTAGATCAGAAAATAGAGAGTTATAATTTAAGTGTAAAGAATGAAATCTATGAAGTAAAGAGTAATATAAATCATATTAATGAAGAAATTAGAATTATTAAGGAAGAGGTAGTTCAGACTAAAATAAGTATCAAAGAGGAAGTTCAAAAGGAAGTAATGGCAAAATTAAAAGATTTAGGGATACAAAACTTGGAGGAAAAGATAGTAAGTAAGAAAGTATCTCATGAAATAAGTAGTAAATCTGTTGAAATAATTAGTACAGATTTGGAAAAGAATCAAGAATCTATTAATTTAATTAGTGTAAATGTGGTAGATGAAGAAGAAATTATAGAGATGGTAAATAAGGAAAATCCACAATTCATTGAGATAGTTAATAAATATATTAACTTATGTAGTAATTTGACAGCAGAAAACATAGATTCTGTTAAATTAGGAGATAAAGATAGATATAATGATGTATCATTTGTTAAGATAGCAGATGACGAATTTAAAAAAGATGAGTCTTATATTAAATTAGCTAGTAAAGAAACCAAGTTATTTGTTGAAAAATCTATTATAGATAATGAAATGATTTATGAAGAAAAGGAGATTAATAAAAAGTCTATTGAAATAGTTGATAGTAGAAATGAAATATACAGAAAAATATTAAAAAATCCCAAAGAATATTTTAAATTGACTAATGAAATGATAGGAGTGAGTAAATCCTATGAAAGAGTAGTTGGTGAGAGAACTATAGATCAACTTATTAGTTTTAAAAAAAATATTATATTGATGACAAAAGATTTGGTAAATCTACAGGGATAAAGTTTATCTCTTCAGAGCAAAAGTATTTAAAGTTGTTGGAACATGAGTTACCAAAAATTATTGATAAAAGTAGTAATAAATTTAAAAATAAAATGCAAGATGAGATACCTAAATGTAGTGTTAATGATAGAAATATTCATTTACAATTTGATATTTCTAAAGAAATATTGTTTAAAGGAATTAGAAACTTGATACCTAATAGTGAATTTATAAGAGAAAAATTTAATCAGAATAGAGATATAAGCAAGATAAAAGTAAGACTTAAATATCTAAAGCATGAGAAATTCATGACAGATTTTCTTAAGAATAATCTTATTAAAGAAAAGAAGATAGGAAAACTTAAGGTGAGACTTAAGGAAGTCGAGAAAGAATTAAAGTTTAGATTTAGAAAAGAAAATACGTAATGATTAAGACAAATAATTTCTAGATAAGACGTATATTTAAAAAATATAAAGTTATAGCCTTATTTTTTACAGAACAAATATAAAACTTTAAAATGTCATAACTTAATTATTTTAAAAGGATAACAAAAGTGTAGAAATTTTTTTTTTAATATTTCTAGTTGAGATTCTGAGTGTAATGTCCAAATATTTTATAGGTTTGTATTAAAGACAGTATATTCTTTTATATTTCAGTAGTACAAGATAGAATTTGGTTATAGCAAATGATAAAGATATTAAATATCAATAGATAGAGTAAATATTAAGATAGATGTTTAATTTAAAATTTTTATTCGAAGGAGGAGGTTATGTGCCCTTTTCTATAGGTCAGTAATAGTTTATAACAGTCAATTACTAAAAAATTTTAAATTTAGAATATGTTCTTTTAATACATTAATTATATTAAGTCAATTATATCTTTAAAAGTACAATTTGAAGCTAAAGAGAATACGTAGTATATAAAATCATTTAAAAATAGTTATGTAAAGCTTAAAATCTTGTTTCATATGGTTGTAAAAGCTGGCCATATTAAATAACATAGCTATAAATAATTAAAATTATATTTAAAAAATTTGATTTTAATAGTTTAAAACTTATAGTTAATAAATGCTATGTTTAAATTTGTGATCATATTTAAATAGTCAAAATTAATATAGTATATTTTTAAAATAAACTTTGTGATGGTGAAAATTATATCTAATTTTATATTTTCTAAATTGTTCTTCCAAATTTTTTATAATTATTTTATATAATATAATAAGTGTATCAATTTATAAATCTGGGCAGAGAAATAGATTGAAAATCGTATGTCAAAGTTATTGATCATGTGACTTGTATATTACATACGTTCACACACATGCGTGTTTGAATTAATAACAAAGTTTAAAATATTTTAAAAGTTATATTATAGAATTGGATAGAATTATTGCCTATCATAAAAGTAAATAATAATAAATATTAAGTTAACTGTCGTTATTGCATATTTAAATGATGTAATATTTTAAATAGTATCATGAAGACGAATATTGTTATAATAAAAATTAAATATTTTATTCAAATAAAAACAAGATAAATTGAATATTAAAAAAAATGGAATAGGTTATTAAAATTATTTTAAAAGTTATTTTAAATGTTTAAATAATTTTAATAAAATAATAATTTATTTAAAAGTAATATTTTAAATAATATTTTGGGTTCATTACGTCATAATTTCTGATTTTGAAATATAATTCTGCTATAAATTGAAAATATGTAAATTTGTTCTCAAACTAAAGTAAGAATTAACCAATAGGAATAGGTATTCTTACAGACTATAAATATGAATTGCACAGGGGTATAGGGGAGATTAATAATGTATTGAAACCGGAGAAAGGTAAATTATAACTATCAAAGAGATAGTATTTATTTTTAAAATTTTTTTATTTTATTCAATTTTTTTTAGTACTTTCTTATAACTTTATCTGCAAAAAAATTAATTGATAATTTTAAAAGTATTTTTTTGCAAAAGAGAGTTTTAAAATATAATAATTTAGAAAACTTTGTGGAAATGATTTTCTAATTTTTAAAGTAATTACCAGTCATATTTTATCTAAAAGTTTAACTTAAACTTCGCAATAAAGGATGGATATACTACGAAATAAAATGGATATAAGTTGTAATGCTGAAAAAATATTTGAAATATTTATTGATACAGCTTTATTAATATTTCACTGAAGAACTGTTTTGGTATATAAAAACCACAGCTCGGACATTATACGGAGTCTAAAAAAAAAATGTATTGAAACATATTATTTATAAGCTGATCCAAGATTCATTTTTAAATAGTAATAAGACAATTATATTTCATGAATTATTTTATATAATATGATATTCAAAGGAGTAAAATGTTATATCCTTTCTGAAGGTAACATTTTTTTTTTTTAAAAAAAAATATTTTCAAGAATTAAAAAAAAAATGCAGGAGAATATGTTACAGAAGCGTTTTTTGATATTAAAATATCCGGTCTTATAATTGTTTTAAAAATGTATTTAGAAAAGATTTGTTTAAAAGTACTTGAAGTTTTTTTTTTTAAAGTGATATATAAAAATACCAAACGAAAGTTTAAATGTATCAAGAAGGAAACATATATAAAAAAGTGAACACATAGTTGAATAAAAGATGGATCCATGGAAATACAAAGAGTACTTAAAAGTTTATCGAATATTTTTAAAGTTAAATTAGATGGATTGATGCATCGGATATGCAGAGAATATTGGTAGAGCAGATTAAGAAGCTTCATGGGATTAATTAATATTATGATTTAATAATTATCATCCTAAATACTAAAACCAAGGTTTATTTTCTATAAATTTACTAAATGGATTAAGAATTATTTTTATTTTAAACTTTAACGTGCTTGGAGGAGAACATTTTTAAAATTCTAGAGAAAATAATAAACATTTTGGACTTATCAGGAACTATCATCAAGAAAATATGTAATTATAGTTTTGATTCCTTTTATTTTGTTAACCTAGTTTAAATCTAAATTTTTATATAAGATTAGGAAAAACATAAAAACATTAATTTATTAATATAAAAATTTTATAATATAACAATCTAATAATTTAGCTAAAAATATTTTAATATAAAGTGTATGGGTGTGATTTTTTTTTTTATCTGCAATGCTCAAGTGGATAAAGGAAGCCTACTGAACACGATGACTAGATAAAGGTTATTGGTAATAATAATAACTATTGATAATTTATAATGTATATATTTTTTTGTTTTCTTTAGATCATCCATAAATTGGAAGAATGGAGTGTAAAAGTTTTTACTTATATGTAATGCATATTCATACAACATTTTAAAAAAAACATTATGAGATAGGATTGATTTGAAAATATGCATACGACAATTTTTTTTATATTAGTGATATAATCCAACATAACAAATAATTATGTGATTCTTTTAAAAATTTTCATAATAGGATATTCAAATATTGTCAAAGTAGATTGTATATGATTAAACATACAGAGCAATGAAGTAAGCAACTTTTCTTATGGAATCGTAAGATTTTTTAACTATTACTGAATTTTATTTATTGTTTTGTAAATGCAGATAGTTATTTATCGATGTAAGATGTGGAAAATCTTGAGAAATAATGTTGAGATAGTGGCTTGGAAGTACTTAGTGAACAGGAAACCAAGATGATGATGTTTTAAGAAATAGGATGTTATAAGGAATGGAAATAATATTTAGTCTTTATGTGGTTATCAGCATAGTTAACATAGCCCTATGACTGATACACATTTAATTTGGACAGTGTTTATATTTCTTTAAATATTTGATGTTCTAAGAAAGCTGAAGAAATAGCTTTAACATCGTCCCTATACTAGAGGATATTAGGCAGGTAAATGTCATACCTCTTCGCACTGTACCATGATTTTGAGATATGTTAAGAGTAATACTCTAGCTTTCTTCCTTAATCCTATGCATCTGTTTTCGCTATCTTTATTTCATGTAACTGCATCATTCAGTAAGATATGTTTAAGAGAAATGATAAATAATTTAGAACTTAGGTTATGTTATCGTTTTGTATAAGTTTGGTTTATTTGCTTAGAAGGAATAGGACGTTATAACTTAAAATTGAAGATCCAATGTATCCTAAGGAAAGAAAAGAATCATAGAATATATTTTGAATTTTATTTCAGAAATGAAATATAAACTTTTTTAAAATAAAGTATCTAAACAAAGACATTTTCTTTAAAGTGATAATAATTTTAAATGCTTTAGTATTATTTTTTTTAAGAGAAAAATAAGTATTGAATATTTTTAAAATACAATAGTACAAAGTAGATTAGGTAAACAATATGCATAGTATATTTTGTGTTTATTGATTAACAGAAATATATTGATGATTACACTTATATCATACTAAAGTAAGGCTTAAAGAAGAATATATTATGATTAGTAAACATTGTGTGATAAATATTAAAATCTAGTACTTAATTTTGGATAATATTTTGTGTAATATCTTTGACTTTGCAAGATGAAATTTTTTTTAATATTTTGAAAAGTCCATACTCATTATAAAATTTTGTTTTCTATAGAATGTTTTCTAAGTATGAATTTTTAAAATAAGATAGTTTAATAATATTAAGGATAAAATGCTGCTGCTATTAAAGTAGATAAATATTCTTGTAATAAGTTAACCATACAGAGAAACCAAATAATAACATTTTTTTAAAATTTTGTCCTAAATCTAAATAAAGATGTAATTGAAATATAAATTATTTTTTTTATAACCCGGTAGATCAAACTGTAAAGTAAAAAGTTAAGGATATCCACTGTAAATAGTATAAATAAATTGTTTATTTATTTGTTGTTAGTAATAAACTTTGTCAAATTTTATTATTTCAAAAAAATTTGTGTCCGAGTTATTTATTTCTCCACATCACTGCATGAAATCACGATATATGCATAATAACTGAAACAAATACATAATTTTGCACAAAAGATAAATAGAGAATTATTTTAAGTATTTTAAATATTTTATTGGTATTCATTATAATTAAATAATCATAATCTTACATTATTTTATTGGTCATAAATCAGTTATCATAATATTATATTAAATTATATGCTATCAGTTGCCACACATATTTTGTTTGTCAGATTATTAAAATGCTACCACGTATTTATTATATCATTACATGAAGATATAAGATCATATTATATTATTTCATTATTTTATTATGGTAATAAAATTATAGTAAAAAGAAAAGATATACAGAATTAGTTAAACAGTGAAGAATATTATTACTGTTATTTATTATTATTAGTTTCAGTGTAGTAGATTATGACATAAAATCCCTTCTCATATTTTACTACCGTATTTTTAAATTAACTTAGAATAAACTTTATGAACCTGAGATTATTTTATTTGAGCTAGATTATTATTAAATAGAAGATTAAGATTTAATTATTAGTTTAATCTTAGTGAGTAAAAGTTATTAAAGTCATAAGAAGATTATGAGTTTGTTATTTGAAATAGTATTAATAAGGGGGGATAGTGCTCTTATGCCATTGAGGTAGTATCCTGTGGGATATTGGCTCAATGTAATCTATCTTGTCACCTGTATTTTCACTTCAAGTCTCATGAAAATATTAAATATTTATTTAATTTATTTTTATAAACTGAACCTTATTCGCATTTTAAATTTGAGCTAGTGAAATATTTTAATTTTAATGCTGAATATTTTAGTTATTAATTATTAACTGAGATAGAACCCATTTTATTTTACATCACATACTATTCTGAAGTGAGGATGCACAAGATTACAGGTTAGATTATGGCCCTCAATGTGGTTGGCATAATGTGTAGTGGAGCTGCTCATAGTACAGGTTAGATTATGGTGCCAGCAACATGTTGGGCCCAAGTGTTTAAAATGGGAGAGTATAATGGGCTTACATGACATGGGGAAGTCTCGGTTAGATTTTGCTCTTCCAACGTGACTGAATGATGTGTAGTTGGGAATACAATCGATAGGTCAGATTGTGGTACCCAAACATTTAGGCTACGAGATATATTAGGAAAGTAATTAAGAATATACAATACAATAGTTAGTATTAGAATTTGTTTGCATAACTTTGAAAATTATTGATAGGTATATCTCACAGAAGATAGATAATTTAATATTTTATTATAGCAATAATTATTTAGAATTTGATTATTATAGTGAACTAAGTGCTTATTACTAAAAATATTGCAATTTTATGTGGTAGATAATCTGTTTGCTTAAAAATAGTATTATATTGTTTGTAAAACAATTAGCAAATAAAATTTTAAAATATGCATATGTGGCTAACAATTATTTAGTATTCACTATGACCATGTCAATTATTGAAATATTAAAATATATTTTGAAAATGCTTTAATATGTGCAAATTATCTGTGAATCATGCATGTGGGAAATAATGTTGTGACACACATAATTTTAGTCGTTATTGATAGTGTAGTTAATTAGAGTTAAATTGTATAAGGTGTAAGAAGGGTATTATCTATGGTTTATTGTGGGTGATGGTTAGATGGGGATAAAAGAAACTGGTAAGGAACTATTTTTATGAAACATTAATAGTAATATATTGTTTAAATATTGAATTTTGAGAAAAAGCATATTTGCAAAAAAAAAAAAAAAGAATAATCAAGATAATAATTTAGAGAGTGAAATATCTGAGTTTATTGTCGATGAAAGTTGTGAGGAGGAATGAGAAATAGAAAACTTAATCGAAATGGAAACAGTTTTAGATGATGTTCAAACTGTAGATAGCAAAATGAATGAAGAGGAGAAAGAGGTTATGGAAATTAAAACAGTGGAAGAAAAGATAATAGTGCCTAAAAAGGAAAAAGAGAACTCCCAAATATCTCAACTATTATTGATGATGAAGGAGATGAATGAAAATATGATTAAAAATAGTGTAAAGTCTGATGCCAAATTTGATTCTTTTAAAGAAGATAGTAATATGAAATTTAATGTTCTTAATGAAAATATGAATAAAAATAGAGAAGATCGTTATTTGAAGTTTGATCTCTTAGAGAGGATACAAAAGCTCTTAATGAAAATATGAATAAAAATAGAGAGGATACAAAAGCTCTTAATGAAAATATGAATAAAAATAGAGATGATATGAAAGCTCTTAATGAAAATATGAGTAAAAATATTGAGTCTCTTAATGAAAACCTAAATAAAACAAATATAAGATTAGAATCTCTTAGTGAAAAAGTGGACAAAAATAGTAATGAAATCAGAACTTGTGTAGAAAGTATGAATCAAAAACTTAATGAAACCTGTAAGATGGTAGAAGTTTTTTAGGTGGAAGTACAAGATACATTTAATAATTTGGATTTAAAATTTGATAACAATGAAAAGGCTATTGATTCTTTAAAGGAAGAAATAATGCAAATAGAAGACAGAAATCAAAAGTTGTTGAAGAGAAAATTTTCTGAATTTTCAGAAAGAGCAGTAAAAGATTTTAAAACTCAAATAGAAGAATCTATTGTCCGATGTCAACTAAATAATAGTAAGTTAGATCAGAAAATAGAGAGTTATAATTTAAGTGTAAAAAATGAAATCTATGAAGTAAAGAGTAATATAAATCATATTAATGAAGAAATTAGAATTATTAAGGAAGATGTAGTTCAGACTAAAATAAGTATCAAAGAGGAAATTCAAAAGGAAGTAATGGCAAAATTAAAAGATTTAGGGATACAAAACTTGGAGGAAAAGATAGTAAGTAAGAAAGTATCTCATGAAATAAGTAGTAAATCTGTTGAAATATTTAGTACAGATTTGAAAAAGAATCAAGAATCTATTAATTTAATTTGTGTAAATGTGGTAGATGATGAAGAAATTATAGAGATGATAAATAAGGAAGATCCACAATTCATTGAGATAGTTAATAAAAATATTAACTTATGTAGTAATTTGACAGCAGAAAACATAGATTCTGTTAAATTAGGAGATAAAGATAGATATAATGATGTATAAGATGTAATATGTAGGACTATTTCCATCATTTATGAGTGAATATTGAATGTATTAAATTTTTAAATACAAACAACTTGTTAGTAATAACACACAAATAGACAATACAGGTTAGTAATTACACAACATTTCGAGTAGTATTATTCTCCACTCTTCTTCAGGTGTTGCCGGCCTATATGCACAGTGACAATATTCGCTTAGAAGTTGAACTCGCACCTTTAGATTCTTGTATACTGAATTTAAGGCAAATGCTCTACCAACTGAGCTATTCTGTCAAAGGCAACACATAGTAGAAATTTGATATATTTATACTTGAGGGTTGGTTCAAATCCTCCTGAGTCCTTAAATTTTTTTTTTTTAACAAGTCTAATTATTATTATTTTTTTTTTCCTAAGAGCAAGATTAATTAGAGGCTTCCATACAGTGTGTATTGCCACACTGGGTTGACTTATAGGATTATTTACCATTGTCATATGAGCAGCTTCCTTGAATTTTCTTCTATGCATTTTTTCCTCTTTATCCAATATCTTTGTATTTTCCCATTTAAGCATGTGGTCATTAGTACATACATGATCTGCTATGGTAGACACATCTGTTTTTCTCTTTTAACCATTAGTTTGTGTTCCTTCAATCGTTGTTCAACAGGCCGACAGGTCTCACCAATGTAATTTCTTCCACATTCACATGGTATCTCATAGATGCAGTTTTTGTTCTTCAGCATTTCCAGTTTAGACTTAGTGGAAGTAAGCATTCCTCGAAGTGTGGTATGGCTTTGGAAAGCAGTTCTAATATTATATTGACTGCAGATTCTTTTTAGTTTGTCTGCCATTCCTGGTATGTATGGATACACCACTGTACCAATAACTGTCTTTTGGTGTCTTTTTCTGTTGTCTATTGAAAGTTTTTCTGATGACTGCTGATGGATAACCATTCTTCATAAGCATTTGTTCTATGTGAATCTTTTCTTTTTCCAAATCACTGGTTTCTGAACAAACCTCCTTCGCTCTGTTCCATAGTGACAGTACAATTCCTTGTTTAGTGCTTCTTGTATGATTGGATGTATATGCCAAGTATTTTCCAGTGTGTGTTGGTTTCCTATATACTGATGTTTTTACTTTGCCCTGAGGGAGTCTTGTCACAAGAACATCCAAGAATGCCAATTTTTGTTCTTGTTCTGCTTCCATCGTGAAATTAATTGTAGGAGATATGTTGTTAATGTGCATCCAGAAAGACTGTAATTTTATCTTGCCATGTGGCCATACTACAAATGTATCATCAACATATCGAAGCCACACTTTAGGCGGACATGGAGAAGTATTTATGGCTGTTGTTTCAAGTTCTTCCATGTAAATGTTGCTGAGCAATGGTGACAGTGATGATCCCATGGCCATCCCTCGATTTTGTTGGAAGAATTCTGAGTTATATTGAAAGTATGTTGTTGTTACACAGAATGTTAATAACTCCATTATGCTATCAATAGGTAGAACTGTTCTACTTTGTAGACTGTTATCGCCATATAACCTTTTCCTTACAATAGACAATGCTTCATCACATGGTACATTTGTAAACAGACTTTCCACATCAAAGCTTACTAATATGTCAGTTCTTTCCATTTTCATGTTCCTGACTAATTCTACAAAGTGCTTAGAGTCCCTGACGAAAGATGGTGTTCTATATGCCAATGGACTAAGAACTTCGAGAAGAAATCTTGACAAATTTTGACAGGGTGAATTTCTAGAACTAACAATAGGTCTTAATGGAATATTCTCTTTATGGATTTTAGGCAGTCCATACAAGTGAGGAATCTTGCTGAAATACGAAGTTAATTTTCTTTTTTCTGAATCACTGAATCAATAGACAACAGAAAAAGACACCAAAAGAGGAAACAGTTATTGGTACGGTGGTGTATCCATACATACCAGGAATGGCAGACAAACTAAAAAGAATCTGCAGTCAATATAATATTAGAACTGCTTTCTAAAGCCATACCACACTTCGAGGAATGCTTACTTCCACTAAGTCTAAACTGGAAATGCTGAAGAACAAAAACTGCATCTATGAGATACCATGTGCATGTGGAAGAAAATACATTGGTGAGACCTGTCGGCCTGTTGAACAACGATTGAAGGAACACAAACTAATGGTTAAAAGAGAAAAAAAACAGATGTGTCTACCATAGCAGATCATGTATGTACTAATGACCACATGCTTAAATGGGAAAATACAAAGATATTGGATAAAGAGGAAAAAATGCATAGAAGAAAATTCAAGGAAGCTGCTCATATGACAATGGTAAATAATCCTATAAGTCAACCCAGTGTGGCAATACACAATGTATGGAAGCCTCTAATTAATCTTGCTCTTAGGAAAAAAAAAAAAATAATAATAATTAGACTTGTTAAAAAAAAAAATTGAAGGACTCAGGAGGATTTGAACCAACCCTCAAGTATAAATATATCAAATTTCTACTATATGTTGCCTTTGACAGAATAGCTCACTTGGTAGAGCGTTTGCCTTAAATTCAATATACAAGAATCTAAAGGTGCGAGTTCAACTTCTAAGCGAATATTGTCACTGTGCATCAACTGAAGAAGAGTGGAGAATAATACTACTCAAAACGTTGTGTAATTACTAACCTGTATTGTCTATTTGTGTGTTATTACTAACAAGTTGTTTGTATTTGAAAAGTTTAAATAAAGTTTAAAATTTTCTATACATTCAATATTCACTCATAAATGATGGAAATAGTCCAACATATTACATCTTATAATATACCATCATTACAAACCTTCAGACAAATAATAATGATGGATCATTTGTTAAGATAGCAGATGACGAATTTAAAAAAGATGAGTCTTATATTAAATTAGCTAATAAAGAAACCAAGGTATTTGTTGAAAAATCTATTATAGATAATGAAATGATTTATGAAGAAAAGGAGATTAATAAAAAGTCTATTGAAATAGTTGATAGTAGAAATGAAATATACAGAAAAATATTAAAAAATCCCAAAGAATATTTTAAATTGACTAATGAAATGATAGGAGTGAGTAAATCCTATGAAAGAGTAGTTGGTGAGAGAACTATAGATCAACTTATTAGTTTTAAAAAAAATATTATATTGATGACAAAAGATTTGGTAAATCTACAGGGATAAAGTTTATCTCTTCAGAGCAAAAGTATTTAAAGTTGTTGGAACATGAGTTACCAAAAATTATTGATAAAAGTAGTAATAAATTTAAAAATAAAATGCAAGATGAGATACCTAAATGTAGTGTTAATGATAGAAATATTCGTTTACAATTTGATATTTCTAAAGAAATATTGTTTAAAGGAATTAGAAACTTGATACCTAATAGTGAATTTATAAGAGAAAAATTTAATCAGAATAGAGATATAAGCAAGATAAAAGTAAGACTTAAATATCTAAAGCATGATAAATTCATGACAAATTTTCTTAAGAATAATCTTATTAAAGAAAAGAAGATAAAAAAACTTAAGGTGAGACTTAAGGAAGTCGAGAGAGAATCAAAGTTTAGATTTAGAAAAGAAAATACCTAATGTTTAAGACAAATAATTTCTAAATAAGACGTATATTTAAAAAATATAAAGTTATAGCCTTATTTTTTACAGAACAAATATAAAACTTTACAATGTCATAACTTAATTATTTTAAAAGGATAACGAAAGTGTAGAAATTTTTTTTTTAATATTTCTAGTTGAGATTCTGAGTGTAATGTCCAAATATTTTATAGGTTTGTATTAAAGACAGTATATTCTTTTATATTTCAGTAGTACAAGATAGAATTTGGTTATAGCAAATGATAAAGATATTAAATATCAATAGATAGAGTAAATATTAAGATAGATGTTTAATTTAAAA
This sequence comes from Epiperipatus broadwayi, assembly GCA_028023455.1. Taxonomy (NCBI): domain Eukaryota; kingdom Metazoa; phylum Onychophora; class Udeonychophora; order Euonychophora; family Peripatidae; genus Epiperipatus; species Epiperipatus broadwayi. Next base: position 152,120 of record JAQFVV010006375.1, read on the forward strand.
TTTTTATTCAAAGGAGGAGGTTATGTGCCCTTTTCTATAGGTCAGTAATAGTTTATAACAGTCAATTACTAAAAAATTTTAAATTTAGAATATGTTCTTTTAATACATTAATTATATTAAGTCAATTATATCTTTAAAAGTACAATTTGAAGCTAAAGAGAATACGTAGTATATAAAATCATTTAAAATAGTTATGTAAAGCTTAAAATATTGTTTCATATGGTTGTAAAAGCTGGCCATATTAAATAACATAGCTATAAATAATTAAAATTATATTTAAAAAATTCGATTTTAATAGTTTAAAACTTATAGTTAATAAATGCTATGTTTAAATTTGTGATCATATTTAAATAGTCAAAATTAATATAGTATATTTTTAAAATAAACTTTGTGATGGTGAAAATTATATCTAATTTTATATTTTCTAAATTGTTCTTCCAAATTTTTTATAATTATTTTATATAATATAATAAGTGTATCAATTTATAAATCTGGGCAGAGAAATAGATTGAAAATCGTCTGTCAAAGTTATTGATCATGTGACTTGTATATTAAATATGTTCATACACATGCGTGTTTGAATTAATAACAAAGTTTAAAATATTTTAAAAGTTATATTATAGAATTCGATAGAATTATTGCCTATCATAAAAGTAAATAATAGAAAATATTATGTTAACTGTCGTTATTGCATATTTAAATGATGTAATATTTTAAATAGTATCATAAAGACGAATACAGTTATAATAAAAATTAAATATTTTATTTAAATAAAAACAAGATAAATTGAATATTTAAAAAAAATGGAATAGGTTATTAAAATTATTTTAAAAGTTATTTTAAATGTTTAAATAATTTTAATAAAATAATAATTTATTTAAAAGTAATATTTTAAATAATATTTTGGGTTCATTACATCATAATTTCTGATTTTGAAATATAATTCTGCTATAAATTGAAAATATGTAAATTTGTTCTCAAGCTAAAGTAAGAATTAACCAATAAGAATAGGTATTCTTACAGACTATAAATATGAATTGCACAGGGCTATAGGGGAGATTAATAATGTATTGAAACTGGAGAAAGGTAAATTACAACTATCAAAGAGATAGTATTTATTTTTAAAATTTTTTTATTTTAGTCAATTTTTTTTAGTACTTTCTTATAACTTTATCTGCAAAAAAAATTAATTGATAATTTTAAAAGTATTTTTTTGCAAAAGAGAGTTTTAAAATATAATAATTTAGAAAACTTTGTGGAAATGATTTTCTAATTTTTAAATTACTTACCACTCGTATTTTATCTAAAAGTTTAACTTAAACTTCGCAATAAAGGATGGTATACTACGAAATAAAATGGATATAAGTTGTAATGCTGAAAAAATATTTGAAATATTTATTGATACAGCTTTATTAATATTTCACTGAAGAACTGTTTTGGTATATAAAAACAACAGCTCGGACATTATACGGAGTCTAAAAAAAAAAATGTATTGAAACATATTATTTATAAGCTGATCCAAGATTTATTTTTAAATAGTAATAAGACAATTATATTTCATGAATTATTTTATATAATATGATATTCAAAGGAGTAAAATGTTATATCCTTTCTGAAGGTAACATTTTTTTTTTTTAAAAAAAAAAATATTTTCAAGAATTAAAGAAAGAACGCAGGAGAATATGTTACAGAAGCGTTTTTTGATATTAAAATATCCGGTGTTATAATTGTTTTAAAAATGTATTTAGAAAAGATTTGTTTAAAAGTACTTGAAGTTTTTTTTTTTTTAAAGTGATATATAAAAATACCAAATGAAAGTTTAAATGTATCAAGAAGGAAACATATATAAAAAAGTGAACACATAGTTGAATAAAAGATGGATCCATGGAAATACAAAGAGTACTTAAAAGTTTATCGAATATTTTTAAAGTTAAATTAGATGGATTGATGCATCGGATATGCAGAGAATATTGGTAGAGCAGATTAAGAAGCTTCACGGGATTAATTAATATTATGATTTAATAATTATCATCCTAAATACTAAAACCAAGGATTATTTTCTATAAATTTACTAAATGGATTAATAATTATTTTTATTTTAAACTTTAACATGCTTGGAGGAGAACATTTTTAAAATTCTAGAGAAAATAATAAACATTTTGGACTTATCAGGAACTATCGTCAAGAAAATATGTAATTATAGTTTTGATTGCTTTTATTTTGTTAACCTAGTTTAAATCTAAATTTTTATATAAGATTAGGAAAAACATAAAAACATTAATTTATTAATATAAAAATTTTATAATATAACAATCTAATAATTTAGCTAAAAATATTTTAATATAAAGTGTATGGGTGTGATTTTTTTTTTATCTGCAATGCTCAAGTGGATAAAGGAAGCCTACTGAACACGATGACTAGATAAAGGTTATTGGTAATAATAATAACTATTGATAATTTATAATGTATATATTTTTTTGTTTTCTTTAGATCATCCATAAATTGGAAGAATGAAGTGTAAAAGTTTTTACTTTAATGTAACGCATATTCATACAACATTTTAAAAAAACATTATGAGATAGGATTGATTTGAAAATATGCATATGACAATTTTTTTTTAATATTAGTGATATAATCCAACATAACAAATAATTATGTGATTTTTTTAAAAATTTTCATAATAGGATATTCAAATATTGTCTAAGTAGATTGTATATGATTAAACATACAGAGCAATGAAGTAAGCAACTTTTCTTATGGAAGCGTAAGATTGTTTAACTATTACTGAATTTTATTTATTGTTTTGTAAATGCAGATAGTTATTTATCGATGTAAGATGTGGAAAATCTTGAGAAATAATGTTGAGATAGTGGCTTGGAAGTACTTAGTGAACAGGAAACCAAGATGATGTTTTAAGAAATAGGATGTTATAAGGAATGGAAATAATATTTAGTCTTTATGTGGTTATCAGCATAGTTAACATAGCCCTATGACTGATACACATTTAATTTGGACAGTGTTTATATTTCTTTAAATATTTGATGTTCTAATAAAGCTGAAGAAGTAGCTTTAACATCGTCCCTGTACTAGAAGATATTAGGCAGGTAAATGTCATACCTCTTCGCACTGTACCATGATTTTGAGATATGTTAAGAGTAATACTCTAGCTTTCTTCCTTAATCCTATGCATCTGTTTTCGCTATCTTTATTTCATGTAACTGCATCATTCAGTAAGATATGTTTAAGAGAAATGATAAATAATTTAAAACTTAGGGTTATGTTATCGTTTTGTATAAGTTTGGTTTATTTGCTTAGAAGGAATAGGACATTATAACTTAAAATTGAAGATCCAATGTATCCTAAGGAAAGAAAAGAATCATAGAATATATTTTGAATTTTATTTCGGAAATGAAATATAAACTTTTTTAAAATAAAGTATCTAAACAAAGATATTTTCTTTAAAGTGATAATAATTTTAAATGCTTTAGTATTATTTTTTTAAGAGAAAAATAAGTATTGCATATTTTTAAAATACAATAGTACAAAGTAGATTATGTAAACAATATACATAGTATATTTTTTGTTTATTGATTAACAGAAATATATTGATGATTACACTTATATCATACTAAAAGTAAGGCTTAAAGAAGAATATATTATGATTAGTAAACATTGTGTGATAAATATTAAAATCTAGTACTTAATTTTGGATAATATTTTGTGTAACATCTTTGACTTTGCAAGATGAAATTTTTTTTAATATTTTGAGAAGTCCATACTCATTATAAAATTTTGTTTTCTATAGAATGTTTTCTAAGTATGAATTTTTAAAATAAGATAGTTTAATAATATTAAGGATAAAATGCTGCTGCTAATAAAGTAGATAAATATACTTGTAATAAGTTAACCATAATGAGAAACCAAATAATAACATTTTTTTTAAATTTTGTCCTAAATCTAAATAAAGATGTAATTGAAATATAAATTATTTTTTTTATAACCCGGTAGATCAAACTGTAAAGTAAAAAGTTAAGGATATCCACTGTAAATAGTGTAAATAAATTGTTTATTTATTTGTTGTTAGTAATAAACTTTGTTAAATTTTGTTATTTAAAAAAAATTTTGTGTCCAAGTTATTTATTTCTTCACATCGCTGCATGAAATCACAATATATGCATAATAACTGAAACAAATATATAATTTTGCACAAAAGATAAATAGAGAATTATTTTAAGAATTTTAAATATTTTATTGGTATTCATTATAATTAAATAATCATAATCTTACATTATTTTATTGCTCGTAAATCAGTTATCATAATATTATATTAAATTATATGCTATCAGTTGCCACACATATTTTGTTTGTCAGATTATTAAAATGCTACCACGTATTTATTATATCATTACATGAAGATATAAGATCATATTATATTATTTCATTATTTTATTATGGTAATAAAATTATAGTAAAAAGAAAAGATATAGAGAATTAGTTAAACAATGAAGAATATTATTACTGTTATTTATTATTATTAGTTTCAGTGTAGTAGATTATGACATAAAATCCCTTCTCATATTTTACTACCATATTTTTAAATTAACTTAGAATAAACTTTATGAACCTGAGATTATTTTATTTGAGCTAGATTATTATTAAATAAAAGTTGAAGATTTAATTATTAGTTTAATCTTAGTGAGTAAAAGTTATTAAAGTCGTAAGAAGACTATGAGTTTGTTATTTGAAATAGTAATAAGGGGGGATAGTGTTCTTATGCCATTGAGGTAGTATCCTGTGGGATATTGGCTCAATGTAATCTATCTTGTCACCTGTAGTTTCACTTCAAGTCTCATGAAAATAATAAATATTTATTTAATTTATTTTTATAAACTGAACCTTATTCGTATTTTAAATTTGAGCTAGTGAAATATTTTAATTTTAATGCTGAATATTTTAGTTATTAATTATTAACTGAGATAGAACCCATTTTATTTTATATCATATATTATCTGGAAGTGAAGATGCATGAGAGCTAGGTTAGATTATATATAATTCATGAAGATAGGCCAAATGTCAGTAACACAGTAATGATAAATGTCACTAATGACATTGAATAAGTTTTAAAATAAATGATCCTTGTTTGATTACTATAATTTATAAAAATAATATTCTATGCCACTATAATATATATAGAGAGTATATTTCATTTAATAAAATATACGTGAAGATTTTATTTAGTAAAAGAAACATTAAGATTTACCCCATCCCTTTTCTGCTATTTTTAAATAAATCAATCTGTCCTTCGTTGATTTTACAATAACTGGAATATATAAATACTGTATTTAATATTTTAAGCATATACTATTTTAAGAGTATAGAAAAAAATAATTAGCAGTTATATAGAAAACAAATAATTGGTCATCTCTTCAGAAATGAATAAATAATATTTTAAAATTTCAAAGCGTTAATTAGCCAAAGTTCTGGATTCACCCCAGGTAGAAAATCCAGAGTTAAACAAATATATATATTTTTTTATACTAAAACATAAATAAAATGTTGACTCGTAAAACAATCTGGTGAGTGTATTAATTAATAATGCTTTGTTTTAAATGAATGTTAAAAACCTTAATTCATGAAGGTTTACTTAAAAGAAGAAAAGATTTTAGAAATTCAACTCATCAGATTGTTTGAAATTGGCACATTAATAATAACTAAAATAGACATATAAAATTAAGTGATAAATAACTATAAATAAATGACGCACCAAAATTAAAGAAAGTGAGCATATGAGAGGATTAGATATAAGGAAATCATTTGAGAGGAAAATTACACTCACAGATTTATATAAAAAACAAAGTTAAATAATACATGAGAAATCTTGGTAGTGGAATTTGAGATTAATTAAGCAAGCTAGTTTTAGTTTCAATGGTGGCAGTTTGGAAGTTACTTTGCAATTTTAAAAGTCCAATTTAGTATGACGCATGCACGACAATTGAAATGCAAGTTCTTTGGTGGCAGCAAGTCTCTATTAGCATTTTAAAAGTTCTCCATTGGGCCTTTACTTCACTTTAGATTAGCAGAATATTATTATGGCAGTTGAAGATGAACCACAATGGTTGGGAAAAGCTTTTACTAGATCATTTTTAGATTTCAAAACAGCATAGTGTCTAGTAGCAATCACTTCTCCCAATAGTAGCTAATCTATATGTGACTCAAAATTCAGACATTTTATACTCTTGCCCAAATGTTTTTGGAATGCTTTTAATCACCTAGTTTTAGCTTTACAATCTAATCTCTGATCTTAAAATTCTTACTTTTTTATCGATTGTTTTTGAAGATGCAACAGTAAGATAACATTCAAAAATAAATTCAAATCTATTTTCAGATTAGAAATAGATTTGAGAAAAATGTTTATAATAAAAGAAAATCTTAATCCCATTTTAAATAAAACTTTAATTAAAAATACCTTCCCCAGATTAAAAAAATTGTGTTTTCAATCCTTTAATTATTTTTAGGCAATCACCTGTAGCATCTTCCATATTGGATTTTACAAAATATACAGTTTAAAAGAAAAAAATAATTTAAAAAAAAAAGTTGTACAAATGACATATAATAAAACATTTACAGAAAAATCAATATTTTGTTAGTATTTTACTCATATATATATATATAATTAGTTTCCAACCAGTAACCACCTAAACATTCACAGCAAATATAGCAACCAATATTTGTAACTGCTGTCAAGGCAACCTTCACACCTTTCAATAGCAAGAATGGAAATATATATATATTTGAGCCACACCTACAATACTTTAATACAAAAACTAATAATTAATAAAAAATAATTCATAATAATTGAAAAAATATCATTGAAACATTAAAATTTTATAATTTAGGTGTGCATCTCAAATGTATACATAATATATATATATATGACAAAAGGAGTGGGATGGGATAGAGGGTTCAAACACAGGTTAGTGGGTGGAAACATGGAGCTCAATCTTAAGCTAAGATTGACTGCTTCAAAAGAAGGTAGTATTGTGATGAGATGATTATTGAACCCTATCACAAAATAGTATCAGCTGGCTTATAAATTTATGTCAGTGAATTAAATAAAAAAAAATCTTTAAATAGATTAACAGTTCTAGAGTGAAAATATATATGTTTGTAGAATTAATTTACATATATACACACAGTATGTATATAATAAAATATACACCAGAAAAAGTTTCCTGTATTTGTACATATATTTTTATTAATATATTTTCTTTTCTTTCACCTATCTAAAAACATAACAAGTGGGAATTAAGTGTGATTTTTATTAAGTTGTAAAAGTATAATGAATTATAATGGTGTAATATTATCAAATATTTTTTTAATTATTGTTCATACAATATCTATATTTGTAAAAGAGAAACTTTTTTTCTTATTTAAGTTGGAGATTCAAATATATATATATATTGTGTGTAGCTATTGATTCGGAATTTAATTTTAGTAATTAATTAAATCATTTTAAAAATAGTGATAAAAACAAGCTGAAAGAATGCATTTTTATGTTTATTGCAACAAATTAGGTTTTAAAAATAAAAGGTTTAGTTCTTGAAATCCTTTTTTAGCAGTGAGGGATAGAGGCAATTCATGACTAAGGAGTTGTAGTTTTGAGAAAAAAGTTTAGGAAGGAAAGACTCTGGATTACTTAGAAGAACTACTTAATCATATATAATTACCAAGTGCCTGCAGTCACTTAGTCACTTGCAAGGAATAAACATTTGATTTATTTTTATCAATTCTTGCCTCACCAGACTTCAGTTGGCTAAAATAGTTAAAGAAAACCGAATGAAGTAAAAAAACTCATTTTGTGCACTGATCTTTTCCCCTCTTCAACATTTGAGCCTGTATACCAATGCTTGCCTATTGAAAAAAAAAATTCTATAAAATGGATGCAGAAATCTGAATCCTTGAGCCATCTGATTTATAGTTTTACACACAAGGAGTATACTGGAAGTTTTGAACAGTGCATTATTTTTTTAAAGGAAAAAAAAGAGAAAGAAAAAAGTATCATAATAGATTAAAACATTTTTTTTCTTTGAATAAAACTTAACTACATATATTTCGTTTATCTTTTTTTTTTTAGGAAATCGAATATTTAAAATACATAAAAAAATCATACACTCCAAGCAGTAAGGTATTTTTTTTTTAATTTTAATACATTTTAAATAGATTTAGTATAAGACATTGATTTATTTTTTAAGTCTGTACAATTTATAAATTAATAAAGATGGATACATATTCATATGTGGAATAATATAATATTACTTGAAACTTCCCAAAAATATGGCATTGATTTTTTTTTTTTTTTTGTAAATGCACTGAAAATTGAATCTTTACATATATATATGTGTGTGTGTACATAAGTGAAATATTTATTTTATTTTATATAAAAATATATAATTTTTTAAAATTCAACGTTTTTTAAAAAAATATGTCTTAGGTTTTGGACAATATATATGTAATTATTGGAGAGTAAGTAAATCCATGACAATAAATTGTTTCTTAAATATTATAAATTTTCTTGCACTTATTCACAGTAAGAGTTTTAACAAGCTTAAGTTAATCCTTTAAGCTTAGAACACATCTATATATACACATATCTTACTGAATGTGCATAGACTTGGGTCTATTGCATGCCTAAAGTTATAAACAACCTAATATTTACAGATTTTTGACATTTTATAATAATAGATTTTCATTATATATATATATAAGTATAGAGGATTTGAACTCAGATTTTCAAGCACCCTTCAAGTATCCACACTATCTCATAAAACTGATACATATGACCACACACATACAGAAAAGATTAATAATCACCAATATAAGTATTTCATGCTAAACCAGCACTCATCAGTTGGTCCAGATTACCATCTCTCACACACATATATATAATCAATGCTCAGTTTATATTAAGATAGCACATCTTCATACTTTAATGGACAGGCTTCAATCCTCTGCAACCTCCAACTTTTCAGCCATCCATATCATTGAAAATCTGATGATGGATGGCTGAAAAGTTGGAGGTTGCAGAGGATTGAAGCATGTCCATTAACGTATGAAGATTTGCTATCTTAATATAAACTGAGCATTGATTATATATATATATGAGAGATGGTAATCGGGACTAACTGATGAGTGCTGGTTTAGCATGAAATACGAATATAGGTGATTATTAATCTTTTCTGTATGTGTGTGGTCATGTGTATCAGTTGTATGAGATAGTGTGGATAGTTGAAGGGTGCTTTGAAATCTGAGTTTAAATCCTCTATACTTACAATTAAGCTCCCAGGTTTGTGAAGAGTGCCTGGTTTTCAAATATATATATATATATATATATATATATATATATTGTACCCTTACTTCTCGATGTATAATATAGTTTGAAAATACAACTAGCTCAATTAAATTATAATGCTTAATTAAAATTTGCATATCTATCTTTAATATACTTTTATATTATCATATTCGAATTAAATTTGTTATTAATTAACAAAATCAATATATTTCTATAATATGTACTAATTAAATAAGTATTTAATTAAAATCATGAGACTGTGAAGTAAAGTTACAAAGCAATAAGTAGATTTACATTGAGTCAATATCTTCTAAGACATTGTCTCAATGGCATAAGAATACTGTCACCTCCTTATTAACTTACTACTACCTCTACAGCATTCTTATGGCTTTTAAATAAAATAAATTATCTTTAATAATAATAAAATAAATAAATCTTAACTTTTAATTTTTAAAATATAATTAAATAATCTCAGGTTCTTCTAATTATCTTAAAGTAATGATAACTCATGTAAATAAGTATGATATGGGATTTTATATCAAACCTAAATACACCTAACTTATTCTAATAATAATATATAATACTAATCTTAGGGTATAACTTAACCTTATCTCTTCCTATTATATCATCAATCATTAAATAATAATAACATGTCTATCTTTTATTTTCATATAGTATCTTAATTTTGAAATAGATCAAAATCTTATAACTTAATAATATGTGGCAATAAATAATACTGTATTCTTATATTATGCATTATAATTACTCTATGACCATTGTAATATGATGTAATAATGTCAATCAATTCTCATAAATAATAATCAGGAAAATATTGTGTTTATTTCTAAATAATAATAATAAATTCATATTGTGCAAATATTATGTTTGTTCAAATTATCTGTTGTCAAATGCTGTGGTGTAAAATAATGAACTCGACACACTTTTAAAACGAATTAAACAAATTTATTTACATTAACTTCAACTAAGAGTTTATTTACAATATTTACAGTTCAAAATTATGAAAACAAGAAAATAAAATAAGAAAATAATAATAATATGTTTACACGTTATTAACTCATATTCCTAATAAGTAATTATACCCTTAAAGTGCGTATTAATAACATTGAAGTATGTTTTCAAAAAAATTAGACTTTAAATAAATATAGTAATCAATATTACACAGAAAATATTAAATAAATTTATTAGCATTAAACAATTAAACTACTAATTAAATGCTACATCACTAAGTATTACTGTACTTATTTCATCATTACTAGTATTGTCACTCTACTATTATATTACTCTAATAGCATAATATAGGAATAATTATCCTTGTAATGTAATAAAAGAATGATTATAATTATATTTCCTATTGCAATTCATGTTACATGTTTTATCAAATATGCATTACATATATGTACTGTTAAATAATAATATTTAAATATTCATCAATCAAATCATAAGCACTATATTAGATAAATTTATGTTTTTCTGTGTGAAAATCACTTTACTTTATGTGTTATTTTACCCTTTTAAATAATCTTTCTACAAATATCCTCTAAAAACCATTTAAACTAAAACATCATCAACTTAAATAAATACTAATTATCCAACTTTATACTTCATCTATATATTAGGTAAACTTAATTCAAATATAAACTCTACTAAAACTAATTTAATTTATCCAATAAAAAAAGTAAAATATAGATTCAAACCTCCTAACTGCATAAAATAATACTTATGAATAATAAATATAATTCTAATACTATAACATAAAATATAAAGTTTATTTACAAGATCATATAATATTTCTAAGCTTATTAATTGCATCATATTATATCATAAATCAAATATGCATATTAAAAAAGTCACCCAATATAATGTGGTATTTTAAAAATATTCATACATCCATTCAACAATAACATATCATTTGGTTGATCTAAAGAAAAACTATTAAATACTCAAAATATTATTATTATACATTTTACCATCAATAATGATTTAATGTACATCCTCTTCCAATATTCTTCGGAATTACGCTTCATAAAATAATTCACACTTACACTCACAATCTCTTTAACTATTACGTTTTATATTAATTATAAGATAAACTTATGCAATAATTATTATATTACTTTAGTTATTATTTTAAGAAATGTACCTATCTATTTTTAATAGATTAATAATATTTAACTTTACATTAGATAAATAAAAAAAATTCATATTACATAAATCGCGATTTTCCTTTTCACCATAAAGTTTTTAATCCTACCATTCACTACCCCATTTCCTGTTTCTCCATCTTTTTTTAAAAGTTTATGAAAAAATTTTTAAAAAAAATAAAGTTAATGTTTTTTATAAAATATAATAAAATTAAAATATTTATCTGTCCGGTGCGTTCTTTAAAGAATATATTTAAAAGTTATTATTTTAAATAGTCTATAGTTTATGAAAATTATCATTTAATTATTTTAAATTGACTGCCACATATTTTTGGTTTCTTAACAAAACTCCAGTAAGAATATCTTCTTCATTTTAAAATGAACAGGTTTAAATTATTTCAATATAATATTTTTTATTATATTAAGTTCAGCTAACATATTTCAATCTATTTGCCTTTTAAAATTATTAACATTCAGTCTTTTAAACAAAAGATACACTATTATAAAATACTTTTATTTCTAATATCTTTCCTTAAGATATATTTAAATTTATATCTTCATACTTTCTTTATAAGAAGTACTTTATTCTTTAAAGTATTTATTTTCTAATATCAATACAATTATTTTAAAATTATATACTTCCAAATATTATTTTCCTCTTAATTATCCAAACTAATCGTTTGTCATATTTTAGTATAAAGTTTCGATATATTTTCACTATATATATTTCCCATGACTATCGTTTAAGGCCCGTATAGAGAGATTGATAGGGAAAATTAATTAATACTGCATATTTATCATTTAAAACTTTTATACTTATTTACAGACTCTTATAATTTTGAAAATATTTTTAAAAGCGTCTATAAAATTTACTTGCTATTTTTAAATACAATTATCTTGAAAATCAATCCGAAGTCCTCTCCTAACAATTGAACTGGTTTATAGAAGAAACTTCCATTTGATTGGTAGATTAAACAATCAACTTTTGGCTTATTTATATTTATAAAAATAAAATAAATAATGACTTATTTAATATTTAATATTTATTACTTATAAATTTCTAAATAATCTTTATCGTTTATTTAAATTATTAAAATTTTTTAAAAATATTTTTACCTACTTGTTTTAATTTTATTTTATAAGATATTTTTAAATAAACTAAGTATTTTTATACGTCATATTTTTAAAAAATATTTTAAAATAGATTTAATATTTCATTGAATATCTTTATTTTTATCTCGTGATAGCTCACGTATTATTTATAAATTTTATAACATGATTTTTAAAATAGTTCTACAACTTTACTAAACAACTTCCCACCATGTGTGGTATTTAACTAACATTTTTTTTTTTATAAAGAAATTCTCATAATCTAAAAATAACTAACAATTGATTTTTAAAATAAATATTTTTAAAAATAAATAAGATAATATAAAAGATTTTAAAATAATTATCCAATATTATTAAAATCAAATATTAGTCTTTTATTTAAGTATTCATAATAATTAAAAATATTTATATTCTTTTATAACATTATTTTCTCAATAATAAATATATGTATTTAATCTTACTTGTCTTTTAAACACCTTTAGCTTTAAACACCTATTTATTAAATATATTAATGCAGTATTGATTATGGCCATTTTTCCCAACTATATATTATATATCATCATTTAAAATTCTCTCTCATATTAGCAAATTTCACATATCAAATACTCATAGATTGTTTAATTAAACTTTTGAAATATTACATAGCAAAATTAATAATATTAAATATATCTAAATTTAAAATTTTTAATAGATTAGCCCAAAATTAGATGGTGACCCATACAAAAGGGCACAATATATATATTTGTAATAAAAATTCCGATGTCACATGACTTATATATAGCTTGCACTTACAAATATGTAAAATTAAGAGCATGCTAATTAGCTGTAAAGCTTTTTTTTTTATTTATAATAAATGCTACTACAAGAGAAGGCATTCAAATCATTTTATCTTGGATTGTCGCCATCCCCAGAATGGTCTCTTGTAGTAGCATTTATCATAAATAAATAAAAAAAGCTTGTTTAAAGCTAATTAGCATGCTCTTAATTTTACATATTTGTAAGTGCAAGCTATATATAAGTCATGTGACATCTGACTTTTTATTATTACTATTATTATTTTGCTGTTGAGGCTTTGGCTAAATTAAATGGCTAAGCCTACTAATATATGGAGTATCTGAATGAATTCAGGCCCATATGATTTTTTCAGTTGGAGAGCTGTAGACATGTAGGTGTCTAAAAGTTTCAGATCTTCTTCTAACAATTAACTTTTAGATAAATGCATTGCTTGAGTTGTTTTTTTTTTAATCTAATGTCCCAACTCCTCACTGAAGAGATCCATAGGTCGAAACCATTCTGGGGATGAGGTCAATCCAAGATAAAATGTTTTGAATGCCTTCTCTTGTAGTAGCATTTATCATAAATTAAAAAAAAAAGCTTGTTTAGAGCTAATTAGCATGCTCTTAATTATATATATATATATGTGTGTGTGTGTGTGTAATCATATATCACTGTAAGTCAAAGAACAAGGGGTGGAGAATTTTCACTTATATTCTTAATATTGTATTTCTCTAATATATTATATTATGTTAAATTATGGTTATGGAATTCATTTATCGAATATAATAAATTATACTAAGTTGAATTAACATTTGGTTTTCATTTTATCTGATTACTTCACTCCACAGTAAATATAAATTATACATTTTGGTTTGTCTATTTTTTTACTGATCTCACTGATCTTGATAGTATAAAAATATTACTGAGTTGAATTTGGGATATCCTGTAGGGAACTGTAGGATGATGATTCTATAAAAACCTTTTAAAGTATTCTTTCTCTGACAAGAAAAAATGAGTGCATAAAGTTTATAAAAATACTTTATTATTTGTAAGTTTTGCTGATCCTTATAGTGATTGATATTAAAAGGTTGATCAGAAAATATTACTAATATTTATTAATGATCCCCTTTCTAATAATATATTTTTTTTATTTTCAGTATATCTTCTTTTAATTGGCTTAAATAATACTATTTGCGGATTGTGGACACATTGTTAAGTTGACTTGTATTCTTCACATGTGAGTCCTGTAGTAGTTAATTTAAATAACTAAGTTAATTATGAATTTCACTGTTCAGAAATGTACACCATCCTGGGTAGGTTATGTATTAATGGTGTAGGGTTACAAAGTAGAATTTTGTAGTTAAAGTAAAATTGATAGGTTCTCACTACTATATATATATATATATATATATGTGTGTGTGTGTGTGTGTTTAATTTAAAATATATACACATTTTTAATATATCAATTATTGAGAAATAAATGAAGAAAACTTACTTAATATAGTTCACAATAATGATTGTAAACCTTGCTTGATAAAAAATATTAGAAACAGTTCCAGAGATTTTGCAAGTAGATAAATAGTTTGATACATTTGAATCACTTCTTCCCAAATGCATTAAAGAGATTAAAATGTTGCTTGAAAAAATCTGTAAAAATTGATAGGCATTTTAAATATTTTCTTAGAAAATAATGAAAAAATTTCTATATACAAAATAATTAATTTAATGCATATAATTATTTCTTCAATATCTACAAAACACATTAATTTTGATAGATGATGATAAATTATTAAAATAAAATAGGACATGGCAATGTAAGGTTAAAACATTTTTATTCATATTTCTTTCCTATTGACAATCTTAAAACAGTTGTCACCACTTTATAAACACTAGAGAAGTAGGCATCTTAATTATTTATTAAATAAATAATTTTTCCAAAAAAAATGCATGTTTGAAGAGTTTAAATTGTTCATATCTACAGAAACACTAGTCTATTTATTTATTTTGACCAAATATTAATTATATTTATTTGGGATTATTGGAGTTAATAAATTTATAACAATAATCAATTAGCTCAGAACTCTATTTATACATTTAGGTTTAAAACTAAAATAATAGTAAAGTAAAATGCAGAACAAATAAATAAATAAATAAAAATTGCTTATAATATGGTATTTCAAAATATTCCAATCAGGATTTTTCTTTTTTGTTCTACTAGTAATTTTATTTTATAGTTTTTAGCTTGAAAATAAAATTGGAATTAAAATCAGTATTAAAGAGTATCTACTTGGTAAATCTTTATCGTTGTTTGCAGTACATTTACATAATATAATCATAATTATAAATTTTATTAAACGCTCACTATTATTTCAGTAATAGTTTTAACAAGGCTGTAAACCTTAGCAATGAGCGTCTGAAAAAATCGTCACTAGGGACCTCTGTAGGTCTTTAAAACACATTATCGTAATATATTTCTTACTATAAGATCTTTTCATTAACTCGTAGTAAATCGTAAGATTTCGCGAGTATTAATGTATTATAAGAATTGTGGACTTAATTAGTGAAGTATTTAATAGCTTCACACTCTTAGATCAAAACACTTCTGCTTCACCTATTTATATATAAAAGTAGGTCGAAGTAAAGAAAGGGATTCTCTTTAGGGATTCTCTCTTTTCTTCATAGCGTAAGCATGTGTTTTAAAGACCTACAGAGGTCCCTAGTGACGATTTTTTCAGACGCTCATTGCTAAGGTTTACAGCCTTGTTAAAACTAATAATATAATCATGTAAAGTTTAATATACTCCCCCTATTTCCAGAGAAACCAGTAGTTTTATAAACTTTGTCCGTGGGCATAAAATAGTATTTGGTACATTGTAAATGCTTAGTGTTTGAGTGTAAAATATTTAATTACTAAATATGTGAAAATCGAAGAGTCTTACATAATTTTAGTGACTTTATTTTCAATAATTATGATGAAAAATATATGGATAAGGATAATGATCTTTTGAAAATGATTAAACATTAGTTTGTTTGTCACTTATTTTAAAAGTATTTGCAACAATGGGCTTTCAATATATAATTTATTTTAAATGAACTAATTTGTTTTAAATGCAACTAATTCTGTCTTCACAAATTCTATTTAAATTATTTATTTTTTTGAAGTCATGGAAACTTAATTTCTTGTTATAGGTACATGCATGCGCATGAATATTTGTTTCATTGTTCATATTTGTTACACTTGGACGTTCTTCAATCCAATGAATTTAGTTTGATTTATTTTTAGAATTATAATTGGTTTTTTTTTGGTTATAATGTAATATTAATTAGCCTCTTAATGACTGACTAATGCAATGTATGTATATCTAAACTTATCAATTTGAAACTATTGTTTTTATAGTGATTTTTTTTGTCCACCTGTACTCATCGATCGTTAAAACATATTCATAAATATATACAGTATCTTTTTTTTTTACAGTTCCAATACCATTTAATAGATTTCAATATTTTATTATTACTATTGAAAATCAAACTAAAAACTGTTTTAAAAGTCACTCGAATGTAACAAGGAAAATAAAAATTCACCTCAAACAACAAAACCAAAAATCTTCTCTTTATATATATATAGAATTAAAGCAGACACACTCTACATAAGCATCGACCATGCAATCACTAAAATGACATAAATCATTAATTTATTTTGCGCCTTTTTAAATGTCTGTCTAAAGATTAATAGAACAATAAATACATGGATGGTTGAACGGTAAATAGATATATGTAAAATAAAAGCTAGATAAACAGATTTATAAAACATTAGAATTACATCGATTTAGTTGTGATTATATATATATATATAATCATAGATAGTAACAAGAATTGTTATATTATGTAAATAATCGTAATAAACAATGATGTTCATTTTTAAGTTTTTAGATAATTTTTCTTAATAATAAAATGAGTATTTCCATTTATATCTCAAGCTAAATAAAACTGAAAGGTCTCAATCTCAATAATGGTTAATTGAGTTGAAGGTGACCTTTTATGAATAGCAGTTGATTTTCTTAAGGTAATTTACAGAATTTAACAGTCATATTTCCACTCTTTATTGATTAAAATTAAAAGAAAATGTAAAAGAAAAAAAAATTCAATTTTTAAGAGGTTTCTATTATCAATTAGAAATGAATATCAAAACTTCTACAATTTAAATTAACCATTTTACTTACTTCGATTCTTTCTGCTTGTTTTTATAATTATCTGTAAAAGGAAATATCTTTTCTTGTCATTTATTTTTAATTTAATAAAAATAAATGACATATTACGGTATTTTTTTCATTTTAAAAGCAGAAGCTTTATTACACAATTATTTATAAAAACAAGGAATTATAATATTTTTTAGCATATATACAAAAAATCTTATTGATGGTTGTGATATAGTAGTTAGGATCTCAATCTATTATGGTAGAAATTTAAAGTTTGAACCCAGATAAAATTGGAAAGTCTTTTCAGATAGCTGAAGAAACCGACTGATAGGTAATAAGGCTGTCAGTAGATACAAGTAAGGGAAATTGTTAAACTTTCATTCACAATAGTAGTGAATATTGTTAACTTCTTCACTGTTTCTCTGCATAGGGATGCCCTATAGTTTTTTTCTTCCTGAAAACTATTTATTTAAATGCTATTTTGTATTTAATTATCTAAATATTACTTACATTACTGTACATTAAATTTTGCAAGCTACTATCTTATTATATAGCTTTATGTTACTGTTTTTTAATAAAACTGCAATATAATTACTTAGTGCTACAAACATAAAACGATATATACATACTAAAAATCTCCTTCCATCAAACATTTTTGAAATATAGAAATAAAATCATATCAAAAAACAAATGGTTTCAAAATGCTTTATAGGCTGATCCAGCATTCTTCATTTGGCAAAAAGTCTCAATATCATATATATATATACCTTCATTAATTTATATAATATTTATCAATATTCAAATTATTACACTGTAATTTATGTCAAACTCACCACATTCACCACTTTGACACCGACTATTCTCTGTTTTGATTGCATTATTGCATTTTCAATGCATAGCATTGTTATCAGTTTTCCCATTGCATTTAAAAGTGATAAAAAGTAATTCAAAAGATGCTATAAGGTATTTATTACTTTAAAAAATTTTAGATTTTAGTTCTAATTACATTCTCTTGTTGACAATTTCAATGAAAAATCAAATACTTATATTAAAAAAAAAGATCTCTAATGAAGAGAAAATTGCTACTCTGAAGATACAGCTTTATGTTTTGATTAGACTCTAAATTAATTTATACATATTTTTTTTGGATATTCATTATTTTTTGCATAATTATTAATTTCTCAATTTATATTTATTTAAATTGAAATTTTATTTCAACACAATGACTTTCTAAACAAAAATTAGTTGACTAATATACTTATGTGACATCAATGAAAAATGCCTCCTCTTAGAACTATTTTATTGTTTGAAAAATCTTTCTTTTGCCTAATACTTTCTGTTTTTTATTTATAAAGTTTATAATGTAGATTTCAGATAACTCATTTTTTGAAATTAAGTTTTTCATGAACATTTTAAAAAATAAAGATATTGTGCAAAAATTTAATTTCAAAATAAAACAGAGAAAACAGTGGCTTCACAATTGACCAAAACATGGGTTAAAGATTAATATATATTATTTTTAATTTAACATAAACATATAAAATAATTAAAAACTATCTTTTTTGTACATAACATCTTTCTTGAATAACTAAAACCTCAAATGAATCACATTTTCTTAAAACATATAAATAATGTCACCTGATTAAGCCATTGAAAAATGCCAGTTTACTATAAGATGCAATTTGTTTATTGTTATTCTTTCTATTGTCTTTATTTATAGCAGTAGAAGTTCTAAATATATCTAAAATGATATTACATATGTAAAAAGAAAAAAAAATGAAGTTAAATTCTTTCATATATTTATGTACACTTAAAATAATAAAAATATTAAACTATAACTTACCTCTAAAGTTTATGTCTGCATTAACAATAATCTGAAGTAACTGAGGAGTATCGGTTGAGCACCTAATATATATGTAGAAGATGAATTACATTTTCACATGTGTGTCATCATGTGTATCAGTTGTATAAGTTAGAGAGGATAGTTGAGGGAAGTTTGAAAGTCTATGTTCAAGTTCCTTATATAATTACTTCTAAAAATTTTCAAAATATAAATTATACTTGTACTCAACAAATATTAAGTATTTAATGATAATTAATAATGTGCTCATTTGATATGAATGGTATGAAAGTTTTGAATGTAGAAAATTTGACTATGTAAATCAAATTGTAATAATTCAGTATTAATTTATATTGAACAAATAATAAACACATGTGTTAAAGTTTGCAACATGATCTAACTAAAGAATATTTGCCTAGCAGGTGTCTTTGGTATCACTTTGTATTTCAGATGTTATTACTCATATGTAAAAGTGTGGTAGAGTAAAATATTTGTATATATATATATAGTGAGCCGGATTGATTTCCGATTCAATGGTTTTATTACTAAAATTAAAAAGGGAAAGCAACTGCATTTTCATTAAATGTCTAATGCTCATTTTTTTATTATTATTTAAAACACATACACAATTATATTTTAAAATAGATTATTTAATGTTTATAAAATTGATTGTAAAATAGTTCACTTTCACTGTCTGTTTTAATCAATTTGATTAAAAACAGGTAAGCTTGCTAATTATATATTCCTGTTGCTTTTATTATAATTATTTCTAAAGTTAATTCTAAAAAGTGGAGATTTGGTTTGTATTTGTTGTTTTTGTTTCAATTATCCCTGGTTGGAAGTCTTAAATTAGATTGAGTGGGAAATTAATATTTGCCCTGCCTGGAATATAGAATGGACACTAATGAAAGTTTTGCATGGGAAATGTAGCGAGGCAATGATAGCCCACCAATTTTTGGAGAGAGAAGAGATTCATTATTAAATACACACTTGGATTATAGCCTGAAAAGAGATACCATTATGAGTAGCTGTTTGGACATTTAATTCCTACTAAAAACTTAAATAATTATTGACAAACTTTGTTGCTGTGCAAGATGTCAAAATCCACTGCTGTGAGTTTTGCCATCATTAGAATGTCTGGCTAATTTAAATGAAGGATGGACCCACGCCTACCAGCTCTCTTCAGTCATGCCATGAACCTCTAAAATAAACACTGACTTTACCTTGCTGCTGTCAAAGGACCTGAAAGATGAACTATTATCAAAAGTGTGCACTCATCACTAAATCACTATAACTCTGCCTTACCGTAAGCTAAACTTTTTTTCTATTCTAGACAGGGTAAATAAATTGTGTTTAATTAAATCTCCTCTCAATCTAATGATAAATATGTTTTAAAATGGTATTAATTGTTTTTTAATTATTTATTATCTGTATGTACTCTTTTCTAGTATTTAAAGTGTGTCTTGGAATCTTAGTTTTAAGATTCCAAGTTTGAAGACATCTTAGTTTTAAGATTCCAAGTTTGTTTGCAATTTTCGTTTATCAGAGGGTGCATTAGGAGATTGTATTTTATATGTTTAATATATACCTGATTATTTTGTTAACTATTACAAAACACATTGGCAGTTTTCATAGTCTTTATTTATTCACCTGCCCTTAATTGTAAAATAAAGAATTTTAAGCATGTTTCGTTTGCACTTTTTGTGCAAACAACAAAATCTTTTTGCTGGCTATTTGTCAAGTTATTTCTTCGGGTTGTCTGAAAATAGTCATTTCTTTCTGGATTATGTAAGATCATAATCAAATATCTTTTGCTGTCTTGTACGTGAGATCAACCATGTTTACTTTGAATGTAGTATTATGCGCAGCAGTCCTGTGGCATTTTAATGCCAGTAATTAGAATATTACTGCTTGGACATTCATGCTGGTTATGTTGATTTCCAGTGGGATAGTAACTGTTTTATTATTCCTGATTCAGAAAGCTAAAGTTGTTGTTTGTTTTGTAATTTTACAACTGGACAGCAAGAAGATATTTTCCTAACCATTTCTTCTATTTTAAGTGAGATAATTTTGCTGCCAAAATGTTTTATGCTTTCATGTTTGTCATACTCTTGTGCACTCTCTGGTAAATATGCGTATGTTAACATAAGTCACTTTTATATTCGTGGCTAGATGTCTTCACTCTATTGCACAACTTTTAATAAAATTAATAAATTGTTTAAACTTACTTTGGCTGATGTTTGTCTTTGTGCTTTGATTTCTCAACTGTCCAAATAATATTTAAGATATCTTGTTCCTCCCTGAGTGTAGTTCAGTGCCTTTTGATTCGCATATCCTGTCCACCCTAAAATAAATGTCTAGTTCCTATTTTCGGACTAGTGGCAGCCCCGGGGTCAGTATATGCGAATCTCAAAGATTTTTCTCCCATTACAATATATATATATATATATATATATATATATATATATATATATCATCAACCATTATCAATCCACTGCAGGATGAAGGTCTCTCCAAATTCAATCCATCTTTTCCTATCTTTAGCTTTTCTACTCCACATCACCCCTGCACCCTTTCTTACTTCATCCACCCATCTCACATGTGGTCTCTTTCTGGGTCTTTTACAATCTCTTGGAATCCAGTTTAAAATTCCAATTGTCTATCTGTTATCATCTCTTCTAACAATATGTCCAGCCTAACTTCACTTCAGTCTTTTAATTTTTTCAATAAGGTCAGTAACACCTGTTTGCTCTCTTACCAATACATTGCACTTTCAACCCCTTGTTGTTGTTCCCAACATGTCTCTATATTGCTCTTCTATTAAGTTCCCAAGTCTCAGATCCATAAGTAAGAACTAGCAAAATGCATTTATTAAAAACCTTCCTTTTCCAACACATGGGCGTATTTCCTTTTAGTGTCAAGTTATTTCTACCAAAAGCACTCCAACCAAGTGTAATTCTATGATTAATTTCATCCATTATATTTCTATCTGTATTAATAATCTGACCAAGGTATTTGTAACTATTAACTTCTTCTAACTCACCATAATCAATCTTTATTTTCATATTTTGAGAAAATCCATTAAACATTACTTTAGTCTTTTTAACATCTATCTTTAGTCCTACTTTCATCCAATAACTGCTGCAACTTTTCCTGTAGCTCTAAAGCATTATTTGCAAAAAACAACTACATCATGTGCATCCAAACTATTTCTAAATAATTGCCCCAAGCTGGCAAAGGCTAAATTGTTGGCTTGATCTACAGTAGACCCATTACAATTTTAATCACGCTATTGACTATTGATTTATATTGATTGTTGATCAGTCATGATATTTTAATGCTGGTGAACTTATAATTACTTATGGTTATACTTAGGATACTTTGCTGACATTTATAACACTTACAAATATACATGAGAATCTGCAGTTAAAATGTCCCACATTTAGATATTCATTTGTAACAGTATGGAAATAGAGGCCCCACAAGTTGGTGACATTTATAATAGTAACACATTTTGGGATTGAATCTGTGGTGATGTAATATCATCATCCCCAAAGTCAACTCAAAATTTAAAATGATTAAATACAAAATTAAATACCAAAAGAATGAACATGAGATCATACCATAGATAAGTCTGAGAGATCAGCTACCTATTTCAGTATATGCATAACTAATTATAAGTTCACCAGAACTAAAAATAAGTATAATTATAACTATCATGAATGACCATTACTCAAAATAAATGAAAAGTCAATCTTGTGACTGCATTAGCTGCTGATCTCTTAGAGTGATCTCTCATGCTCAATACTGTACATTTTATATTAAATATGGATAGTTTTAAATTTAAAACTGGGACTGATTAGTATTGCCCTTGTCCCAAAATCAACTACCAAAATAGTTGTAGAGCATTTTAAATGGCACCCAATATGGGCCTCTATTTCCATCAAATTTAGAAAAACTTCTTTTCAAAATTCATGTAGAAAGTTCTTTATTCTAAAATATTTGAGAATAGTAAAGCTTTATGCAAGTAGAGATCAAATTTGCTTTTAGACTATATTAACCTTGACCAGTATCAGTTATCCTTGCAATTTTCTAGCAGAATGACATAATCTCCTACAAAGTTTGCATTTGGTCAATTTACAGAAATAAACAGTTTCTCCTTAGGATCTAGTTTAACAGCAATAATGTGGCTTTGCTTGTAAATGGAATAGCTTTTCTTCTAAAGTTTTAAAAAAATATAGGATTATTATAGTGATGATAGATATTTTTCTGACTACAGGTGGAATAGTAATAACTGCATAGGAAAACTTCAGGAAAGGTCAGGTCATTCAATCCTTTTCTATTTCAACTTTCCAGCAATGCCACATTGTTGTTGAAACAAGAATACAAATATATAATAAAACATCCAATGTTGATGACAGCTAGTTCATGAGATAAGTAAAGTGTTCTTATTTCTATTTGATCTTATCTGTACATTTTTCTATTACCTTTTTACATAGTTATTGTTATAAGAATTTTAGAATTGGCAATGCAATGTAATATTTAATTAGCTTTTTATAGAAATTTTGGGGTAGATATACACAAGTTCAAATTAGTGTTTTAGAACTTTTGAAATTAATAAAAAATATTGAATAAACAATTTTATACAAAAATGAATATTGTGGACTGTATGTTCTTGTATACTAATATTATAAATTAATTTATATTGACTAAACACTAAATTATAATTGTTTTTTCTTTTAATATTTATTTAAAATTAATAATATTTTAAAATAAATACTCCAAGATTAAATATATGCTAATTAAGTAATAAACAAAAGAGATTAAAATAAATTAGTAAATGACTTCACACAATGAAAATATAAAACAGTGAAATATAAATATTTTTTTTACTCATGCATATGTCTAGGAATAGGCAGGCATATTGCTATAATATATATATATAATTGAAATAATATTTTTAACGGTTTATAAACAATTACAAACAATCTTAAAATCCACAGAAGTACTTTCGGTTACTTTCTAACCTGCCTCAACTGCCATTAAATTCAAAAACCAAAAGCGGAAGCAAACATCATCAATTCAAATTCCACGAATCTCGTATTTTAATGTTAGAAGCTTGTCGATTTATTAAATGCATTTTATTCCTGTTTATAAAAATTGCCTCTAATTTTTCTTTTACTATGGTTTCTCTCTTCATGAAGAATTTTCACATTTTCAAAATTAAATTTAAATTTATATTTACATGTTTTTTCATGATCAAAGAAAACTGAAGAAGATATTAAATCACCATTATTTTTATTTTTTACACGCTTATATAATAATTCATGTTCCTTCAATCTTTTCTCAATACTGCACTTAGATTCATCTATATATGATAGCATACAATCACAAAAAATTTGATATATGACATTACTTTTTTGCTTGACAGGTATGACATCCTTAGAATTATTGACTAATTTATTAATATTGTTTGGAACGTAGAATGAAACATTAAACACATTCTTATATAAATCCTTAAAAAAATTTACATGTAGATTTGAAATAAATGGAATAGATATCCATTTTTTATTATTAATCTTCATTTTTTTTAAATTATCATAATTTTTTTTAAATTGACATAAAGTATTGTTTATTTGTTCCATTTTATAACCGACATCAATCAATTCCTTGGCAAATATCTCAATATTTTTTAGTTCATCACTTTGGTAATGACATAATTTTTCATTCCGAAACAAAAAAAGATTTAAAACTTGCCATCTTATGCATCATTGGTACTTTTGATTTACAATTTGTATATCCTCTTTTTTGCAGTGTCATACCTGTCAAGCAAAAAAGTAATGTCATATATCAAATTTTTTGTGATTGTATGCTATCATATATAGGTGAATCTAGGTGCAGTATTGAGAAAAGAGCATGTAAAAAATAAAAATAATGGTGATTTAATATCTTCTTCAGTTTTCTTTGATCATGAAAAAACATGTAAATATAAATTTAAATTTAATTTTGAAAATGTGAAAATTCTTCATGAAGAGAGAAACCATAGTAAAAGAAAAATTAAAGAGGCAATTTTTATAAACAGGAATAAAATGCATTTAATAAATCGACAGGCTTCTAACATTAAAATACAAGATTTGTGGAATTTGAATTGATGACGTTTGCTTCCACTTTTGGTTTTTGAATTTAATGGAAGTTGAGGCAGGTTAGAAAGTAACCGAAAGTACTTCTGCTGATTTTAAGATTGTTTGTAATTGTTTATAAACCATTAAAAATATTATTTCAATTATAATTACAATATTGTTTTTAATTAATGGATATTTTATTTATTTTACATATATATATATTGTAATGGAACGTACTTGCTGCATTCCATTTAAATTGAAGAAAGACAAAATTATCCCGGTTATATATAAATAAATTGTGAATTCAATTAATTTCATAATGACTC
Source organism: Epiperipatus broadwayi (assembly GCA_028023455.1). Taxonomy (NCBI): domain Eukaryota; kingdom Metazoa; phylum Onychophora; class Udeonychophora; order Euonychophora; family Peripatidae; genus Epiperipatus; species Epiperipatus broadwayi. The sequence continues at coordinate 178,002 of JAQFVV010006375.1, forward strand.
TAGCATTAAAAGAAAAATAAGAATAATATATTACCGCTCTTTCAAATAAATTACAAAGACGTTACTTATAAAACAAATAGTACATCCTTTATTATATATTATGGTTTAATTTTAGGTAATATCAATGTTTTAAATACAAACCCAAATAATAAACATACATATATACTTGCAATAAGTATATATATTAAATATATAAAGACATATCTATGCTTAACAAGTAGATATGAATATAAATACAAATCCATACTTATACTTTTCAGATATTTAAAATAATAAAAAAAAATATTACATACAGCAAATATATATAAATTATTGTTTTGGCATGCATAAGAATTATTATACGAAGTTTAAAAAAAAAATGAAAATAAATAAATTAATGATAAAAATTTTATAATAAAAAAAATTTACGAATATAAATTTACTTATTAAAATATATATAACAACTCATATACAACCCAAACCTATAAGCCATACTTTAAGATTTTAAATTACTTAAGTATTAATTTTAACACCTGTTAAACGTTTATTGCTGTTAGAAAACAAGACGCTTGAATTGACTATTTATAAAACGTTATATTTTTATAATGAAAAATAAAAGTAAACAAAAATATCAATCTCAAAAATATATTTATATATCATTTATACATATAAAATTATTAACTACCTTTCAAAGTTCACATGTCCAGTTTTCCTTCAAAAGTCAACTTATTCCTTTGTTTTATTTCTTTATCCGTTTAATATTAGAATGCATTCTAGTGAAGGTGAGGAAACTATCACGTTAGAGAAAATTGTCAATTCTTGGATATATGTATATTTTTATCCTTCTAAAATTTCTTTCCTTGAAAAATAAATAAATAAATTGAAATGTTAAATCCAATATATTAATTCTAGTTACCTCCAGATTATTATTAGATTGACCATTATAGATTCCAGATAGCTATGTCAAATTTCGGCTTCAGACGCGATGAAATATATGTATTGAAATTTTCTTAGTTTTTTCATTTTAAACTGCCTTGGAATAAATGAAAGAAATGGTGCAGCCTCTTGGCTGCGATATATCTCGATTAGCAGATCATGATTTATGTATTTACCATAGAAATCTATCTTATTCCGATATTCTGAAGAATGGTAATTTCAAAGAAATAAAGTACAACAAAATTTTATCCTTCAGTTGGTTTTATCACTATCTTAATAATAATAATAATGGCTTCTTTTTCATTGTTGCTCCACGTGCTAGCAAATGCTGTTTTGAAAACCCTCGTTACATATGTTTTCTTTTAAACAATTAACATTAAAAAAAAAAAATATCAAGCATATATATATAAAAAAATATTAAATTGAAAATTTATTTGACAGCTTTAAAAATATACATAAATAATAATATTGCATTTTTTTAATAATCATTGCAAATAAAATAATTTTTTTATATAATCAACAATTTATATGTCCTTATTTATTTATAATAATTAAATATTCATAACGATGTACCATCAACATATAAATAAAATAATAACTTCAAACAATAACTATACTTAATAACCATAAACAATAATACTTCATATATAAACATCAACTCAAAGAGATTTTTTTTTTAATAACAAATGACAATTTTTAAAATATAGATAGACTTATCGATATTTACAATACCCTCTAATCCACCGAAAAAAAAAAAAATGTCTTTGCAGATAACTAATGAATTATGAGATATCAAAAAAAAACTTCTCAAATTTGTAATCTTTCTAAGGACTAACATGGTTTAAAGAATATTATTTTTCTTATTAATAACCATATTCATTTATTTATATCTATCTTTCAGATCATCTAGATATTTGTCCAAGTTTTCTTAAAAAAAAAAAAAATAATAATAATAATCAAAAGTGCCTTTTTAATTCTTCTTGTAAAGAATTTCCAGTATGTTGAACTTTGTGAAGAAGTTTGCTTTAATTTACAAGATTTTCATATAGCATTTTGGTATAATTCAATTGCTTTTGAATAATTTTGAGATAAGTACCTAAAGATTTTGCTATGAATTCCTTAGATTCTGCATCTATATTCTTTACATAAATAGTAACTTGATCATAAGCATTAACATAATTCTTAACTTTATCAATAACAGTTGCTATTTTATCAGATAATCTATTACTTTTCCTTTGACTATCTTGATAAACATCATCGACTTGAGTAAGTCTTTGTTTTACTTCACTTGTTCTACGTTCAATTAAAAATAATTCTCTGGACAATTTTGAATGGTATTCATTCAAATTTTCCAAATAATCCTTTAAAAATTGCAAATCAGATTGATGTAATACAACTTCAGCATTAAAAAATTTCTGAAAATCATTTTGAAAATCATTCTGTTCTATATTAAGTCTTTTCAGTTTAACTTTAGGTTTATTTAAATCTCTTTCCTTAGCTATATTTTCTCGAAGAAAATCTTTACTAATCACATCATCACTTCTCATTTTAAGTTTAATTTTGGCTTTGCCAATTTCTTTTTCTTTATCAATAATCTTTCTGTTAAGAATTAAATTAAATATCTTTTCATTTATTCTTTTAAATTTTACCATTATTTTCCCTACATCTCTTTCCTTGTCAATATTCTCTCTAAGAAAACCAATATTATTTATCATTCCTTCTATAACTTTAAGTCTAACTTTGGCTTTTCCAATATCTTTTATAAAATCTATACTTCCTTTAAGATAATTTATTTTAAACTTCTCTCTACTCATCTCTTTGAATTTTACTTTAATTTTCTTCATATTTTTTATTGGGATAAATTATCTCTTTAAGAAAATCTATTTTAATTTTCTCCTTACTTCTGAATTTAAGTTTTATTTTGGCTTTGCCTAAATCTCTATTTGGATCAATTTCTACTTTCATAAAATTTACATTACATATTATATTGTTAATTCTTGTAAAGAATATTTCTTTGTAAATATTAATTTTTGTATAAACGTTTCCACAATTAATGGTACATTTTTGAACTAGATTTTGCATTTTATTTTTAAATTTATTACTGGTATTATCCATAATCTTTGGTAATTCATTGTCTAATAACTTTGGATATTTTTCACCTAAATAATTTAATTTTATTTCTAAGGATTTATCAACTATTTTAACACACTCTTCATTTTCATTTATATTTTCACTAGTCACATCTATGGGTTTTTTATATTCTTCCATTTCTTCATCAACTTTTGTGTCTAATCTTATAAAATTATTATCTACCAGAGTTTTTGATGCAACTTTTAATTCTCTAGAAAGATCATCAGAGTTGGTTTTCAACCCAGCTTTAAATTCATCAGAGTTGGTTTTTAATATAACATCTACTTTCTGTAAAAATTCATCAGAATTTGTTTTTAATCTAGATTCTAGTTCATCATATCTAGACTCTAGTCTCTCATATTTGGTATTTAATCTAGATTCAAATTTTTCCATAAAATCTCTTAAGTCAAAATCACCACTAACTGGCATTTCACTACTGTTGTCCATTATTATTAGAATTACAATATTATATACTCATAAAAAAAAATCTAAGATATATATATATATTTCTATATAGTAATTACCACAGATCAAGGGCTCACCATCTCCAATCATTATTCCAACAAGCAATTATTCAACTAAGCAAAGTACAAGCCTTTTTAATTTTATAATACATAATAGCTATCCGACAATCTAAATTTCAGTTATTCGAACTCATGAACTTCTTGGCTTAAAAAAAAAATCTCATCTATCACCATAACATCAACAAATTTCTCTAAAATATATATATATATGTAGAGAGTAACAACTGATATCACTAAATAACATTTATTTATATTTAATGATAATAAATATTCCACACTTATACAATATTGAAATGTGGAAACTTTCATATCAAATTCAATATAACCTTGAAATATTTAAAATACAATAAAATGTTCACATGCCTTGAAAACAACCAATTCAATAATATTGTGAGATAACTTTCGCACTCAAGATAATGGTAGTTAAGCATAAACTTACTAAATTGATACCTATAAATTTTCTGGACCTTAAAACTTAATAATATTTTATATACATAAAAAAAAAATCAACTTCACTAATTATTAGCTTTTGTGCCCAAAACACTATTTTACTAAAATTGTACTAATGCAATTTATTATCAACAAACATTCACTAATTGAACTTCATGTTTAAAAGTCACTTATAATGGAAAATATAACATTGATATGTTTGTTTTCAAACCCTAATTGATAATCAATGTAATAGATTATTTGTTACAAACAATAATCAATTAATCAAGCCCTTAAGTTTGGTGTTATATATTTAAGTTATATACTTATCTATTCCTCCAAAGATCCGACAGATACTGACAGCCAAAAGATTGATTAGCACTTCACAACCTTGATATAGATAAAAGAATTCAATCATTACTCCTAAAGCATACAATGTTTCATGAACACTTAGATGACCATCACATTTCATTCTATTTAAGCTACTACAACCCATAATAATTTTCTGAAAACACTATTACACTGCCCTCCTTACATCCAAGTCTTAGGGGCTATTATTTATAAAATATTTCCTTGCTCATCTTTGGGAGACTTAGAGGCAAATATTATACATATATCAAAATAATTATACCTTACTCTCTCTGGAGTTTTAGAGGTAAAATCATGGCAGGACTACTGTTAACTGCTTCATGATAAATAATAATAAACATCAAAATTTGGGTTGGAGCAATAAATGAGATCAATCAATCACAAGTGACATGAATGCATCACATCCTCAAGACAATGACAAAAATTCCCCATCCAACATCAATACTTGCAACAGAACCAACCAAACTCCAACAATCAAATATCCAATCCAACCTTCAAAATTATAGATTTTCTACAACATAAACTTTCCAAATATGGACAAAATTATTATGCTATAATTTAACACCATCAATATAATTTTTAAATTGAAATTAAACTGCTTCATGACTATATTTATCTTTCATCATTAAAAAAAATACAATAACAGTAACAATCACCATCTAAACATAAGGCCAAAATATTTTCATTTATATATAAAAAATTAAACACACAAAAATGCTTCTCTTTCTTTAAACTATATATCTCACATCAATATATATATACTACACATCTCTCAGGTATGTGGGGTATTTCAAGCCCTAATTAGCTTATTTCGAGCCCTAGTTGTTGCGCCAAATGTAATGGAACGTACTTGCTGCATTCCATTTAAATTGAAGAAAGACAAAATTATCCCGGTTATATATAAATAAATTGTGAATTCAATTAATTTCATAATGACTCTAGCATTAAAAGAAAAATAAGAATAATATATTACCGCTCTTTCAAATAAATTACAAAGACGTTACTTATAAAACAAATAGTACATCCTTTATTATATATTATGGTTTAATTTTAGGTAATATCAATGTTTTAAATACAAACCCAAATAATAAACATACATATATACTTGCAATAAGTATATATATTAAATATATAAAGACATATCTATGCTTAACAAGTAGATATGAATATAAATACAAATCCATACTTATACTTTTCAGATATTTAAAATAATAAAAAAAAATATTACATACAGCAAATACATATAATTATTGTTTTGGCATGCATAAGAATTATTATACGAAGTTTAAAAAAAAATGAAAATAAATAAATTAATGATAAAAATTTTTTAATAAAAAATTTACGAATATAAATTTACTTATTAAAATATATATAACAACTCATATACAACCCAAACCTATAAGCCATACTTTAAGATTTTAAATTACTTAAGTATTAATTTTAACACCTGTTAAACGTTTATTGCTGTTAGAAAACAAGACGCTTGAATTGACTATTTATAAAACGTTATATTTTTATAATGAAAAATAAAAGTAAACAAAAATATCAATCTCAAAAATATATTTATATATCATTTATACATATAAAATTATTAACTACCTTTCAAAGTTCACATGTCCAGTTTTCCTTCAAAAGTCAACTTATTCCTTTGTTTTATTTCTTTATCCGTTTAATATTAGAATGCATTCTAGTGAAGGTGAGGAAACTATCACGTTAGAGAAAATTGTCAATTCTTGGATATATGTATATTTTTATCCTTCTAAAATTTCTTTCCTTGAAAAATAAATAAATAAATTGAAATGTTAAATCCAATATATTAATTCTAGTTACCTCCAGATTATTATTAGATTGACCATTATAGATTCCAGATAGCTATGTCAAATTTCGGCTTCAGACGCGATGAAATATATGTATTGAAATTTTCTTAGTTTTTTCTTTTTAAACTGCTTTGGAATAAATGAAAGAAACGGTGCAGCCTCTTGGCTGCGATATATCTCGATTAGCAGGTCATGATTTATGTATTTACCATAGAAATCTATCTTATTCCGATATTCTGAAGAATGGTAATTTCAAAGAAATAAAGTACAACAAAATTTTATCCTTCAGTTGGTTTTATTACTATCTTAATAATAATAATAATGGCTTCTTTTTCATTGTTGCTCCACGTGCTAGCAAATGCTGTTTTGAAAACCCTCGTTACATATGTTTTCTTTTAAACAATTAACATTAAAAAAAAATAAAATATCAAGCATATATATATAAAAAATATTAAATTGAAAATTTATTTGACAGCTTTAAAAATATACATAAATAATAATATTGCATTTTTTTAATAATCATTGCAAATAAAATAATTTTTTTATATAATCAACAATTTATATGTCTTTATTTATTTATAATAATTAAATATTCATAACGATGTACCATCAACATATAAATAAAATAATAACTTCAAACAATAACTATACTTAATAACCATAAACAATAATACTTCATATATAAAAAATTGTCATTTGTTATTAAAAAAAAATCTCTTTGAGTTGATGTTTATATATGAAGTATTATTGTTTATGGTTATTAAGTATAGTTATTGTTTGAAGTTATTATTTTATTTATATGTTGATGGTACATCGTTATGAATATTTAATTATTATAAATAAATAAGGACATATAAATTGTTGATTATATAAAAAAATTATTTTATTTGCAATGATTATTAAAAAAATGCAATATTATTATTTATGTATATTTTTAAAGCTGTCAAATAAATTTTCAATTTAATATTTTTTATATATATATGCTTGATATTTTTTTTTTTTAATGTTAATTGTTTAAAAGAAAACATATGTAACGAGGGTTTTCAAAACAGCATTTGCTAGCACGTGGAGCAACAATGAAAAGGAAGCCATTACTATTATTATTAAGATAGTGATAAAACCAACTGAAGGATAAAATTTTGTTGTACTTTATTTCTTTGAAATTACCATTCTTCAGAATATCAGAATAAGATAGATTTCTATGGTAAATACATAAATCATGATTTGCTAATCGAGATATATCGCAGCCAAGAGGCTGCACCGTTTCTTTCATTTATTCCAAGGCAGTTTAAAATGAAAAAACTAAGAAAATTTCAATACATATATTTCATCGCGTCTGAAGCCGAAATTTGACATAGCTATCTGGAATCTATAATGGTCAATCTAATAATAATCTGGAGGTAACTAGAATTAATATATTGGATTTAATATTTCAATTTATTTATTTATTTTTCAAGGAAAGAGATTTTAGAAGGATAAAAATATACATATATCCAAGAATTGACAATTTTCTCTAACGTGATAGTTTCCTCACCTTCACTAGAATGCATTCTAATATTAAACGGATAAAGAAATAAAACAAAGGAATAAGTTGACTTTTGAAGGAAAACTGGACATGTGAACTTTGAAAGGTAGTTAATAATTTTATATGTATAAATGATATATAAATATATTTTTGAGATTGATATTTTTGTTTACTTTTATTTTTCATTATAAAAATATAACGTTTTATAAATAGTCAATTCAAGCGTCTTGTTTTCTAACAGCAATAAACGTTTAACAGGTGTTAAAATTAATACTTAAGTAATTTAAAATCTTAAAGTATGGCTTATAGGTTTGGGTTGTATATGAATTGTTATATATATTTTAATAAGTAAATTTATATTCGTAAATTTTTTATTATAAAATTTTTTTCATTAATTTATTTATTTTCATTTTTTTTTAAACTTGTATAATAATTCTTATGCATGCCAAAACAATAATTATATGTATTTGCTGTATGTAATATTTTTTTTTTATCATTTTAAATATCTGAAAAGTATAAGTATGGATTTGTATTTATATTGATATCTACTTGTTAAGCATAGATATGTCTTTATATATTTAATATATATACTTATTGCAAGTATATATGTATATTTATTATTTGGGTTTGTATTTAAAACATTGATATTACCTAAAATTAAACCATAATATAAAATAAAGGATGTACTATTTGTTTTATAAGTAACGTCTTTGTAATTTATTTGAAAGAGCGGTAATATATTATTCTTATTTTTCTTTTAATGCTAGAGTAATTATGAAATTAATTGAATTCACAATTTATTTATATATATAACCGGGATAATTTTGTCTTTCTTCAATTTAAATGGAATGCAGCAAGTATGTTCCATTACAATATATATATATATATATATACATACATTTATTATAACTGAAATAATAAACTTAATGGTTTACAAACTATTACAAACAATCCTTAAATCCGCAGAAGTACTTTTGGTTAATTTCTTAAACCTGCCTCAACTGCCATTAAATTCAATTATAATTACAATTTTGTTTTTAATTAATGGACATTATATATATATATAAAATCAAAATTACCCCAAATTCACAACTCAACCAGACTAGCAAAAGAAAAGAAAACTTTAAAACACAACAATGGTTTACTGTTGTAAGCAGATTTCTCAAGTGTAAAGGACTACAAGCAATGAAACCATTGGTTGTGGTTTAGAGGTTTTTTTTTGTCTAGTCTGGTTGAGTTGTGAATTTGGGGTAATGTTGATTATATATATATATGTGTGTGTGTGTGTGTGTGAATTTGGGATAATTTTGTTTTATTGACAATCTTAGCTTTAGGCTTTTAATGTTCCAGTACAATAACAATTATTTTCCCAGAGCTGCTTTTTTCTCTAACCATAAGAATGTGTGTGGTGATATTTAAAATTGTTATTTTTTCCTTTTATTATTTTTTCCCAATTCTCTTTACAAGGAAAATGTTACATTTTTTTAAAAGATAGAAAATTGTTAAACTTTGCTTTTATTCATCAAATATTGTGGTTAATTTGAGATAAGATTGCTGATTTTAGAGTCACTAAAGAAAAATAATTTAAATGTCAAAGATAGAAAAATAAATTCAATAAATTGTTAAAAAAGAAACAGGAAATGCTAACATTGTCTTTGTCAGAAAAAATAAACATATAAGATGTCAAAAATATATCAGATTGGAAATTATTAAATAGTGAAATGAAAGTTCTTAATAAAGATTTTGATTTTCCTATTTCCCCATCAAAATTACCATTTGAGAATATTATCTGTAAAGTGGAAAGTACTTTATCAGAAATACCTTGTGGGGAGGCAGAAATAATGAGAGAAAAATATAGGATATTCTAAATAAAACAAAACCACCTAAAAATAATTTACTTGTTGATGGTAGAAAAGCTTTGTTTCAATTAAAAAATAATAAATCCATTATCATTCTTCCAGCAGATAAGGATAATTCTACAGTAATTTTCAATATTAGTGATTATTACAAAAATATATAATTTATTAAGTGATTACATTTATTAAACAAAATTATAGAGATCTTATGAAAATATATTGAAAAGAAAATGAAAACATTAATTTATGCTACAGATTTAAAAACTAAGAGCTTTCTTACACCTAGAGAAATATATTTTTATCCATAGTTATATAGTTTGCCAAAATCCACAAAGTAGATATTTCTTTGAGACTTTTTGTAAGTGCAATTGGTTCACCAACACAAATACTACCTTATTTTCTATTTTATTTTCTACAGCTACATTTAACAGAAACGTCACCTTATGTTAAGGAAGCAAATCAATTTTTTGATCTTATCAAGGATATTAAATTAACTAAAAATGATATTTTGATCAAGTTTTGATATTAATTCACTTTTTACTACTGTACATATAAAGAAAACTATTGAAGTTTTGAAAAACATTCATTTGCCTGATATTATTTGGAGTTTGATTGAACACTGTTTATTAAATACCTTTTGTTTGTTTTTGATGATCAGATGTATAAATAAATATCAGGTTTAGATATGGGCTCACAAATTTGTCAGGAATTGATTTTTATTTTTATGGAGAATTTGGAAAAGATAATTTTGATATCAGCAGCTAAAAAACCATTTGTGTTATTTGGTCTCATGTTACGCATACTCTTGATGAATTTTTAATTTTCTTAAATTCTTTTCACAACAACGTCAACTTTATTATGGAATGAGAAAATAATAACCAACTTTTCTTTGTATATGTTTTAATTGAAATGAAGAGGGATGTTTTTTTTATTTCAAGATATATATAGAAAACAAACACACACTAGGAGCTCATCTACATTTTTCTTCTTTTCATCATCCAGCACAATTATTTTCAGTGACACAGACATTGTTAAATAGAACTAAGAGACTTACTGATCTCAGACATTTCCACCACGACTTTTTAATATAATAAGAAAAAAGATTTTAATACTTCAAAAATCAAGATTGTTCTAAGATATATAAAGGGAGTAACTGATAAAATTGGAAATGTTGTAAAAAATATCCACACAATTTATATTACATTTTAAAAAGTAATGAAGTATTTCCATGCCCTAAATATAAAATTCATTTAGAGTGTCATGATGCGTATGAAATTTCATGTGGAGTTTGTTTACATTCATACAATGGACAGACCAATATTGTAGAAAAAACATAAGGAAGAACACATTTTGGCAAAAAAAAAAAATCTAATTCATCAGCCATTTATTCATACATTAAATGAATTAACCATGACATCAATTTTAATAAAACATATATTCTGGCAAAATTGAGCAATATAACTAGAGACAGCTAAGAGAAGCTATAGAAATTTTGAAAAGATCTAAGTGCATAAATGCAAAGTGTAATTTTAAAAAAATTAACAATATTTTGGAAAAGCTAATGGAGGAGAAAATATTTTTTAAAACTTTGCACCCAAAAGAATTTAAGAATGAGGAGAAAATAAAAGAAAAAAATAATGATTTGAAACCTCACCACACACATTCCTAAAACAGGAAAAAACTCACTATACATATTACGGTGATCATGTGATGTTTATTGACACACACATTCTTATGATTTGAGAAAGAAGTTTTGAGGAAAGTAATTGTTATAGTATGAAATGTTTTTATTACAGGGAAGCTCCTGGAAATAATACTATAAATTCATCATTTTTTCATATAAATAAATAAATATTAAAATTAATATCTAAATATAAAGTTAAGATTAAGTATCTCTAGAAATTATTGTATACATGAAGTTAAATTATAACATATGCTTTGCAGTTTAATTGAAAAAGTCCCTACATTAGGCCCTACTTGGACTCTAGTTAAGTACTATTATCAGACTTACTATTTTCCGACCATTTTCTTTAACTATAACAATTGAATTTAGATAAGGTTAGTATTTATTCCAAGTTACTTTTACATGATTGAACATTTCTAAGATTAGACATATTTTAAATATAATTAATGTGAGACTCGTTTACCTATAAACAGATCACATCCCCTTAACATTAAACAAATACAAAATACTTGTTCAATGGCATAAGAATACCCAGATACTCCTCCTTATTAAGTATCTACATACTCTCATGACTAAAAATAATATCTAATATATTATTTTATATTTATAACTATTAAGTTTTAATTCAATCACTCATTAAATTAATCTGTTAGATAATTACAGATAAACTTTGATTCATATTATGTTTAATAATTAAGATTGGCAATAATCATAAGAATAATTTTATAATAAGGAGATCTCAGGAAAATCATTGATTTATTAATTTTTCCTACTACCTATGGAATATCAAGAGAGATTTTACAGATTTCCATGGATAGTGCATAAAATAAGAAAAACTTATAATTTAAATCTATAATTAAGATTTATATTAATGTTCTTTAATACTTATTATTAAAATATCATTAACTAAACTGTAATTAACACTAATACTTTCACTAATAACTAATGTATGATTTACTTTCATATTAATAATTACACTTTCATAATTGGCAATGTCATCAATGACCTATGGGATCAAGGCAGCATGTAACAAGTAAAAAAAAATCTTTATTAAGAGTTTTATGCTTATTAAACTGTTAGATTTGCTCTAAATTGAATTGACTTTTCATTTTAATTTTGACTGTACATTTTGAGTTATGTGATGTGATGAAAATGAGACCAGAAAAGAAATGCAACATTTAAAATTTAATAAAACTTTCAAAATAATAATTTTAATAATATTCATTACAAATGATTGCAATAAACATTATCATTAACATCGAATTTAAAATAGCTTATAACAAAATTATATACACATATAATAACAATAACAATAAAAAAAATCTTTGGAGTATTATAATTAAACAAAACTAACAATCTTCCATTGTGTGTTAAGATATTTAACCCTATTTATTAAACAATCATTCTCTTGTTTTTCTTTTATTTTATTTTTAATTCATGGTCTGTTATTTCAACCTCTAAAATAATAATAGTACCAAGGTTATATATATTTGGTGAATAAGTAATAATATAAAACAATGGAGAAAAGATTGTTATAATTCCTGAGTTTGATAAGCAACCAAAATTAATACTTTTATATTTTACATAAGAAAAAAAAAATCATCCTTTTTAGTTTATCCAAAATACACTCTGCCCTCTGGATTGCGTATATATTGTTTTAAATACTCTATTATATCTTTCATACTAAGATATTGAGCCTATTTGTTTATTTAAATGATTACTAATCTTTAATCTCAACCTAATTATTAAATAACTATTAATATAACACTTGAATTAATTCCTTATTAAATGATTTAATCCCCCCCCCCCATCGTCCTAAAATTCATAGATTAAAAGTATAAATACCAACATTAGAAATAAGTTTTCTTTTAAATTCTCAGCTAAAAGTATAATAACAACTTTAAATTTTTTGGCGTTCTGGGTTGGTCCACACAGCATAAACTTATTATAACTTTTATTTTCTCCTTCTTCCTCTGAAGATTCTGCTTATAATAAGATTTGCATGGTATTTGGGTTATTGCAATAATAATCCTTCCTTTTTTTTTTTTTTTAGTAATACAAAAAATAATTTATTTATGGCTTGCCTTGTTATTCTAGATGACAGATATTTCCACATATATAAGGCACACTTACGATTTTAATCAAAATATATGTGTCATGCAACATTTTTCAGCTAAAACTTTATAGCAATTGGCATTCCAGCCGGTATGGCTCAAAGTCAATACTTCTATAATTTATTGTAATTAGGATTTTATATATATATATGGCAGGAATAATAATGAACATTTTTCATTTAGTACTAATTTAGTTCCATTGAATCTTAAATACATATACTTAACTGTTTCCAAGAGATTTACAATTCTTTTATTTATCCTTACTGAATATTGATGGTGTTTATTTATTTTCTTTGGTTTATTACTGCAATTAATTTTCCCAACAGCACAGTTATTATTCATTTTCAGTGAGTATATTTGTTGATTATTCATCTCCGATTATTTCCTTAATATATATTAATTCTCAAGAGATTATTAGGAATTATTGACTATTGATTTGCCCAGTAGAAAAGCGATTAATTTATTCCATTATTTTAACAACAAAGCTTATAATTATCCATATATATTGATGTAAAGTTACAATTCATTACTTTTTCTGCTTGCAAATAAGATTTTAGGAATTTTTAATCCAACTTTTTTAAAATATATTACAAGAAAAAAAAAAAAAAACCAAGTTACTTATTATTACAATTACCAAATTCCCCCCACCCACACCCCTCTCTTGAATTTCATAGTCAAAAATTGTTTGAAACTTTTTGATTGGTTGTTTTTTCCCACTTTTTCTATGAAACAATCATTTATTTTGAAAGTTTTTGGTTTATCATTTTAAAATGACAATTTATCATTTTTTTTTTTAAAATAAAATATTGAAATATAATATTCTTTAGAAATTAATTAAAGGTAGAATTTACTGTTTTAATTTTAAATCAGTATTTTGTAAAATTAAAACTTATTTATTTACTTTTAAATATAGCAAGATTTGAAGATAAATAATTTCTATTTTTAAAATCAAATGCGCACACAATAATTATTAGTCTCTATTACACATTCTGTTTACAAAATTACAATTTAAACTTCACTGGTTTTAAATACTAAATAATATTAATTGTTCATCCATCTGCATATATATGACTCTGTAGGTTATTAATATTTTGAGTTAAGATCATTTATACATTTCCATTAGCTAAACCCAAATTCAAATCCTATGATCTAATATGTCATTACTGTCTTCTTTTAATAAGTAAATATTATTGGATTTGTAAAATTTAAAATTATACACCCAAATCCTATTTTAGAATAGTCTGAGCTAATAAAAAGTGCACAATATGTATATATTACTTGTGATTCAAAATATATAAAATGCGCTAACATGCACAAGCACACAAAGCTAAAAACAAATAAAGCAAATATATATTATTTTAATATCTATTCATTAAATGGCTGAGCGCTTTCAAGGTTCAAGCCCTCATAATCATAGCCATATTACAAAATATAATAAATTGACTCGGAATGATGCAAATTTATGCAAATGAAATAATTATGCATTCCATTTTTTGGATATTTTGTAGCAAGAGCCTTTTACTATTAATGGCATAGCCATCTCTAGATATAAAGAAAGCTTCTATTTGCTTATTACTTGTGATTGCAATAGTATTGAGCTAAAAGTGAATAATGCATTGATAAATCAAAAATATATAAAGCAAATGTAATTTTTACCATTTTATATTTTATTTTATATATATATTTTTTTCTATTGTTAAGTTAGAAGTTTTTTTTATAGTGGGTTTCACTGCATTAATATTTAAAAGTTATTATCTTGTACTAGCATAATTTGTAGTGCACATTTAATGATTTCACATCCTATTCATGGCACAATAAGTTATACTTACACACATGTATCCAATGATTGGGATTATATATATATGAAAATTGTGACATTAGTAATTGTTAGAGTATAATATTCTATTAAGCTTTTTTGAACTATTACTTTTTCCACAGATATTCCTAAATAGTGAATTTTTAAAAATCAACTTTTAAAAAAAAATCAGAGCAAACACTTTAAGCTTCCACACTGTGAAAAAATGTCAGTTATTTTTAATTACAATTTTTTTGGCATTTATTTAAAAGTAACATACATGTTGTTTGCACTGGATTTTTGTCTAGAAAAATTCAAATCTAGTTATTTAATTTGATTCTAGAAAATAGTGATTTATGTAAATAAATTATGAGTATAAAACAGTGTTCAAGATTTAAAAAAAAAATCTATTATAGATAAAAAGATCCTTCAGCAGTTTGACATTTCCATTGTTTTTCCTGAGGCCAATTTTTGTAAGCATTCAACATTTAATTTTAGCATTTAAAACACTATTCTATTTTAGAATTCCATCAAATTTGATTTGATTTGTTAGAAATGTAAATTTACTAATGAAAAATATCTTTAAAATCATATTTAAACTTAGCAAATATAAAAAAATTATTCAGTGAAATATATGAGAACAATTAAATTTTTCTTATTGGAACACTGTTGAAGAAAAAATACCATTAACAAAATATTTATTAAGTGAGCTTACTTTGCAAAATATGAATGAATTAATGTTAAATTACCATAAATCTATGAAATTCTGTCCTAACATTTAAAATTGCATTTGTAATTATGAAAATATCACAAAAATTATGTACTACTGTAGTTAGCAAACTTTCATAGTTTTTTAACCATTATGACAAATTTCTTTAAGTTGTATTTTGAAAAAAAAATTCTAGTAAAATCAAACTGTAATCATGTATACTTAAAAATAATAATAAAGAATTAAATAAACTATAGAAAATGCACTTCATTGCCAACAATAAAACAGGAGTTTGTAATTTGTCTCTCAAAGTAAAACTATCAATTAACATTGAGGTAGGGAGAGTTCAAATCTTTTACATTTTCTTTTGACTGTAAATTTCTGATCTCTTCATTATTGTTCAAGTAATAAATTAATATGCTTTAGTCGTAATTTCTCTCAACAAAATGAATGCAAAATCATAAAAATAGTTCTACAATGAAGGAAAATGAAAAGGCTGAGACCTCTTAGCACCATCTCTAAATAAAATATATTTTGTATGTATTAATGGTTTAGGTACACATTTATGATAAGTAACTAAGTACACATACTAATTAAATGTTTTTAAAATCACTAACATTTTTTGTGAAAGCATACCAACTCAATTTTTATTGTAGTCACTATAAAAACTTAATATCACCTGAGAATTTAGTATCTAAAAATATATATTTAGATAAAATTATTGGTTTTGAAATATAGCTAATGTTAATCCAATTATCTATTCCTTTTTTTTTTATTATTCCAATCATAATTTTCCCTTAGTAAAATTTGTATTTATATTAAAGGGATGCAAATATTTATTCTTGACATCCAAAAAAATTTTAAATCCAAAGAGTGCAGGAATCAAATATTTCTTACTGAAGATATTTCATCTTGCATTTATGTAATAATAATACAAATAACAAAAAAAAAAAGAAACTTCTGACATAAGAGCTAATGTTGAATTTTATAACTTTTTATTAAATAACAACACAGAACACAATTTCCATTCAAAAAAATTACTATCACGGCAAAAATATTAAAACAAAACGGAATAAATTTGTTGACTATATCTAGAAATTCCTGCAATAGCAGTGTGCATACTTCGGATTTTTTTTAATACACTTGATATGATAATGATGTTAATCTGTACTATTATTATTTGATGAAAATTTGCTGTTTAATTAAAACTTCAATGTACTCTTTTTATCCAAGTATACATATATATTTGATGGAAGTGAAATATACGAGATGAAACATAACTTATATAATATTGTTTTGATTTAAATATTTTTTTTTGTTTATGTAATAACTAGATTAGACTAAACACATTATTCTCTATTATTATAAAAGACAAAGTATTCTAAGACATAAACAGTATGGATTTTTTTTAAATACAAAGTAGAATTATCAGTTTCATTAGTCTTGTTTCTAAAATTAAATTTCTAATCGCGTGTTTTTGCATTAATTCAATCAAAGAAGAAAATAGAAATTCCAAATTTTTGCTTTCAATGGATACATCAAAAGAATTTTTTTTATTTATAAGCAATATGTTACTTTAATTGCCTACGTTATATTTCTAAAAAAAATAAAAGCGCAATAAAATTAACTTGCCAAATAATCTTATTTATCCAATCAGTGATAATTAAATAAAAATGTTGGATCATTAACTTTTATTCTGTAGCTCTAAATGATTATTAAATTTAAAAAATTAAATAAGTGTCAAACAATAAAAAGTCATCGATATTTAATTTATAATATGCAGTTGTGGCTACAGAAATAAATTATTAATTAAAAATTAGCCTTTTGATTTCCCTTTTAATTTTAAAACAACTGAAAAGGCTAAAGTGCTCTTGATATATTCTTTCCATTGCGTCTATAATTAGTATATGATTTTTCATATTGTAAGCAAACATGGATTAGTTGCTTAGCAATACACATCAGTCACTATATAGATTTTATTGTATTTTTAATTCTTACTTGAAGATTAAGAAATAGCATATTCACTATTCTCAGATGCCTAGTAGTGCTTAATTCAAATTTTAGTTACATTTTTGAAAAACATAATGAACAAAACTAAATTATAACTGTTATTCCCAAGTGATTAAAAATTTATTAACCAGATTATGATTTTCAGTGGAAGGGGGAGGTTTTAATAATATTAATAGAATAGACCAAACTTGCATTTAATACTGACTTTTATTTATTACTTACAATTTCAAATCACTATAAGCAAAACAAGATGGCATAAATTGGAAGTATTAAATGGAAAATTGTTAGAAAAAAGGCTGAGAGTGAGTTGTTTTAAAAGTGAGACAAATATTTTATTATAAAAGCCCAGATTAATATGATATATTACTATCAAAAAACAGAAGATTAATATTGTGGAGATTCAAATTAATCTAAGACATCAAATGCCAATAATTCAGATTTATGTCTTAATTAATTCTTATAGTAGTGAAATAGAAGGCACTTTTATATGTACAAAATGCTTTACATTAGCCCCAAAATATTTGAATTATTGTCATGAGAGTCATTAATTCTAGAATTGGTAAATGATTGTAAGATAAAATGTTGGGGATAAATTTGGTTATAGAGATTATGAATTTATTGTTTGAGAAATATGCTAAATGGAAATGAGCATAGAAATATCAAAATGAGGTTACACAGCATTTAATTATATTATGATTAAAAGAAAATAGATTTTTAATAGATTCAACACAAAAAAAGGATTATTTGTTAGTGAGATGTAAGATATATATATATCATCAACAACCATTATCAATCCACTGCACGATGAAGGTCTCTCCAAGTTTAATCCATCTTCTCCGATCTTTAGCTTCTCTTTTCCACAACACCCCTGCACATTTTCTTATTTCATCCATCCATCTCACATGTGGTCTCTTTCTGGGTCTTTTACAATCTCTTGGAATCCAGTTTAAAATTTCAATTGTCCATCTATTATCATTTCTTCTAGCAATATGTCCAGCCCAACTCCATTTCAATCTTTTAATTTTTTCAATAAGGTCAGTAACACCTGTTTGTTGTCTTACCCATACATTGCATTTTTGATCTCTTCTTGTTACTCCCAACATACATCTCTCCATACTCCTTTCAGTGGTGTGAACTCTCTGTATTTCTCTTCTATTAAGTGTCCAAGTCTTAGATCCATAAGTAAGAACTGGTAAAACACATTTGTCAAAAACCATTCTTTTCAAACACATAGGCATATTTCCTTTTAGTATCAAGTTATTTCTACCAAAAGCACTCCAACCAAGTTTAATTCTATGATTAATTTCCTCCATTATGTTTCCATCTGTATTAATAATCTGACTTAGGTAGTTGTAACCATTAACTTCTTCTAATTCTTCATAATCAATCTTTATTTTCATATTTTGAGCAAATCGATTAAACATTACTTTAGTCTTTTTAACATTTATCTTAAGTCCTACTTTTCTATTTTCATCTGCTAACTCCTGCAACATTTCCTGCAGCTCTGAAGAATTATTTGCAAAAACAACTACATCATCTGCAAAATCTAAATGACTTAAATACTCTCCATTTACTTTCATTCCTTTAGTTTCCCATTTTAATCCACAAAATACTTCTTGCAGCACTGCTGTAAAAAGTTTTGGAGATATGGAGTCACCTTGCCTTACACCTTTCTCAATGTTGATTTTTCCAGTATCATTATGTAATCTAATTGTTGCTGTTGCATTTTTATAAATATTCTTTAAAATATGACAATATCCTGGATCTATACCTTGATGATCCAATGCTTTAATCATTGAAGAAATGTGTATAGAATCGAATGCCTTTTCATAATATACAAATCCAAAACATAATGACAACTCATATTCATTTGTCCTTTCTATGACTTCTCTCAATACCTGGATATGATCTATTGTACTAAAACCACTTTTAAATCCAGCTTGTTCTCTTGGTTGGTGGAAATCCAAAGTTCTCTGTAGACGAGTTGTAATTATCTTGGTAAAAATTTTATATAAAACTGATAAAAGGCTGATAGGTCTGTAATTTCTAATATCTTCTTTATCACCTTTTTTAAATATTAATATTATTACTGCATTCTTCCAATCTTCCAGTACATCTTTATCATTTAGACATTTGGTATATAACTTTGCTAAAATTGTTTCTATTTCTTCACCTCCTTCTTTTAATATATCAATTATAATTCTGTCATTTCCTGGAGCCTTTCCTTTCTTCATACATTTAAT
Source organism: Epiperipatus broadwayi (assembly GCA_028023455.1). Lineage (NCBI taxonomy): Eukaryota > Metazoa > Onychophora > Udeonychophora > Euonychophora > Peripatidae > Epiperipatus > Epiperipatus broadwayi. The sequence continues at coordinate 198,122 of JAQFVV010006375.1, forward strand.
TGCATGTCTCACTTCTTCATTTAAAATTCTGGGCAATTCGGAAGATATAATAGATATAGGAGGTACTTGTTCTTTATTACTATATAATTCTTGATAAAAATCTTCTACCAATTTCATGATGTCATCTCTCTTTTTAGTAATAATTCCATCTTTTTTTCTTATTGCAGATATAAATTTCCTACCAATACCAAAATGTTGTTTAACATTCTTGAGGCTTTTATTTTCTTCTACAGCTTTCCTTGCTATTTCACAGTTATACTTTCTTATATCATTTTCAACTCTTTTCCATACCATTTTACAAAATTCGAGATATTCAATTCTTTTTAATACATCATTTTTGTATATCTTCATATTCCTTCTTTTCTTCATAAATTCTCTAGTCTCAGTAGAAATTTTATTAGTCAATTGCTGCTTTTTTCTACTAGCTATCTTTGTTGCAGTTTTTAAAAGTGTATCAGTTATTTTCATATTAATTTCATTCAAATCTGAATCATGTTCAAAATCTCCTAACACTTGAAACCTATTTGTATATATATATATATATATATATATATGCAAAACTATATACAAATATATATATATATATATATATATATATATATATATATATATATGCAAAACTAGATAATAAAAATTATTAATAAAGCTAATATTAACATATTAATATCACTAATTTTTAGAAAGACTCTAATTTACATAAATCACATTTTGGAACTAACTGAAATCAATCTGAAGATATATGATACTTTACTAAGAACATCAACTATGATAACACAAAAAGGAGCAATTCACCAGAAAATTGTCATTAGAGTATAACAAATAACATTTAATAAAAAGTAGAGACATACAACTGAAACAAGAGAAAAAGTTCCAGAATATGAAATTATTGATATTTTAAATGAGCAGATAAAGAAATTTAGGACAAATTATTATAGCTATTCCAAAAGTCTATGTGAAAAAGAAATATATGATTGAAAGAATGCAGTAGGTTTATTAATATTTAAGAAAAATGATCAAGAATATATTAAAATTCACAGATTTATCAGCCTTTTATCAGTTGTGTACAAAATCTTTACAGAGATAATTACAACTCATATGCATTGATATCTTGACACAAACTAAACAAAAATAAGCTTGAAATAAAAAAGAGGTTCTAGATTAGTTTATTATATTCAAGTAAGAATCAATGAATATGAGTTGTCTTTGTCCTTTCGAGTTGTAGATTATGATAAAGCATTTGATTCTAATGTTTATCAAAAAGTAAGGCAGTGATGAAATTACATTGTGACTTTAAATAGATTAACAATAAAAAGAATGCATATAGTATGGTTCTTATATCCCCAAAACATTTTTACAAAAATAAGAACATGTTGATGTTATATATAGGTAAAAAAGTTGTGTTATTTATTTACATTGCTTTCAGCACTAGGAGATAATCAGACTGTTATATTTTCTGAATTTCATTAGACAAAAGAGATAGCTTGGAAAAAAATCCACTTTGAAGCACCAGCAATTTCAATGCTAGTTAATGGTTTTACTTAAAGAGCAACCATATTAAATTTTGGGAAAATTAGTTTGAGACAATTTTTAAGATATCTTCAATAACATTATGCAAATATCATGTAGTTTATATTATAAGAAATACAAAATAGCAAGGAATATAATAAAAGTAAAAAATGTGGTCATTACACATTATAAATATTATAAGGTGTTAATTTTTTTAAAAATTATTTTTAGACTTTTTTTTTATTAACCAGTTCTGTACATTTCTTATAAAAATCAAATAAATTGATACATAATACAACATACTGATGACAATCCAATAGTTCAAAAAATCAAAAAATAGAATCATTGATATCTTTCCCTTTTCCAAGAAACCATATAAGAAATTTTTTCTTGCAAGAGTCTATGAATATTGAGTAAAAAGAAAGTAACAAAAATAAAAAAACAGAATGTAAATGTCAGAATTTCAATACACGGCAAAGTTAAAACAAAAAGAAAAAGGTATACTTTTAGTGTAATATAGAATACTAATAATATCTTTTAATTATATGTTTTACTTTCACATGGTACAACATATTTTTTTTATGTTGAATCTATCTTAAAGGTAAAATCAAATGATGACTACAGAATGATTGCTTACAAATAAGAAAATGTTACTGTAATAGCAAAATAAACATACAAATAAAATGCAAACATAAATTACCTGAAAGAACTATTCATAAAGGATCTTCTTCTGATCACAAATTCAAAACATATACATAGAAAATTGTTGGGAGGAGCTTGTACAGCATTCAGCAATCATAATGAAGTTAAGTGAAATGAACTTTGAAGATAGGCATTACCTTTTTCAATTCCATACGGCCAACAAACTCTCATAACTCAAAAACTTTTTGAAATGTTGCAAAACTACTGAAAGCACTTCTTGATGCCTAAATACTAGCTAGTATAATAAGTTGTATTTTTACCTATGTAGAACTATATATGGTACACATACACATCATGGCTATTTGCACAGCTTTATATACTGAACCATCACTTTGCTAGTTTTGAGGAATCTTATTGGTGCATTGTATTATGATGAGAAAATTTAGTGATTATTTAATCAACTCTTATTTATCTATGCATTTTATATGTAGATTGGAATTTTATGCTACATTGGTCTATATATAATAGGTGTAATTTTGTACATTCACTCAAAGTTTTTACTTTTATTATTCAGCATTTTTTCATTATTATTAAAATACAGGCATAATAACTTATAAACATTCCAGAAGATTACTGTGTTTACCAAATAAATGCATTAGACATATACCTGAATGTGAGTCCCGAATATATTTCTCAGCTGAACTACATATACAATATAAGAAATTATTTATATATCCAGGTATTAAATCACATTACATGGTTAAAAAATCCAGCACTCCCCTCTGTTAAATAATATATAAATACACCAGAGTCCATAATTCAAAATAATCAGTCTCAATACGTTCATTTTGAAACTGGCTATTTTGAAATATGATGCTGGCTATATTGAAATATGGACTGATATATTTATATATTATTTCACAGTGATTGGTGCTGTATTTCTTAACAATGTGGGGTTATTTAATATTTGAATTTTATTTGTTTAGCATTAGCACTGGGATTATTTTCATATATATAATTCCATGAACCAGTACATTAATCTGTAATTGCCATCTTTAATTTTTTTTTAAAATATAAATTTTATAATTGTTAGTGTGTATTTTGTTTGAATGCAATTAGTATAAAAGATATATATTGTTAAAAAAAGAAATAACGAAAAAATGTAATAAAGCTGATAAAATAGTCATTACTTAAAAAAAAATTTAGAAAAAAAAAGATTTGTAATACTTTTGAAAAAATGTTTATTTTTACATTGGTTCACAAATTCTAAATTTTGAAAGTTAAATATTAAATTGACACTTTCATAAACAGTTTTATCACATCTGTCACTAAATGCTGAAAAAAAAGATATGTAACATTACTTACTGAGATAATGTTTCATAGCAGAAATATTGAAACTGTATGAATTTGTGCCTCTCTATTTTATTTTCAGACCCAGATCTTGTTCTTCTTTTAAGGGTATTGGTTAGAAATACATTTGGTTTTAGTGAGGGGAAAAAACAGTAAAGACAATGCATAAGATATTATGCAAAGAGAACTTTAGTAAAATTATAATATTTGAAAAATATAATTAATTTATTATTATATTACTGAATAATGAGGGGGGTAATATATCTCTTCTTTTCAAGTAAAAAGTATATTCACAAAATAAATATCAACCAAATAAAAATTTTTGTAAAATGAAATGAATAAAAATAAAGCAAATCAATAAACATCAAAATAAACAAATTTATATGAGCATTGACTATATGAGTGGAATATGATGATCTCAACAAAATGATAAGTGCTGGTTCAGTATAAAATATGTGTTTTGGAGATCATTTCTCCTTTTTGCATGTGTGTGTGTGTGTATGTGTATATAAGATAGAGTGGATGGATTGAGGGAACTTGAAAATACCCCCATATTACAGTGATCTATAATTACCGTGATTTTATAAATTCTATCAGTGCCTAAAAATGTATTCTATAAAATTAAAATTTGTTATCAAAAAAATAAATAAATAAATAAAGCAGTACTCACAGTTGATAGGAAAATTTAGACCATATATTTTTCAAAGATCCTGGATTGAAATAAGCGGTGAATGAATTCATTTCTGCTGAAAAAAATTTAGTCCATAACTAAATCTAAAAAAATGAGAAAAAAAAAAGTAATTAAATATTGAATTTTTCAAAAAAAAAAGATAATAAAAAATTGAAATTTTATCATAGAAAAAAATTTGTACATTTTTTTCCCTAATAAAATGGCATACAAAAAGAAGTAATGCTCCTGGGTTGAGATTAATTGATACTGCGCAAACTCAGTAGGTATGGTAAACTTACGCTGATGGGTTCCAGGCTAAGGCAGAATTGAAGGAGTTTTAAATAGGAATACTTTCAACAATCTAAGTTGTCATTATCAACTATAATCAAATCATATTACAAAATCATTATAAATGTATACAAAAACAATTGTCATAAATTAATTTTCCCACAATTCATTAATTTTTATATTAGAAGTTTATCTATTTATTAAATGCTGCTTTTCATATTTTATTAACATAGCTTCCCTAATTGTACATTTATTATTATTTTTTTCAATACATATAAACTTAACTTTATTCAAATCAAAACTATAATTACATGTAACATTATGACCAAAAAATACTGAAGGTGATATGTCATTATTTTTAACACTTGCTTGCTTGATTTTTGTACTTATTTATACAACAATAAATTCTCCTTTGATCTCTTCTCCAACATACACTGAGATTCACCTATATATGCTTTTTACAAATACAAATCCATTTATATATCACACAACTTTGATTTAAAATACTACACCTATTTTTTGAATTATTTATCAATTTATTTAAATATGTAGCTTTGTAACATTAAGATATGACAATATAATTTTAAATAATAATATATATTACCAGGGTATTAAAATATATTACAGATATGTTGATGATGTTTTTGTTTGTGGTAGTTTAGATGTTATAATTTTTTTATTTGATGAATTAAATGGTTTAAAATGGAGCAAATCTTTTGAAAAAAAAAAGTCAATTCAATATTTGGATCTTAAAGTTACTCATAATAAAAATAAAATAGATTATTGTATGGTAATAAAAGTTATTAAAAAGAGGATATATGTCTTGGGATTCAAATGTATCAATAATACATAAATTATCTGGTTTAAAATCATTTTTATTTAGAAATGACAAATTGTGTAAATATAATTCTGATAATATAAGTACTATAAATGTCTTTACCAAGTATTTATTAAGTATTGGATATACTCATAAATTGATTTATAATACTGGTAGTAATTTTAATAAAAATTATAAGATTTTAAGTGGTAAAGATATTGATAAAAGAAAATATTCTTGGATATCAATACCATTTATTTTCTACGAACAAGAGAAATTTATAAAACAAATTGATAAAAATATATGTAAAGTTGCATTTTATACTACTTCAAATTTAAATAGATTGATAAATAATGAAAAAAATAAGTGTAGTGTTGTAAATCAAAGTTGTGTGGTATAGAAATGGATTTGTGTTTGTGGAAAGTCATATATAGGTGAATCTCAGTGTACATTGCAGAAGAGATCAAAGGAGCATTTATTGTTGTATAAACACATATAAAAATCATGACAAGTGAGTGTTAAAAATGATGATGTATCACCTTCAGTATTTTTTAATCATAATGTTATAAGTAATTATGGTTTTGATTTTAATAAAGTTAAGATTATATGTATTGAAATAAATAATAATAAATATAAAATTAGGGAAGTTATTTTAATAAAATATGGAAAGCAGCATTTAAAAAATAGACAAGCTGCTAATGTAAAAAATAATGAATTGTGGGAAAATTGATTTATGATGTAATTGTTTTTGTATAGATTTATAATGGTTTTTCTAATAGAATTTGAATATAGTTGATAATGACAACTTAGGTTGTTGAAAATACTTCTATTCAAATTATATTTGATACTTTAAAAAAAAAAATGTTTTCTGTATTAATTATTGTATCAGTTTGTGTAATTATATATATTTTCATTATAATTGGAATACAGATATTGATTTATAAGTTACACACACACACACACACACACACATATATATATATATAAAACCAATAAAATCAATACACTTAGACAATATTGCAATATCAAAAAAATCAACAATCTCAACTTATAATATTTACCTTTATTGTTAAAATAATAACAATCAACAATTAAGTTATCAACAATCTCAACCTATAGTCAAGACAACATCCATAAACATAAAGGTGGTATCATCTTTATATATGGTCTGATATATTTATATAGACACTAATTATTGCAATGTGACTAAGGAATTTGATATTCATAATGCAAAGAAGTTTAAACACACCTCATCAATCAGTAAATATAACCTCTTCTGAAAGCAGACCAATAAACAATCAATTAAAACTTCCAGATTTTGAAAGCACACTAATAAATAGTCATTTATAACTTTCAAACTTCATATAAAGTATAGATTTAAAAATTCAATAAAGTCAATTACTCAAAGTTTTAATCAGTTTATAAATGTAGATGATAACAATCAACTCTTAAGCTATTAACAATCTCAATCTGTAGTCAAGGCAATCTCCTTAAATAATAATGGTGGTATCACCTTTATATACGGTCTGATATATTTATATAGACACTAAAGATTGCAACTTGACTGAGGAGTTTGAGATTAATAATGGAAAGAAGTTTAAACAAACCTCATATACAAGTTGCAATCTTTAGTGTCTATATAAATATATTTGATTATTTATAAAGGTGGTACTACTTTCACTGATTAATGAGGTTGCCTTGACTACAGATTAAGAGTGTTGATAGCCTAAGGGCTTATTGTTATCTCAACATTTATAAACTTATTAAATACATGAGTAATTGACTTTATTATCTTAGTAAATATATACTTTACATGAAATTTGAAAGTTATAAATGACTATTTATTATTCTGCTTTCAGAATCTGAAAGTTATAATTGACTGTTTATTAGTCTGGTTTCAGAACAGTTTATATTTGTCTGGTTAATGATATTTATTTAAACTTCTTAGCATTATTAATTTTAAACTTCTTGGTCAAATTGTCTTTAATATCTATGAAAATACATCAGATTATATGTAAAGGTGACACCATCTTTATTGTTTAAGGTGGTTCTTTGACCACAGGTTGAGATTGTTGACAGCTTAAGAGTTGATTGTTATGATTTACATTTATAGATCTATTAAATAAGCCTGGAATAATTGGCTTCATTGTTTTGTTAAAAAAAGATTGCTTAGACAACAGATTGTGATTGTTAATGAGATTGGGATTGTCTAAGTATAGGTTGGTTTTAATGAATATTTATAAACACATCTAGTCTTGAGTATTATAACCCTATATATATATATATATATATATATATATATATTGAAGCAGTCAGATCTGAGTTCGATCCTAGCTTTATGACATCTAGCCATAAGCCCACTTCAAACCCTAGTATTAACCTTAAATTTCTGATGCAATGGGGCTTTAAACGTTCAATCCATGCTAATTTCCATAAAGAATAACTTATTTCATAAATGCGTATTAAAATTAATTAGTTTCAGATTTAAATTGACCAATTCTATTAATCAATTCAATATAAAATTATTCATGAATTTATATATTATAACTGCATGGATTGTGCATATATATTTGTAAATATTTAAATATAAATAATTGTTTAAAAGTTTCATTGCGTCAGGAATGTTTGATTTTATTTTTAAATAATTTGTTAAAGTTTTATTGATTAAAAGCTACATTCTTTCGATAAACTTTCAGATTTTCCCTTTCCAAAAACAACAGTTAAACTTTTATTAATTAGAAAAAAGATAAGGATTTCCTAATTAAAATCATCTTCTGATTTTAAGAATTCATTTTCTAATTAGAAAATGAATTCAAGTTAATGAGTTTGAAAGCCTTATTGAGGGAATGTATCTAAAAACAACCAGTAAAACTAAAAACAATGATAATCTAAGAAGTGCTAGCCTGAAGGCATCAGAGGACAGATATATATATAGCTCTGAAAAGTTTGGAGAAGGAGAAGCCATCTTTATTGTAGAGAAGTGCAGTAAACTATATGCATTTTAATCATGAATTTAAATAGCGTTTCAATTATTATGGTGAAGGGCTAGAACATCAGGAATCTGGCTATCAGTTCCTGAAGTCCCCTGAAAATCTTCAATGGAGCTGCTGAATCTTCTCCAGACAAATCATGCTGCCAAAATCAAATAAAATGCTGTTCAAGTAATCAATCAAATGGTGCCTACATTTTTACCAACTTGGACGTGTAACCTAAGGATCAAGCCTGGAAGAAATGTGTAATATATTTATAATGAACCTTAAACTTTCTGGCAGTTCTGAACTTTACTTTACACTCTTTTTAAGAGCTATTTTCATTCTATAAATGTCATAATCTCTGTGTAAACTTACTTTTATTTATGCTATTACATCGTAATTCTCTCAACTTGTAGTCTTTAACTTTCTCTTTTCTTACTTGGTGGTTCATTTATTATATTACATTATATTATATATATATATAAATGTGTGTGTGTAATTTATTAATGTTGTTACTTTAATTATATGCCAATAATCTTTCGACTTGATAAACTCCCTTGTTCTATTTGCCTTACATAGAAAATATAATATTAAATCTGATAATAATTCTCGCCCATTAGAACTAGATTTATACAGTTCTATCAATCATCAAGTCAAAAGAAATTATTAATGATAGTTATTTTTATCATTGGCTAATAATAAATTATTAGCTCCATTTTTAATCTATGCCACCACTATTTTTTCGTTTTTTATTATTCAAATATAATCTTAAAATGTTTTTTGCAAAGGGCCGATAAAGGAATCAAATAAATATATTCTAATTCAACTTTGTTATTTTCTATTAAGATTCAGGAAGGTCACAATGATTGGGGCATAATTAATATGATTTACAAATACTTTAAAATAGTTTTACTTAAAAGCTCATTTGACTTTAATTCATTTGATCAATTCATCATGTAGAGCATTCTATAATTGGGTTTTAGTTCTCAAACAGTGACTAGTAAGTCATCGTCTTCAACATTGCTGACGTAGGGCAATCTTCCGCTCCGTTAGGCTGGTCAGTGATAATATTTCTGTTATTTTAAATTATCGAGGAAGAAAGCACTTCCTCTCCTGTTCATATTAGTCAAAGGGCAAAAACATAACCATGTACCAGTCGAAAAACCCATCAAAAGAAATGCAAGTCAGGTCCAAACTCAGCTGAACCAAAACTGAATCAAACCCAACACAACAGCTCAGATTAGTAGAAATCTAAATCCACGGCACAGTGCTATGCGCCAAGAAACTAGATCAACAGTTGGAGAGGATTAGAGCCCCCTGAACTGACACTAATATCGGATAATTAATTAACTTAAAATACTTTTAAATTGAATCATATGTATATGTTCGGGTTTCCAACACAGACAGCGAGTTTTAACATTAAAATAATTATGAAAGAATTAAGAACTAAGAAACCAAGTGTGTTTAGAAAATATTTAATAATAATAATTTGTTTGGTTTGAATTTTAAATAAAGATTAAATTAATTAGTTCTAATCCTTAAACAAAGTTTATAATTATAATATGAGTGGCAGTCCTTATTATATGCCAATGAATATTACGCAGTATTTGAAAAGTCTATGTCTATGACCCCAACAAGAAAATAAAGGCAGATAAAGGTATTCATTAGTAAAGGAAATTATTATTCTAATTTTTTATGAAAGAATGTGATATTTATTTTCACATTCGCAAATCCATTCATGAAGAGCAAGATACATATTTTAGGGCATAACTTTAATCTTTATTGGAAAACTTATTTAATTAAATATAACTGAGAATTTGTTCGACTTTAATTGAAATCACTTCGTCACGAATTACGAGCATCAGAGCAGGCTTTAGTGGAACAGAGAGGTAATGGTGCTGATGAATTATGAGCTATAAAATGAAATTGAAGATCATAGCTAGTCGATAATTGAAGTCCTATGGCAGCTTGCATTTGACAAGTCTTATGCCCTTTGACTAATATGAACAGGAGAGAAAGTGCTTTCTTCCTTGATAATTTAAAATAACAGAAATATTATCACTGACCAGCCTAACAGAGCAGAAGATTGCCCTACATTAGCAACGTTGAAGATGATGACTTACTAGTCATCATTTGAGAACTAAAACCCAATTTTAGAATGCTCTACGTGATGACTTGATCAAATGAATTAAAGTCAAACGAGCTTTTAAGTAAAACTATTTTAAAGTATTTGTAAATCATATTAATTATGCCCCAATCATCGTGCCCTTCCTGAATCTTAATAGAAAATAACAAAGTTGAATTAGAATATATTTATTTGATTCCTTTATTGGCCCTTTGCAAAAAACATTTTAAGATTATATTTGAATAATAAAAAACGAGAAAATAGCAGTGGCATAGATTAAAAATGGAGCTAATAATTTATTATTAGCCAATGATAAAAATAACAATCATTAATAATTTCTTTGGACACGATGATTGATAGAACTGTATAAATCTAGTTCTAATGGGTGAGAATTATTATCAGATTTAATATTATATTTCTACGTAAGGCAAATAGAACAAGGGAGTTTATCGAGTCAAAAAATTATTGGCATATAATTAAATTAACAACATTAATAAATTACACAAATATATATATAATATAATAAATGAACCACCAAGTAAGAAAAGAGAAAGTTAAAGACTAGAAGTTGAGAGAATTACAATATAATAGCATAAATAAAAGTAAGTTTACACAGAGATTATGACATTTATAGAATGAAAAGTGCTCTTAAAGGGAGTGTAAAGTAAAGTTTGGAACTGGCCAGAAAGTTTAAGGGTCATTATAAAAATATATTACCCATTTCTTTCAGGCTGGATCCTTAGGTTACACGTCCAGTTTGGTAAAAACATAGGCACCATTTGATTGATTACTTGAACAGCATTTTATTTGATTTTGGCACCATGATTTGTCTGGAAAAGATTCAGCAGCTCCATTGAAGATTTTCAGGGGACTTCAGGAACCGATAGCCAGATTCCTGATGTTCTAGCCCTTCACCATAATCGAAACACTTTAAATTCATGATTTAAAATGCATAGAGTTTACTGCACTTCTCTAAAATAAAGACAGCTTCTCCTTCTCCAAACTTTTTAGAGCTATATATATATATATCTGTCCTCTGATGCCTTCAGGCTAGCACTTCTTTCATTATCAATGTTTTTAGATTTACTGGTTGTTTTTAGATACATTTCCTCGATAAGGCTTTCAAACTCATTAACTTGAATTCATTTTCTAATTAGAAAATGAATTCTTAAAATCAGAAAATGATTTTAATTAGGAAATCCTTATCTTTTTTTCTAATTAATAAAACTTTAACTGTTGTTTTTGGACAGGGAAAATCTGAAAGCTTATCGAAAGAATGTAGCTTTTAATCAATAAAACTTTAACAAATTATTTAAAAATAAAATCAAACATTCCTGACACAATGAAACTTTTAAACAATTATATATATTTAAATATTTACAAATATATATGCACAATCCATGCAGTTATAATATATAAATTCATGAATAATTTTATATTGAATTGATTAATAGAATTGGTCAATTTAAATTTGAAACTAGTTAATTTTAATACGCATTTATGAAATGTTATTCTTTATGGAAATTAGCATGGATTGAACGTATAAAGCCCCATTGCATCGGAAATTTAAGGTTAGTACTAGGGTTTGAAGTGGGCTTATGGCTAGATGTCATGAAGCTAGGATCGAACTCAGATCCGACTGCTTCAATATATATATATATATTACAGTAAAATATATAATTCATCACTTAAAACATTTTTATGTCAACATTTTTTTAAGTGGGATATTTATTTATTTCGCTAAATGATATTACCACCAAGAGCAAATATAGAAATAAAAATTGTACTATTCAAGCATAATGGAAAACTTCAGGTCTGGAAACATTGTAAAAATGTCTACACTCATTTGATTTTGAATTCTGTTTGATGGCATTTTCAGAAGTTATCAGAATGAAGAATTGGGACACTGCTAAGTATAGAATGCTTATCCTTTCTTTACTTTTTCACTGCTTTTTCTTTAGTTTATTATATACAAAATATTTTTTTTACAATTAATTAATTGCAAATGCTAGATGATAAAGTATGTTTGAAAGTCACTGGCCTTGATATTAGAAAATAATTGTTGACTCTTAAATCTGAGTAAGAATCTATTCTTTTCCATTTAAAAGAACAGTGCAGAATTTTCTTTGTAAAGTGAAATAAACTAAAAGGAAAAAAATAAAGTTATTTAAATAAAAAATTATAGATAATTGAAACTTTGTGTAGAAAACTATGGTGTATACCATATGAAACAGAATGAAAAAACACAAATAATGCTGTATGTTACATATGCATATTCCAAATAGTTTTTTTTTTTTTTTTTTGCAAATTTAACATAAATACAAAATAATTTTATATATTTAAATACTGTGACTTAGTAGTGACTAAAATAAGTTAAAATATCTATTATAATAATAATAAAAAATGAAAGAATATGTTAAAAACTTAAGGATATTTTTTTATATTGTTTGCCCCAACCAAAATGTAATGAGTATTATTTGCCATGTTTGTCTATAGTGAATCATTCCCAAATAACTATTAGAATAGCCAACTTAGAAAAAATTACACGACTGCAATTTTTTATTAATTATATTATCTTTCAAAGAAATATCAAATTGCCAACAATATTTAAATATCACAGCATTAAGAAAGAATTTATATAACTCAAAGATCACCTGGAAAAATATATATATAATCTATGTAGCAAAAATATATGGTATTTATATCTAAATATTTTTTACATTGTCTTGTTTGGAAACTTTAGAAAATAAAGACATCATTTAAAGATTTAACAATGTTATACAAGTATTTTTTTTTTACTCATAGTTAATTGAAAAAAAAAAAATTTTTTTTTAATATATACATATCAAATAATGTTTCTTTATTTGATGCAATAATCTTTTATGATATATATATATTGTAACGGGCACATACGTACGTTACATTGTTTTTTTATTGGTAAACATGAAAAGAATAAAAGTTCACAAATAAAACTTCCTTTTTAAGAATTAAAAATTGAAAATTAATTCTATCTTAAACTCGTATATATAAATCGCACAGATGAAAAAAAAATTATTAAACGAAAATTTTATTAAAGAAAAAGTATTTTAAAACTAAATTTTCAGTAAAGATTTAAAGATAAAAATATATCTTTAAGTTTGAAAACAAATTAATTAATGTTGTTGAAAAATGGAAATGATTATTTTAATTAGTCCAAGTGAACAAACCCTTGGGGATTTAAATGTATAAACAACAGTCAGATAGGAAAACAATAGAAACTTTTAGAAAATGAAAGAAATCCATCGGGAAATCGGACCTCAACGAAAAGGTTTTCACCATCATGACGTAATGTTGAGTTAATCCACAAAATTATTATAAAAGGAAAGTTTGAAAATAAAAGAATTAATTAGTTATTATGAGAGTACAGATATGTGTTAGTGCAGAGTCAAAGGAGAAGGGATTGAAAAGACACACTCTTCAATCACTTCAGTTCTGCTAAAAAAGAAAGAGAAATGGCATCGCTTTCTACATTAAGGACCAGCTCAAGTAAAAACCTCCGGATGAATAAAAACAATGGCTAACTGGATACCAATATCTTCAGTACGGCGTGGGAATTCTCATTCAAAATTACCAACAACAGCAAGCAACTGTAAAGGATAAAGCTGGATGTTTTAAAAATCATAATAACTTTATATTCATTGAAAACAATAAGAACTCTAAATTCTAAACCTTTTAGTAAATAATACAAGTATAATCCTAGCTGACCAATGTAAATTAATGTTAATAATGTTATTTGATGTATTTTTTTTATTTAAAATCATTTCCATTTATTTTTTTTTTGTTCTTTTAAGTATTTAATATGATTTTTGTTTTTTGTTAGACTAAATTACATAAATATTAAACTTAAGTTGGGTGTGAATAGCTATATAAATTTGTAAAGTTATATTAGAGAAGGGTAAATCTTAGGTTATTTGTTTCATAGTTGAATTAGGTCAATGGATTGGATATATTGATGTAGTTAGTAGATGTAGTATGAGATACGCTATGGGCAGGAATGTATATATATGCCACACACCTTCTATTTGCCTATGGATGGGTGTGAAAGTCGGCAAAAAACCGCAATTCATTCCTGTGGAGTTTTTTGTTTATTGTTCTACTCGCCAATAGATGTAGCATTCCTGTTAGTGGAGAGATGATGTCTTCTCTAACTCTACTTACTGTTCAGATGTACATTCCTGACAGTATAGTATTTTGTGTTGTCGTATTTTCATGCTACATTGAATACATAAATGTATCAGATGGATTGATGCCGGTTTGACTGCGAACTTTTTGCCTAAGGTTATATCAGGGAAGAATATTTTCTTTTCAAATGCAGATCTATGTAGTTCATTGATACTCGACACCCTAAATAAAAATGCATTAAATTTAAGTTGGGTATAGGGTTCATTACTGGTTGATTATGTTTTTGGTTTTCATATTTGATCAAAATATATTGACATTCGGTAAATACTAATACCTTACGGTGAGTATCTAAGATGTATTTATGTCGGATGTCTTTTAAGTTATTGGTGTCAATGCAGTGTCTTATGATGAACACCATTGGGTTTCTTGTATTCCCTATGCAATTGATGGTATCAATGATTTTGTATTATGATCATTTATGTTTATTTTGAAATGTTTTTTGACCATGTAATCTATGTAACCGATCTATCCTCAACATTAAAAACACATTTTATAAACCCATCTGTGTAAACTTATAAAAAATTAAAATGTAAACTTATAATATTATAAAAATTAAAATGTAAATTTAAATTCTAAAATCAAGTTAAAATCCAAAGTAAAAGTTATTCTAAAATAATGCTAAATTTTATATATGTGTGTAAATAAATGTTTGTGTGTTAATTACTGGCAGTGGCTTATTTTATTCTGATTTATATATTCTTAGATAAGAATTTATTATGAAATTTAAATCTCTGCTACTCCCTGAGCTAGTGACAATGGGCTAATGACCGGAATCAAAATTTATAAAAAAAAAAAATTATTTTGACTTACGTATTTGCCTACTTTATAAATTTTTCTAGGTTCAAATGCCTAGATGGCGCCCTGTAGTGCAGATTATGTTAAGCTCTAATTCTCTGGATCGTTACATCTGGCCACCCAACTTGGGCCGATTTATTAATAAAAACCATGTATACCCTGAGTAAATTTCTTTTTTCAAAATGAAATATGTTTATCTGTTTACATAAAGTCAGATACTTTAAATCTTATAAAAGCACTGCCAGAAAGAAACAGCACGTATATTAAACATGAGAAAGTATTAATAAAATTAAATTGTATTTAATTAAAAAGAAAGTCAAAAGGTTGCAATTAATATGCTTTTTTTTAGTTTGTTAATATATATTATGCTTTAATGTGTATAGGCATGCACAGCCACTAAGTTTATGATCAAAACATGGTGTCTTACGATGAGTACCTTTGGGAATTACTTCAGTGTAACTCTATGTATGCATTTCAGTCAGTCATAAATAAGTTGGTGATATTTATAATTGTGCTGCAAATATACATGTTTAAACCCATTATTTCTTAAAACATATTTACCTCAATGCAACTTTCTTAAATAAATAATTTATATAATTTGCTTGTCATGCCGTTCGTTAGAAATGAAATATAAATAAAATATAACTCATGGGGGAGGAGGTGTAAACGTAGATGGTTCTTAGGAAAGTGATGGTCAACATTTTTTTTTTGTATATAGTCTTTTTGTAAAATTACTAACCGGATGTTTTTGTAAATGTCTTCGTTAATCGTGTACCATAATCACTAACCCTAAGTAAAATATGTTTTTTGTTTATTTTTTTTAAGCAAGTTTACTGATATGTAATGGGCACATATGTACGTTACATTGATTTTTTATTAGTAAACATGAAAAGAATAAAAGTTCACAAATAAAACTTCCTTTTTAAGAATTAAAAATTGAAAATTAATTCTATCTTAAACTCATATATATAAATCGCACAGATGAAAAAAAAAATTATTAAATGAACACTTTATTAAAGAAAAATTATTTTAAAACTAAATTTTCAGTAAAGATTTAAAGATAAAAATATATTTTAAGTTTGAAAACAAATTAATTAATGTTATTGAAAAATGGAAATGATTATTTTAATTAGTCCAAGTGAACAAGCCCTTGGGCATTTAAATGTATAAACAGTGGTCAGATAGGAAAACAATAGAAACTTTTAGCAAATAAAAAAAATCCATCGGGAAATCAGACCTCAATGAAAAGGTTTTCACCATCTTGACATAATGTTGAGTTAATCCACAAAATTATTATAAAAGGAAAGGTTTGAAAATAAAAGAATTAATTAGTTATTACGAGAGTACAGATATGTGTTAGTGCAAAGTCGAAGGAGAAGGGATTGAAAAGACGCACTCTTCAATCCCTTCAGTTCTGCTAAAAAAGAAAAAGAAATGACATTGTTTTCTACGTTAAGGACCAGCTCAAGTAAAGACTTCTGGATAAATAAAAATAATGGCTAACTGGATACCAATATCTTCAGTACGGTGTGGGAATTACCGTTCAAAATTACCAACAATGGCAAGCAACTGTAAAAGATAAAGCTGGTCATTTTAAAAACTGTAAGAACTTTATATTCAGTTGAAAACAATAAGAACTCTAAATTCTAAACCTTTTAGTAAATAATACAAATAGAATCCTATTTGACCAATGTAAATTAATGTTAATAATGTTATTTGATGTATTTTTTTTATTTAAAATCATTTCCATTTATTTTTTTTGTTCTTTTAAGTTTTTAATATGATTTTTGTTTTTTGTTAGACTAAATTACATAAATGTTAAACTAAGTCAGGCGTGAATGGCTATATAGATTTGTAAAGTTATATTAGGGAAGGGTAAATCTTAGGTTATTTGTTTCATAGTTGAATTAGGTCAATGGATTGGATATATTGATGTAGTTAGTAGATGTAGTATGAAATCCGCTATGGGCAGGATTGCATATATATGCCACACACCTTCTGTTTGCCTATGGATGGGTTTTTTTTGTTATTTTAAGTTTTTAATATGATTTTTGTTTTTTGTTAGACTAAATTACATAAATGTTAAACTTAAGTCAGGCGTGAATGGCTATATAGATTTGTAAAGTTATATTAGGGAAGGGTAAATCTTAGGTTATTTGTTTCATAGTTGAATTAGGTCAATGGATTGGATATATTGATGTAGTTAGTAGATGTAGTATGAGATCCGCTATGGGCAGGATTGCATATATATGCCACACACCTTCTGTTTGCCTATGGATGGGTTTGTAAGTCGGCAAAGAACCGCAATCCCTTCCTATGGAGTTTTTTGTTTAATGTTCTACTCACCAATAGATGTAGAATTCCTGTTGGTGGAGAGACAATGTCTTCTCTAACACTACTTACTGTTCATATGTACATTCCTGACAGTATAGTATTTTGTGTTGTCGTATTTTCATGCTACATCGAATACATAAATGTATCAGATGGATTGATGCCGGTTTGACTGCGAACTTTTTGCCTAAGGTTATAACAGGGAAGAATATTTTCTTTTCAAATGCAGATCTATGTAGTTTATTTACATTCAACACCCTAAATAAAAATGTATTAAATTTCAGTTGGGTATAGATGTTTGCATGGGTTCGTTACTGGTTGATTATGATTTTGGTTTTCATATTTGATCAAAATATTTAGACATTCGGTAAATACTAATACCTTATGGTGAGTATCTAAGATGTATTTTTGTCAGATGTCTTTTAAGTTATTGGTGTCAATGCGGTGTCTTATGATGAACACCATTGGGTTTCTTGTATTCCCTATGCGATTGACGATATCAATGATTTTGTATTTTGATCGTTTATGTTTATTTGGTAATGTTTTTTGACCATGTAATCTATGTAACCGATCTATACTCAACATTAAAAACACATTTTATAAACCCATCTGTGTGAACTTATAAAAATTAAAATGTAAACTTATAATATTATAAAAATTAAAATGTAAATTTAAATTCTAAAATCAAGTTAAAATCCAAAGTAAAAGTTATTCTAAAATAATGCTAAATTTTATATATGTGCATAAATAAATGTTTGTGTGTTAATTACTGGCAGTGGCTTATTTTATTCTTTTTTATATATTCTTAGATAAGAATTTATTATAAAATTTAAATCTCCGCTACTCCCTGAGCTAGTGACAATGGGCTAACGACCGGAATCAAAATTTATAAAAAAAAAAAAAATTTTTTTTTGACTTAGGTATCTGCCTACTTTATAAATTTTTCTAGGTTCAAATGCCTAGGGGCGCCCTGTAGTGCAGATTACATTAAGCTCTAATTCTCCAGATCATTACAATATATATATATAATTGTTAAAAAGATATTCCATGATACTTAAGAAGTTGTAATAAAAATGGAAAAGTATCAAAAATAAATATGCTACTAAAATATTCTGAAATGATATTAATCAATGTTAGGAAACAAATAAAATAAAGAAAAGATAGATTTTGAAATGTATTTCTTTACAGTAATCACATTGAATGTACATTATCATATATTTGTTTTATGAACCTTCAGGTAAAAAATATTATTTTTTAACAGGTATTAAAATGATTTTATAAGAAATATAAATGGTTTAAATAGAATTAATGAATTTCTTGAATAAATTACAAATAAATGATTTATTTGTCATGGTGTATTAAAATTTGATTAAGATTAAACAAATGTTATAATTACTAGAATATAATTTAATCAATATTAATGCATGAAAGCATGATGTAAATGAACATGTACATACAAATTTCAACTCACTAAATGCTGTTTTTGAAAATGAATTAAGTTATTAATTTTAGAACTTATATTGATCTTAGACATATCTGTTGAATAATCAGAATTTATTTTTATAACAACAATAATTTATATTTATTGTGTACAACTTGGTATGTATTGAAAATAGTGTGCTTAAAAATTATTTGCAGGTTGTATATATATTTTATATTTTGAAATACAATTAATTATAATGTAATCATGTATTATTTTTTTATCAATGAATATACTTATTGTTGGCCATGCTCATTTATTTAAATTAAAAGAAGAGCATAGAATTTTATTTTTTCGTTTTCATGGACAATTAATATAACCCTGTATCATAAACCATATGTAAATATTTGAATAATAAATAGTGAGTTAATGATAAAGTTATTTCTATTTGCTGTATGCTATTAACATAGCTCTACTATATATATATATATATATATATATAGTATATATATATATATATATATATATATATATATATATATATATATATATTCATAATATTGTTTTACATTTTAATTTTAAGTGCCTTGCATTTTCTTATAAATATATTTGATTATATTTGATGAATGTTGATTGATTATGTGAACATTTATACTTTTTAATAATTTTACTACTTAAATACAGCTACAACTTATTTCAATCATAATATCTTTTAATTGTGTTGTGAAACATAGACAATTGAAATAATTAAGCAATGAATGCTGTGATCAATAAACTTGCCAATAATTAGAACTTTTGTGAAACATTAGGGATAACATTCATTTCCAAAAGAGTTCTCTTCAAAATTATGAACATATAAACATATATATTAAATTTACAATAATATGTGAAATGTACTCACAACACATGTTAGAGTTACATTATGGTCCACAATATAAGAAATGTTAAAATAAATAAACTTAACATTTAAATCTGAAAGTCAATTAATAAAAGATAAAAAAATCATTTAAAAGGTGTAAAAATAAAAGTGAAGCGTTAAAATTTTTTGTTATTACTAGATTATATCCCTAGAAGCCCAATAAAAAGAAAGCAACCTTTTAAAAAAAAGTAATATGTTTGTGATGTTAAATTGACATAGGCGATGTTGGATCATCAATGTATGTGATATATGAGATAAATAGTTTAAGATATAAATAAGTTTATTATGATCTTTATTAAGTATCATATTCTTAAAAGTATTTTCTTTATTGGTGTTTCATTTAATATATAGATCATTTTTGAATCTTATTCTTCTATCATATGCTGGAAATAATTAAATTGTGTGATAGTGGAAACAAACCTTTAGAAGTAAAAAAAATTTTTTATTAATAATTTGTTTTCCAGTACTGAAGGAGAATATATTAGTCATAGTGTCATTTAGTACATTAAGGATATCCAAAAATAAATAGGTTCACTTTCAAAAGATTGGAGTTAAAGTTTGTAACTTCTTTCTTTTTCAGCATTTCAGATATGCATTGGTCATATTAAAAATAAGCTACATTTGGATTTTAAACATATTATAAATAATATGGCTTATATTATAATGGTCATATTTGCACATTCATGCAGCAAAATCCAGAGTTTTGGCAAATTATCCCAAAACTGATCTAGATGAGGGGTTGAGATCTCGAATCAGATTGCACCTCAGTTTCTTCACCTATGTTCTGTGATTTACTATCCTATGGATGGCATATATAAAGTTACACTTGCTATCATTTAATTAATGAGCTAGCAGTAGAACAGGGTGGAATATGATACAAATAATCAATAAATTAGTAAGTAACTCAATAATCCCACACATCACATATATGACTTGAGTTAATGCATATATTAATAATTAACTAACGTGAAATAGATTTGGATAAGATTTGGGATGGATTGTGAATAACACACTAAACACTACTACAAATTTAATATTTTTAATTATTAAATTATAAGCTAATTATTACAAAAACAAGTGCATTGGGATTTTACACTCACAGGTGTCTTACAATGATGAACAAAATTTGTACAAGGGTCTTATTTTTAGGATGCATATTTAGTTTAATTTTAACATTTATTACAAATTAATACCTGCTGTTCTTAATCATACCTGAAATATGCTATATCATCTATTGTAGGTTTGCTAGTATTTAAATCTTACAAGAATGATGAATGATAAAATATAACTTATTTATTTACTAACAATACATAATCAGTAATAATGTGATCCCTATGAAGATTGTGTTAAATAAACTAGATTAGATGTTCAGATCAATCCTGATCAGTATAATGTTATTAAGACAGGATGAACTGGTGGTTGTAGTATGGCATCTGCAACTATAGTGCTAAGACTAAAATAAATATTATGGTGCCAATGTATCATTATTTATGGGCTTCGGTAGCAAGTACTTGGTGCCCTGAAACAGAATGGCTTGCAAGTGTTCTGAATTTAAACTCAGTAATATGCTTAGTGCTCAGAATGTGAAGGGATGGAGAGGAGTGGCCTTAACTATGGACCCATCAGAGATATAGCAAGACATTATGCATTCTACATGCTTCATAAAGATGCATTTGTAACACTTATTACTACTACTAATACATATTTTTAATAACTAAATAGATGCTCATGAAAAATATATTGTTTCTGTCTGCCAAACTACTTTCCCCAGTTTGCTAACTAGTACATGTAAAACATGCTAATAAGGGTTTCTTTAAAGCAATATAGTTTAAGAACTAATTATGGATAGTTTATAAAATAAACTAAAAAGGATTAAAGCATATTTGGGGCTTAATTAATTATTTATGATATGCTTTATAATATCATTTTCATGATTATTTAACTAGACATAATTCACAAACATGGAGACCTTACAATAGGCTAAAACATGTAGCTTAACTAAAGATATATGTATGAGAATACATTTCAAAATGGAGATTTATGTTTGCTAAAAGAAGCATAAATCAATTACAGAAGAGCTTCTAATCATTTCTCTAAAATTATTAATATTATTATTAATCTACACTTTGAATCATGGCATATCATAAAATATTAATACAGTAAACAAATGAAATAAATTAGAAGAGGCATGACCACAGATTATGGAATAATTAGTTACAGTTATGTTTAGGAGAATTATTAAATTATAATGATTCATTTAGTAGACAAGATTGTTAATTATTATTCATTTAAAGTTACATTAATTTGATATTGCAGAATTTACTTTAATTTAGTGTGGAATTATTTATAAGTTTACAATTTATGTACATTCAATAAAGATATCTAGCTTTAAATTAAAGTTAATAGACTTATATTTATAGAGCTTTGTAGAAAGAAATATTACCAATCTTCTTCTAACTGAGTCATTATGCATATAGTGGCACTGTTCCTTCTCTAGATGGGCTATTTTCCAATGTCTCCTTGGCAAGCTGTTGATCTCAAACTCCTCCATTCCAATAGACAGTCTTTTAAAGGAAGACAGAAAATTTTGGGGCCTTCTAGCCACTCATTTCCATTTTAAATCAGGCATAGCTCCTGGAAGCAACTGTTCATATATATTAAGAGTGAACTCAATGCTAAATTTTTTTTTTTTTATATTAACTCTTCGATGCCCCCCCCCTCCCGCAAATCTAATAACTTGTTTATAGTTTTAAGTTTTTAATCTTGAAATTTAACATAGTTTTATTACTTTTAAAATTCAGTATTAAGATTTTAGGAAAGATAAAAGAAAAATTTAATGAATAAAAAATAGTGCTGGTCGAATATTTTGCTTTGTCTTAAAATTTATTTTAGACTTATTTTAAAATCTGTTCTTGGTCCCCACACAAATTAAACCAAGTGCATGTGGCATGAGATTTTCCAAGATTAGGCAAACTTTTAAAATAGATTTAAATTGTGTAAACATTGTTATATATGTATTTTAGTTATTTCTAGAATTGAAATTATATGTGAGTTTTAAGCTAAATAAAAAGACTAAATATATACATTTTCATTTAAGTAAATTAAAGATTTATAACTAATAATTTGGTTTTAATGCTAATAAAGAGTTTTGCATTACAGCTTCCTTGCATATATATATATATATATATATAGTGCACTTTTTATTAGCCCAGTCGATTCTAAAATAAAATTTTGGTGTATAATTTTAAATTTTACAAATCCAATAATATTTACTTACTAAAATAAGACAATAATGGCATATTAGATCATAAGGTTTGAACTTGGATTTAGCTAATGGAAATTTATAAATAATCTTAACTCAAGATACATATAAATAATAACCTATAGAGTTGTATATATGCAAATGGATGGACAATTAATATCATTTAT
The DNA here is from genome assembly GCA_028023455.1 of Epiperipatus broadwayi. Taxonomy (NCBI): domain Eukaryota; kingdom Metazoa; phylum Onychophora; class Udeonychophora; order Euonychophora; family Peripatidae; genus Epiperipatus; species Epiperipatus broadwayi. The sequence goes on from JAQFVV010006375.1 coordinate 221,607, forward strand.
TATTTAAAACCAGGGAAATTTAAATTGTATTTATGTAAACATGATGCATTATCGAGACCAATAATTATTTTTTATATGCATTTGATTTTAAAAATAGAAATTATTTATCTTAAAATCTTGCTATATTTAAAAGTAGATAAATAAGGTTTAATTTTACAAAATACTGATCTAAAATTAAAACAGTAAATTGCATCTTTAATTAATTTCTAAAAATATTATTTCAATATATTTTTTTTAAAAAAAAAACCTGTCATTTAAAAATGATAAACCAAAAACTTGCAAGGAAAATCTATGTTGCTATACACTGAAAAAAAGTGGGAAATTTTAGCCAATCACAGTGTATCAAACAATCTGGTATTACCAAACTGAAGAAAAGAAAAAAAAGTTTTTTTCTTCTTTATTGTAAAAATAAATAACTAGGTTTTTTTTTCTTGTGATATATTTTAAAAAAGTTGAATCAAAAATTCCAAAAATCTTATTATTTGCAAGCAGAAAAAGTAATGAACTGTAACTGTACATCGATGTATTGGATATTTATAAGCTTTATGTCTAAACTAATGGAATAAATTAATCGTTTTCTACTGGGCAAATCAATGGTCGATAATTCCCAATAATCTCTTGAAAATTAATAAATATTGAGGAAATAATCGGAGATGAATATAATCAACAAATATACCCACCAAAAGGGAACAATAATTGTGCCATGGGGAAAATGAATTGCAGTAATAAACAAGAGGAAACAAATAAACACCATCAATATTTAGTAAGGATAAATAAAAGAATTGTAAATTTCTTGGAAACAGTTAAGTATATATATTTAAGATTCAATGGAACTAAATTAGTAATAGATAAAAAGTGTTCATTATCATTCCAGCTACATATAAAATCCTAATGACAATAAGGGATCAGAGAAGTATTTAATCTGAGCCATACTGGTGGGAATATCAGTTTTTTTATAAAGTTTTAATTGAAAATGTTGCATGACACATATATTTTGATTAAAATCATAAGTGTATCTTGTAATATATATGGAAATATATGTCATCTAGAATAAATAAGGCAAGCCATAAATAATTTTTTTGGCATTACTAAACAAAGAACAAAAGGAAGGATTATTATTGCAATAACCCAAATACTTTGCGCGAATCTTAGGATAAGTAGAATGTTCAGAGAACAAAGAAAAAAATAAAAACGTTATAATAAGTTTGTGCATTGTGGAACAACCCAGAATGCAAAAAAAATTAAAGTTATTATACTTTTAGCTGAAAATTTAAAAGAGAACTTGTTTCTAATGTTGGTATTTATATGTTTTAATCTATGAGTTGTTAGTACGATAAGGGGGGGGGGAGACTAAATCATTTAATAAGGAATTAATTCAAGTGTTACATTAATAGTTATTTAATAATTAGGTTGCAATTAAAGATTATTAATCATTTAAATAAATAAATATGCTCAATACCACAGTATGAAAGGTATAGGGTATTTAACACAATATATATGCAATCCAGGGGGCAGGGTGTGTTTACATATGCGAATGGATTAAAAAAAAAACAATGATATTTTCTTATGTGAAATATAAAAGTATCAATTTTGTTTTGCTTATTCACCTCCCGAATTATAACAATCTTTTCTCCATTATTTTTTGTATTATTACTTATTCATCAAATATATAACCTTAGTACTATTATTACTTTAGAGGTTGAAATAACAGAACATGAATTGAGAAAAGACAAGAGAATGATTGTTTAATAAATAGGGGTAAATATCTTAACATACAATGGGAGATTGTTAGTTTTGTTTAATTATAATACTCCAAAGATTAATTTTCTATTGTTATTATTATTATAATATATGTGTATATCATTTTGTTATAAGTTATTTTAAATTAGATGTTAATGGTAATGTTTATTGTAATCATTTGTAATGAATATTAGTAAAATTGTTTTCAAAGCTTTATCAAATTCTAATTGTTGAATTTCTTTTCTGGGCTCATTTTCACCACATCACACAACTCAAAGTGTACAGTCAAAATTAAAAGTCGATTCAGTTTAGAGCAAAACTAACAGTTTACTAAGCATAAATATCTTAATAAAGATTTTTTTCTTGTTACAAGCTGCCTTGATCCCATAGGTAATTGATGACATTGCCAGTTATTAAAGTGTCTTTATTAATATGAAATTAAATAATACATTAGTTATTAGTGAAAATATTAGTGTTAATCACAGTTTAGTTAATAATATTATTTTAATATTAAGTATTAAAGAACATAAATATAAAGCTTAATTATATATTTAAATTATAAGCTTTTCTTAATTTGTGCACTATCCATGGAAATCTGTAAAATGCCTCTTGATATTCCATGGGTAGTATGAAGAATTAATAAATCAATGATTTTCCTGAGATCTCCTTATTATAAAGTTATTCTTGTGATTATTGCCAATATTAATTATTAAAAATAATAGGAATCAAAGTTTATCTGTAATTATCTAACAGATTAATTTAATGAGTGATTGAATTAAAACTTAATAGTTATAAATATAAAATAATATATTGGATATCATTGTTAGCCATGAGAGTATGTAGATATTTAATAAGGAGGGGTATCTGGGTATTATCATGCCATTGAACAAATATTTTGGTATTTGTTTAATGTTAAGGGGATGTGATCTGTTTATGGGTAAACGAGTCTCACATTAATTATATTTAAAATGTTTATCTTAAAAATGTGTAATCATGTAAAAGTAACTTGGGATAAATACTAATCTTATCTAAATTCATTTGTTATAGTTAACCTAAATGGTCGAGAAATAGTAAGTCTGTTAATAGAACCTAGCCCAGAGTCCAAGTATGGCCTAATGTAGGGACTTAGAAACTCTGCTTAGGTTCATACCACCTATAGACAGGCCACAATATATATATATAATACATATTTTGCGGTTCATCCGTGTTAAAAACACGGATGAACCCGCAAAATATGTATTTTATATATTTAACCCGTGCAAATCTTCGTTTTAACATATATATATATATATAAATTTAACAGTTTACAAACTATTACAAACTTTCCTTAAATCCGCAGAAGTATTTTCGTTTAATTTCTTGAAGCAAATTTAAGAAATTAACCAAGTTCTTCTGCGGATTTAAGGAATGTTTGTAATAGTTTGTAAACCGTTAAATTTATTATTTCAATTATAATTACAATTTTGTTTTTAATTAACGGACATTTTATATATATATATATATAAGTGCTCATACATAAATAACGATGCCTTTGCAGATACGCTTTTAATTAAAATATACAAATATTCACTATATACGTGTATATACATTGATATTCATGGATATTCGTGGGCTTGGATGGGTTTAAACCTGGGATAAACATTACTATGGAACATAGAAGGTGAAACGGAATTGCCAGTCAATAAATATCGTTTCAATATATAAAATTCAAAATTAAACTAGCTTTATGCATTCATTAATTTATCCTTATATAGCCACAATTAGAGATTTTCTAAAAGCATAAATTGTTTATTTATTAATTGTGCTTGATATAGAGAACTGGTAATATGTTCGTCAATTAGCTTTTAAGATGCTTGTGTTTAAAATAGTCATAAATCAATATTTACTTATTGAATTGCAACTTCCTAGATAAGATGATTCCTTTTACCTATTTGGCTAGATTCAGACTTTGTGTTTCGAAATATAGGTAGTGCTATAGCGTTATTTTGTATTCATGTACAATATTTGGATTTCAACTAGTGGTATGCATTCATTGATTTATATATATTAAAGTAATTTATTTAGTTAATTTGTAATTTTATTTATTTAAAAATCAAATTTCATTTCCAAATAACTTCGTTAGAAAAAGTGAAAAGACAATTAGACTTACTGTATAGAATTTAAAAAAAAAAGATTTAAAAGTTTACTGACATTTTAGTTAATATCTATTTTTAAAATTTCTTGTTCAAACGCTAAAAGATTTCATCAATTTTTATGCGACATGCGTGCTGTGATTTGGGACGAAAAAAAAAAAAAAACTACTAACATTTCAAAGTTGAATAAACAGAAACGTTACCTTTCAATTATTCATTTTTCATAATAATTACTTACCTTCAACCAAGTATATTTTCTAGTCATTATTAAACTCTTGTAATATATCTACTTGTTTTTTACTCATTGATTTATTCTCATTAGGGAATCGACTAATTTAAAAAGGATTTGAACTAAATAAGACAGTTAATCAAAGCCATTTGCTTTTATAATGAAAAACCAATTTAAAATATGAGAGATGAATCTTAAAGATGAAAGTTTCAGTCGACATGGAATAAAAAAAAATCTAACGCTAAAAAAATTCAATTATATGAAATATATATATAATTTACACTAATCATAATGTATATTTTAATAATCAGAACTAATATAGTAAAATCATTTCATCAACACTATCTATCTATCTATCTATCTATCTATCTATCTACCTACCTATCTATCCATCTATCCATCCATCCATCTATCCATCCATCTACCTATCTATCATTCTGACAATCTGTCTATCTATCTATCCATCTATCTATTATCTATCTATCTATCTATTTATCCATCCACCCACCTACCTACCTACCTGCCTACCTACCTACCTACCTACCTATCTATCTATGAGATAAAATAATTGTTCTTGTTTAGTTATGTTATTATTACCACTCTAAAGAATAAAAAAAATATATATAAATAAAATATGAACCGTTGTTTTTAATTAATGTTTGATATCATGTAATTTTATATTTTGTTTTGGAATCACATCCCTTTTCTATAGGCATGAATCATAGTGCAATAATTGATAGTGATAACATAATTATTTTATCCTTAGAATATTGAAATGCTACTGATTACTTGTATAAACCTTAATAAACATCTATATTATATAACATTAATGAATTAGGATAATAAATAAATTCTTGATATTTAGTTGATTTGGAAATATAGTTTAGATTCAATATAATATTCCCTTTGTTTCTATTTTATATTGAGCAAATGATCAAGACTATGTAGTGAATTTTAAGATTAAAACTTGAAAGTAAATAATCACAGTATAGAAAGATAATAAAAATTGGACATATTATTTTCATTATTATTAGGAGTTTGACTAGTTTAGTTGTGACAAATTCTTTCAAAAGCTAGCATATTGTCATATTAATTACCACTACAGTTTAACACATAACTGATAAAGTTTCTTGTTCCTTATTTATTATTTAATTTAAAAGCCACTACAATTATTATTTGACTTGAATAAGAAAATCTTTTTATACTTTCTATCAGTTACAATCTGACATAATTGAATCTGTGGGGCAGAACAGAGCCTTTCTCATCATCATTATTTATACTGTTACAATGTGAATAAGGCAATTTATGGGGCACTAACAAACCAGAAACACTCTTTCTTATTCCTACTCCTTGTACTGTTAAACTTACTATATATATATATATATATAAATCAAAACTACCTCAAATCCAAATTAAACCAGACCAGCATAAAAAAAATAATATTAAAACACAACCTAAGGTTTCACTGCTACAAGAAGACTTCTCAAGTGTAAAGGACTACAAAAACTACACAATATATATATATATAATATTAAAAACTACCCACAAATCCATTCACTTTCCATCCACCCTTAATATTAAAAGAACTCTTAAATAAGTTAATTGCTTCAGAATAATAAATTTTCAATAATAAAGATAATAATAATAATAATGGATTTGTGGGTAGTTTTTAATATTATATATATTGTGCAGTTTTTGTAGTTCTTTACACTTGAGAAGTCTGCTTGTAGCAGAGAAACCTTAGGTTGTGTTTTAATATTATTTTTTTATGCTGGTCTGGTTTAATTTTGGATTTGGAGTAGTTTTGATTTTATATTGACTAGTTTAGCTTTATGCTTGTAATGTTTATATATATATAGTAACCGGACCCCGTACAACCTTTTTATTATTTTCAGTTGTAACAATTTCCTGATGAGCATGTTGCAGGAAGGAACTGTCAATTGGCATTCCCCAATGCATATGTTAGCCCCCCCTACAACAATATTTCCTGCTTATCAGAGGATGTAACACCATAGAGGCTGGAAGCACCTAGACATTTCTATGTTTGGTTTTCCAAACGGCACCACTAGAGTTCCATCTCACTACAACCTGACTTACCTAGGTCTAGTTATGCCAGATGTAGCTCGGGAAGCATGAGATTCTCATGAACAAGTGCACTGAATGATGAGTGATGCAATAACAAAAAAAATAGATTTGAACAACTGGATAACAACTTGATAACTAAAATTAATTTTAGGCAACAACAATTTTATTTAACAAATTCATTTGCAAGTCCTTCTAACAAAGTTCATTCATATCCATGTGATTACTCATTTTCAGTTCATTTATGAAAAGGTTAGAAGCAGTTTGTTGATCAATAGTTCATTTACATGTCATTCTAATAAAGTCCATCCTTCATTTCAAATGAAGGCTCATTTTGATTTATCTTAGGTAAAGAATTCAAAGGGTCTTTTATCTAGTAGATGTCTACCAATACTGCATGGATATTTTTTCATTCTTTATTCCATATCTCCCTTTTAGGTAGGTAAATAGGTAAGATGAGATATTCCAGATCTGTAAGATTTTTATAATTCAGTCAAGTACATTGGTGCTCATAAGTTTCATTATTTTCTTTGTATACAATCGAGATTCATGTAAGCATTTGTAATTTTTATAGTACTTCATTATTTTATTTTATTTATCAAACAGGTAATGTCAACAATTCTTGGTTTGTGGACTATCCATAGTCCAGTCAGTGTAAATGTGCATCTATGTGCATAAGTTTCATTACTTTCTTCACATAATACCAATATGCAGGTAAGTATTTATAATCCATATAGTCTTTCATTATTTTATTTATATTTATCAAAACAGGTAATGTGAACAATTCTTGGTTTGAGGACTATTCATAGTCCAGTCAGTGTAAATGTGCATAAGTTTCATTACTTTCTTCACATAATACCAATATGCAGGTAAGCATTTATAATCCATATAGTATTTCATTATTTTATTTATATACCATCAAGGTGCCTGTAAGCATTTGTAATTTTTATTTAGTGATATAGCATAACCATTATTATTTGGTCTGCCACAGATGTATATCTTTTCATATAAGTTGATCAGTAGCTGCATTTATTTATTAGACAGTTAGAGTTATCTCAATAACTCAGTATTTCTGGCTCTTCTAGGTATACTTATTTGTAAATCAATAATATCAATCATTATAAGTATTCATTTTTTATAGTTTATTTTAATTCAAATGTATCTGTAGATGAGAAGTCACTCCTTATTAAAAATGTCTTTTGATTATAGGTATTTTAGTATTTATAATTCAACTTTAATAAAACATATTTCCATAGCTAAATTTTTTCATAATTTTCTTTTTTAAGAAAGATGTTTTGTTTTATCTTTTATAAACACATATAAATATTGATTAAAATGCCTTTTGATTGACATTTAAAACATCTAGCATTTACAATTTATTATTAATAAACATATTTTTACATAGCTATTTTTATTCATAATTTTTTTTTCTAAGAAAGACGTTTTGTTTGTCTTTTATAAACCCATATAAGTATTAAATATTTATGAAATTGTTACCTTCCTTATATCCAGTTTGTCCCTTCAAAAAGGGGGCATTTTATTTAAGCTGAATGGTGTTATTCCCTTTCATGATGATCATCCAGGCAAATCTTGGAGAAACATGGCATGAGATGGAGAGTAAAAGCTGTTACCGTTAGCCTTCCATCGTTATGTTTTCCCTAATAATGTTTTATTTTTCCATCATTAATAGTGTTTTTCTAACTGCTCTTAATATCTTTTTAAAATTGAAACCTTTTTTCAAAATTCTTCTTTAACATCTACTTGAAAAATATCTCTTTGAAAAAAAAATAACTATTTGATCTCCTAAAAATCTCTTTGAAAAAACTTTTTAAAAATCTGCTCTGACTTGCAACTCGACTATATATATTCCGATTCTTGGATTGATTAAGCAGCCTATCTCAATGTACCTGGTTTGCTATCTTCTTAACAATTGGACAATCCTTTTCATGGCAAAGATAAGAAAGCATAAGGTTTAAGCCACGTTGTCCAATTTAATAAGACTGCCTCAAGCTGTTATCACACTTTATTTGAAAACATCATTCCAAAAATTAAAAATGTAATCTTTTTAATAAATGCCAGCTTTAAATAAATACGAGTGATATATTTAAATTATATTGTAATTTAAAACTATAAAATCAATAATGATTTATCTTTATTATTTTTTTTTTCAATTATAGAAAATAATGATTTTCTTGTAACATCATAAACTAAACTTTTTGCTATATTTTTCTAGAAAAAATATAAGATCAACTTTTTTATATATTTGCTGTTTTTTAAGGTAGGAGGGTAAAATAGTTTTTAGAATACATACACATGTGAAACAGCATGCTTGTTTCAATATATTATAATGGTCTGGGAGTTTTTATTCTTAACGTATCTGCCGTACAGGGCACCACTAGGCCATTTGAACCTAGAAAATTTATAGAGTAGGCAGATATGCCTGTTAAAGATCCAACTTTTATTTATTAAGACTGTCAGCCCATGCCACTAGCTCAGTGAGATGCAGAGATAATAATATGTAACTTTATTTAATTTATATCTTAAATATAAAAAAATAAAAGGCACTGCCAGTAATTAAAGCACAAACAACATTTATTAATGCACATATATAATCATTTAAAATTTGAGGAATAACATTTATTATCTTAGATTTTAATATTAACTTTTGAATTTAAATTATTGTTTTAAATTTTAAACCATCTGTACATATGAATTTAATAATATTTCTTTTAAGACTGTTGAGTATGAATAAACTACATAGATTGCATTTGAAAAGAAAATATTCTATCCTTCATTTAACTTAGGCCAAAAGTTCGCAGTCAAACTGACATCAATCCATCTGATACATTGATGTATTAAATGAAGCATGAAATATGACAGCACAAATACTATACTGTCAGGAATGTACATCTGAACAGCATGGTTAGGGAAGACTTTGACTCTCATTCAGACAGGAATGTTACATCTGTGTGGCAATAAAAACAATAAAAAAAACTCCATAGGAAGGGACTGCATTTTTCATCTTACTATTCCCTTCCATAGGCAAAAATGGGTGTGCGGCATGTAATGGAGATCCTGCACATGGCGGACCTCATACTACATTTACTAATTACACTGATATATTCAATCCATTGACCCAATCCAACTATGAAACAAATAACCTAAGATTAACCCTTCCTTAATAAATTAATATAACTTTACAAATCTATAAAGCCATTTATGCCCGACTTAATTTTAACATTTATATAATTTCACACAGATGAATTTTATAAGTTTGTTTTATAATGTTGAGTATAGATCGGCTACATAGATTACATGATTAAAAACATTTCAAAATAAACATAAATGATCAAAATATAAAGTCATTGATGGAATTGCAGAGGAAAATTTACAAGAAACCCAATGACATTCATCATAGATGCTGCATTGATACCAATAACTTAAAAGACATCTGAATAAATACATTTTAGATACTCACTGTAAGGTATCATTATTTACTGAATGTCTATATATTCTAATCAAATTTGAAAACAAAAACATAATTAAATGTCAACGAATCTATGCAAGCGTCTATACCCAACTTAAATTTAATGCATTTAAATAATTTATACAACAAATATTAATAATAAAAAAATGGAAATGATTTTTAGCAAACTCAAATGTATAAAAATTAAACATTAATAATTGATTTGAAAAGTCAGATTAAAGTTCATTTAAAAAAATTATGTTTAGCTTGTCAAATCTTTAAAGTTCTTAATTACTTGTAGTAAAATTTTTCCATTTATATCTTACAGTAGAAGAACTCCCGGTTCCTGGTGTCAATTCCCACAAAGTCTTTATTTGAAGACCAGTCTATCTGAAGGTGGCTTTGTATTACTGTCATTTCATTTGAAATAAGTGAGAGAGAGTGACAAGTGTGTCTTATTGCTCCTCTCACAAAATCAAGCTGGAACTGTTCTTAATTTCAATATTTTTCCTTTCATACCGATCGTCCAGATTCACTGAACAATGGTTTCCTGTTCCAATTTTTCATTATGGTCCATGCCTTCATTGCTGCTTCTATTGGACATCTAATTTATTTTTGTTCTCTTATCTATATTTCATCTGACTTTTTATATAAGATCCCCAAGGGCTAGCTTGCTTTTCGATAATTAATAAACACATCATTTCCATTTACAAAAATATTTTATCTTTAGATCTTGTACTTTTTTATAAAAAAAGTACGTTCAAATATTTTTTTTTTTTTTAAAATGAAAATAATTTTTTAAAGTTTTGCATCTGTGCGAATATATATACATACATTGAACAATTATTTAATTTTTAGCTTTTAGTTTTTTTATTTACGAACTTAAAACCGTTTTGATTCTAATTTTAAATTAATGTAACAACATATACCGTTACAATATATATATATATAAAATAAAATTCATATAACATTATAATACAAGCCAAAAAAAAAAAAAAACTGAACTTCTCTAAAATTCTTCCACATCCAGACATTTCAAGTGAAATTCAACTAAACATACGATCTATATATACCAAACAAAGTATTCTTCCCATCATTCACTTTTTCATTATTTTATTTATTATTACTATTATAGTGTTAGACAGTATTTAATATATATATATATATTATAACAGGCTGATTTCAAACCCTGTTCTAAGTCATAGGGTGATACCACTGACCATACATATATAATTAAATCTAGTGTAATAGTAAATTGTTATTTTTCTTTCTCGTTGTGGTCTTGTATGCGGGTATATATATATATATTAAGTAAGTAAATAAAAAACAAATTGAAACTTAAGAGGGATAGGGATTATATGGTTTGTGCTCTGATATTTATTTATATGTATGTTTATATTGCTGCATGAGTGAGTAAATGTAATAGTTTCGTAAAAGGAATAAAGCTATTTTAATTTAAAAAGAAATATTCCAAGATAGTCGATTAAAGAAAGGATTTTACAAATTATAAAAGATAAATTAATTGCAAAGAAAGGACCCAAAAAGTTGCAGATCACTATCTCAAGAGCCATTATAATTAATAAAATAAAATGTTAAAAATAAGAGACAATGAACGGTCGAGTGTAGATCTCAAAGTAAAATTGAAATTCCTGAGCATAGATAAAAAAACAAAGAAAAGAAAAGTTATTGTAAAGATTTTCATTTTGCAAACCACATGGTTTAGTTAAAAAGAAGAGAACAATAGCATAATTAATTAGAGTTGGAAAGCTGAACTTTGAAGAGGACTTCTAAAACTGTGACTGCCACGAGCAGGATCATAGAAAAATTAGTAAAAAAAAAGTTTATATATCTAAAAATCATGAACAGGCAGGGGTAGAAGAACAGAACAGGCCTGTCTATGCCATCCATCCTGCAGAGATACTATTGTCACTGTCCATGTAGGAGAGAAGCCCTTCCTAAAGCTTTGAAAAGAACAGCATTCACCGGACGCCATTGATTGCCTTACGGAATCCTACAAAAGAAAGAATTCATTTACTTGTAACAGCACATCATGAAGCCAGTGGAAAGTTACCAGTAATCTACACCTGGGTGAGATAAAGGAGGTAATCCAAATATTTTCATAAATGACAGTAACCCCTTGAATGAAAGCACATCTTATTAAAATAATGTGTAAAAGGGTTAAAAGTAAATAAAGAGACAGTTGAAATAATTCCCTGTATAAAGATATGCCTAAATAGACAATGTCTGATTGCAATTATTTTTCATGCTATGATATATATGTTTTGTGTGTTACATTTATGAACTTATGTGAGTGTGTATTTACATGCAGGTTATTTAAGTATTCGGGCACAAACTAATATCCAATTATGGGGTTCTAATGGGTTTTTATTATTATTTTTTGTATCAATAAATATTAAGTAGTGTAATAAATATATTTGTGTGTGTTTAGTGTTAATTTCTTAGAATAGCATTAAGAACAAAAGTAAGAAAGCAAAACGAATCGTTTAAGCGCTCCATGCGCATTTGATATGTTCCCTCCACCTCTTTCCCACGGTCAATGACTACTACCCCTGAGTGAGCTAGCCAGAGGTACAAGCTCTAATCACCAGAAATAGATACTCATCCTCTCCCAGCATAATTCTTATTTATTCGTAAGTAAGATTGGTGCTTGGAGTCGAATTGACGTCCATAAATATGCTGGGCGAGTAATTAGAGTACATTGCAGAACCAACTCCATATATATGTGTTCGCATTATAATTTTCGTTAAATACAAAATGCAGAAACTTAGATTTGAAATACGTAATAAACGTATACCACCTATATACGTGTTACGCCAGGTACAAACCATTACAATATATATATTTCTTATTACTCCAAATATTTAATATTTTTACTACAGCATATTTAATGCTTAAATTACTTGTAGCAATCTGGTTCCTACCACACACTATTAGGCATTTAGAGCTTTTCTTGGGCAGCAAGTAGTTGTCAGATGTTAAAAAGACATAGATTACTATAGAAGCACAATAGGCGTTTAAATTTTTTTGCAGAGTTGCTTGTGCCTTAAACATATTAATTAATATTTTCAAGTTCAAAATAAATTAAATATATGTATTTTTTTCAAATCGATTTAAATTAGTTATTTTGCATTGTTATATATCTGGTAATATAATAATATAATTTCTTTTTTATGTAATTATTTCATAAACATTAAATTAAGTTATTCCAGCAGCATACTGTTAACAAAATTAAAAATATGGGCGGTAGGAAAAAAAAGATTGACGATCTCTTATTTAAATATTTTTTGTGTAAATGGAGCAATTTACTTCTTTTTCCACATTTTCAAAACGGTGACTTAACATTTTATGTTTAATGATATCAAAAATCTTTTAAAATATAAAAATATATAGACAAGATATTTTTCATCCTTTAATGTATTATTAATTTTATCTAAAAAATTCTCATATAGCATAGTAATATTTCTTCTCTCTATGAAAACATTTATTTTTATTAAAAACGATTTTAATTCATTTTTTTTTTTAATTATTTTTATGAATATAATATTTATTATTTTAGGAATTGTAGAAAATATAGAAATCGTTCTATAGTTGCAAAAGCGGTAATTATCACTAGACTCAAAAACTAATTTTTAATAATATAAAAAAAACCACTATAGTATCAGAGAGAGAGAAAATGGTTCTATGGGCTAGTATTTTTTTTACAGAAAGTCCCCCCCCCCCATTCAATGTAATTATTTTCTTTCCAAAACTTTATAAAAACATGATAAATATTTGAAAGGTGAATGTGCTGTGGGTAAATTTGGTTATGTTAATATAAAAAAAAAACCTCAGACTTGTGGAGGTTGCAAAAAAAAAAAAAACAACAACAACAACTTTATATTATAAATTCTTTCTATAAAAAAAATTCTAAAAAGAAATGAGTATGGAAGCAACCAAATGAGAGAACAAAGAATTAAATTATATTTTGACTAAGAGAAAATTTGTTTTCAAGATTTTAATGTTGTTACTAAATTCAGAACAGGAAGTTGTCATCAATTAGAGAGAATGTAAGATATGTGTTAATGCAAAACTAGAGAGACAAAAATTATTAAGAAAAATAATATTGACAATTGATATTCTTAACCTTTATAAACATTCCAAAGAAATCAGAATTTTCACATCAATTTAAAATATTAATAAATTTTGAATTATTGTTCACACTGGAATGAAATCAATAAGAAAATAACAGATGTGTCATTAAAAACTGCAACGAAGAGAGATGATATAAAAAGAAGCAAATTGACAAATAAAATTTACACTCAGAAGAAATATGAAAATATATAAAAATGATGCAATAAGAAGGATTGAATATCTAATATTTGTAAAATGGTATATAAATAGTGAATAGTGATATAAAAAATAAAATCATGAATTTGCAAGGAAAGCTATGATAACCTAAAAAGTGTAGAACAAGATATTGGCATTGGTAGGAAACTTATTTCTGCAATAAGAAAAAAAAAAACATGTAAATGTAATACTAAATGGAGAGATGACATGATAAAGTGGGTGAAAAAGATTTATAAATAATTATATGACAATAAATAACAAGAAAATTTATTCTTTACAAATACTACACATTCTGAATCACCCAGTATTTTAAATAAAGAAGTGAGACATACAATTAAAGCTGTAAAGAAGAGAAAAGCTCCAGATAAGGATTGAATAATAATGGATATCTTATAAATGGTGAAAAAATAGAAAAATTCTTGGCAAAGGTGTAAGACATGTTTGAAAGAATGGGTATTTATATTAATATTTACAAATGTTGCTAAGTCCAAACTTATCCATTTTTTACCTATTTTATAAAAAAATTTACCAAGCTAATTACAACTTATGTACAGTGAGCTTTGAATATTAAGCAACCAAAAGAACAAGCTGAATTTAAAAATGCAGCAGATAATATCCACATACTTAGAAAAGTTATAGAAAGGGCAGTTAACATGAGTTACCACTATATTTTGGATTCATAGATTATAAAAAGACATCTGATTCTATAGCACTTCTACAGTGATCAAGCATGATACTTCAAAATATAGATCCAGGATATTGTCATATTCTGAAAAATATTTATCAAACTGCAGCAGCAATGATTATAATATGTAAATAGTGGTGTTAGGAAGTTTAGCATTAAGAAGGGTGTATGACAGTGTGATTCTTAACTCCAAAAAGTTTTACTGCAGTTTTACAAAAAGTATTTTGGAGGTGAAATGAGGAGCTAAGAGAATAAAAGGAAATGGAGATTATTTAAGTCATCTATATTTTGAAGCTAATGTAAATATTTTACAAATATTTTTTTAAAACTTCAGGAAATTCTGTGAGAGTTATCAGATGAAGTAGAAAAATAGGACTGAAGGTAAATGCTAAAAATTCTAAAATAATGTTCATTGTATTTCATTTCAAAAGAAAAAAATGAAGATTGGTAATGATGAGTTAGAAAAAGTTAACAACTACAAATACATTAATTCAATTATTAATAACATTGGAAATATAATGATAAAAATTAATCTCAGAATTAAATTTGGGTGAAGTGCTTTCAGGAGAAATAACTTACTATTAAAAGAAAATATACCTATGTGTTTAAAAAGAAATGTTTTAATAAACATGTTTTCTAGTTTTTACTTATGGATCTGAGGCTTGAAAATGTAACAGAAATATAATACACAGAATTTCTATCACTCAATGAAATATGGTGAGATGTATGTTAGGAGTAGCAATAAAATATTGAAAATAAAATACATGGATGAGAGAAGAAACTAGTGTTACTGACATCATTGAAAGAGTTAACAAATTGATGTGGAATTAAACTAGGCATATTTCTAAAATGGATGATAATAGATGGACAATTGAAATCTTAAACTGAACTCTAAAAGACTGTAAAGACTTAAGAAGAAAGCACATAGATAAATTAAAGAATTATGTTAGTGTGATGTGGAGAAGAGAGATTTGAGATTGAAAAAACTGGATTAAACTTGAAGAGATTTTTATCATGCAATGAATGGAAAATGGCTGATTATGATTATGACAAATGGATTCATTTTATTAGTATATAGATGGTCTTTAATAATGTATTTTGAGAATTTGTTAGATGGCAAACTAAATTGCAAATTGTTATATATATATATATATATATATATATATATATATATATATATATTTACAGTACACACACATACATATATATATATATATATATATATATTCTAACCTAATAATAAAAGATTATATACTTAGTAATTATAATTATATATATTTCTGACCTTCTAATATTAGTTAACTAGTAATTAGTTTAAGCTACTTACATCAATTGCCTCTATAATTAGACATCTCATTTTCTAACCTAATAAAGTATATTCTCAGTGATCTGCAAACTCACCAATGTGCATATTCAGCCTAGTTCAGTGGTCGGTTAGTTATAAGAAGATTCAGCTGCAGAGATATGCAGTTAAGATAAAGAAAGAAATTAAATCATAAAACAAATTATCATTAGTAAAATAAATATCTTGGGAAGATAGAAAAAAAACTGTTATCATTCCCTAATTAAAAAAATTTAAAATAAAATAACATCCTCTCTTTATCAAAAACACATTCTCTGAGCTATAAGTATTTGCATTTTTAAACAATGATGATAACTTCTCATGTTCTTGTTAATGTTACCAAAATAAAATATATATATATATCCAATATGTAAATCATTTGCCAATATGATCTAAGAATACTTTTCTTATAGCACAATTATAAGTTAAACTCTTTT
This sequence comes from Epiperipatus broadwayi, assembly GCA_028023455.1. NCBI lineage: Eukaryota > Metazoa > Onychophora > Udeonychophora > Euonychophora > Peripatidae > Epiperipatus > Epiperipatus broadwayi. Next base: position 238,067 of record JAQFVV010006375.1, read on the forward strand.
AAGCCATGCCAGAATTATAATATCAATAATAATTGATCACTTCTTAATTAAAGAATAATTATAAAGACAATAATAATCTCAGGGTTTCTTTGTTTAATTTAGGAAAATGCTCGATAGTACTGTGCTGTCACATATGACTGGCATTCTGGTCAGCTATAGGAAACATTTACTTTACTTCAAAGTCAATGTGTCTTCATATCTCACAGCAACTACTATACTAATTAAAGAGGTAATAATTATACTCAATGATGACATACAATTTTGAATAATACAGCCCCTTTATCCAGAATCTCAGCCAGAATAATAAAAAGACAAGGGTGCTTTTTGTGTCCTTTCATCATCCATGATAACGCAATAAATTAACTAAGACTCATTACTGCAACAATTTAACTAAAATGTGAATGGAATAATGTGCAGTCAGCGTTAATGACTTGGGAATAAATTCATTTTTACACTTACAAAATGTTTAGTCTGAAGTTTGCAATTCCATAAATAATTCTCAATAAAATAAAATGAAATGAAACATTCCAATCTGCTTAAATTTGTCTATCTGGGATATTAAGTTTTTGAGAGTTTGAAATGATTTCGGACTCAAGAAAAGGTTTTGCAAATATTGTGCAAACACACTTATATTTAGCATACAAAAAAAATGAATCTACAACAAATATTGACAAGACTATAATTTATTACTATCACAAAAAATATACAAATTTATTAAATAATCTCACACTGATACAAAACATAAACCAACATTAATTTGTCTATTGTTTAGGTATAGATTAAAATTACAACTTCATCTGTTTGCAATCATGCGAATTGACTAACTAAAAAGTACATCTCATTTACCAATACACTAATTTACAAGTTTGATAAACTTTCTATAAGCTTTTACTTAAAGATATTGACTAACTATTTTTGTTTTTAATTGATTTAATTATAATAGGAAATACGCAAAACACTAAATTTATTTCTAATAAATTTAATTAAGTTATGGTTTTTTTTTTTTACTTGAACAACCTATTCTAATTATGGATCACTTATCAGAAGCCACACTCACCATCTTACATTTAACTTAATGTTAACTTAAGTTACGATAAATATTTTATTTATAAGTGTAATTTAACTATGAATATTACTTAATTATTAATTAACATTAAACATTGTGTTTGAATATTCCTCCAGCAAATACGCGTTTAACTTACTTTCTCCATTGGTTTGCTTGTCAACTACTAGCAAGATTCAGCAGCACAATACAGATATTAATCTCAGTTACTAATGCACTATTGATACTAAAGTGCACCTTGAGGAACTAACACATCCAACATAACATTTATCCTTGCCCTAACTTTTAAAAACAAGCACAATAATCAACACCTTCCATGGTGGAACTATCTTTATATTCACATGAGGAATGCAGAATAACAATAAATGTCTGCAGAGTAAACTACTACACTAAAATATTTTGGTGGTTTCTTGCCTCTTACTTAGGCATAAAACAAACATGCACCAAGTATAATCCTCTCCTGGGATTTAAACAAATTAAGCATCCTAAATGCTATATAAACTCTTGATCGTTCTATTCATGAGAATCGATCACATGGGCTATCAAACATACCCTAATATTATATCTAAAACTATTCCTCTCATGCAACAATAAAGTATTTTGGGGAGATCATTTTCATCCCACAAAATGAAATACATTATAAGTATTACATATGCTGATATTAAGCATATATCAATGCTACAGTTAGGCAAGATAAGAAAACACACTAATCACAATAAACCTATGTTACAATGTATACTTTGATCAATATCTGAAACCAATGGACATGACAGCACAAAAGTATAATAATTTTAATTCTAATGAAGGAACACTCAAAAACACTAGCTAGCATATCAGCTTCCACTAAATAAAGTGGATGTGCTATTAAAGAATAACTGTTACTAAATTACTAAATTAACATAATATAAATTCTGTTGACCCCAAGAAATATCTTGTTGTAGCCTGTATTTCCTTTTAAAGTTACCTCTGATAAATTAATATATTTATTTTACCTGTTAAATAAATATAAAATATTTTTCTTTTAAGTACCAAACATGCAAAGTTTATATCTGTCACTGCATTTAATAAATTGGATATGCTTCATAGATATTATCTTAAATACAAACTTAACCCAAAATAATTATAGTAAGACATACCTTTGTCATTACAAGATTCTTAAAATATTGCGTGACAAATATATCCTAGCATATAATAATATTATATCACAAAATAATATTTTACAAATTAGTTTTCTAAAAAAAAAAAAAAAACATTCAATAAACAAATGCATATTATCTCATTAGCAGAACTATTTTTCTGTGATCTGAAATCCAGGTGAAGAGTTTTTATCCAGTCAAATTTTAGGAAGCACTGAAAGTAATAAACACATTTCTTTTTTTTAATGAAAGGTTTTCCTTTATTTAGTCCTTATAATAATGAAAACACACACGCAAAAAAAATAGCGAAATTAAGTTTAATTCCCAATTGAATTAGACTGATACAAATTTGGATCCTAAAGCAAACGTTTATTATCACATTGATGATAAACAGACATATTATTTGAATATTATACGTATAATTAGCTAGCTTACTTATGGATGAAAATGCGCACTTTTCCAAAAGATTATCATGATAATAATTGCAGTTGATTTACATCATATATGAATCTTTAATAATTCCAACTGGTGTATAATACAATATATAATTTGTTTTTATTATTAAGTCATTGAACATATATAATTCTCATTTATAACTTTAGAATTTGATTTTTCCAATAGTAAGTTGTTGTTTTTTAAATACACGTATATACTTTCCCATTTATTTAAAAAAAATGGTTCTTTTTCTATATATAAAAAAAGATGCAGGTGTATGTGCAGCTTAATATTATTATGATTATTAATTATTATTACCACTTTTAAATAATTCTTGATGAATAAAAACATATTTTAATGTATATAATGGCATTATTTTTAAATGCAGACGAGATTCATAGAAAGAGCGCTAAAAACTGTTTCTAGTTCTTCTTCTTTTTCTTCATAATATTTCTTTCAATTATTATTTTTTTTTTATATACCAAGGAAATATTAACAAATGACAATAAGTCACTAAATAATTATTTTTCACTTGGAAATTATTTGTTTTCTTTAACTGAGATAAAATAATAAATTGCTTATTATCCCTAGTTAATGGCTTCATTTTCCTTGGTTTTGTTAAAAACTTTCACAAAGCAAAACTTTAAATGTAGAAGGTTTTTAAAGTGTAGAGAATAGCATAAAAATTGCAGAATGCCTTACCAGAGCTGTTTTATTTTTCCATTGTAAATAAAATTTCCATTATCTTGCCAATTCTTGTTTACAAAACAAAAAAAAAATAGTCTTACAAAATTTTGTACTGTTCAACCTTTTTAAAAAAACTAGCAGACTATACTGAAAATGATTGGAGTATCCAATTGGTCATTCTTTTTACCTCTAGCGACCTCTTTCAAGAAAAACAATAATCATTTGATTATAACATAAACAAAAGAAAGAAAAACTTATTACAATCATATAGTTTTCAGTATTATTTAAATGGATTACAAAGTAATTTGACAATGAAAATAATAAATACATTTAATTAACAATAATTATCAGTGATTTCAATTCTTCATAAATTATTTTCTACAAATGGATTTACCAGAAGTTACTGTTCTTTATGGTAAGACATTTATATTTTCTTTTCTTCTCTACCCATCCAAAAATCAACTACTGTTTATAATATTTGTTTTACATTCTATTAATTTGCTCTAATAAACAATATCTTAATAAAATTATTCATGTTCTTTTCAAAATATGATATTGCATTAAGAAATCTATTAGTTATTCACACAAAGCATGCCTAGGTGAGTGAATAGCACACTTTGTTAACCAATTATTACTATTGTTATTTTATCTTTTTATTTTTCTTAAAGAATAACATTGATTTCTTGCAGAAATAATGCCAAATAAAACCAAGTGCCAAAAGCACTGGGTTACAATATATATATATATATATAATGTAGTTATCAGCTTAGTTTATGGATATATTATATGTATAATTAATTTGAAAATCTGATATATATATATATATTCAAAGAATTTCATTAAATAAATAAAATCTTAATTTTAAAATGACTACGAAATAATATTTAAGTGAATCATTAATGTTCTAAATTATAAATTCATCTGCTATTTTGCCCAAAATTAATTTTACAACAGCTTTCTAGAAGAAAAAAAAAACATTATTTATCTTTAATAATAATTATTTTATAATTTAAAATTACAAATCTTAATTTCTTGTTTTTTTATTTTTGCCTTTCGAGAAATAATCAAAAAATGATAGCTTATCATGGAAACAAAAGCAGATTGTTGAAATAAAAATTCTAAAAAAAAAAGAGTTCTTTTTACAGTATATACAATAACTGTATCTATTATATATATATATATAATTTGTTATAAAATAAAAAATAATATTTGTAACATATTAACACAAGATCAACATAGTTAAAGTCTGGAATTAATAAAGATAAAGCGCTCTTAAATTTTTTCTCTCTCCACAAATAAAAACGTATTTTTTTTTTTTCTGACTTATACTAATAATCAAATATAATCTTTAGATATTTTATGAGATGCGTTTTTATAGGCAATGAAAATTTCTTTTATTTTTATTGTTGTTATATAAAGAAAAAAAAATCTTTTTTTTAAAGTAATACTTAGTGCTCTAAAATCTGTTTAACTTCATGAGCAAAATACTTTTATCTAAGCAAATAAAAAAAATGTTATTTTTAAAGTTGGCAAACAGAAATCAAAAGCCATTTAGAAAATGAATTTTAACATGTGGCTATAACACCAAGTAATTTAAAGATTGAATCTGATTTTACATAAATCTTACACAAGAATATTAAAATTTATATATATATATAAGTAAGGTTACAGTTTTTGGAAAGTTTCTTTAATTTTTTTTATTTTTTAATATCTTTTAATATTTTTTAGTGTTCATTGAACTATTATTATTTTTTCAAAATAGTCAAATATTATTGAAATATTTAAATAAGGCCACTTATCCCTGTATTTTTAATCTGAAATTCAAATTTTTACAAGAAGTTTCTTTATGTTTTCACTATTTCTATTTATACCTACTGTATTCCAATATAAATTTTCTTGACCTATATCAGTTTTATTTAGCTAGTTAGAGCATTTTATTTCAAATATGAGATATCAATACGTTTGTCACTTTAAAACAAATCTAATTATATTTAAAGGATATTATATTAAAATTTTCTCTTTTATTAAAATAGTTATAATGGAATTTATTATATAATTACATACTGATACGCTAAATATCTAATTGTGTTTTTTGATAAATTTGTTTTCAAAAGAAGTATTTATTGTGCATTTGATGACGTTTTAAGAGAATATATATTCTCAAACAAAAATAATAGTAAGATCCTTTATCCATGAGAATAAAATTTCTTTATGGGTTTGTTTTAAAAAGAGCTGGAGTCTTATCATTAAATGTAACTTGAAAGTTTTAAATAAAATAATTTTCTAAGTAAAAAAATATTATAAAGTTACCATTTTCTCACTAGAAACACTTTTTGTCATACTTATTTTTATTAAAAAGTTAATGAAATATGTTCTTCAGAATAATTCCTGATGATATATTACCCAAACTCAATTCTTCAGCTAATTTCATATATAACATTTGAAATTTAATCTTTTTGTTAAAGAGGCAAAAACAGTTTGTTAAAAAAATACTTTTTAAAAATGTAATTATTCCACAATCCATTGAAAATAATCTGAAATTAATATTGTTATTTGATTTTATAGAATTACAAAATAAATAAAGAACTATAATATAATTAATTTAAAGTTGGGTATTTATCTTCTTCCACAAACACACAATGAGATCTTTATATTTTAAGATATCAAAATATGTGATATTAATGTTATGTAATATTTAATGTATATGCATCATTAAATCTTTATTTATTCTTAAATACATTCTTTTACTTTTTTAATAAAAAATAATAATCACCTTGAAAGGGGTTTGATAAATGCTATTATTTTTTTTCTAATAGGCAAGTTTAAATAAATCAAAAATATAACTCAAAAATATTTATTCTTTCCTGAATTTAAATATAACAAAGTAAATAGTGATGGTACCCTATGCTGGAAAGATTAATTTATTTAAAATTATAGTTTAGCACTGCTTTCAACCAGGTTGGTCATATTCACAGGATTAATGTATGTTTATATAATGTGCTAACCAAAATTTGATGCAATTTCAGTATTTAGTCTAATGTCAAATATAATGAAAAAAAATATTTTTGCAGAGCATTTAAATAGTTTGCTGTGAAAATGAATGTTAAAGCAACAAATACATTATTTTTGCAACATAAATGTATATGTTAATTTTATTCATTTAAAATATATGTAAATAATAAAATTTATAATTTTGATATTGTTTCTTTATTCTATATATTTCATTTTTTCCATTCATAAGTGATATATTATAAACAGTGCATATGAATATTTAATGTCCTAAATGTGTATGTTGTTATGTTTATATATGTGTCATATTTTATTGGAATAATATATATAAAGTATGTAGTTCAATGTAATGTTGTGAGAATGTAATGTAAATTATTTTAGTTTGTGCTGAGTTAAAAATTTTTTTTTGTGTTTTGAAATACATGAATTATTTTTTATATGTAATAATTATAACATATTTATTATTTTTATTATTATTGTAAAGACATTTTAAGCATGAAATACATAGTGATTTTGTTATTACAGTAAATAAAGAACATAACCTTTCTTTTGATTATAAAAATTGTAAGAGGTTATAAATAAGAATGAAGGATTTAAATTTATTCTTTAATATCCTGACTTTTACAGAAGAAAACCTAAGTTCTTATATATATATATATATATATAAGAACTTAGGTTTTCTTATGTATAAATATATATATATATATATATATATCTTGACAACTACAAAATAATAGAGGAGAAAGGATTGTATTTGTTCAGGAAACTGGACTGGATTTCAGAATATTTGTTAAAAGAAGTTGAAAAGTAATATATGACTTTCAAATTTGTTTTAATATTTTCCTACTGAAAAATTATTGTCACATGTGAACAAAACATTTTAATAATGAAACATCAAAGGTGACATCATATTGCTGTATATAAGAATCATTTCTACTAACATATATTTTATAATATCGATGGAGTATTTTAACCGATGATTTAAACTAATTTATTTCTATGTTGTATCATTATAAATAGAAGCCTGCATCTGTTTATTAATAATCCCATTATGATATCAAATATTTGATTAATAGAGGATAAAAAAATAATACTTAGAGAATATTGGTAATTAATAAATACACATTGTTTTGGCTAACTGTTTATGATACTTTTACATAGTTTGCAAAAGTAAATATCATTAAATTATAGGTCATGGAATAGACATTGGAACTATTGTATTTCTGTGAAATGTCATGCAAAAGGCTGTGATCAGGTCGTATGTTAACATGTTTTTATTTATGTATTTTATTGTATAATATTTTGTAAATATTACTGATTATTATCCTTTAAGTTAGTTCCTTATTTGTTTTTATATGTGTTAAATAAAAGAGTTAATCATAGTTTAGATTTGAATTAATATCCTAAACGTTAATGATTACAACTTTAATTTGAAGATTATATGTTTATTTGTTGATGGTAATTTTTTTTTGGATATACATATTATAAGTATTGAAAATCTGAAAGGATGCCATTGTAACAATTATTCAGTCATATTTTATTTAAAAAATAAGATGAATGAATGTACAAACTTATTATTATTATATTTATCTTGATAGATTATTTTATTACAAATATTATAGAACCATCATTAACTTTCTTATATTTTAAATAGTGTATGTGTACAGCAATATTTCATTTAACATAAATTTTATATATCGTATATCAAGCATTAAATAGATGAATTTTTGCCATATATGCACCTATTTTATTAATATTAATTTAGATAAAGAATAGATTTTATAATATTTAATTGGAGTGTATATCATAAATTTGTATTGTTTATTTATTATTTTTTATCTTTATTTTTAATTCATTTTAAACATATAAACTTGCTTTAGTGGTCATTTCAGTTAATAATGCAAACCTATTGGCTCATAAAATTTTAATATATAGTAGTAGGTAGGTATGGTGATCTACACCATACTTTTTGTAATAAATAATCCTAAAATAGTCAAGGAATCAAACCTTTAGATTGGTAACTATATGTAATCTTACATATTATTTTTCTACTATAAATACAACATATTATGTTTTGAGTTAGGTATACATCTTGTTTGATAATACGTGAATTAATTTTGTATGTTCCAAAGTTTAATAGCTAATTAGAAGATCACTATAATTATTTTAGCTATTATATACTGAACTGCGTTGCCCCAAATAAATATCATATTAACTAGATTTGAATCTAAACTTTAATAAACTTATTATTTTATATCTCTAATACTACAGGAAAAAACTAGCCCCACAGAGAGAAAAGTAGAATATCATTTATAGATGAACCATCCACAATACCTATAACCACATTCAGGCTATACAAAGCATAACTTATGATTACATTTCCAGGCTATAGAATTTCTCAACCATTAAATCAAACATCCTACATCCAAACATTTTATATGTTTTGAGTATAATCTCAAGTGCCCTCTGACTATATAAGTTACATAACCAGCATACTTGGATGCTTGGCCACAAATTTAGTGCTTAAAACATCCCATGGGTAGCTCATACTTATAAATCAGGGTTCCAGCACAATTACTTAACACATAAAAATATAACTATACTTTTAAATTAATGGTGACACAGTGACAAATGAGAGAGAGAATAGACCAATTAATATTTAAGCAAACATCATTATTTATTTATGCACACACATATACCTAACATAATATAGCAATACATTTTTATATAAGAAATATAAATGATTAATGATTAGTTTCGGCTAAATTTTATAATAGTCCTTCATTAATTAATGTTCATTTAAAATAAATGTAAAGTATTTATAGACAAAAATAAAAATGTCTTTACCTAGGTTTTCATGATTGACAATTCCAACTAGTTGGCTTTTTGGTCTCCATTGATGTTTTCAGGGGCTTGTTTTCCATTCCTTGTCTTAACAATAAGAGAGAGTTTGTGGCAGCATTTTTCACAATCTCAGAATTGGTTCCAAATATTGATTCAAGAAGGATAGTTGATGGCTGAGGCTTGGGGCATAAAACCCTGTCAGACACTCCTATGGCTTATACAGCTTCTGCTTTAATGTTGACTGCAGCAGTAATGAATGCTTTACTACTGCTAAAGTTTCTGAGTATTTGCATGCATTCTTTAGAAAGAATTCAAACTCTGGACTAATAGCAATTTGAACTGTATATCAATAACACTATAGCAATTCTGACAGTATATCACAAACCTGATGAAATAACAATAGTCTGTAGTGACTTTATATACTTTTCTCTTACATTGTTACAATTTCTTATCATTATTTTTAATTTTTATCACAGTGTGAATTTGTTTTTTTTTTTAAATTAATTTTTACATTTCATTAATCTAATGTATTTTTACATTTGATTTAATGTAATCTTTTCTTAGATTAATCTACTAACACTTTTATGAGATAGTTGATATGTTTTTTAATTAATTCAATCAGCCATCTTTTATATTAATTACATTTTTCAAAAGTTTTTTTTACAAAAAAATTATTCTAACTTTTCATATTTACTAAGGAGAGTGTTTTAAATATTTACCTATCCAGCTCATTAATAAAAGCTTTATTCTCTTTTAAAAGGAAATATAATGCAATATTTTTTTATGTTTACAAACTACATTTTAAAACTACTTAAAACTAAAGAAAACTACTCTAAAACATATAGTTTCTATTTTTATTTTTATTAATAATTTAATAATTTATTTTTAAATGGTAAATGTGTAACATGAAGATATGTGTTATTTTCATAACAGATATCTCTCACTATTGTTACATCACCCCCTCTCCACTATGGGAGTTAACATGCACCGAATTTGACCCATTTCAGTTTTGACATTTTATTTTTAACTATTCTGTTTGATTTTTTCACTTTTTTTTTTGTTTATTTAATATTTTTTTACCAAATATGTTAGATTTGCTCAACATTGACAAGCTACAGAGGTTGACTTTCTTACACTGCTCTATTTCCCCTGACCATGATCTATGTTGAGTAGCAATGATTGTCATATGTGATAACCATTAGGGACAACATGCATTTTTCCAATGTGTATGAAGAGGATAAATACTGTGAAAGATAGACACATCTGGATTATATTTAACTTACACAATAAAAATACCTTAACTTCATTTCTATGCTGAAATTTTATTACCAGTGAGTTGAATGAACTCTTTCTATGCTGGACTTTCATTAGTTGAATGAACTCAGTAATTTTTCCATTGGGTATGCATCCATGAAAAATATAGGGTCACTGTGAATGACAGTATTCATCCACTGACTTTTCAGCTTGCACTAAAATGAGATTTATTATAACTGTGCTGGGAATTTTTTCCATAAGCCTAGAACTTTCTCCCTTGGGACTGAATCCTAGAATATATGGAGTCACTGTGAATGGCAGTATTCATACACTGACCATTTGGCTTATACTAAAACAAGATTTATTATATTATGATGGAATTTTTTCTCCCAATGAACTGATTTGCAGCTTATCTGGATCTATTTTCCAGGGTTCATATTTTTTTTTTTAAATAAGGGACTGGGGCAACTTTTCCCAACATGTTGGCTGGATCCAGAACCTTTCTACTGGAACTTCATCTTATCAGATAATCCCTCCCATTTAGCACATTACAGGTATCAAGTTCACATAGTGATAGCCTGTATTTAATATGTCTTTCAATGTTTATCTGCACTTTCCCTTCTCCATGATTCTAATAATATACAATCGATACCTATTGACAGATTATTTTGCTTTATTTTATTTAATTTTTTTATTATAGATTTCATTTTATTTATTCTAGGCTTTATTCAATCTATTTATTATTTTATCACTGTATTTGATTCTCTACAAAAAAAAAAACAAAAAACTTTTATTTTATTATCATGTCTACTCTAAATATCATTTTATTTTAATCAAAATTATAAGAAAATTTTTTTATTGACCTCTTTTTATTAACTACTCTTTTATCACTATTACTAATTTTCAATAATAATAAAAACATTTTATTTTATTTATTTGACTTTAAACTTTTAACTCTCAAAACAAAAACATTTTATTTATTTAACTCTATTTATTTTAAGATTTTTCTATTATTAACTTTCAAAAACACATTTTATTTTATTTAATGTTATTTTATATTATCATAATCTATAAATTATACCATTTATCATAAATTATTATCATAATCTGTGTAGGTGATTTTTTATTTTCGTTATTTTTTTGTCTATTTTTAAATTGAACGAAGTGTTGACTAAATATTTTAAATCAAACAAAGTATTTGACTAACTCCAAAAAAATATCCCCTCAGACCTCTCTAATTCATACCTAACTATAACCAACCCTTATAATAAATTTATTTATCTCCCTGGCCATTTTTTCTTTTCTCTCCTTTTTATTTATATTTTTAATTATTTTGATTCTTAACTATTTTACATTTTTAAAATTAATTTTTGTTTGCTTTAGTCTATTTCTCTTCTCTTATATCAAGTATTATAGCACATTTACTTAACACAAAAATATAATTGTACTCTTAAATTAATGGTGATGCAGTAGTAAAAAGAGAGAGAGAGAGAGAATGGACCAACTAATACTTAAGCAAACATTATTATTTATTTATTTAGACACACACATGTACTTAACATAATATAACATATGTAAATAAGCATTTATTTTATAGCGCTATATTTTATAAATTGTAATATGTTAAAGATCAGTCTTTTCAACATAATACATTTGATATAAGAAATATATGATTAATGATTAGTTTCAGGCTAAATTTTATAGTAGTCCTTCATTAATTAAAGTTCATTTAAAATAAATTAAATATTAATTATTAAAATATGCAATAGCAATCTTTGTAAAGCTAAATGATCTACTATTGACAAGTTAACTTTTGCACATCATAAATATCACACAACAATGTTTTCAATGCAAACTCAATCACTTGTATAGTCATACAGATCTGAATCAAGTAGAGTACCTATACAGTTTTGTGTTTTTGGTTTTTTAATAACCAGAGTCATCATAGGTAGTTATTAGATAAGGTTTTTGATGCACAAATATTTTAGCATCCACTGTGGCTTACCCTGGCTAATACTACTATATGGAGAGAGTTGATACCATTTTAACAGCTTATGTAAACATAATAAATAATCATGTGATGTTTTAGTGGTTTTATACCAATCCTTGGAAAAGGTTGATAGATAATATGGTTATTAAAAAAATCAAAGATATCAAAATGTATAGTTACTAAATTACATTCTGATCTATATGATTATACAAGCAATCATGTTTGGATTAAAAACAGTTTTTATTTTGAACTCAGATTTGTAGTCAACTAGAAGGTTAAAAGATAGCTGCTGGAGACTTGTATTATGTTTAATTATCTAGGTGCAGGTTTTTTACTGTTGAAAATCAAAAACTATAAACTAATCTTGGAATATTAAATGAGTAAACACTGGGTAGGGACTTTATGCACAACTCTTTTAGTATTCATTGATTATTATGAATAGCACTTAGTAGTACTTCTTTATGAAGAGAGTTGATATTACTGTTATGGCAAAAAGCACTGGGTTTAATATTTGGTTCTAGCTTAGAATAGTTTTATAAAGATGTTTTATCTTGTAAATTGAAAATATCTATAGTGGCTCAACTAGCCCTCACATATTATCTTAGCAATTATTATTTAACTTATAACTGGTTTGAGACACATATATTTTTACTGTTATTTAATGCAAGAAAGATATTATTAAAGGAATAATCATTAGTATTGCTTTTATTTACTATTTAGTTAGAATCATTAATTAAAAATAAATAACAAATTTTTCTTGACACAATTTCAAACAATGACTCATACAATTTTTTTAATGATATATTTTTCTTATATATTTGAAGCCTCAAAAGTTATTATCACACTGAAAGAATTTCACAATGATATTAAATTATTCATTCAGTTAAAAATATTATGATAAGGCAGATAAATTCTATAAAAAATAATTCTATTTGGTGATTATATTGCACTTTTAGTCTTCTTAGCATTCTAATTAAACTTATGTCCATGCTAGAATAAACCCAACATATTTAATTACTAATTTTAAAACTTAGAATTAGTAAATGAATTTTTTTTGTTTATCCCTGTATCATATTTAAAATAGTTATGCAATCGTTTTCAAATTATTAGTATACTATACTTTTTGTATAAAGCTATCATAATTATATTTAAAAAATAGTCAAATGGTTAATAAATAAGAATATTGTGTGACCTTCAAAACACCTGGAATGACAAATTAAACTTTGATCCAGAAACTATTAGCCCTTGAGTGAATTATTTTACTGTCGCATCAATGTGTATAAGGTATTTCAATAGTTAGTTTCTCAAAATGTTTTAAAATATTTGAGCACAAAAGTGACTGGGTGGAATCATCCAATAACTTTTATTTCTTATATCAACATTATGACAGCAGATTAAAGATTACATGGTAGATTAGTCACATCACAAAATTCTACATCTATGTTTATCTTTGCAATTTTTTATGACCAAAGTTCTTCACTAACATGATTACAATATCTATCAACACAGTTTAGAGTCTTTGTTTCAAACCACCTTGTTACTGCTTGGTTATTTAACGTCTGTGAATAATATTTAGAAGTTATTTCAAAATCTTTGGCAAAAATTAGGCAGTTATATTCAATGAAAATAATTTAACTAACAAACTCTCAGTACACACAAGCCTTCGAAGTCAATGGATGCAAGAAGGGTTGTGAAATAAAATCCTTATATAGTGCCTACTAATCCAATATCCTCAAACTAGTTTCTAGCTTATGGTTTTGACTATGCTAAAAATGTGTATGTTTACATTTTTCCTTTCATTAAATATTAGTTATTTCTAAAATTATATGTAGAGTTTTATATAATATTACAACAATTACATATTTATTGTTATTTAATGCAAGTAGTTAATTCAATATCTGCGACAGGAAAAGTAACATCTTTTTGAAATAGGTCAATATTTTCAGTAGTTGCATTAATTTGTATTTATTTATATATCTCGAATTTCTATTTATAAAATCATATTAAAAAAATTATGGAATAACACTCATAACTTTCTATTTACTATAATGATCAGATCGTAGTTTACTATTTAACAGCAAAAGCTATAATTAACAAAAATAATAATGATGAAGGTTTTTTGTACTAAAACATAAATACAATCAATTATTTTCCATGATTGGTCATAAGATCGTCAACAAATAACAGTAATACTAATAGGTAAAATTAGAATCTACACAATATTCTTCTGATTTAGTTAGCTATGAATAAGAAAGTATTTATAGTATTTTGTATAATTATTGCAAATGTCCTACTAATATTTTTAATGTGAAACTGAATATGTAATTACAGCTGATTATATTTTTTCTATTTTTGCATATGTCAAATGCATTGCATGGAAAGAGAACCCATGCTAGCTGCTTGAAAAGCAGCTATACTAACCACTAGGTCCCCAAAGACAACCCTAAAATCATGTGTCCACTGCAACATTATGAAAAATCTTGACAATAAATAAATTAATAATGCAATAATTAGTTGATCACAAACAAAATCATGTGACATTCAAGCACCAGAAGCACTAGGTTGGGCTGCAATACACAAACCTTTGGCTATTAAAATCATTTAATTCACCACTTGATATAAAGCGCACATCGAGGAGAACGTAAAGATGAAGTCAATTATTTATAAATTATGGCTCAGGTGGCCACATGGGAATAAAGTTCCAAGTACCTAAATTATATTACGAACTTATATTTGTATATATCTTTACTAATTAAAATTTAATTACCAAATTTTAATTATAACTTATTGTAAACTATTTAAGAACAAAATAAAAGTTTTAAACTAAAATAAATAAAATAATCAATTAATAATTTTACTTTAAATTAATAAAACTTTTACAATAACATAAAACAAATAGTTATCAGCAACAGAGGAGGAAAACAATTGTTTAATTAAAATTTATATAATTCGAAATAGTATTTTAAGCAAATAAAGGTAAATAAAATAAAATAATTTTATTAATTGGATTTAAAATATATATTTGTGTAAAAAATATTTAAGAATTTTTTTTTTTTACAATTTATAGTTTTGCCCTAAAGAAATATTAAAAGATTAAAGCTGTCAGTTGAATATTTGAGATCTTAGAATGAAACTCAATAGCAGCAAATAACTTTATATTTTACAAAAAAAAAAACGATTGAACTTTTTTGTATTATTATTTTTTTAATAATAACTTGTTACAAAAAAGGAAAAAAGAATTAAAAAGCCTTTAGCAAGTAATAAAATTGGGAGTATCAATGGCTAATTTTGTAGTATAAAAATATCTTATCTTAAATCAATAATTCACAGTTAAAACTTGATAATAGATTTACAAGTTAATTAAAGCAAACAGACATATGTAATTAGTCAATTTAATAGATTAAATATATATAAAATGTTATAATAGTGGTTGTATATACATATTTATTCAAACCTTAAAAATCATTATTTAAATATTTTTATTATTCGTTTTATTTTATTTTTTACTCTCTACTTTTTATTTTATATGTCTCTCCTTTTTTACTTTGTTTTTATTTTATTTTGGTTTTCCTTTTTTTAATTGGAATTTTTTAAATATTATTTATTTATTTAGTTAAATAAGTCTTTTGAAAGTCATTTAAAGTAGTTAAATTATCTCAGGTCCCTCTAGTATTACAATTTGTCCATGTCGCTTTATAAAATATTGATTAAATTACAATTTTAAATTACCTACAAATAATTATTTTATAGAGCTAGTCCTGAATTAAAAAAAAATTCAGGGAAAAAAAAATATTGCTTTAAAATTGCATTAAAATAAATTAAATGCAAAGTTTACATTAAAAAAAGAAAGTATGGGGTCGATTTCCAGAGACCTTGCAATCTTGTGGTCCATGCCTTGGCTACCCCTGATATATTAAAATATATTTCAAGACCCATTAAATATTTAACTATATAAATAAATATATATCCAGTTAATTCAAAGATGTTTATTATCCTTTAGTAATAAATAAATATGAACTTTACTAATATTTAAAAAAAATATGCTTTCTTTCATCTCTTTCTTTTTTTATAGATATAATCAACTATGATGATTGAGTTATCCAATCCTTACAATAGTAACATTAAAATATAATATTCTACCAATACAAAATAGAGACTCATAATTTAATCACTTTAAAGTGGAGTATAAACAAAACAAATCATTAAACTATAAAATATAATTCAAAATACCCAAGCGATTTTATTAAACTTAAACTACATTTTTTAAACAGGTAATGATTATTTAAACCTCTCTACATCATTAAAATTTAAGCCACTCCACAAATACATTAATAATTTATAATACTATTTTACTTTTCATAAAATTGCTACAGGTTTGTTACTTATTATAATAAATTAAGATGTGATTTTTCAATAAGTAAAAGAGTGCAAGTACTGAAGTGGTAAATCTGCAGTACATATTTAACTTCACTGCCTGATGGCATTACATACCTTTAAATTAGGGTTTGAACCTGTTTATATGCTTATTTGGTCATCTAGGTATGTTAAGCACACACATATACACATATCACTTGGTTATGTGTAACCAGTTGAATTATTATTTTAGCTTACGTGTATTTTATTTTCAAACTTGTAAATTCCCTTCACTTAGATAATTGTGTATGTGTGAATATGTATTATAGATATAAAAATAAATACAATTAATGTAGAGCTAAAGCAATGCCAGAAATTCTAAAAAAATATTATTACAATTTAAAAATGTCATTCTCATTTCAAGTCAAACCAAAAATCATATTTTAAAGTTATTTGCAATTTTAAAAATACGTTTAAATAATCTGCTTTCTGGAACGTATTGTTTACATCTTCCAATATTGCTAAATTTCAAGTATAGGAGGAGCAGAAGTTCTAGGAATGCACGGAAGGAGTTCAAATCACTCTTCTCTCTGGTATTTGTGTAGAGAGTGGTAATAAAATGGACTGTGAGTAAGAGCAATTTGCCTCCCTGATCTTAAATCGTCTCTGTCCTGCCTTCTGCCATGCCATCGCTGCTTGAGAACTGTTATGTTTAATTGTAAAGAATATTGGAAGATGCCTACCATTATTTTATTAATATTGTGCTTTGCTAAACTTCGTATATGTTATTATAAGTGGCCACCATAACTTCTAAAGGCAATCCATTTTGCCGAAGAATGAACTCTTAATTCTCCTCACTTCATTTCTTTCCTAAATCTTAATTGTAATCAGAATGTAATCTTTATTTAATTTATAACTGATTATAAACTTAATTATCATTAAATTTATGATTTTCTCTTTTAAGTTTTAAACTTGTTTTTTTGAAACGCTAAGCATAGAATTATGTACTGTAAATTTATTATTAGTTTTTTTTTTTTAAGTTTCACACTTTATTTTATTTCATGCGGCAAAACTTATTTTAAAAATATATCTTATTAAATTAGTTTTAGTGTGCTAATGTTTTAATCTAGCGAACTTCTATTATTTCAGTCATCATTCCGATATTTTGGAATGTGTAAATAGTTTAAATGTAAAATTTCTTATTGAACACTGTTCGCTCGGTTAAATATTTTGAAATTATGGTTAATGGTGGATTGTTTAAAAATCATATCACTATCGATATTTAAATGCAATTTATGTCCTTTTAATAAATTTGATTATTAATATACTTTTATAACTATTTATTATTTATACGCCATTAAGAGTTAAATTAATTATAATATATTGTCGTTTAGGAATACTTGGGCTTGTTAAATAGAAAAAATAATATTTTCCCTCTTCTATATTCGACATCCTAAATTTATTAAAATTATACGTACTATGCTGAGTGGGTTATTATTTTATCATGGCGTTACGCATGCTATTATTGCTTTTTTAAGCTTAAATTATTTTATTAGTCATTTAAGACTTAAGCCATATTCGTGTTGCTTACTTACAATAGCATTTTAAAGAATTATATTTTGCTTTATCATATTTATCATCCGAACTCGATTTTCTTCACGTAACTCGTCTAGGAATGAGATTTAGTATAACCGATCTCAGGATAAACATTAGAATATTAAGGCTATGCATGTGACACATTGGAGGGCGTGCCATGGAATCCTTACCACTCATATTTTTGAATATCGCCTTGTGATAAGTACAAGCGGAATCATTTATGTGATGAAGCCTTCCAGTCCAAAGATGGACATCTTCTCCATTTTAAACACTGTCATTATGGTTAGCACTGTGAGTTCTTTTGTGGGTAGTTCTCATATTATTTATAAGACATTACGCAGTGATGTTTGTAAACCACTCATTTTATAATTAATCGAATATTTTAGGATTGTCACAGTAAAGTTAATTTAGGCTAACCCATTCCTCATTTGTACAGGCCCAAATATGCTCATAAACGATAAATTATTAACTATCATATCAAGAATAAACCTTTCTTTAGAGATGAATTTGTAAACGTCCTTATCATTACTTAAAGTAATGATCACCGCATTGATAACATTAATTTATTATTATACTATAACCAATTAGCATACTAAATCAGTTGCAATGTAAATTAAATTGTTTATATTTATTAAATTATTATGTTTTAATAATTACTCATGCATTATGTCTTACTGACTCTCACTCATTGAATTCCATTAAATATTTATAATAATATTAGTAATATTTAGAAGTTATAACTAATTACTTTAAATGGACATTTATCTCTGGGTTATTCTGTCTTTGCTCATTCTGGATGGATACTATTTTATAATTCATGTTTCTTTTGCAATGCTAGCTGTGTGCAATTCATTTAAAATTTATAAATTGTCCCTTTACATAAGGTATTTGATTGAGCCAAGTTTTAACATTATTTATTTATGCTAATTACTCTGTAGATCTCATGTTTCTCTGCTGTGTCTCTGGGACCAGAATGAATAAAATTTCATGTTATCATCAGAAATGTTGTTTATAATGTTATAGTTTTAGAGAAGAGCAAATAGGGCAGAATTCATGATTGCTCCTGACCTGAGTATCTCGGGCATGAGTGGATTTAGGGTACTTTTGCTTAGATTCTAAACCGTGTTAAATGAACATACAATTCTGACCGGTACAGTACTTAATTATGAATGATCAGGGAAAACAAATTTAATTAACTAAAAACCATTATTAACAAAAATATATATACTAACCATCCAAATACCAGATATATAGCAATTAATTTCTTTCAGACTATCCAAAAGGTCAAAAATTTTAAACCCAAATAAAACACTTGGTAATTTTCTCTTGATTACTGTAACCAAAATTAAAATAGCTGCATCAGTGGGCTACTCACCCCCCACCAAGACTTTTAAAGAATAATGCAGCCATGTGGCAAAGTTATACCCTTCAAATCCATCTATCTAAAAATATTGCTATATCAATTTCCACAAATAGTTATGAATTTAAAATACAGCTTTACCTAGATATTGATTATAATATAATTTCCACACTCCTGTGGTCAATGTAGTCAGTTATTAACACAATGCTCCAATTATCAATTGTAATCACTATTACAACAAACACAAGTCACAATTCAACCAAATTCTCAAGCAGTCCAAAACCAAAGAAGAATGTGCATAAGGTAAATAATTTCCAATAGCAATGCTAAGCTTAACCACCTACCCAGGCTAACCATGTCTTCCTACTGAACTGGATGATGTTCTAGATATCTTGGAGAACTCACTCTAGTATAAAATTTAACTTTTTAATAAAAATATAAACTCGTGAAAGCAAAATTTATAAGATTTTTATACAAAAAAAAAGATACAATTATTTAGTAATTCGATCTATACCAATGCAATTTAATTACTGCACCATCATGGTCCCTTAGGCAGAGAAGCATAATACCTAGATGGTACCCATGCCCAATCCAGACCTATACATAAAATATATATAACTGTGACTACATTTGAAAGACAGATTTCTGCAGAATTCAACAACTATCATTCAAAGCACTTTTTTGTTTCAGAGTAAACTCCAGGTGCCAGTTAGCTACAAGAACCAATGTGCACTGAATGATGGCAAACTAATTCAGTGCCTAAAAAATCACAGCTAGCTCAATCAAAAGAATAAAAAAATACATTACTGCTTTAATTAGTGGTAAAAGAATTGACCAACAAATATTAAGTTTTAAAGATAATTTATTTTAACAAAATGTTTACTATTATAAACTCTTAATTAATCTAACAATGGTAATTTGTATAATGAACACACATACACAAGCTTAATTCATACAATAAAATATAAGATATCACAAAGCATTAAATAAATACACAAATTAATATAAGATATCATAAAGCATTAAATAAACACAGGACATTTAAAAACATGTACATCAATAGTTCATTTTATGCTTGCTATAGAGTTCATTTGCTTTACTGACTTTGAAGGTTTCAAATTATTGCAATCGCTACATTAATATCAGAAATAGAATAAGAAAAATGTTTTATTACCTATAGGATTTTGGACATTGAATTCTTGCTTTTTGCTGCTTCATGTAAGCTTTTACCAAGAGGTTGGATTTTAGTCTTTCTCTGGAGTTTCCTATGACTGCTATTTCATGATACTATTATTCAAGGCAGTTAATATCTCTGGAAGTTTGAAATTATTAGGCAGGCATCACTTTTATTGGGCAGGCTGCTGATGTTCTATTGGACTGAGGATGGAGTCTAGCCATATGCTTCCAATTGCTGCTAACACTGCATTGTCTTTAGATACATGAAAAACACTGACTTTGGATATGGGACAGAACTGACTGTGAAGAAAAACTGCTTGTAAAAACTAATTGTAAACTCAACTGATCGAATGATGAAAAACTGACTATTTATGTGAAGACCTGTTGTCATTTTTTAAATTGTTTTTTATATTGGCAAGCAATATCCATTGTTGAAAATTGTCCATTGCTTTTAATCAAATTTTATATAAGATTTTAATTAATTGATTGATCCTGTTTTTAATTAGGAACCATTGCTAATTCATTTCTTTCATGTAGCTTCTGAGTATTTGCAATACTTGAAAGACATTCCAATTGTAAGCTTTCATTTGTTTTTTTAATATTTAACTTTTATATTCCATTATTTTATTAACATGCACACATTTTACTATTCCTTTATGTTTATAATCAATTCATTATATATATATATATATATATATATATATATTGTACCGGTTGGTTTTGTCTGTTCATATAACAAGATCTAGCATCTAGGCAAAAGTACCTTGAGTCCAATCATGTGCAAAATACATAAGTCAGGAACACTCATGAACTCTGCCCTATTTTTCAAATCTACCAACTTATGAGCAACAATTCCAATGATACTGATCTAATTTATTTCTACCCGCTGGCATCACAAAGTCATGACACAAAAAGACTCTTATTTGAACTTTATTCATGTATAGAATATTATTGTTAGCGATTTTCAATCATCTAGTAAATGAAACCTTTTATATCACATCAAGCTTATTACTATTCAATAAATGAAACAATGACTTTGATAGTTAGAAATATGTATAGGATTTATTAAGTTAACTTGAGATAATTGATTGCAAACATTATTTGTGTTAAAATGTAAATAAAATGGGTATTTATCTCCCTTAGACAACATTAACCTCTCTTACAATGCTATAAAACAAACATATTTAATCAGCAATAACAAATAATTTATGGCTTTGTTCTAATGCGGCTATTTATATGTCAATAGTTTGCAGATTGTATGGGATACCTAAGATTTTTAATAATAATGCTAGACTACAGTTACTTAAAGTTCTTTGAATCCACCATTAATAAAACAACAGCACTCATACCAATACATAAGTTTATTGAGTTTGATGACACTGGGAATTATATTTAATTAATATTTGCATTTGCGAAATAAGAATGTATATGGGAAGCTAATTTAGAAAATAATAATTATGGCAGAAATATCGTATCTGAAAGTGTGAATGAAATATAAAAATGGCAATCCATTTAGCATAATCATAACAGTATGGTTTAGGAGCATTGATAGGCTTTAATGAGAATGAAATATGGGAGAGCAGTACATGTATGATGGCAATGGAGAGATCTACTCTGAGATCCAAGAAGGTCTTCAGTTTACAGTTAAAGAAGGCGACTCTCTGCAAACGTTGGCAGGGTTGGGTCATAAACAATGAAGAATGCACTTTATTGAATTGCCATAGGCTGGACTTTTGCTAGAGTGAACCCTATGCAATAATATCTAACGCTGAAGAAGTCCAAAGGGGTTTGCCAAACCTTGTCCTTGGTATTGGAAGTAAAAATGAATGAAGCACAAATATATATATATATATTGTAAGTAAAAATGAATGAAGCACAAATATATATATATATATTGTAACGGTCAGGTTTGTACATTTGCTCAACAGACTGAGAGTCCAAGCCAAAGAACCAAAAGCTGACCAAGTCAGGATAGTAATACCCTACGTCTGATCATACCTTAACTCCCTCACTTGTGCTTCCAAGTCAATCCATCACGAATGACATGCCTAAGGTTACACTCGATATCTCTTTAATCATGTTCCAGTAATAGCAAAGCAGTAAAACATGAGACATTCCCCCTTATTACATATTCTATTATAAAACTTAACTAGTGATTCATAAGATAATGAGCAAGTAATGAGACAGACAAATTTATATTTCATAAATTTAATATAACATTTAATAAATATTGACGCAAAGCAAGTTGTGTATAGCTAGCTCACACGCAGGTGAGGGAACACTAGCATTATAAAACAAGATTACAAAGCCATGAGTGGATTCTCTAGGTTATCAAATAATAATACAAAGCAATGAGTGGATTCTCAGGGTTATCAAATAATACAAAGCTATGAGTGGACTCTCAGGGATATACAATAATATCTCAAAGCAATGAGTGGATGTTCTAAGTTATCAAATAATATTACAAATAAATGAATGGATTCTCAAGGTTATAAATACTATTACAAGCAATGAGAAGAATTCTCAGAGTTATAAAATACTATTACAAGCAATGAGTGGATTCTCTAGGTTATCAAATAATATCACAAGGCAATGAGTGAATTCTCGAGTTATAAAATAATATCACAAAGCAATGGGCTTTTTAATAAGCTTATGTCATCTTTCATGTTCTAATTCACACTATGTTTTATATATTTGGAAGCAGTTATAGTTAGCTAGAGTGATCAATTTGTTGATAAATAAGAGATTATATTATTATTATTAAGTTTAAAATTATATTATAATTACTAAGTTTAAGGTTATATTATAAATGTATTCAAAATCATATTATAGAAACATTTGTGTGCTATATAATTGTTATACCGATAAACACATTAAATCTGATTCTAGATCAGATCAAAGCCGAAATCACTTTCTAGGTAAACTTAACTGAAATGTGGTGGCAGTTGAACGTCAGATTCTGGGGCGTTTATAAACTATAGTATCAGATAAATGCGACTCGAATGCATTCTTAATGGGGTTTATTACCTAGTAAACGGTTCCCTAACCGATCTGCTTGCTATAATGGAAGAGGCCTTTTTATTAAGAACAGAATTGGCTTATGAGCCCTTTGGAAACGCTTTGGTTTCATTATGTTCGAATAATTGTCACATTTGCCTAAACTTTCGAGGTGAGACTTGATGAAATACGAAGAACTGTCACAGTTGCCTAAACTTTCGAGGCGTGACTGGACGTGGAACAATCTTGAGGTGGGCCATTATAGACATAGCAAGTAGATATGCATATTTATGCAAATTAGCAATACATTTGCAATGCTAGAGTAATATTTTATAAATTAATTATGCCAAAATCTTAGCTTCTTCAGTGCTACTACCACCAGTCAAAGTTCATAAATGAGATTATTAAATTATAAAATGATCGCGATAGTGAGAATCCGATTTAAGGTTTCTCTGCATAGCTACTTATAGAACTGGGAACATTAGTTATAGGTAGTATAACTAGATCTAATATCAAACTGATTGTTAAATAATAAAATGTGAGTTATAAAATAGCTCACGCCAATTATTGATGTTTAAATAAATTACACATCTTAAATAATTCATCAAAATAGACCTTACTAATAATGAAAAATGGGTTTTAAATAACGAATGCAAATCTATATTTTAAATAGCTTGCATAAAATATACTTTTCAAATAACTGGCAAAATACATATTTTAAATCACTTACGCAAATATAATTCTTAAATAATCTGGGCAAAATCTGCATTTTAAATAACATACGCAATATATACGTTTTAACTAACTATAGTAAACATTTTCATTTTATATAACTTTAGAAAAGATGCATTTTAAATAATAGACGCTAAATATACCTTTAAATAACTTATAGCAAAACATTTTCATTTTCAATTAACTTGAGAAAAAGATGCGTTTTAAATAATATACGCAAATATATATTTTTAAATAACTTTATCAAAAGATTTTAAATAACTTGTTCGGGCATTATAAATATCGATTCACTCTATCACATATAATCCAGAAAAGTCTTGACTATATTCTTTAAATCGCAATACTCTGATATGATAAAAGAGATTACTTACTCCCCTCCCCCCGATAATTTATTAACACACAAGACTCCGTTCTGATAAAAACACAGCATAAATCAATTAACATGAACTCAAAACTATATAGATGACATAAGAATAAATTGCATAAACAATCAATAAGATTTATAATTTAGAAATGAATTTCTTGTACGGTTTTATAGAAACTAGATGTTTAGGATTATTTAAAATTATTAATGATCAAGCAAGAATTTGGAGAGTGTTCTAAGATTTAAACAAATTTAAGATAAACATTTTAAGATAAATATTTTAAATGAACATTTAGAAAATATAATTGATTATGTGATTTAGTTAGCTAGCTTTCATTTAGAATATGTTTTAGTTATGAGATTTAATATTTGTGAGAAAGGATTTACCGGCAAAGTCTCTTTTAAGGCATTGTTTCCATGTGCTTCTCACTATATTCAGTCAGGCTAGGCTTCTCTTAGGTTGTAGTCTGGATGTAGCTTCTGCAAATTTATCTCTGTGGCAGCTTTCCCCATTTTTCTGGTCAGGAACTCTCTGGTCTCTCAAATACAGCTTCTCTCTTACTGTGATGGGCATGGCGGAGGTTTTCTCTGATCGGTAGCCGCTCGTGGAAGAGCAAACGGCTGTCTCTTTGTCTTTAGCCAACAGTCATCTTTGGAGCAGCTTGGATGGTAGTTTTTTTTTTTAGATTTAGCTTTCTAAACGGCAGGAACAGTTTTCTTACTGAACTTCAGCTCTGTGGTCTTCGGAAATAATTTCGGCAGCAAATACAATTTTCACAGCAACAGCAAAAACTTAAGATGGATGATTATAGATGATGGAAGAGGTTAGGTTAGCGATTTGGTGGCTATTTGGGCCCCTTTTTATGCTATATTTTTGACAGTAGTAACCTCCTACTTTGAGTCATGCCACATCACGAGATGACTAGTTCCAACTAGCCTTTAACCGAATATCCAGTTAGTAAAAATATTAAGTATATCAAAATCTGGACTTGGTAAGACTCTATTGTTTTAATTGACGTCATGGTTAAAAGATATATTTTCAAGAGAATGGTCACAAGCAATTTGTAAAGATTTTTGTATAGATTTATGCCTGACTGAATATTATAATTGGTCTTGGTTATAATTTTTAAATAGGTCAAATTTTGGCCAAAGATTTATTTTTAGAACGAAGTGTTAAAACTGATAAAACTTTCTGCTTGTAATTTTAAGCAAACAAAAGAATTGAAAATTATCTAACTCGGAAATTAGTTAAAATGAATACTGACTTAAATAATTATTTAGAAAGAATATTGAAAAATAAGTAATATTATAAATTTAAACTTATTATGCTACTATATAGATAAATTTTAATTATACAGTTATGTTTATTTCAGTTTTAACAAATCTAATGGAATATGCTCGTATATAAATATTTGAGACTATAATTTTATATTTATAATTTTTAAGGACGATTATATACGCACATACTCGCAATATTATAAGCACAAAGTTTTTAAAATTTTAAGAAATACACGCCTACAACAAATATATACTATTATCGAAGATAATAGGTGAAACAGATGTAACTGTTTCAATATATATATATAAAAAACTAAAGGCCGGTATACATGTAACACTTGCATTAACATATATATATAAACTTAACTAAGAAATAAATAATTATCATCTATCTTTATTCATAAAGACCCAGTATACCGGTATGATTTGATTTACTATGTGGATATGGAAGAATTACATTTAATGCTAATATAATAGCTTATAGAACTAGAAGATCCCCCCTTTATATTACTTTAAATTACACATAAACTTTCCACAACGTAAGACTAATATAAATCTTTGGTTTTGAATGCTTTAATAAATGAATACTTTACATATTATTAAATATATATAAAGTCGGTGGTGGTTAGTGATTTCAAGAAAATAATATTAATTTAATTCATATAAATATATTTAAAATTTTTAGAAGTTAGTGCTATTATTTAATTAATCAAAAAAAAAAAAAAAACATTTCTAAGAAAACAGATTTTTGCTTAGTTTTTTCGAAAATAACATTATACAATAATTATCAGATTCTGATTTTATTTCCCCAGACTTGCAGGCACCCGCTATAATAAGAATAACAAATCTGTTTTAAAAAATACTAGATTGGTCACCCTCTGAAAAGTAAGGAAGGTTTTCTTTTATTAAAAGAGATAGCATTCTGGGGGAAATTATCGACATATAATTTAGTATATGAAAATATAAAATATAATAATGAAAATAAAGTATTGCCACATAGATGTGAAATTAAGAAATAATAATTGTTGAGGAGAGGTTTAATGTAGGAGAGATTACTGCTAAGTTATACCGAGAGAACAAGGTACAATTGACTAAAAAGGTAAGAATTTACAAATTAATTCATAATTAATATTAAATTTTACAAATAAGAGGCTTTACAAAATGTTTAAAGAAACAGATAGGTGAGAGTTAAAAATTATTCAAGGTAAATTTAAGAATCTAGCAGCACTTGAAATTATTACTTTAGTACAAACTTGGCTATTCTTTTGATGATTTTCAGATTCCCTCGGAGAACTAGATCTAGTTTGATGAGCATAGTTATTCAGGCAGGCAGTAAGTTCATTATTTAACAAACAGGCATATAATTATAGTCTATGAGTATCGGGATCCATGGGCACAGATTTCAGGGAAGGCCATCTCGAATGGGGAGAAAGGTGAAGTGGATTTACTCATGACACATTGAAATTAAACGACCGCAATTTATTTTGCAACTGCTCTCATTGACTGTCTTAGTTCCTCTGTCAAATTAATTCATAATTATCCCATGCCTTGGTATTTGTGGAATCCTTTCTTGATTGGTCATTGCTAATCATTTTCTTTAATCTAAATTCCAAAAGAATTTCTATACAAGCTTTTACCTATTGTGATGGAAGATGCCATTGTTAGATAGTATTCAAACTGAAATTAATTTGATAAAAAAATGTTTGTGACAAAAGTAAATCAATTAAGTTTAGTTTCTAATTTTGATTTTAGAGAAACTTTTAATTAAATTTATTTTAGAAGATTATACAAGATTATGTTTCTCACCTTTAATTAATTTTGACTAATTACAATCGCATCTTCCATATTGGATTTAAAATAAAAGTAGAGTTTAATAGCAAAAATAATTTAAAAACACAATTTTATAGAATGACCCTATAACAAACTTTTTCTAGTAATTATTTGCTCAGTATGTTTGTCTCTACAATATCTATGTATATGAGCTGCAATCAATAAATAATTACTATAACTTTTATAACATAAAAATGAAAAAATACAGAAAATATAATATATTTTGATATTATAGCTTGTTATAATTTATCCTCCGTTACCTATTGCGTATACGTATTTTTAAATGCTATATTTGTTAATTTTATTTTGTGTTTTTAAATTCAGATATCTATGCATATATCTTCGTTAATAAGTGTGTTAGTTAATAATAATAATAAAAAAAAAGGACAAAAAATGGGTTAGTGAACGGAATATATACGCAATAATAGGGTTTGAATTTAGCTTGGTAGCGAAAGATTTGATGTGGGCTGTGAAGCACAATCTGAATCTCAAATTCTGCTTCAATATATATATATATATATATTATAACCTACACTCCCAACACCACTCATATACATTACATGAGCGAAATGCCCAGGTGCCAGTTCTATTAATAAATAGAACAATATAACAAAATATATAATACAAATTATTACTGAGACTCTATATTTAAGTTTATGTTCAGCTCAGCTCAGTGGGAGGCTATAGGCAGTTTATAAGATATATGATAATAAATGAATAAAAGAAGAAATATTATAAAACATTTAATATAATGTAAATTCCTTTGTTAATTAATTGTATGATAAAGAATCATAATGTTTATTTGGTACAGTCTATTAAAATATACTTTAAACTTAATTTCTTACTTCATCCAAGTATAACACATATCAGCTTGCTATAATTATATTCTTAAACAATTCTATGACTTGGCATATCATAATCTAAACATCTACTTTAATGCCAATCAAGAAATAAACAATAAGATCTCAGGGAATTTTAACAAACACAGTTGAATTAATAAACTACATTGGCCCATAAGTTATAATTCTAAAGTATGAGAAAAATATAATGAAACAAATTGACTAAAATATTTTACTGTGTTTCAATAATAAGATAATGACAGAAATAGGGTATTTTAATCTCATATCATCATCTAACAAATATACTGACTTGGCAACCTTTCTAATATGTTTATCAAGTGGCAAATGTTCTTTTATAATGTTTGGATTAAGAAAAACAATATTGTCAGACACTAGCAAATTTAATATTATAACTCTAAAATAATATATCTATTTTGTAATAGATTTATGAAATGTGGAGATGTGGAAATGGAAACACGAATGTACACAAGAATAACTCAAGACACAGTTTTTAAGATTTGAAATAACAAAAACAAATCATTTATTACAATAAACAAGATAAATTTGGTTTAACATAATATTTACAATTGGACTATTTGTTTTACAGATTTTTAAATTATCAAATAGACTTTGAGCATCAGTTTGGGATTATCCCTACTATCAAAACAAATTAATAACAAAACTTAAATATCCTGACTTCGAACACATGCTTTGCCTACATGTTTCATCTACATGACAATAAATAAATAACATGTTATATTATTAGCACAAAAAAAATACTTTTGAGAGGATATTACTCTTGATTAACAAAATAAATCAAATTAATTATCTTTGGCTCTCAACAAAACAACCTTCTCTAATTGACTAAATAATCACTTTCAATTACGTATACCTTTTATGCATAGCAACAAATCATGTTTATTTTGATGATTTGATGATTTATAACCTTTATTTAAATAAATACACTGTATTTTAAAATATTTATTCCCGTTTTAATCTCAATATTTTACTTTATATTTAAATGAATGTAATGTATTTCAAAAAAAACATTTATTTCTCATTTTAATTTCAATAATTCTATACTTTATATACACAATATTATTTATATTATGCGTGTGTGTGCATGTTCAAGCAGCAATAATATAAAATAATCTTTTCTATAAACTCTCCATTCATTAAGAAAATATCATACAATTATTTTATTTCGAACAATGTCATAATTCATCAATAAAATAAGACACTAATATTACATCAACAATTACTCTAACAATTTATCTAGCCACATATTAATTAACACAAAGCTATATTTTCATGATTATACATACTATACATTATAAGGGAAATAATCTACATGAGGAGCAGATAAACTCTTATTGAACAATTCATCTGATTATAAATATAATGTTGGTGGAGAACATTTCTTCATCACCAAGAATCTAAGAAAAACGTCACATAACTTTCTAAGCATCATTTAATCATACTTCAACAATAACTCATCTACTTCTAAATACATTATTGATGGGGACTTATTCCTCATCACCAGGCTCTAAGAAAACATCACTTCAAAATATCATTTAATCATAAGCATATAATATCAACTAGGCTCTACTCATGGAAAATTATTAACATAGACTAAATAAGCAAATCTTTTATCCCTACAGTCATTATAATGCAATCAGATTTCTTTCCATTCTCATAGCTTTTCTAAATATTGAACATTAGAAATACACACTGGCAGATAAATACATACAGATAACATACCAATTCATTCAACTCAGTAGAATACGACAGTGTACAAAATTTATGCATAAAATATTCACAAACTGAACTTTATCAAACAAATATCATAATTGTGCAAAACAAACACACACCTGCGAATAAAAAGTATATATAATATCAACTCTAAATTACACACTAAGCAGGTAACATGATAATTAAATATTGCATTAAGGTATAACTTTTAATTTAATATTTATAATTATTATGAACAAACTTTCTTTCATATTTTGCAAACTACTTCTATTATAAGTTCGTTGATTTAAAACAAGAACAAAATTTTCACTTTGAGATAATAAAGTATACAAAATAAATGTAAACCTCTCTAGTAATATATTTTAAAAAATATTTCTTTCTTTTACCTTCGTAAAAGAACAATAAGACCTGTTTGAACACAATCAATTTTTATCAGCGTACTCCTCATTTGGATACGCTTCAGAGATGTTCTTGATGGTCAAAATACCCAAATTATAAATAAACATAATAATAAATAAAGCTTATCTACCTATCATATACATTAATTATGACAAGCAATAAAAAAAAATAAAGACACAAAGGTTATTAGTTTTATAACTTAAAATAAAAGTCCACTTGCAAATCTGGGTTCCAAATTTATGAAACAATATGGGACACTTACCAAACTGAATTTTAAATTAAAATAAACTGCTGTAGGATAACCAAACAAATGTAGTCATGCTTAAATAGGACTCAGCATCTTCAATGTTCATAACAAAGTTATTTAAGTTACTGTATCATACATAAGCAATCAATTTATCTTCTATTATGACGAGAATATAATAAATTCTGAACTACTGTTGGACAGGAATTATCTCACTTATTCCATTGTAGTTCTAGTTTGAATACATAATTATTTTTAGTAGTTTATTGAATAGCATTTAATAATACTTTGTTTTAATTTCCATCTTTATCGAAGAAAACAAAAATTACCCGCATTTCTATCCTTCAAATTGATTTAAACAGATATTTAATTTGAAGTAGATCACATTTATTTCATTCATTTACCATACATATTATTTCCAGAAATACCAGACAAACAAATACTGTCATCTCTTTATGATGAATTTAAACATGGCATGATTTATCAAATTATGCATATCCTTAAGTATATGTTTAATTCTCACAAAAACATAACATGGAAAATAGTGAAGAATTAAAATATATTCTGTAAAATAGTTCTGCATGCGTTTTCCAGATATATTAAAAAACACACGTTGGTCAATGATACAACAATAATATTCATGCAATTTATTCCTATTTAAAATGATAATTAAGTGAAGTAATGTAGACTGGACGTTATTAACATACACTTTTAAAAGAGCAATAGTTATGAAGATGGTTAATTCAATATGTTTAAACCAAGAAGAGTAAAGTAAACTGAGTACCTTTTTAAAACTTAGAACTGCATTCTGAAATTATCTATTTCCATAATATATTTCTTAATATCCTTTCGAAGTTTTACTCCAAAGTCTTTTTTTTTTAAATCAATTTGACTTCAGCAACTGATTTTAATTTCACAATAATCAGCCATTGTTTTTGGCTACAATTACATTACATAATATGCAAATTTTTCACTGGAGATCTTTGTTAAATAGCTCTCTTTAGCAAAGTTCATTTCCTTCCACTAGGTTACTCCCATGCTCCTCTTCTATCTCAGCTAATTACATATTCAAAAAAAAATCTTTTCAAAAAAAAAAACACTTTGATTTTTAGAATTAAAATCAAGATAAAAATAATAATAAAATAAATAGCTTTTACAAACTTGAAAGAAAAATGAATATTAATTAACTATTAAATAAAAATGATTAATAATTTATTTAATTTGTAAAATAATCTATTGATTCAACTATCTATTAATCATTGGAAAGAAATATATATTTGTTAAATTATTTAAGATAACTACTGTAATTTAAATGTTTTTTATTGTGCATGTACTATTGTTTGCTGTTATTAAAAGATGAAAATGAAATGAAAATGATGCGAAGTCATACATGCATGCACATGTACTACAACCTAAATATTAAACTATCTTAACTAAATATGATTAAAATGGCTATTAATTGTTGCCAAAAGGATAAGTATTAATGAATAAAGAATTTTAAAACCATTCAACTAATACTACAATAATGTAAAATAACTTTGCATCTTTCTGACAAAATGTATCAATTCCATAAATAAACAACCCCTCTTCCTTATATTAAATACCTCATTAACACTAATAATAATGAATACCTATCAAGTGGTCAATAAACTGCATAAGCCACCCAAATCCAAGCTTTAAACAATCTGCAGCAAAATTTTTTAAAATTCTAAGGCTATTTCATTTTTTTTTAAATGAAGAAAGATATTTTTAATTTTATGTAAAAGATTTATATTTTAAGTTTTTAGTTTTAACTTTTCTAAGTTGAATTTTCTCCCCTTCCAATTACTCTTTAAACTTTTATAGATTTTTTTTTTCAAATGAGATATAGTAATTCATTTATTTATGCACAGCTTAGTGATTTTATTATTTATTAATCAATTTTAAAACTTTTGTGTTCTTTACAAATTTTTTTTATTTATCTTAAAAATTGCAAACAGCAATTTCAATATAGTGCTGCTCATTGGCAGTATACTACCTTCCCACCATATGAATCCTTTACCTATAAATATCACACTTTAACTATATAAAAAGCCTCTGCTTCTTCCTCTAACACACAACCAGACCCAGTGATGACCAATCTACCACAAACTTCATCTCAACAATTACAACCAATTTTAACATAGCTGTATTATCCATGCTCTTTGACAATATTGACTCTATTCATGGCTCTCACACATAAACCACATCAAAAGCTTTACTCAGTCTTTATGTCTAACACAGAACCAGATTAATAATTGCAACGGTGCTTGTATTATAGATAAAATCGCCGTAGGATGGCACCATTTTCACGCTAAAACTATAAAATATGAACATTCACGGGCCGTTGATTTTAATAATTTTTCTGTGCTTTTTTGTAATACAAAAATAAAAACAAAACAAAATCGTCTTTTTTAAATATTATTTTTTATTAATGTATACAATTTAAATGATAATAATAAATGTAAAATAAAATCAACAAATTACAATTTGATTTGTGTTTTTTATATCGTATACTTTTTAAATTGTGTTACGGCTTTTTTTTTTTATCAATTTTCTATCAGATATTTTTTTGTGTTACAGCTTTTTTTTTATTATCAATTTTCTATCGGATATTTTTTTACTTGTATTACGACTTTTTTTGTTGTTGTTTAACTAAAAAATAATAATCGTAATAAAAGTAAAAGTTGTTACGGTTAGATTTAGGGTTAGTTTAGGGTTAGGTTTAGGGTTAGTTTTAGGGCTAGTGTTCTGTTTGTTTGTAATGCTAAAATAAAAAAATTAAAAATCGTAACCGTACTCTGACAGAAGAAAGAAACTCAAACTTTTTTAAACAACAACAAACACATACAAATGTCTTCTTTACTTATTAAACATGTTTATAATATTTGCTTAAATTAAATTTACAAAAAAACCTGTATATTTGAACTTTTCTTACTGGATATTTTTTTCATACCACTCTTTTTTACTTCAAAAATATACAGATGGTAGAATCTTCCTTGTCTTGTGGAATGTTAATAACAGTACATTACTTGACATGTTACCTAATTGCAACTCAATAAAAACATAGATATTTAACATTTTCCCAAATAAAAGTTCAATATAGTACATTGTAAAAAGTCTTATAATTATTGTTTTAAAAAATCTGAACATTTCAATAGTTTAAAAAAAATACAATGAAAACAACATTTCAATACAATTCAAATACAAACTCTCTCATCAAGCCGTAATTATTTTATAAATTGTGCGAATTCGGAAAATGTATTTGCTTCCATGCAACATACATGCTGTACTGCAATGTGATAGAGCAGCCTGCATTCTGTAGTGCAACAAAAAAGTTGTACTATTGAAAACATGGGTTCGAATGTGTCGGCCACGGAAACAGTATTTTAATGTGTTATGGCATGAAAAGCGTGACATAGAGTGGTGCCTTTAGCTAAAAGATGAATACCATTGCAACTATTTCTAACATAGCTGTACTATCCTCTCCCTCTGGAATACTCATTCCTACAAATGCACTAGAAAACAGTGAATCATGGTTAATGAAATTACCCAACTTTTGAAAGCAATCACAACATGCCTTCTACCCATAACCCTCAGCCCATGTACGCAATAAAACTAAGAGAAAAGTGAGCATCTCAAAAAATCAATTACACTAAAAAATCAAAAGTAACTACCATTGATCTCATACCAGTGACTTTCATTCTCATGGAGAATTGCCACACTACCACGGAAATCATTAGTTTCGAACCTGCATTATCCAGGTAACTCAATTATATATAAAACTAAATCTGGCTTGTATGACTGGATAAAACAATCCAGAGCATGAAAAACTTCTGCAAATTTGTGTAAATTAATAAATCAATTTTTATAT
The DNA here is from genome assembly GCA_028023455.1 of Epiperipatus broadwayi. Lineage (NCBI taxonomy): Eukaryota > Metazoa > Onychophora > Udeonychophora > Euonychophora > Peripatidae > Epiperipatus > Epiperipatus broadwayi. The sequence goes on from JAQFVV010006375.1 coordinate 273,297, forward strand.
GTGTAAACCTATAATTATGAACTGCCTAGGATAATCCACAATATGTAAAAAAATTTGTAATCTTGTGTAAATAAAAAAATCAACTTTTCAATATGTAAACCTACAACTATGAATTGCCTATGCAACCACAACAATCCAAGTTATGTAAAATCTTTGTAACTAATCCACAGCATGTAAATAGTCATGCAATGTTGTGTAAATCTATAAATCTATATTTATATACACAAATCTACACTCTGGATTGGCCATGTAACCACAGCAAGCCAAGGTATGTAAAAGTTTGTAACTTTCCAAGATAAATAAAGCTTATTCTTGAAATATAATAATAATAATAATAATAATAATAATAATAATAATAATAATAATAATAATAATAATAATAATAATAATAATAATGATGATGATGATGATGATGATGATGATGATGATGATGATGATGATGATAATAATAATAATAATAATAATAATAATAATAATAATAATAATAATAATAATAATAATAATAATAATAATAATAATAATATGTCATAAATATTAAATAAAAGTATTCATTATACTATATGTACCTTTAGATTGACTTTTGCCTATTTATCAAACTTATTATATTATATAATTTAACATATATCTTGCAAACATATTCTAAGAAAAAAACAAAATAAACTATATAACAGCAAAAATAACATAAATTATATAAAATATAACTTTAATGCTTAATTAGTATGTTTAATTTGTTTACTGTTTATTATCAAAGTAGACAAAAGCTTACAAATTTTATATTGCAAAAGATATAGTTTTCTTAATATCATTCATAATTTAAACCTGAGAACACATTTTTTAAAAAAATATGGATAAATAAATAACCATTATTTTATTTAAATAAATTAAAATCAGCACTAATAAAAATTATACTATTTATTTATTTTCCTTTAGTTAGAAAATCTTTTATGTAATAAACAAATTTTATCTAAATAAAACAAATTACCTGATAAACTTCTCTTTACTTATAAATAATGCTAAGTAAGTAATAATTCTGTGTTGGAAACCCACAATATTTACTATTTATAAATAATTTTTATACATCAACATTAATTTCCTATAAACAATATAAAATATCTCTATATTTTACAGCTCAAAAATCTTCTATAAGTTTCTGTGTACAGCAAGAATGAATATAATCCATCAGCATTCCATAAAATCTTTTTTATTTAATCTTTCAATGTAGCAGGATGACAAAATTATGACTTTTGACCAATTCACCCCCTGGTGATTTTTTTTATAAGTATTATACATTAAAATGCATGTAAAATGATATATTTTATTATATTAAATTTGAACTAAAAATTTTGTAGTAGAAGGCAGGAAATTAAAACTTTCCATCCTTACAATAAACATAAGCCCCACCCTGATATGTTCAGCCATTGTCTGTTGTCAAGGCTATAAAAAGTTGCACATTTTACAACATTATTTAAAGTAAATAGTTCCAATGACCAAAAAACTTGTTTATTTGTAAATTTATTATAGTTTTAGATATCTATTTTTAAATAATTTGCACTATATTTATTAGATAACAAGAAATATAAATTATTAATAACTTATTATGACTTGAAATACTTTATTTTTAAAAATGTAACATATTAGCAGTGAATTTAAGCATGACCTGAAGCAATTTACAAGTTTCATTTCTATGTAAGCAATCTATTTATACTTACAAGTATGAAAATATTACAATTTTGAAATAAATATTCAAAAATTTTAAACTTTTAAAGCATATTTCATTAGATATAAGAGAAATAAATAAATATTCATTTGGATATTTAAAAATAATAAGAATTAAGAAATATTTCATTGATTTTATAAACTGAAAATAATCTTTTTAGAAACAATGACATCTAAACTCTTTATTTTGTTTATGGTCTTATTTCTTTAATATTTACAGAAAAAAAATATGAAGATTTACAATTTACTTCAGTAATAAACAAAAATATTTATCAAATGAAGTCAGATTTATCATTTTAAGATAAGTAATAATCATTTCATCATATATTTTATGTTTATTTGTGAGACAAAAAAACTTTAGAAAATGAAGATCTTGAAATGGCTAACTATTGGTTTTACAATTTTAACCAATTATTAATTATTCAGCATTTTGCAATATCATTAAATACAAGCATTATTTATATAAATACAATAGTTATTTAATAACTTCCTCAGAATATCCTAGTAAATCCATATTGTAGTATCTGAATCAATTATTAGTAAGAGATAATGCTAAATATGAATCCATAGATTTTCAAAAAAATTGGAAGCCATTTACAGAGATGTTTGTATTATGTTTACCATATCTTATTCATTATTACATTTCTAAAGAAACTTCTCTATATATGTGCATTAACTTAGTGCTGTTTATCTAATGATTCAAAAAATAGTCTAATCTAAGATCAAGGCCTTAAATTGCATTCTCCCAATGATGTCATACTTATGTCATTATCCTAGATATATTATTTCTATGACATTTTCTTTTATTAACTTTATTTTTGTTTTGTTCTTTTTCAAACAAACTTTATAAAAATAGATATTACAATATGTTTTAAAAATAATAAAATATAATTTTACAAATGAACTACAAAATATATTTAAAATTATATTTAAATAAAATAGATATCTCTTCTTATTTATTTATTTTTATATACAATAATCAATATTTTAAATAACCATTGTAAGTAAATTACATATTTTAAATAATATATTAAATATGTAAAATTTATTTCAGTTGAATGATTCCAAAACATATAAAAGCATATATATATATATATATATGAATATTCCAAAACATATAAAAGCATATATATATATATATATATGCATACCTTATTTTTAACAATAATTTAATATCCTATTTGTTTAAGTTTCAAACTTATTTTTGAAATGTATGCAGAAAATAATATCAATGCATACTTTATTTTATTATAGACATTATATAAAACTATTTCTATCTTTTATTAATATATCCCTAAAATCATCCCAAAAATAAAAATAAATATGAACCTTAAAATTTTGACATGAGTTTAAATTAAAATAATAATTTTTCATACATTACTTGATCAAATATGTACAATCTTTTTGTATTATGATACATTATTTAAAATCTTTTTATTAAGAATGTAAGTTATTTTAATTGCTTGTAAATTAATTTAGAAAAATCTTAGAATTAAAATAAAAGAATAAAGTAACAAAATATTCATGTATATAACAATAATTTAAGTTAGAATGACACATTGCCTCTCACAATTTTTTTTACCTGATTTGAAATTTCAATATTTATTTAACAATAATAATCTGCAAAAGCTAATATCTATCTTTTCACTAAAATTTTACTTTAAATTCTTTCTTTATTTTAGTGTAAACATAAATAAATCCTTTTATTTATTTACATTTCACTATAATTTATCATTTATATGCTTTAAGTAAGTCTATATTATATATTTAACATCTATATGGGATCTTATTAACTGAGTAAATAAATTGCAAAATCTTTCAAATTTATATCTTTTCTTAGAAAACTATTAAATGTAAAATCTAACCAATTCTATATTTTATTAATTTACAATCCCATACCGCTGTAACTTACAATATATTTAAATACTAATTTGACACAACATCTATCTATTGGTAATTAATCAAAAAACAATAAATCAACACAAAACTTTTATTCATAAATAAATTAACTTATTTAAATCTATATATTGCTTATCAAATATATTAATTAAGAAAAAAAATCGTTTTACCTTTATTATAAAGCATTACAAGGTGTTAACACTTTTAAGCTTATTAGGTAAAACTTAGTAAACTATATACATATATCACTAATTTTATTTAACCCACTTTATTCACAATATTTTTTATCTAATATAAATCCCATTTATTATCATACTTTTTTACAATTATTAAATATTTAATACTAATCTCCTATCAAACCTTCAAAATGAGCTTCTGTGAATCAAGGTATCTATTTATAAGTTTTATCACATTTATCAACTGATAACTTATCTAAATACACTTATATTTTAGATACTTTATAGCCTATTGAAACTTTTTAAAATATAAATACTTTGAAGTACTATTTATTCTTGAATTCTTTATTTAAAACATCTTCTTAAACAATTAAAATTGTTTTAGAACTTTATATCTACTTTGTTTAAGTATGAACCATTAATATATAAATATTTTATTATTATACAAAAATTAGTATTTATTACTTATCTTGACTACACTTTTACTCTTTGTACTCTTTTCTATCTTTTATCAAATATAAACATCATAAAATTATTTTATAAGTGGTACCTTATATATTTCTTACACATTTATGCTTCAGTTTGTATAAAATACATTATTATTTGTTGGAAGTGCCATATGTGGCATTGAAAATACTTTCATCATCTTCCGAGAATTCTAAGAGAAATGCATTCTCACCTACTTTCTATTTTACTTGGAATGGTCCCGCATACCTGGTAATCTTCATCTTTGTATAATTATCACTTAAAAGAAATATTGAATGTTAATGTACTTATAAATTTATTCATTACAGAAAGGAAGTTAAAACAGCAATTTATTTATCAAATAATAAATATAAATTAATAACTTCACTAAACTCATTTATAAACAAACTATTTATCATTTAAAACAAAGAATACACAAAGTGACACTTATTTAAGTTCCTTTTCAACTTAAATACATATTTACAAAATGAATCCACTATCACATTATAATAACTCTTTATATTATAAATAATACTTTCAATTTTTTGTTATATCTCTATACCAAACAAAATTATTATTATTATTATTATTATTATTATTATTATTATTATTATTATTATTATTATTATTATTATTATTATTATTATTATTATTATTATTATTATTATTATTATTATTATTATTATTATTATTATTATTATTATTATTATTATTATTATTATTATTATTATTATTATTATTATTATTATTATTATTATTATTATTATTATTATTATTAACAAGTTCTGACTTGTGTTTGAGAATTGAGAGGTCCATGTGACTTCATTATTCCATCTTATTGGCTGTCATGTAAGCATGTTAAGGCGTATCTATTGAAAGTTTTAGCTTTCACATTATTATTATTATTACTACTACTACTACTACTACTACTACTACTACTGCCATTATTATTATTATTATTATTATTAAATAACATGAAAGCTAAACACCTTCAAACAGATACGCTTTAAAAATGCTTAAGTGACAGCCAATCAGATGGAATAATGGCATCACATGGGACTCTAAATTATATATTATCTGTTTACGCTTAAATTTAATATATTTACATTTATTAATATCATTTCATTAGATTTAAAAATATTTCTTCATTGTAAATCGGATGATTTCGCGTTAATTTATATATATAATATTTAGTGGATTAAATGTGAAGGTATTTAAGCTTCACACTCTCAGTTCAAAATGCTTTAGTCTGGCTTATTTAAATATAATTGAGGCATAGATTAAGATGGGTCCCATCTTTTTCTAATAGTTCTGGCTTGTGTTTTAGAATTTAGAGTCCCATGTGATGCCATTATTCCATCTGATTGGCTGTCACTTAAGCATTTTTAAAGCATATCTGTTTGAAGGTCTTTAGCTTTTACGTTATTATATAATATCTGTTTACGCTTAAATTTAATATATTATTATTATTGTTATTATTATTATTATTATTATTATTATTATTATTATTATTATTATTATTATGTTTCAATGATAAGCTTTATTTGTCTTAAAGGGTTACAAGAGTTTACATAGCTTGGATTGCTGTGTTTACATGGGCAATCCATAGTTTTAGGTTTACATATATAAAAATGGATTTATTGTTTTACACAGGATTACAGGAATTTTTACATGCTGTGTATTAGTTACATATTTTTACATAACTTGGATTGCTGTGGTTACATGGGGAATCCATAGATATAGGTTTACATATATAAAAGTTGATTTATTGATTTACATGAGATTACAAAAAAAATTGTCATGCTGTGGATTAGTTACAAGTTTTTTTACTTGGATTGGATTGCCATGGTTTTATCAGCAATCCATAGGTGTAGGTTTATGTATGTAAAAGTTTATTTATGCTGTGAATTAGTTAGAATGGTTTTACATAGCTTAGATTGCTGTAGTTACAAGGGTAGTCTGTAGTTGTGGTTTTACACATGTAAAAGTTGTTTTATTGGTTTACACAAGATTGCATAAATTTTACATGATCAGGACTACTGTATCTACAGATGCAATCCAAGTTTAGTATATATGTGGTTGAGTTGCCTTGGTAAAATAGATGAGATCTAGAAATTTCCATGGTAGTGTGGCAATCATCTGTGAAGTCTGGCCTGGTGTTGTGAAATCAATGTCAGTCTTTTTATTTTTTAGGGTATCTTCTTTGCATTACCAGGCTTTCTCTTGGTTTCATTGGCAATGTGGGTTGGGGAGGGTGTTGGTGTGGGTGGGAGGCATGGTGGGATTGTCATGTTTATTTTCTGGTGCATTTGAATGGATGAGTGTTGCAGAGGGGTGAGGTGGCACAGCTATGTTAGAATTGGTTGCAATTGTTAAGTTAGACTTTGTGGTAGGCTGGTCAGACTCTGGGTCTGTGTTCTAGAGGTCAGAGCTGAGTAAGGCTTTTGTTGAAGTTTAAGAATGAGATCCAGGTGTAGAGGGTCCTGATATCCAGAGGAAGCTGGTGGTACAGCTATGTTCAAACTGGTTGCAACTGTTGACTCTGCGTCTGGCTGTGTTAGAGTTGGTGGCCAAATAAGGCTTTATATATGATTTAAGTGTGCGATTCATGGCTAGTATCCAGGCAAATTCTAGGCAGGTAGTTAGGCTCAGCATTGCTATTAGGAGTGACACATTTTTGAAATTATCTCGATGATAGTTGAAGATTTGAACAGAAAATTGGAAATCAGTTATCAACTGATTGGAAATTGAAAAAAGTATATAGTTTTTTTTTTTCTAGCCTAAAGTTTTGACTACTTTATAAGTATAAACAGCCAGGCCTTGTTGACTCAATTGTGAGCAAATGAACTAATTGTTGAGAACTTGAAATCGAATTTTTATTACTAAACAGGGTTAGAGGTAGCTACAATAACATTAAAAATAAATGTATGCCCTACTGACCTTTGGACTTTAAAACTCTATGTTGGTATTATTGTGGGCAAACACTGGTCATGCAATGGCTTTTTAAAAAAAAATTACCGTTAGGTAACTTGATTTCAATTGGAAGTTTGAATAAAAAATGTAATAATCAACTGTTTAAAGGTATATTATTATCTTGAATTAGACTAAGATTGTGAATTCTTTTTAAGCATAAAAAACAAAGCTAGTTAACTTGTTTATTTAGTAAGTGAATTACTTGTGGGAAATCTGTAACTGATTTTTTTTTTCCAAAACAAAAATCTGACTTTGCAATTAATAAAATTAAAAATTGGCTTACGTTTGACTGAACTTTGGATTTTGAAACTCTGAGCTGACAATGTTGGCAGTAAGCATCTTGTCATGTGATTACTTTGTCTCCATATTGTTTTTCAAAATTATCGTTGGGTAACTTGATTTTAATTAAATTTTTGAATGAAAAATGCAATACAAAAGTTTTAAACAATTATCAACTCATTGGAAATTGAAAAGGTATATCAGGATAAAGTTTTTATCTTGCCAGGCTTAAATTTTGAGTACCTTTGGAAGATGAAAACTAGAGCATGCTGACTTGGTTGTGAACAAATGGACCTTTATTATTATTATTATTATTATTATTATTATTATTATTATTATTATTATTATTATTATTATTATTATTATTATTATTATTATTATTATTATTATTATTATTATTATTATTATTATTATTATTATTATTATTATTATTATTATTATTATTATTATTATTATTATTATTATTATTATTATTATTATTATTATTATTATTATTATTATTATTATAATAATAATATGATGATGATAATGATGATGTTTCAAAAGATACTTTATTAATTTCTTTGGTTTACATAGTTTCTATTACATTGTATTTACAATTTCATTTAGTAAAAGTTACAGTTTTGGTTTACATTTCTTTAAACATAAGCTTTTTCTTGTGGCAATTTTTAACTTGTTCCTTGTTCTATAGTTTATAAATAATGCAGTGACTTTAGTGTTCTCAATTGTCTTTGTTTTGCATTTCTCATAGTCTTGATTGTTCTTTTAACAGTGACCAAGTTGCAGCATATAAATCTGGTCTAATGATAGTTTTATCTCTATCTTTTATTTGTATTATTATTAATGAATATGGCCAGATGACATAGAGTATTTTTCCTCATTATAAAGCTGCATCTCATGCACCAAAGAGAATATAGGATGAATGTAGCTGCCCTGATATTTGGTATCACTCAGCTCTGATATGCATTAATAATCTGCTCCATTGTGGTATTTTTCCTTCTATATATGTTGCATGCCATTTGCCTTATTTTTGTCAAACCTTCACAGTTGTAAATTAGGTGTTCAGTTGTTTCTTTGGCTCTGTGGCATAGTCCACAAAATGTCCCTATACATCCTTTTATAGTGGAGAAAAAAAGGTTGTGGGCATATAGTTTTTTTGTTATCTATTCCTAATATCATCATCGTCATCATCATCATCATTATCATCATAATCATCATCATCATCATTATTATTATTATTACTATTATTATTAAATTCGTAATTATTTATGTTTTGTATTATTATCATATGTCAATAACCATATCTATACCAATGAAAAGTATTGTCAAAATCAATAAAATGAAAAACATAGATATCTTTCCAAAATGATATACTTTACAAGCATTATTAGATTTCTTGTTATTACTTATAGAATGAGATTAAATAAATTTTCTCATTACATTTTATTTACTTTCAAATATTTTCCACCGATCACGTTTTGCAATGTAAAAATCTCTTTCATGGTAATAAATTTATAATGCCTTATCTTCTAATAAAGTACATAAACTTATTTTATTATAACCTATATTTACTTCATTATGTGTATAATATTTATTTTGTTTTGAATAGATATCATATAAAAATAATTCTTGTTTACAATTGTAAATATGTGGCAATAATTGTCTTTGATAAATAGCTCAAAACTGTCTCACAATAAGCTAAATATTTATACTTTTTAGCATTTCTAATAAAATTATCTATCAATCAAAAGATTATTTTCTATGTAAGTCCTACTGCTTTTATTAGTTTCTATCACCTACTTTAGTAACTAATATAATAAATTTGGCATCTGAATCTGTTTTAGATTTCCCAAACTCAACTTTTAAATCATTATTGTTATTTTGAGATTCGTTGACTTTATTTTCAAACCTCTCTTGAGATTTATTTAATCTATCTTCAAACTTTTTTAATTCAATTTTTATCTGACTCCTTTAATTTGATGTCCAAATCATATTTAAATTCTACAAGGCTTGTATGTGAAGCATTAACTTCAATGTTAAACATAATAAATTTATTATCAAACTCAGTCATATATTCGTGAACTTTATTATTTGACTTATCTAACTTATTTCTCAAGTCATCAAATTTATTAGCAAATTTATTGCTTAACTCATAAAATTTATTATTGAAAGCAATTTTTGATTTTTCTAAATCAGATCTTAACTCTTTAGAATCAGCTTTTAACTCTTTCCATTTATTGAAAAGAATTTTAAAATATATTGACTGCTACTTTCTGGCTCTCCCACAGCTCAATATTAGTAACATTCATTACAAGTATGTTAGCTGACAATTATAAATATATCAATAAAATATAAAATATTAACACTATAATTTAAATGAATAAATAATTATTGTATACATAATTACATATTTTTACCAACATCTGCTCATGTCTACAATTACAGTCATCTCAGAATATATAAAATAAAGCAACATCTTAGAGTGCATAAGCAAATTTATTTTATCCCTATCACTCTGTGAAATGCCTCTAATTTCTTGCTTTATAGTCCAATAAAATATTTTATGTAATGCAAAATTTTAAAAGTCTAATCATTAAACTATTTAACATATTAAAATAAAATCATTTATCATTCATATCAAATCACTTGTTATTATTTAATACTTATTATTACTATTATTTTCAAAAATTTATACAAGCCAATCCACTAGATCTTAACTAATTAAATGTATTTTCATCACTACATTTTAATGCCCAGCATAAACAATAAAAAATAGTATTTTATGAATACGCAATAGAGGCTCTCATAATTTAATAACTTTAAAATGGAGTATAGATAAATAAATTTATTAAATTATGGTAAATAATTTACATTACAAAGAGTGGGTTAGTTGATTAGAACATTACCTTAAAATTCAATAATCAAGAATCTAAGGACCCAGGTTTGAATCCCATGCTAGTAATGTCACTGGTCAGGCCAGCAACACCTGAAGAAGAGAGAAGAAAATACCTCTTGAAACATTGTGCATATAACAACCTGTTTTCTGTGATATTACTAACAGTTAGTGCTTATACTAAACTGTTTTCTGTGATATTACTAACAGTTGAATGCATTTGGAATATTTAAATAAAATTAAACTTTTCTAAAGACATTCGACACACATATTAGATTATGGAAATAGTCTAATATAAAAATACAACTACATCCTTTAGATTATTAAATAATAATTTAAATAATTTAAAATTTTATATTATTAAAATTATTTATTTCACAAGTATGTTATTAATTTATAATATTATTTAACTATTTAGGAACTTCCTTAAAAACATTGTTATCAATTATAGTGCATATAAAGATGTGAATAAACAATAAATAGATGAATGTAATCATTTAATTATTAAGAGTCATGAAAAAACAGTTTAATTAAAAAAATATTAATATATGTAATAATAAGAATTAAAATAAATATAAAATTAAGATGCAAATAAAATATTCCTTGCTGAATATTTTTCATGAATTGATTACTATTTTTAATTATACTTATATTATTTTCAGGATATATCTAACATGTGCTGTAAAAAGTACATTAAAAAATACCAAAAAAGTAGTTCACATATTAGCACAAATATTGTTAAATAAATATGTAAAGTTATATTTTACAAAACTTTTGTTTGCTATTTTATTATCAAAATAAATATAATCTTATTAATTTACATTTCAGAAAGATATTTTATTATGCATGTTTATTACATATATAAACTTTCATTAATATCACACAAATAATTTTACATGATAACTTTTTTTAAAAAAATAAATGAAGAAACAAATAAATATACTTTTGTTTAAACAAATTAAAATTATCATTAAAAATATCATTGTTTTTATTTTATTTACTATTTACTTTAACCATTTTTTCTGTTAATTATATATGTTTCTCGTATACCTAGAAAACCAGTGCATTCTCAAAACATAAAGAACTTATATCACAATAAATTACATAGTAAACTTTTTTTTACTCTCAAGGAATACTCATCACATTGTGACTCCATAAAAAAAAAAACAATATTTATTGTATACAACAAACATTTTATAATTCATTTATACATTTTATATAAACACAGACAAAAATTATACAGTTTAAAATATTTTATATATATTTAATTGAAAATACCACAATGTATTCAGCTGTGTACATAGACAATATATGTAATCCATATTTATTCCAACTTATTAGCATTCTATTAAAATTCTCCATTTTAATGACCTATTTTTATTTTTAATAAAGTATTCAAAAATTAAAATCTTACAGTATTTAATACTGCTTCATTTTTCTAAGAGCAATAGGAGTTGTTAATTTCTTCAAAATATCATTACAAAGTATATTACAACACTTAACTCTGGTATAACTATTTATTACAATGAGATGATTATTTTTATCCAATGTTATTATATTTAGATTCTCAAAAGACTTGAAGTCTTTTGGTAGACATTTTACAGATTTAGCTCATGACATTCATTTTAAATTTTAAATAAAATTATTGTTATGTACACACACTCTTTTATGCAGTTTAGCTATGAGAGAGTTCAATCTAAGTTCAGAGACTTAAGTAGTTTTTATTCAATGATGTTATACTTATGTCACTATCCAGATAATGTGTCTACAGCATTCCATGTTGTAACCACTATTTTCACTCATTTCCATGGCTTTTATATTAACAATCAAATATATCCATTTGTCTACTCTGAAAGTTCTTTTTCAAACAAACCACCATTCCTTGATGTTAAAATACATTTTTAAAACTTTATAAAAATATTACAATATGTTTTAAAATAATAAAAATAAATACACTTTTACAAATTACAACACAAAAATACATTTTAAATTATATCTTAAATAAAATAGACATTTATTGTCTATTTTATAATGTAATCATTATTTTAAATGCCCATTTAAAATAAATTAAGTATTTTAAACAATGTTTTTTTAAATATGTATAATTTAATGCTGTCTAAACATGCCAACATACTTTAACCATAATTTAATATCTTGTTTGTTTATGTTTAAATATTATTTTTGAAATATAGGAAATAAAATGTTAACAAATAAATTTATTAATGCACACTTTATTTTATTATTGCTATCATATAAAACTTTAAATACTTTTATTAATGTATTGCTGTCGTAATATATATGTTATTACTTTTATTATATTATCCTAATAATAAAAAAAATATTAATCTTAAAATTTTCATGGAAGATAAAATAAAAATAATAAAATTTGGTACTTTTCTTGTTAAAAATATGAGTGGCCATTTTATAGTATAACGTGTTAATTAAAACTACCATTTAATAACAAGATAAACTATTTTAATTACTTCTAAATTAGTTTGGATAATTTTAGAATAACATTATAACAAATAAGTTAGCAAAATGTTTATGTAGATAACATCACCAAATGTAATAATGCTACAATATATGTACACACACAATTATATGATTAATGTTAGTTTACAATAACAAAATCTGCAAAACCGGATTTAAATCTTTCCAGAGAATAATAATTTTTTTTCATAATAGTTATTTTCAATTTTTTTTTAATATTCATTTTAATTCATCAATATAATTTAATCCATATGTGAAAATGGTATTTTTTCTTTAATAATTAACCTACAGGTACTTCATGATTATATTAAATAAAATATTTAAATGAGAAGAAGCAATTAATGTAATCATATCATATTCATATACAGAAGAAAAATCTATTTTTGTCTTCAATAATTTTCCTTCTCAATCTATTGCAAGCATATATGATATATTTTAAATGTTTTTTATATAAAATAGAATATCTTGATTCAACTTTATGAAAAGAATATAATGTAATCAATTGTAAGATGTTCTAATTATTTGCCAATTAAAGGATTTGTACATTCAAAGCCAAATATTTCTTTTTCTTATGTAGAAATTACCTGGATTTTGGACGTTATTAATTAGAAGTAATATTTTATGTAAATTCGAAACACTCCAACATTAAAATAATGGCAATGAATTATTGAACATGAAATAAATTCATGAATATTTCATAAATTATCACATAGAGGAAAAATATACTGATAAAAAAAACCATGGATTTTATTACCATGTATAAAAAATAAAGTGTGTAGCATGACCATTGGTTTTTTTTTCATTTTAATATTACATTTTATGTTAAACCCAAATACTGGTAGATCAGTTATTAATTATTAAAAAATGCTGTTGATAAAATTAACAAATGTAATGTTACATATAAAGTGGTGTCCCAATGCAGGTTCAGTTACATTGCTAAGTCAAAATGTGCATTGAAAAAGAGAATTCATGAATATGAATATTTATATAATAAATTGTGATGTTCAGTGGATAGGTTTTGTTTTGTATTTACGGAACATTTTGTTATTTGTAATAAAAGTTTTAGTTTTGATAGGATTTTTATTTTATAAATGGAAAATGATTTGTAGAAAAAAAAATCAAGGGGGCTATTTTATAAATATGACAGACAGATAATATAATTGTGTTAGCATATATAGGTATGAAAAGTTGGCCATTCATGTAGGAACATTAATATTACGTGACTTTGAGAGTTTATTTTTTAAATTTTTATTGTTAAATGCTACTAGTTTTACTATTTAAGTAAAAGATAATTGTAGTGAAGTTTAAAAGTTATAATTGCAATTGGAAAGTAATAATCCACTATTTGTTAGTCTTCTGGCAGAAATAAATTATGTTTACCTATTTAATGGGGTTTATTTAAAGTTTTTAAAATTAATAATTTCACTAATTATAATCAAGTTGCAATCTTTATTCTCTATATAAATATATTAGACCATGTATTAAGGTGGATTTTCAGCTTTATTGTTTAATGAAGTTTGCATTGACAGATTAAGATCATTGATTGTTATTGATATTGATATTGCTTATGTGTTAACTGTTTCCATATATGTATTTATATCGGTGTTTTCATGGATTACAGATTTATTTGTGTAAGATTTTAATTTAGATATTTCAATATTTTGACACTTGATCACACAAGCTCTCAACTAGGAAATGAACACTATATATATATATATATATAGTGAAGCAGTCGATTTCTAATCATCATCGAGCTTCATGCTTCACCATCTACACTAACCTCCTGTGGGGGCTGCAATTCAGACCTCACCATAAATATATGCAATTCAACCACACACTGTATGCATAACGATTACAGAAATTAATAAAATTAAAAATATTTACTATAGTAAAACAGTAGTGTGCGTGATGCATTATATATATATATATATGAACGATGTAATAATTCTATTAATATTTATTGCTGAAAATTAGACATTTTGTTAGATAAATTGTAAATATCTTTTTATATATTGGAATGTAACAACAAATAAAAATGGGGAAGGCTTGAAATACTGAAATTATCTTGATCTATAGTCAGAATAGTCAGACTGTTTTCATTAATTAAAATTATAAACCTTAATCAAAATTCTTTTATTGGTTATTTTCAAATCTTTAAAAATATATCAAATGGTATTTTGAGCCTTATCCGTTTTAAAATATTTTACTAATTAAATGTTTTTAAGAGATTACAGAGATAGCTGTGGGCAATGGAGATTGCATACTTGGTGGGATTAAAATGTGTATAAAAAGGGCATAGAACAAAAGGAGTTCAGTTTTTAGTCAGTTGAGTTGAGTGGAGTTTTGAGTTACTTTTCAAAGTGTTTCCAGTCCTAAAAAATTTTAAGAAGTCAAAGTTAGGTGCTATGAACTGTGAGTAGAAAAGAAGCACTTTTCTCCAGACCTCTTGAAAGTCTCTCTCCAGGATGCCGTCAAGTGCCATGTTCCATCTGACTAGCCTTACAAGATGACTGTGTAGTTGCCAACCTGATTGCCTGCCATCATGCTGCTATCCTTAGGTAACCTCACCTTATGTAGAGCTGCCTTCATAAGTCAATGCTTTTGTAATTTGTAATGTATAGTTCAACCTTCATATTTTAATTTATAAGCTTCTACTAATTTTGCTTTTAAACTCTCTCTCCGTAATCTTTTACTAAAATAATGTATTTTAACTTACCTTTCACGCTTAATTAACTTATATATATATATAACTGTGTGTGGCTCCATTAAGATTTTATGTATTTTGTTTAATGTATAGATATAATTTATTTTCTTTAATATGCCAAAAATTGCCAAATTCGTGAGTTTGAAAAAGGGGGAAATAATTGTTTAACTTGGAAAAAGGCTGGGCTTCATTTAAAACCTCTCAATAAAGTTTTGTTTATATTAAATAGGAATTTCTCACAAGTTTGGTTTCATTTTAAATTCATTATTCTTAAAGTCAATTAAAAACTTTTACTGTGGATGAATTCTGCTAAATGTACTGCTTTGATTTTGGCTTTAAAATTTTATTTTAAAAGATCATGAACCTTGATTAATATAATTAGTCCTTTCTTTCCCGCTGTTGTCTAAAGGGCTAGTGTAATCCATAATATGTTTATAGGAATCAAATTTAAATATAAATTTTATCAGTTTAATGCTATAGAAAAGAGTTATTATTTTATTACACTTTGTTAAATGACTCAGGATTGAAAACAGGTTATTGCACAAGAGGTTAGACCATTTCCAAACTTTAAATAATATTATAAAATTATATAAACGTTGCTGGCATACTTTTTCCTTTATTCTGATATTTTATCTTTTCCATTTCTCGATTGTTTTGTCATTAGGGACATCGGAAGCCTGAAGCTCCCATCCTACTTTTCAAAATCATTTGTAATTAGGGAAACTACTCCCTGTGGAACATGAGGCTTGCTGCGGATGACCATACATCCAGCTCTGGTTTTCAAACCCAGCCTTTCCATCGATATCGCTCCGCCAGAATGTGTAGGCATATCAAATCTAAGTTCATTTCAAATATTCTTTTAAGATGATAAAATATCCACAATTGCCATGAGGTCTTATTTCTTTATTGTATGCTAGTACCATTACTCTGCTCTTTAATTTGAAAACCGTCTATCTAACTTTAGTAAGTTGCAATGATGTGTTAAAGATAATGATTCATTTTATAAAAATACATTCAGTTCATTGAGTTAAACTGCTTTCTTTTAAAAACCGTTATCGATTCCCATAGACGTAAATCTAATTTATATTAATGATTGTATAACCTATTCTCACAAATGTAGCACATTGTTTGTTTCTTGTATAGTTATTTTAAAGATGCTATGTCCAAACAATGCCTATCAAACATGTATAATGATTTTAAGATTGAAAATAAATGATTGAGACCGTATATTTATATTTATTTGTCAAAATGATTAATGCTAAATTATAAGGTATCTTTCTGTAATCTGAATCTGTTCCAATCTTGTAGATTGTTTTGGGCATCCACAGTATTTTCTTAGTAAAAATTTATTAAATTGGCATATTAACTCCGCACAAGTTACAACACTTTCTATAAAATTATATTCATGAAATAATTAATAAAGAGGGTTTTATAAAAACAAATCCCAAGTTCGTTAATGTATAATGTCACCCCAAGCTTGAAACCATTTTTGTAATATATATATATATACACGCATTTGTTTAATATGTTATTAAATATATATTCATGTAAATCCTGGTTTGTTGTTTTTGAATTATTATTTTCTAGTTAATATATAGAACTATTTTCTTTAGATAATAGCTTAGCATTAATGAATAACTATAATAAATGTAATAACTGGGCTACTCTGATCTCGATCATCATCATCAGTCTGATCTTATGCTCTACCACTTTGATTCTGGACCCAGAATTAAAATAATTATACTATATCATCAGGATTGTTGTTCATTGGTTCAGAGATTTGAAGAATTGGAAAATAGGTTAGAATTCAGGATTGCTGCTGACCTGTGTATTTTGAGCATGATCGGATTCGAGTACTTTTGCTTAGGATTTGAATCTTATTAAGTGAGCATACTGTTTTGACCAGTACAATATATATATATATATTGGCATTTTAAATACTATAGAGTTTATTCCAGAGTTTTTTGTTTATATATGTATAAAAAATAAAATAAAATTATTAACACATCATTTTCTTGAGTTTGCAATAAGAATTCATATCAAATAAAACTTAAAAAACAATATTGAAGTATATTTGATTTAAGCATCATGTTTTAAATTAATCAAGATTTTAAAACATATTTATAATTTTTCTTTAAATTTTGGTAAAAATATATTTAATCCAGATAGTGTTTTAATGTGTAGTTATTTGATTTGGTTTAAACTAACTGTCAGACTATTTCTTAGAGTATGAGAAATAAAAACAAAGTTTATATCAAGAAAATTTAATTGCTTGTCATGTATTTCTCTTGTTTTTTTATATTCTATCTTGTTGCTGCTTTTTATAAACAGTAGTTCAAAGTAAACAGTTATAACAATTGGTGTTACACATAGGATCATAATAAAATTTAAGAAACACGACAATCAGTGTATATTGTCTACTGTTAAGTATAAACAATATCATAGGCAAAAACAAAAATTATTTCATATTTATTTTAATGTTATTTAAAATATTGTTTTATTATTATTTGCTTTAGTAGGATTTTCATTTAGTTTTAGCTATTTCATTAAAATTTTGTATAACAATATATATATATAATTTCACAGAGCATTAAAATAGTAATCGAATTTATATATAACAATACTACTGTACTTCATTCGTTTTAATTATAAATTATTTTAAACTTATATAATATTTATTTTTATAATCCCGCAAATGCAATTTTTTATGTTATTTTAAAAACCACGGTTTCTTATAAGAAATATTTTAATCAGCTTAAAACGTTTTCTATTAAAATTAAAGCTATAAAATTTATATTTATATACATTTATATTAATGAATTCATCAACAGCTTGCTTTTACTAATTAATTTATCATTAGATAAATCACTTTCGTGGTTAAATGGAAATAACTAAATAAAACTTTAAAATGTATTTTTTATAATTCAAATATTATTTAAAATTCCTACTTTTAAATAAAATTTCATTTTACACTATTCCAATTACAAAGTTAATTGCTTTGAAATTTACAAACTATATATATATATTGTTAATACTGTGCTACTTCACTGTAATCTCATCAAAGAACATCAATATAGATTTATATCTATTCATATAAAATATAATAATTATGAACTGAACTTCTAGTTTCCCGTAATGGCCCATAAGTGCAATATTTAAATGATCACCACCATCTTTCGTTTTATCTTTATCTAATGTTTCATAGAAAAGATGGTATAAATGATAAAATTGGTTTTGTTTTTCGTTTTAGCTTCAGAAACCTTTTTAAATTTGAATATGTCATACCAAACTCTCTGTATTGTTAACAGTTGGAGTCCATGGAATTTTCAAGCAAGAATGTTTTATTACAGTTTCACCACAATAAAGTAAGTAAGAATGAAAACAGAGTGTCCAATTTCATTACAACAAACCATTTTATTTTTTCATACCGATTATTAAAAAAAAAAAAAAAAAGTATTTTTTTTGTTTTTACTTCATTTTTTTTTTATGTAATATCTATTGGGAAAATGTAACTTTATATATATAACCAACATTAATACTCATACTGATAAATATTTAAAAGAATATTTCTTTTATTATTTTATATTTTTCTGTAATAAATATTTACATATTAATTTATAAATGTTAATGAAAAGAAAAAAACACAAAAAAAAAAAAAAACATTTTATTGTCATCCTCAATAAACACAATAAAAAATTTATTTACACTGAAGAGAAAACAGAATAGATAAACATATTACTCTCAAATAGTGACCAGCTTCAATGACATTAGTTATGCACTTGATAAGAATAAATTAATCTTGTAGAAACTTACAACAATCACTGAATATGATGTTTATGATACTGCTCTAATTAGAAGTCGTTGAATAGTTAAAATAATTCTTTTTAAAAACGATTTAATTAGTTGTATTTACATAATAATTATGCAAAATACTGAATGATTATCATAATATTGATATTTTCAATCTTAAATTTAATAATTCATTTTTAATTTTTTTCTGGAAGAGCTGCAGTCTTGCAGCACTTACGGACAAGCTGCCACTGACTTAATTTCTAAAGTTCTTTATTTTTTTATATATAAAAAAAGTAATCAAACAATTTTTATTTAATATAAAATTATTTTTAAAAAAATAAATAAAAGGAATGTACGTCAATAATGCAATATGCATCAATCTTCTATTATAAACTTACATGATAGTGTCCGTTTATAATTGGATTAGTTACATCAGTACAATTACATTCATGAAGAAAATATACATGAACATAAATATTTTTTAAATAAAAGCATAATTTATATACTTGTATCATATATATATATATATATAATTAAGAGCATGCTAATAGCTCTAACAAGCTTTTTTATTTATTTATGATAAATGCTACTACAAGAGAAGACATTCAAATCATTTTTATCTTGGATTGTCCCCATCCCCAGACCGGTTTCGACCTATGGGTCTTTTCAGTGAGGAGTTGGGACATTAGATTTAAAAAACCAACTCAAGCAAAGCATTTATCTAAAAGTTAATTGTTAGAAGAAGATCTGAAACTTTTA
The DNA here is from genome assembly GCA_028023455.1 of Epiperipatus broadwayi. Classification (NCBI taxonomy): domain Eukaryota; kingdom Metazoa; phylum Onychophora; class Udeonychophora; order Euonychophora; family Peripatidae; genus Epiperipatus; species Epiperipatus broadwayi. Next base: position 293,443 of record JAQFVV010006375.1, read on the forward strand.
GACATCTACATGTCTTTAAAGTCAGCTCTCCAACTGAAAAAATCATATGGGCCTGAACTTAAGTCAGATACTCCATATATTAGTAGGCTTAGCCATTTAATTTAGCCAAAGCCACAACAACAAAATAATAATAGTAATAATAACAAGTCAGATGTCACATGACTTATACATAGCTTGCACTTACAAATATGTAAAATTAAGAGCATGCTAATAGCTCTAAACAAGCTTGCTCTTAATTTTACATATTTGTAAGTGCAAGCTATATATAAGCCATGTGACATCTGACTTGTTATTATTACTATTATTATTTTGTTGTTGTGGCTTTGGCTAAATTAAATGGCTAAGCCTACTAATATATGGAGTATCTGGATTAAGTTCAGGCCCATATGATTTTTTCAGTTGGAGAGCTGACTTTAAAGACATGTAGATGTCTAAAAGTTTCAGATCTTCTTCTAACAATTAACTTTTAGATAAATGCTTTGCTTGAGTTGGTTTTTTAAATCTAATGTCCCAACTCTCACTGAAGAGACCCATAGGTCGAAACCGGTCTGGGGATGGGGAAAATCCAAGATAAAAATGATTTGAATGTCTTCTCTTGTAGTAGCATTTATCATAAATAAAAAAAAAGCTTGTTTAGGGCTATTAGCATGCTCTTAATTTTACATATTTGTAAGTGCAAGCTATATATAAGTCATGTGACATCTGACTTGTTATTACATATATATATATATATTGAAACAGACAGAGACGGAGAACCGATCTTCGTTTCAGGGGTTTTTTGTGGTATTCAACCACTGTTTGCCGCAGTGAGATTTTGTCAGTTTAATTTATATAAAATTAGTTATATATTCTATAGTTTATAAATAAATATGTAAAGTGATATAAATGTCCAAACCATGAAATAATATTTGTGTGTGCGTGGTTTGCGAATTTATATCATTTAATTTAAAGTTTCAGTGCGGGCGTATTTGTTTTAAATTTTAGTTTTAAAATTGTATAAAGTCATTTAAAAATACTGATCAAAAATCACATTCCGTTGATCAGTGTTTTTAATTAAAATCTAATTGCACAAATGTTCAGAGCAATTAAGTTGTATTCAAAATTAGTAAGGAATTTTGATATGTAATTACTGTATCGATTTAAAAATAGGATATTAAATTAAAAGATTGCTAAAAACAGATAATTGATTGTTGGTCAAGCTGCATCGCTAGAGGCTAGAGAAAGTAGGTGGGCCTAAACAAAAACAAGTCGGGAAGGTCAGCAGTGGCTATTTAAAAAAACGGACATTCTAACTTTTGTCGTGTTTGAGAGAGGTAGTCTCGAGACAACACAGCAGTTAATAATAATTCAAATATCTTATTAAGAAGTTTACCAGTGAATGAATGTTGATGGGCTAATTCCAGAGCTGTCTCTGCCCCCAATATGGATCCTCGTGCTGTTTGATCATGTTTCATATACTTCAGAATTTCCAACTTCCAATCTCAAAATTTATTGCCTTACAAATAACTTTCAAAAATGGCGCTCGTTGTCACAAACCAAGCTGGATGAAGAAAGAAGAGAACTTTGTTACACGAACTTTAACTTTCTTACGTGCTAATATTATCAATCAAGTAAATCATATGTAAGTTTTTATATCATTTATAATGCTATTATTTAACTGTCAGTAAATTTTCTTTTTTTTTTTTTTATCCTCCGCTCTAGTCTTTAGAAATCATTTATAAAATTGTAATTAATAGTAATAAGATTTCAACTGAATGCATTTATATTTTCTTATGTTGTTTATTTTGTGAACAAACATTGCTAATAGTAATATTTCCAACTATGTGTAAATTAGTGTGTAATAGTGATCAATTTAATTTTAAAAGTAATTTCATTTTCTGAATTAAATATTCGTTCACATTCGAGTTGATAAATGTTAAGTCACTTTATTAGTCTATGTTAAGTTGTTATAAAATTAAAATCTAAGGTTCAATATTAAATATATATATAATAGTTTCAAAGTGTTATCTTAATGTCATGTCTGATCTGAGAAATAACTCCTGTATAATTTGATAATGTCGCTACGCCTGTCAACCTGAAGGGTTAGGAGTCCCAGAGTAAGATTAACTAATTATTGTTTTTACCGTCAGTTTAATTTCGCTATGTTTTTATTGGGATAAGGATCTCAGCTGTGGCATAGAAACAGAAAATAGTTTCCAGGTTTTATATAATTTCTCTTAAAAAAATCCTTAAGTATTCGTCTTTCACGTCTGTGGAATCGTCCCTTCGCTGAAGTTAGGTCTCGCCATTCTACATTGGGGAATGAAAGCAGTTTTCTTTCCCGGTAATCTTCTTGGATACGGGTTTGAAATGATCCGGCTGGTTGTTGTGTCCCGGAACTACTTGGGGGCATTAAGCCTTGTCAAAGTACAAGCCGCCTGGTATTCCGTTAATGCACCGCAATTGATTACTGTAGGGCTCTTGAATCCAGGCATCCACCAGTTCATCTATCTTCCATGTTGTATTTATATAAAACCACCAGCACATCTATCCTTTATGTCGTATTTATATAAAACCACCTCCACTGTTCGTCAGTTGCTCGAGCCTATTCTAATAAAATAAGTTAATAAAAATCTTTAGATAAATATTTTTCCAGTGCTCTAATACTCTGATTCTTTTAACCACCCTCAATCCTTCAATCACACAGCTATTGGCATGAGTTTGTTCATTAAATAAAACGTTCACTAAAGACTAGTAGCCAAATACAAGAGGATTCATGGAAGACGCTCTTCCGATCTGTTAACATTATATTTATATGCTTTGTAATTTCATGTTGAACACTATATTTATCCACTTTCTATTTGTCTTATTTAATATTATATTTATATGCTTTATATTTTGCTTATTAAACACTTTATTTAATTAAATTTTTGTGTCCTCCACTTTATTACTCTCTAAGTCTATTTAGCCACTTACTGTCTGTATTGGCAACTTAAATATATACGTTACATGAATGACCGTTCCAATATCTATAGTCTAATAAACCTATATATATATATATCATTAACTGTAAGAATTTAGTCCATGTTCTAAGCTGAGCTAGAAAAGGGATAACCCCGTGCTGTTATAAAGTCATCATCGGTTGGTCATACCGGGGTTTGGGTTTGAATTTAGTTGGCGTTTTGGAATTTATTCTTAAACGTGGACTGGGTTTGAACTCGGGTACTGTGTATGAGTAAGCGTGGTGAATTTATACCGGTACAATATATAGTTAGAGATTGACAGATGTGTTTGCTGTCAATTGAAAGGAGGCGTTTGATTTCTCTTTAAAGCCTTAAAAGCACCAAATAGAATAAAGTTTTCACTATATATATGTTTTTATTCTTGCAGTTGTTATTGCTAACGAATTATGAATGTGTTAAATGAATATTGAAAAGGAGTAAACCAGTACGCACCAGCCAATGTGATAAATATTTTAGCTTTTTATCTGTCAATTAAAACCAAGAAGCATAGTGATTTTTCTTCCAGCTTCGTTATAGTTTTTAAGTAAACGTCAGTTTATAATGAAGACAGGATGAATGCCTGTGAATAATTTTTTAAATATTTACAATTGTAACAGACAAAACTAAATTATGGACTCTTTTCCCAAGATACATGTAAATTATCAGCAAAAAATAATAATTAGTAGCTGAAGACACATGATTCAAAAACACATGAATGTAGTCTCACTTTGCCATTGATAATCTTTTAATTATGTATTTATGGCTGCATATGACTTTCAAGTGAAGAACAAGTGCCTGAATTGGAAGAATAACTGTTTAATATTAAGTGGGAGATTACAGAATTTTGTGAAGTTAGAAAAAAATAGGAACATATAATTAATTTGAAAATGAAACATGTATTTTGCTGTAAATGCATAAGAATTGAAAACTGGAGTGTGATTTCCTGTAAATAAAAAGTAAAATAAAACCAACATTATAGAGATTAATAAAATATCAGATATAATTACAAAATGAGTTATTTTAACTTAATTGAAGTTACCAAATGCATATGATTCGCGTTTATACCCAAACAAGTTTTCATTGTGATAAATAAGAAAACGATTTTTATAAAGATATATAAATTGCTTTAGATTTCACTACTTTAAATTTGACAAGAAAGATTTTAATCCCAGAATTAAAAAAAACGATTGAAAAATAAAAGCATTTTCATAAATTTGGTAATGGTAATAGAATTGAGAGAAATTATGATATTGGTGGAATTTGCAGAAAAAAAATTGTATTATGCATGCTTCTTTTATTAAATTCTAAACAGAAGTGGATATAAAAATTAGTAAAATTTGCTAAAAAAGTTTACATTATGAATTCTTTTTTTGGATTAAAAACGAATTTAAAATATCGCAATAAACATATTCAAATGAGATATTGTAGAATTGATATATATATATATATATATATATATATATATATATATATATGCTAATAAAAAATAGGCATGCCAAGATTGTAAATTTTTTACTACATTGAACACTGAAACTGATCATGATTAGTGAGAGGTAAAATATCTGTTAGAGCAAAAAATGTGAGACCAAAATCAATATTATTTACGGCTTATATTCTTAAAAGTCAGAAATACCCCAAATGCATTTAAATTAGATCTGTTATTGATTATTTACAATATTGATCGACTTTGAAAATTATTCAAACTTAATTAATATCAATGAGTAGGTAATTAATACTTTATAAATATCTGTAACAAAGGTATTTTTTTAATAAAAAAGACATTTTACCAGTAAATTATCAACAAATACAAAATAAGGTATGAAATAAAAAGAATAGATATGGATTTTTTTAAAAAAATAATCCAATAAAAAGAAAGAAATACCTGGAGTTTTGTAAAATAATATAAAGAAGATTTAATAATGATGTAAGAAAATGTAACTGTGAATTAGCAAGAAAAATATAGAAAAGAATAGAAGTTCAGAAAAATAAAACATAATCTTGATATTAAAAGAAAAGTCATTTAAACTATAAATAGATATCATGGAACTTTAGCTAATAGGAGATATTACATCAATAAATGTGTTGAAGAGCTCTAAAAATATGTATATTTAATTTGTTTGTACTGAATGTTTTTATAAATAGAAGGATTTGAACTTAATATTTTTCAGTCTACATTCATACTCCACTCCATCTCAAGCAACTGACACATAATATCACACACATACAAAAAAATAAATGATCACCAATATAATATCTCATGCAGAACCAAGAGAATGAATATAGACTGAAAAATTCTAAGTCCAAATCTCTGTACTTAAAATGTATATTGTGACAAAAAAAACAACAACATATAACCACTATATTTATTACTTCTTGTAAATTGGAAAGCATGTGAAGTATAGAGATGAGGCACACAGTTAAATCTTTGAAAAAGAAAATTGTTGATAAAAATATATCACAAATATATAAATGACAAAAATAAACTAGATAATTGGAAATGTATAGTGATATTGAAAATGTGATAAAAATATTACAAATTACAAACCAATTATTCTTCTATCAGTTCCATATAATAAGTTTATCAAGATAACTACAAGTCTCATTATAAACTTTGGATTCATATTAAGTCAAAAAACAAGATGGATTAAGCAAGATGGATTAAGAAGTGAATAAAACATAGTGAATCAAAATTAAAAGAAGTTGTAAAAGGAAACAATAAAAATGATATGCCACTATGGTTTAAAATTTATATCTTACAAAAAGGCAGTTAATTCTTTAAATATTTTTATTATAGTTAGAGCTTTGGATTGTCAAAATACCTGTAATATATTATTATATTCTAAAAATATTTACAAAATGGCAGGAGAAGTGATTAGATTATATGATGATACTAAGAAGAATAACATTAATAAGGGTATAGGATAAAGTTATTTCCAAATAGAAATTTTACAGGAAATATTTTGCAAATTACTATAAAAAGATAAGTGATGATTTCTAGATTTTATTGCTAATGTGGTTAATTTTATAAATAATGCTTCATACCTTTAAGAAGTGTTTTGAGTTATCAGATAAAAATAAAAAAAAGTAGCACCAAAGATAATCGTTAAAAAATCTGATTTATTGTTCAATAAGTTTTTATTGATAATCATAAATTAGAACAAATTACCAATGTAAACATAATGGATATAATTAATCATTAAATTAAAACTGGAAGGAGTACTTTTAGTAGAAATAATATAATATAAAAAGAAATATATCTATATTTCTGAAAAAGAACGTTTTTAATAGATATGTTTTACCAATTTTTATATATGAAACTAAGACATTGAAGTTTAGCAGAAGAGCAGCAATACCATGACTTTAAACTATTCAACAATATATGGAGAAATGTATGCTGGAAATGAAAATGAATCAAAAGAAAATATTTAGATAAAAACATAAATGGGTATGATTGACAAAGAGCTGGATTAGACACATTGATAGAAGATATGAATAAATCAACAGTTAAAATCTTAATTAATTTCTGTCACAATGTATTACAGAAGTCCTAAATTTAACTATATGTAAAATTAATAGATTATGTAAAAAATATTTCTTTATCCAATGTGGACATGTGAATTTATGAATCAGAAAAATTAGAATAATTGACTACAGTTTTCATCCACTGTTTGAAATTGATGATAAATATATAAACAAAGTGCCCTCTTTCTAATTTTAAAAATTCAGTCCAAATAGTAACCAGTTGGTTGTTTTCTTAACAGTGATATAAGTTATTAATTGTTACTTTGTATTCCTAAAGTTACAATATATTATTTTATATTTTTCACAATTGTTTTTTTATTCTTAGATGATAATATGTTTAAATATTAGTCATTCCTCATTTATATGTGTATATTAAATAAGACTTTATATATACAATGTAGTATCTTTCTCTGTACTTCTATTTATATTGATAAAACTACATATATAGCATGGCAATATTTTGGTAAGCTGGTCTTTTTAAAAACCATAGACTGGCTTGAACTAACTATTTTTTAAACAAAACCATTAGTCTTCACTGAGGGAGCTAGAAATTTTCTTGAATATAAATATCTAAGCCAATTTAAGTTTATGCACCTTTCATTCAACAAATTATTTTTTCAAAAAGAAAATTGTTTTCACATAAATTGTTAAGTTCCCTTCCATAGCTGGCAATATGATATAAAAAGCATTTTTTCTGTTTAGTTCTATATATGTAATACAACATAATAATTTGGATGTATAAACTTAGATGCTAATCCATAAAAAATATAACAACAAAAAATAATAATGCTGGGATAAATAAAAAAATGCTGATCATCAATGCTTTGGACACTGAGTTCTGTTAATGTACTGGCCAATTATAAACTTAATTTCTAAATAAATAAGTAAAATGAAATGTACCGTATAGACATTAAAGGATATCTCCTTTGCACCAATGAGTATAATCATCAATTAAATGCCCATAAAAACTAAATATAACATTTTAAATAACAGACCATTATACATAAATCCAGCCCAAAGAATAAAAGCTCTATAACTGTTACTATGATCAAGAGATATAATACAAACACATAATATTCCAAAACTATTTTAGATTGAATACATTTACTGGAATAATTTTAACAATGAAGTATAAATTTATTAATAACAATACAATTAAAGTCTGTAGAATATGTCTATATGTATATATATTAAACCTTCCAAAAAGAAATCCACTATTATATTGTAATTTACATATATGTCCCAATAGATTTACAAAAAAAGTATATTTTATGAAAAGTAAAAATCAATTAAAAAAAATGGTAAAATATTTTATACAATAGGAGAAAGGTAGGTAACCATTAAGGAATGGAGTGTAAGTACCATAGTTCTCTATCAATGCATACCATTGGTTGAAATAGTTACAGTTTAATAACACCTTTAAATGATTTAAGGTGTTAAGTTCAAGCAAGAAATAAAGATCAGGAAACCAATGAGGAGACACAGAATGAATGAAAAAGCAAAGAGTTGATGGAACAGCAATTAAAGAAATCGGTTGAAAATCCATTTAGAAAACTCATGAGGTATAACCTCAGGTGTAACAAAACATATAGATGCATCAAAAGGGCCATTTTTTATTCTTTAAGTTTATTTTTTAAGTTTACTCTTTAAGATTATTCTCTAAGATTATTCTGAAATTGTTCTAATATTTTTCTAATATTAGTCTAAAAGTTATTCTAATATCTTCAGAGATTTGCCCATCATTATTGATCAATGAAATATATAGTCTAGAAGATATATTCATTACCCTGCTTAAAAAGAAAAGAAAGAGGAAACTATGTTAACTGTACCTGCAATCATGAGTGAGTAGTCATGTGTCATCTTCTCCATGGTCATCACTGAAGTTAACATCATAAGAAGTTCCACCAAAATGTAATCAATCCACATCCTACCAGTTTAATGCAAGCCTGAAAATCATAAATCTACTTACATGTCTACAGAAGTTTCAAAGATATCACTTTATTGCTGATAAAAATGTTTTAATTTATCAAAGGTCTAACTGTAACTTAATTGTAATTAATATAAATCATTCACTAATCTTAATATTGTTAATTATATATACCATACTTATTAATGTTAAATATGCTAGCTTAATTATTTAAACAATTTACACATCTATTATTTTTCAAATTTATTTATGTATATTATCTTGAATGATGGATGGAGAAATTTCAATTCATTAAATGTGTTCATGTTTTCTCTGCTTTTAAAATCCCAAGGAATGGATCATGCAGAGAAGATGCCAAGTTAAAACTTTTAAATTTAGAAGACACTAATAAGACATATAAAAATTGTTTTCTTAAATTTTCTCTTACACTCCCCCATCATGTTAAGAAAGGTTATATTTAATTTTTAAAATTGTATATGGAATAAACAAAAAGTGGCAAGCATATTCCTATTCAATTAAATTATAAATTATTTTTGTTATTTATTATATTGCTTTATGTATTTGTAACCTAACCTAAGCATTAGAAAATACTTTTATTAAAAATACTCATAATAAAATGATATACTGATTTAATTTAAATTGTTATTTCATGTATTTCTAGATTAATAATGCTCTTTTGATAAAAAAAAAAAGATTCTCTGTAATAAATTATTGCAATTGTGGTAATATCTATAATTCAATATTTACTATGTAAGAAGTAATATAAATAATGTTCTCATCAATGCCATATAATAGTTATGTAAAGTAAAACTGCAATTCACATGTCAGTTATGTGGTAAATAATTAATTGCACAATCAGCTTATTTCAGGAGTAAATAATTTCCCCCAAGATTTAAATATTATATAATTATTGTATTTTGGCTTTAAAATTATTAAAGTAATTATTGGAATGGATTTCTCTTATTCTTAAAATGAATTATACATGATTAACTGGAGATGCTAATGGTTTATAAATGTAAAACAAGTTTTTTAATGTTTATTCATGTGGGGAAAAATTTTAATAACTTGTTATTTTTTATGTAATCCATATAAAAAGAATATAAAAATACTTCTTTATGTTGTTATTTTAAAATATAAAAAGTTTATTATAAGATATATAAAATATCTATATATACAACAAAAAACATGAAAATAACAAATTTTCAATAAAAAAGCTTTTTTCGATACATATAATTTGTATCCTTTTCATTATGTCTACTCACCATTACCGTAAAACATACATATAGCGACATCTATTTATAATACAACCAACAAAAAACAATTATTATCATCAATTATTTCATGAATACATACAATACAATACAAAAAATATAAAATATATAAAAAATATATTCCTTCATTAATTATAGCATATTCATATATACTCAAAAACACACAAAACATTAAAATATTTTTTTATTTTTATTTTTTTTATTTTTTGTATTGTATTGTATGTATTCATGAAATAATTGATGATAATAATTGTTTTTTGTTGGTTGTATTATAAATAGATGTCGCTATATGTATGTTTTACGGTAATCATGAGTAGACATATTGAAAAGGATACAAATTATATGTATCGAAAAAAGCTTTTTTATTGAAAATTTGTTATTTTCATGTTTTTTGTTGTATATATAGATATTTTATATATCTTATAATAAACTTTTTATTTTTTATGTATATTCTTGCTCCTACCTCCATATTCATGTTAGAATGGTTGATGGTTGTATAGCTATTATTCTACAGCTTTATGTATTGTCTCTGTGGTTCATGCATCATTATGGTCAAACTGCATAAGGGCAGACCAGACTCCATATGCCTGGGTTCCTAATCAATAGATTAGCACTGGTCCAGGTTCTGCAGGTGCCAGAGAATCCTTGTGACCCCAAATCCTGGATTCAGCACATCTCCACTATCTCTACGGGTATGCATGCCTAGTTAAAAAGCAGATATACCTTGGTGGACAGGGACATCCACTCTTCCATGGTGAACCACATTATCAGATTACTAAATTGATCATCCTCACCTTACATGCCATTGAACCCACTCTCATAGGTAGTACCACAATTTCCCAATTAATGCTTATCTTTAGCATTTACTTATGCTCAAACCTGTACATAAGTGGTCCCATTAAATAAATATATTGTATGATCAAACCTGAAACGGGCTGATAGATTATACTTTCCATCATAAATGATATAGAGCACAGATCCTTATTGTAAGCTGCCACTACTTTCTATAATATCATGTAAAAGCCAGTAGATCATCTTAATATAATATTTTATAATCCATTGTCTTTATTATTTTAATTTTATAATAAAACTGATATGATTCTTGGTAAATAAGGGTACCTCTTTATTGCAAGTTGGAATTATTTATTAATTGTTATAAGGTGCCACTAAATAAATCAATTAATGGTAAATAAATGCACCCATAATGTTGTATATTGTAGATTGAATTAGATCAACAATGGAAAAATAATTGTGATAAGCCTTAAAGATGCTAGTGTGGAGTAAAGTTGTGATTTATGGAAAACTCTGAGAGAGTCTGTGTTTAAACCCTCAGTTATGTCACATTGTATCAAGAAAGGAAGCTGTGTGATGTCAAGGATGTTAATTAGGTGGTTGAGGTTAGGAAGCCTAGGTAGGAGTTTAAACTAGAAGCATAGGGGATAATCCCATGCCTGCTGGTTGAGAGTCCCTGCTTGGTCTTTCAGTCTGGTTGACTGATTATACAAAACTTGACCATTACAATATATATATATATATTGTAAATATCGATAAATCTATCTATATTTTAAAAATAATTTGTTGTTATTGAAAAAAAAATCTCTTTGATTTGATGTTTATATATATATGGAGTATTACTATCGTTTATGGTTATTAGTTATAGTTGTTTGGATATATTATTTTATTTATTAGTTAATGGTACATCGCTGTGAATTTTTAATTATTAAAGATAAATAAAGACATATAAATTGTTGATTATAAAAAAAAGATTATTTTATTTGTAGTGATTATTAAAAAAATGCAATATTATTATTTATGTATATATATATATATTTAAAGTTGTCAAATAAATTTTCGATTTAATATTTTTTTATATGGTTAATATTTTTTTTTAATGTTAATTGTTTAAAAGAAAACATATGTAACAATGGTTTTCAAAACAACATTTTCTAGCACGTGGAACAACAGCAACAACAAAAGAAGCCATTATTATTATTAAGATAGTGATTAAACAAACAGAAGGATAAAAATTTGTTGTACTTTGTTTCTTTGAAATTGCCATTCTTAAGAATAGTGGGATAAGATAAATTTCTGTAATAAATACATAAACAATGACTGGCTAAAATATATATATATATATATATTGCAGCCAAGGAGCTGCGCTGTTTCCTTTCATTTAATCCAAAACAGTTTCAAAATAAAAAACTAGCAAATTTCAACACATGAATTTCATCACGACTGAAGCTGAAATTTTATATAGCAATCTGGAATCTATAATGGTCAATCTAAAAATAATCTTAAGATAACTAAAATTAATTAATATATTGTATTCAACTTGTGAATTTTTTTTTTTTCAAGGAGAGAAATTTAAAAAAAATGAAGTATATATGTGCATTTGGAAACCAATAATTTTTTCTAACATGGTATTTCTTCAATTTAACTTTAGATAGAATGCATTCTAATATTAAACAAATAAAGGAATAAAACACTGGAATAAGTTGACTTTGAAAGAAGAATAAACAAGTTAAACTTTAAAACAAAAGGTAGTAAATAATTTTAGTATTATAAATGATATATATATTTTTGAGATCGATATTTTTTTTTATTTAATTATAAAAATAAAACGTTTTTTATAAAAATCATTCTATTCAATTCAAGCATCTTATTTTCTAAAAACAACAAATGTTTAACGAATGTTAAAGTTAATTCTTAGGTAATTAAAAATTTTAAAATATGGCGTATAGGTTTGGGTTGCAAATGAGTTGTTATATATATATATATTAATAAATGAAATTTATATTCGTAAATTTTATTAGAAAATTTTTTTATATTTATTTATCTATTTTCATTTTTTTTTAACTTCATATAATAATTTTTATGCAGAACTAAACAATAATTTATATATTTGCTGGATATAATATACTTTTATTTTTAATTATTTTTAATTTTGAATATTTAAAAAATATAAATATGGATTTGAGTTTATAAAAAGGCATACTTGTTGAGCACAAGCATGTCTTTATCTATTTAATATATATACTTATTGCAAGTATATATATATATATTATAACATTTTCCGTTTGCTAGGCCTCTACACGCAAATATAAACTGCGCGTGAGTTAATCAAGCTATGTCAAAAAAAGAAGAAAGTTGTATTTCTATCCTAAAAACACAGCTATATTTTCTGATCAACTCAGCCTAGTAATTGTTGAGGATTGTGCTATTGACAAAATCAGCTTTTAATTTATTTAGTCTGGGCACCAGAATTCCTAAGAATTTGCTGAAATCATCATATAACATCTCGCAAATATAAAAAAAATACTTTTAAATTAATCGGTATTACATCATACCGTAACGAGAATTATTTTTTTAAGATTATTATTTCTGGGCTTATTCAAACATATTGGCAAAGGTAAATTACATTTTTAAATCTTATTAAACTACTAATAGATTTAATAATAAAAAAATAATAACTACTATTAATAATGCACAAATGAAAATTGATATTAGAAATATTTTTATTCTAATAGACTAAAAAAATATTTGAAATAAATTACTTATCAAATTAATTAGAGAGAACACCACTCAGACGTGAATCAATTAATAAAAAACAATTTTACGATTACTGTTCATATCTAAATTTCTTCTAGAAATTTCCTTAAAAAATGAATGTCTCTTGTACAAGAAATTTAATGTCTCTATCGGGATTGTTTAAACATACTTTTACAAATTGTTTGAAAACGTTTAATTTGGTCACAATCAGGAGTAATGAAGCATTACTTACCGGTAAGTTTTGTGAATTCACTAGTAGATAACTATGCATAGTTTTTCGAAGTTGAATTGAGCTCACGGCCTTTGATTATTAGTTGAACTTGGTGCTAGTTCCATAGGCTAGTCGCATAAGCTTCTCTGGTGTCCATCGGTAATGATGTCAGCTAAAGCTCCTGTCTACTCTCGTATGAATAACTTTTTAATCATAGAGTGGTTTGGATTCTCTAATCCAAAACCAACCAAAAGAATATCAGCTAAACCAAGATGTTCTTCAAACTGATCTCTGCCTTTTATACTCTCTAGAGGCCCAGTTTTCTGACGTCTGCGCATATCTTTTGTTTGTCAAAATATCCGTTGATAATCTTATATATTCTTTACAAAATTTATGTTACAAAGTCTCTATTTTTTTCAGCATAATTCTGCCATCTTTAATTAGTTGAAATATTTTTACTTTCTCTTATCTAGATTGGTAATTTGTGTCATTTGTTCTCTCCAATTCTAACTTTTATTTCTAATTACATAAAAAAAAAAAAAACGAAAGAATAAATTAACTTTCATTGTACGTTATTTTTTTTAAAAAAAATTAGTGAAAAAAAAATCTAAATTTACTTTTATTTTTTAGCTTTTACCAAATGCCAATATATTTGCAACGTATATAAATAAATGTTACAATTTGCAACGTATATAAATAAATGTTACAATACCACCAGTGCCAGGAGAAGAGAATAAAATAGGGGTTTACACTAATTTTATTCTTAAGTTTTTGTAAATTCATATTCATGTTGTTGTTGTTTTTTGTAGCAGTAGCATGCTGATATATTCTGTAGACTCATTCAACAAGCGATGTTCAGCTTTAACGCCCACTTTTAGGTCTAACATGGCGGGAATGGAAAATATTTCAACATTCATCTGTGTCCTTTCTGCTTAAGTGTAATACTAATGATAAGAAGCCCAAGTTATAAGCACTAATGAGCATTGCTCATCATTTTGAGTCTTACAGGCTCACGGCAACTTGGTCCGCCTTCCCCTTTATTGGGATCCCTGCTAGAAATAGTCTGATGAGCATATAAAGGTGGTCTCATGTTAATATACTGTGTACTAGGACTCGGGGCTATGTTTTTTCCCTCTTCAGTAACCGCCTACCCGGTCAAATACTTGTGACTTATGTCTACATCAGCCACGATCGTGTTTTTTTTTTTTTAGACATATCAGAAAAAATATACATACATTTTTTTTTCTTTCTGGAAGTCATATTAAAAAAATATTTTTTATATTTTAATAATCAGGGTTTAATTAGTTAGTTAGTTTTTATAATTTTTTTAAAAAAATTACTAGTTATTTTCCGGCTGTGAGTTTCTTTGGGTCATCGTTGTAACGTTCTTTATCATTACAACTTATCTCAGGTTGTAGTTGTTAAATCGAAGCCCGAGTTGGGTCGCCATTATAACATTTTCCATTTTGCTAGGCCTCTACATGCTAATATAGACTGCGCGTGAGTTAACCAAGCTATGTCAAAAAAAGAAGAAAGTTGTATTTCTATCCTAAAAACACAGCTATATTTCCTGATCAACTCGGCCTAGTAATTGTTGAAAATTGTGCTATTGACAAAATCAGCTTTTAATTTATTTAGTCTGGGCACCAGAATTCCTAAGAATTCACTGAAATCATCATATAACATCTTGCAAATATAAAAAAAATACTTTTAAACTAATCGGTATTACATCATACCGTATCGAGAATTATTTTTTTAAGATTATTGTTCCTGGGCTTATTATATTGGCAAAGGTAAATTACATTTTTAAATCTTATTAAACTACTAATAGATTTAATAATAAAAAAATAATAACTACTATTAATAATGCACAAATGAAAATTGGTATTAGAAATATTTATTAGAAATATTTTTATTCTAATAGACTAAAAAAATATTTGAAATAAATTACTTATCAAGTTAATTAGAGAGAACACCACTCAGACGTGAATCAATTAATAAAAAACAATTTTATGATTACTGTTCATATCTAAATTTCTTCTAGAAATTTCCTTAAAAAATGAATGTCTCTTGTACAAGAAATTTAATGTCTCTATCGGGATTGTTTAAACATACTTTTACAAATTGTTTGAAAACGTTTAATTTGGTCACAATCAGGAGTAATGAAGCATTACTTACCGGTAAGTTTTGTGAATTCAGTAGTAGATAACTATGCATAGTTTTTCGAAGTTGAATTGAGCTCATGGCCTTTGATTATTAGTTGATCTTGGTGCTGGTTCCATAGGCTAGTTACGTAAGCTTCTCTGGTGTTCATCGGTAATGATGTCAGCTAAAGCTCCGGTCTACTCTCGTATGAATAACTTTTTCATCATAGAGTGGTCTGGATTCTCTAATCCAAAACCAACCAAAAGAATATCAGCTAAACCAAGATGTTCTTCAAACTGATCTCTGCCTTTTATACTCTCTAGAGGCCCAGTTTTCCGACTTCTGTGCATATCTTTTGTTTGTCAAAATATCCGTTGATAATCTTATATATTCTTTACAAAATTTATGTTACAAAGTCTCTATTTTTTTCAGCATAATTCTGCCATCTTTAATTAGTTGAAATATTTTTACTTTCTCTTATCTAGATTGGTAATTTGTGTCTTTTGTTCTCTCCAATTCTAACTTTTATTTCTAATTACATAAAAAAAAACGAAAGAATAATTTAACTTTCATTGTACGTTATTTTTTAAAAAAAAAAATAGTCAAAAAACAATCTAAATTTACTTTTATTTTTTAGCTTTTACCAAATGCCAATATATTTGCAATGTATATAAAGAAATGTTACAATTTGCAATGTATATAAATAAACGTTACAATATGTATATATATATATTTGTATTTGGGTTTGTATTTAAACTTATTTAAAACATTGATACTACCTAAAATTAAACCATAATTTAGAAATAAAGGATGTACTATTTGTTTTATAAGTAATGCCTTTGTAATTTATTTGAAAAAGTATTAATATTTTATTCTTATTTTTCTTTTAGTGCCAGAGTCATTATGAAATTAATTGAATTCACAATTTAATAGAGGATAACTTCATATTTCACTTATTATTTAGTCTTTAAGTTACTTACACATATTCATTGATATGTTTAGATATACATAAATTTACTTATTGGATGTGTATATTGAATTTAATAGAATTCCATTTGTTTCTGATATATATTTGATTAGTTAGTCATATCAATCTTGAAAATAAATTATAATGATAGATCTCATTGCTCTGTATGATTTTAGATTTACTTCATGTATAGCTAGTTGGAAGGGCATATAAATAATTTATTTAAATATAACTGGGATAATTTTATCTTTCTTCATTTAAATTATACAATTTATTATATTAGGCTTTCTCAACAATTGGATTCATTTAGATTACATATATTCCATTCCATTTATCATCCAATGTTTGAAGCATTATTTTCTTCTCATATATTGACGTTCCATTACATTTGATGTGTAATATATTTATATGATACTGAAACAGTAAGGTCTGCTTTGCAGATCTTCATTTCACCTTTTTTCACCAATTTCCTACCCTCATACCTTTGTTTGAACTCCAATCTATCGTAGTGCATCTGCAATATGCTTATATACAAAAAATCCTGCCTAATTTTAAACCATGAGTACAATGCTCGTATTATATATATAACTCATTCCCAAATAAAATAAAAGATTATAGATTATGTATATGTTCACATAATTTTGATGTATTAAAAAGTAGGTTATATAAGTCGTAATTGTGCACACACTATGATATGCATTTTAAAACATATCAAAATTATAAATTGTTAAAGTTATTTTGTTTGAATCTACTTAGAAATATATTACCATCGTAATATATTTTGATTTAAAATAAAACTCATTTAGTAAATATTCGTTTAGTAAATAGATTCAAATATTGCAATTTAAAAGTAAAATAATTTTCATTTGATTTAATAAAAGTCATCCCAAATATTTCTCTTAAAATAAATGAGGGACAATAGTTTAATTAGTTAATGCTATATAAGTTTATCTAAAAACAGCAGCTGTCCACTTAAGGTTTTCTTTAATTAGTAAAAGTTGTTTTTAATTAAATCTAGTTTGTAATTCGAATGTCGACAGGGAAATTAACAAAAGAAATTAATTAATGTTGAATTCCTTTAGACATTCATATGGATTTAATTACAGCTGATAAGTCTGATATATTTTGTAACACTCCAGGGCAGTTCTATTGTTAAATTCTACTATAAAAAGGAGGGTTTTCTTTTGTTCTCCATTCTTCTAATGTTTCTAAGAGAAATCATTCTGAGTTCTATTCCAATAATTTGCTAACTTTGATATGACAGAGTAGAGGTGTCAAGTTGGCTATGCCCCTTTGGAATAGCTGGCCACTGCTCCAGACCATCAGAAGCTATCACATAAGGAACCCCGGAACTGATGCCGCTGCCAAAAATATGAACATTTCCAGATTTTTCTGTTAAATTATATAAAAACCTGCTGACCATCAATCTACCTAAAATGCTTCTCCAGAGGTAACCCTAAATTAACCCAAAAGCTCTTGTGATAACTAACATGCTATAGCTATTTAAAATTGTTTTTCTTATATTTCACATAACTTCATTATGTATTTCTTTAATGTGTTTAAATATACTCAACATTTTGCTCTTTGTCCTTGGGTTAATATTTTCTATTGATTAAGCTTTTTGTTATTTTATTATGATAATGTGTCAGAATCATCTTTGACCGAGTGAATAATTCCCTTTGATGAAAATAAGACGCTTCTATGAAGGCATATTTTAAATTTCTAAATAATTTTCCAATTTTATTATAATTTCCAATCACTCGTTCGAGGGTGATTCTTTTCTTTAATATCTAATATAATCACATAGTTTAAAATTGACATCTTATTGATTTTATTCTAATATGAGAGTATGTGTGAGGTCAATGGTTAAATGTGTCCTCTAATGCATTATTATGTATATAAATCTATACTTAATTTTCAAACCCGCAAGCATGCATTTTCCTATTTTAATTACCATGTTCTACTTTAATTACAAAGTTCATCATTGAAATCGAGGATGTGCAGACCCTTTTAAATGAATTTCGGGGGATTTGATTGGGCATTTCTTTTAATCCAAGTAAAACCCATTCAGTATGTTTTATATACACTAGTCTCATATTGCTGGCAAGTGAATTGGTTGTTGAGACCACTTTGTTTTACTTTTCCAAGGATTCTTTACATCGCCAAGTCCATTATTTTCGCTTATTGCTGTTTCCAGGCAGAGTGTGTCCATAAATGACACACCTGGGAATTAAATGCAATCATCACCCAGTTGCTAAGTTTTGGCTGTTCATAAACTACTTTCCTACAGGTTAGTGGCAAGATGCCCTCCGTAATCATTCGAAATATTCCATTATTGTTTTATTTTATATTTATTTTACAAAGCATCCGTGACTTAAATGTGTCACACCCTCCAACTTTAATAAATTCATTATCTGCAATACTGACCTCCCAATGTAACATTATTATTATTATCGAATAAATGCTTTGATCACATTCCCACTTTGTTGCTTAGTAAGCTTTTGTCCATGTTATTCTCGAAATCAATAAATATTTTAGAACACTTAATTTTCAAATATTTTCTTAAACTTGTATAACTGCTCAATGCACCTCACACATGTTCCTATCTCTTCAAGCACATTATCTTAATGCTATTAGCCCTAGGAATATAATATATCACTTTGCGTTAAAACCTTTTTTTCATTTATTGGAATATAATGCCAACAATTATTTAATACGTGTCCCTGTCTCATATAAGCAGACAGTGGCATTATATATATAATTTATATAGATAAATTTTGTGAAATTATTTAAAACTAAATTTGATATCTTATTTTATTGATTCCTATCACTGTCTCGGTCTATATATATATATTTTCTGCATTTCTTTTGTAAATCCATAGATGTTAATTAGCCACCCAAGCTTCTTTTAGTACAGAGTCTTTTGTTTCTTCCTGACCACCAGGCACCAGTCAAAGATTATACTAGTAGTGGCATCAGATGCGTTATCATGTAGATGGCGCTGTGAAATTTGGACTTTAGATTTGAACTTAGTATATCTAGAACGCAACCCCTCCTAGAATGTTCAGTTTTGTGTCTGGGGTTTGAATTCTGCAGTGTGTTAGTGAGATAGACGATTCTGACTGTTAAATAGTATTTTTTTCCGGGTCCATGGCTTGCCCAAACATGGGGCCTCGAATATTTAAACACCCACATCCCTGTACATCTTAATTATTTAAAACACCCACATCCCTGTAGCTTAATGTTAGCATTTTGTTTCATATTTAATCACTTAAATCCTTTATATTTTGATATATATAATATTTCCAAAATTATATATTACCTATTTGCGTATATATTTCATGTTTTGTTTGACTCGGGCATTCAATTACTTATACTGTATAATCTAAACTTGTCCAAACTTACTATAGTGTGATATGAGCCATCTGTATTTATCTGTATTTATTGTTTCACTTAAGTCACACTATATACGCATGGCATGAATTACTCAAATATTGTCCCAAGTGAATATTGTGACAATCTATGAATATTTCAAATATTGTATTTTTCTCTCAAAATAAAGTTTTATCGGCTCAATGTGCAAGATAGCATAATAATAATTTTGTATGGTAATGACCTAGATATGTAATAGGCTATTGTATGGAATTCAGAAATGTAAAATAAAAAAAAATTGTAATCAATACAAATGTGAATGTTTAACGAGTGCCCGTAGTTAAATGGAATAGTTATTAAAATTAATTTTGGGAAGCTAACAGTCTATGGATCCTTATAACTGGTGATATGGCACCCAAGGGTAATTTCATTAAACAGAGTTACTTCAAAAATAAATTTTGTCACTAGGCTAAATTCTTTTGTATAATTTGTTTTTTTTTCCAACGTGTGTAAATTTTTCTTAAACCAAATAATGAGACGTGAATCGGATCAATGATTATGTAAATAAATATATATGTTTGCAAATCTTAAATTAGAGGGAACGAAATAATTATATCTGGATCTAGCAAATGTTTATATATATAAATAAAGTTGCTTGAGTTTAAAAATATATTTTAGCAAAACAATTTGACAGGTAGAATTTAAGAGATTTATATATATATGGGTAGTTAAAAATATATATGTTGGCAGCAGATTTAAACAAGAAATTTTTGCAGTAATAAAAGGGTAGTAGTCAGGGTTTTTAGTGATAAACATAAAAGCAGTAATTAGGCCAACAGAACCAAGAGGGAGATAGCCTATTAATAAAATTTGAAATCAAACATAAAAAAATTTTGTGTTTAGGATAATATAGTTAGCAGTAAAATAAAAATAAAAGTCATCATCATCATCGATCATGCTAATATCCAAGGCCATGGAAAATACGGATACTAATGAGATCCAATTCTGGAATCTTATAGAGATGTGGGAGCAAAGTGAAGAAAGAGCGAAACGATGGGAAGAAAAACAAATCCGAAGGAGAGCTGAGGAATGTAAAGAGTTGGCCAAACTCATCCATGAATTGGCACAAGTGAGAGAGGAACAGAAAGCCCTCTGACTTGCATTTGAAAAATGCTGCACGAAGAACGATAAAAGGATCATTAAACCAAAAAAAGATGAAACAGACCTGAACTCGGTAGGATCATTGACAGATGAATCCCTGAACCAGAAAATAGAGACAAATCATTCCGCAAAGAAGACTGATACACCAGACTTAGGAGATCAAACCCAGAAAACCAAGCTCAATATTAAAATATTTCATGAAGTTAAAGAATGTCCCAAACTTTATTTGGAAAAAGTACTTCCATTAAATGATATCCGAGACTTAGGACATCAAACCCAGCTAACCAAGCAGAATATTAAAATATTTCATGAAGTAAAAAAATGTCCCAAACTATATTTAGACAGGATATTACCAGCCAATGAGGTACGGGACCTAGGGATTCAATCCCAGCTAACCATGTTTACCACCAACATCAAAGTACTTAAAAAAAAACAGGAAAATATCCCACCTGATATAGCAAGAATGTATAGAATAAAGGAAATAGTGAAAACAATGATGGCACTGGGTTTCAGCCATGGGCCAAGGGCCACCCGATAAAGCAAATAATTGTGAAAGCCTAAAGCTACAGTTATTAACAACAACTCTGTATTTCAGTCCCTGGGCTAAAGAATGGCTAGACAAGGTAAAGAGGCCTGATAATCTGAGACTGCAGTCATTAAATTATAAAAGCAGTTATTACCCACCAGACCCAAGATTATAGTATTTTTTTTAAAAACAACAACAACAAAAAAAGAAATGGACATGTCACAGGATAATATAAAAAGGAGATCGGATATAAACAATGTTAATCTATTAGATTTGTTAAATAAAATTTTGTTGAAGGGGAGGAAGGAGATAATAGAAAATGTTCGCTAGATGGTAGATTTATTAATATGATCTGGGTATATAATTCAGTTTTGTTTCTTCATTATATTTATATCCTGTACATTAGGGGTTAACTTGTAAAATTTTGTTTATGCAGGCTTCATAGAGGGACACCTGTTGTAAGATCTTTTTTTTTAACAATTTTTTTTATTCCGTCACTAAGGGAATGTGAAACAGTAAGGTCTGCTTTGCAGATCTTTGTTTCACCTTTTCTCACCTATTTCCTACCCTCATACCTTAGTTTGAACTCCAATCTATCGTAGTGCATCTGCATATATGCTAATATACTGAAAATCCTGTCTAATTTTAAACCACGAGTACAATGCTGGTATTATATATATATAACTCATTCCCAAATAAAATAAAAGATTATAGATTATGTATATGTTCACATAATTTTGATTTATTAAAAAGTAGGATATATAAGTCGGAATTGAGCATACACTACGATATGCATTTTAAAACATATCAAAATTATAAATTGTTAAAGTTATTTTGTTTGAATCTATTTACAAATATATTACCGCCGTAATATATTTTGATTTAAAATAAAACTCATTTAGTAAATATTCGTTTAGTAAATAGATTCAAATATTGTAATTTAAAAGTAAAATAATTTTCGTTTGATTTAATAAAAGTCATCCCAAATATTTCTCTTAAAATAAATGAGGGACAATAGTTTAATTAGTTAATGCTATATAAGTTTATCTAAAAACAGCAGCTGTCCACACAAGGTTTTTTTTAATTAGTAAAAGTAATTTTTAATTAAATCTAGCTTGTAATTCGAATGTTGACAGGGAAATTAACAAAAGAAATTAATTAATGTTGAATTCCTTTAGACATTCGGATGGATTTAATTACAGCTGATAATTCTGATATATTTTGTAATGCTCCAGGGCAGTTCTATTGTTAAATTCTACTATAAAAAGGAGGGTTTTCTTTTGTTGTCCATTCTTCTAATGTTTCTAAGAGAAATCATTCTGAGTTCTATTCTAATAATTTACTAACCTTGACATGACAGAGTAGACGTGTCAAGATGGCTATGTCTTCTTGGAATAGCCAGCTGCTGCTCCAGACCATCAGAAGCTATCACATAAGGAACCCTGGAATGGCTGCCACTGCCAAAAATATGAACATTTCCAGATTTTGCTGTTAAATTATATAAAAACCTGCTGACCATCAATCTACCTAAAATGCTTCTCTAGAGGTAACCCTAAATTAACCCAAGAGCTCTTGTGATAACTAACATGCTATAGCTATTTAAAATTGTTTTTCTTATATTTCACATAACTTCATTATGTATTTCTTTAACGTGTTTAAATATACTCAACATTTTGCTCTCTATCCTTGGGTTAATATTTTCTATTGATTAAGCTTTCTGTTATTTTATTATGATAATGTGTCAGAATCATCTTTGACCGAGTGAATTATTCCCTTTGATGAAAATAAGATGCCGCTATGAAAGCATATTTTAAATTTCTAAATAATTTTCCAATTTTATTATAATTTCTAATCACTCGTTCGAGGGCGATTCTTTTCTTTAATATATAATATAATCACATAGTTTAAAATATACATGTTATTGATTTTAATCTAATATGAGAGTATGTGTGAGGTCAATGATTAAATGTGTCCCCTAATGCATGATTGCGTATATAAATCTATACTTAATTTTCAAACCCGCAAGCATGCATTTTCCTATTTTAATTACCGTATTCTACTTTAATTACAAATTTCATCATTGCCATCGAGAATGTGCGGACCCTTGTAAATGAATTTCAGGGGATTTGATTAGGCATTTCTCTTAATCCAAGTAAAACCCATTAAGTATGTTTTATATACACTAGTCTCAAATTGCTGGTAAGTGAATTGGTTGTTGAGACTGCTTTGTTTTACTTTTCCAAGGATTGTTTACATGGCCAAGTCCGTTATCTTTGCTTATTGCAGTTTCCAGGCAGAGTGTTCCATAAATGACACACCTGGGAATTACACACACTCGTCACCCAGTCGCTAAGTTTTGGCTGTTCATAAACTACTTTCCTACGGGTTAGCAGCAAGATGCCCTTTGTAATCATTCCAAATATTCCATTATTGTTTTATTTTATATTTATTTTACAAAGCATCCGTGACTTAAACGTGTCACACTCTCCAACTTTAATAAATTCATTATCTGCAATACTGACCTCCCATTGTAACATTATTATTATTATCAAAGAAATGCTTTGATCACATTCCCACTTTGTTGCTCAGTAAGCTTTTGTCCATGCTATTCTTGAAATCAATAAATATTTTAGAATACTTAGTTTTCAAATATTTTCTTAAACTTGTATAATTGCTCAAAGCACCTCGCACATGTTCCTATCTTTTCAAGCACATTATTGTAATGCTATTAGCCCGAGGAATAGAATATATCACTTTGCACTAAAACCTTTTTTTCATTTATTGGAATATAATGCCTACAATTATTTAATATGCATCCCTGTCTCATATAAGCAGACAGTGGCATTATATATATATATAATTTATATAAATAAATTTTGTGAAATTATTTAAAACTAAATTTGATATCTTATTTTATTGATTCATATATATATATATATATATATATTTATATGATTCATATATATATATATATATATATATATATATATTCTGCATTTCTTTTGTAAATCCATAGACATTAATTAGTCACCCAAGCTTCTTTTAGTATAGAGTCTTTTGTTTCTCCCTGACCACCAGGCACTGGTCAAAGATTATACTAGTAGTGGCATCAGATGCATTATCACATAGATGGTGCTGTGAAATTTGGACTTTAGATTCGAACTTAGTATATCTAGAAGGCAACCCCTCCTAGAATGTTCAGTTTCATGTCTGGGGTTTGAATTCTGCAGTGTGTTAGTGAGATAGATGATTCTGACTGTTACAATATATTGTCCATTACATTTGGCACCACAAACTGTAGGTCCCAGTTAACTGATGATTGATATAATGGAGTAAAAGTACGTTCCATTACATTTGTATGCCACAATGTGGTCAGCATAATATGTTTGTTCAATTGTCCATTACAATATATATATATATATATATATATATATTGTAAAATGTAATGTGTATATATATATATATATATATATATATACACATTACATTTTACTGAATACATAAATCATGACTGTTGTCACATATATATGTGAATACCCATGGAAATGTATACACACAAAGAGAATTATGTCATGATATTTTAATTTGTCAAAATAATAAACTTATTAAAATATTATATTTTTCACAATTATTTCCATGTTGAAAGTATACATAAAATTTGCACTTACATGTGTATATATGAAAATAGTTTGAATCATATTTATTAATTCATTCATTATCTAATGGTAAAAAGAAGGTTTTTTTTTTCCTTTTTACTTTTTTAAAAAAATAATATTAATTCTTTGAAAGTCCTTAATAAAAGTTTTTTTTTCTTTTTAACAGATTACTCTTGATTAATTATAAACATCTTTTAAAAAAATATATCCACAAGTTCTTTTGCTCAATATATGAAAGATTTTTGGAATTTTTTTTTCATAAAATATACTGGAAATGCATGTTACTTTTTGTTTAATAAAATTGTTTACTTTAAATTTAAAAATAATATAATTTTAAAAATTACAACTGTCATTTGTACTAAAGAATTTATTTAAAATAACTCATTCTCAATATATATATTGTGAGAGTACCATATGAGCTTCACCTAAAACAATTTGTGTTTCTTTGTGAATTTAATAGTGCCTATATCGAATCAACAGATATAAATAACTTACACCTATCTTAAGCTTTTCATGTATCAGATATATATATAAACTAGTTAGTATTAAAAGAATAATTCTAAAAATGAATAATTCTAGTTTATTTATACACACACATAAATAAAATGTTACTAACTAATAGTATTTTTTTTTGTTAATATAAAACTTGACATTTGACAAAGCCTTAAGTCAACATTGCATTTTTATCAGTTGAAACAAAGGAAATAAATGTTTGGGGTTCATTACAAATTGTATATGTTAAACAATAGAGAGCATGAGCATGATTATATGATATGCTTGCTGAAATTAATCCAGTATAAAAACAAACTAATATTGTTATAACAATAATCTTCTATTTAGTTATCAAGGCAAGAACTATGTTTGTAAATTTAAATGTGTTCGAATTTAGAACACATTTAAGAAAAATTAAAAAAAAGAAGATTCAATATTTTCAAACCTGCTTCAAGTAATTAATTTACTGCCTTTGAATATTATAAAGAACTATAAAAAAAATAATCATTGTAATTAACAAGGTTATAAAAGTTATCAACGTCTTCGAAATGAGTTTACAAAATGTATATTTAAGAAGACAAAAATTTATAAAGATGTTCTATGGCTAGATAATTTATGCCAGGGATTTCTACTGATGTTTTAAACCTGAACATGTAAATTTATTCCTACTTAATCAATGCCTAAAATATAATCGTCCTAATTCTCATTTAAAAAGCTGCCTTAATATTGGAGTATTATATTGAAGAAGATGTTAAATATTTTACCTCATAAATATTTAAAGAATGAATATCTGGATTGCCTCTTCGAAGGATGATCAATGAACTTTATGTTTCAATGTTCATCATCATTTTATTTCATCTAAGGAGGGATATAAAACCGTATTCTTTCTCATCTTGGATTACTTCATTGTATAATTTAAGAACTCTTAAACTTTATTTCCTTTGTGGATAATTATATTTACTTAGAAAAATTACTTTGTATATTAAAGTGGAGAACTGATAAGATGAACACTTTATTTTTTTTAATTTATTTAATAAAATTTAGATGTTGATATTTTGATATATACTCTGATGGAAATGACAGCTGACTAAGGTAAACATTTTTAAATTATTTCAATTTGGAAGTAAGTTTTATTATATTCCAAATTGAATCTTACATGACAATTAACATAATATATTTTTAAACATACATAACTAATATCAGAATACATTCTATTATTAATCTAGTGTGAATGAAAGTTATTGTATATAAACATACAACACACACTGAATTATTTTAATGACACAATAGGTAGATTTATAATGTGTCATGTGTATTTATTATACGCATGATTTTAAATTATATATATATGTAAATGATTACATTATTTTTTTTTTTGAATATTAATTAATTTATTAGTGTATATAAGCACAGATTATAATTCTAAATTTTAATGTTTTTATGTGATAATATTTTGTTTTTTATTATGGATTAAAATGTGTTAAACTTGATTTTAAAATTAAACAGGTCTCATTTGTTTATTTTATTTAGTCGTTTTATAAAACCAATATTTATAAATATACATACCCATGCATATATATGTTAAATCAACTTAGTGATTTAATATTTATAAAGAAGTTATATATAGCTTATATTAAATTTATTATTACTATGGGATATTTGTGGAAATGCCTGAAGAGAGTCGATTGCAAATTTCTACTCTGAGCTCGAATTCTGAGAGTAACAAGGTTATTAATAGAGGAGTGAATTGGATTGTATTTTAAATCACATCATCCATGGCATTCTATAAGAAGACTCAAAGTCCGACTATAGTTAGATGTGACTTCCTCGAGTCCTGAAAAGGATTGTCCCGTTATAATATATACCTACTCTATTTACCAGCTGTCATTTATATAATTCTGATGCAGTACCTTTATCAGTGCTTCTTTGCATATGCATAAAACAATATACATATAGTCAGCATTGACAAGCTAATAAAATATCTGGGTAAGCTAGTCACTTCTAAACCATAGACTGACTTATTTTCATCTTTGGAAAAGATATAATCTGGTAACTGTTTGCATAAATACAATCAGCTCCATTTAGACTAAAATTTGCTAAACTTCAGGCATATTGTTTATTACATAATATATGGGCTAATATATCACAGAAAAGCTGAGCATGGCCTCACAGTGTATCAAAACTCTACTATTGTGAACTATCATTGTCTGGACACACTGACTCCTTTCTTCAGTTATAACTTCTTAGTCCTTATGCTGTCATAATCTGTAAAATCTTTTAAGGCTCCCCAAAAACTCCCCTAATATTTTTTTGACCTTTTTATTGTCAGGATGAAAAAACAGTAATTAAAAATAAATTTTCTATATCTTGACTGAAAAAAGTTAATGATTCTTTTCAGTGTATTTTACTTCTTTCAAAAACAATTTTTGTAGTATATTTAGAAAAATATGTTATACAAGCTTTAATTAAAAAATAATAATCTAATCAAAATAGATAATGAAATTTTATAATTATCAGTACAGCTACTGTAACATAAAAACATTCTTGTTTTAATTTTAAAAGCAGAATTAATAAAATATTAATTAGACATTTTTAAATGTTTAATTTATAATGATGCTTTTAAATTCAAAATTATTTAATTCTTAACTGTTATTCCAGAGCAATATGTGAAATATCTACAAATAATTTTGACAGTATTTATTTCTATTCTTCCTTTCAACTTTAAATATATATGTATCCATACTACTATGTTGTTGTAAGCTATGGTACACATAACTCTCTCAATATATAAATATAGTTGACATATATATTCAAATACTGTTTTATAGATTAATAAAACATGCCACTCTTTGTCAAATAATGATTTTAGAAGATTTAACATTAAATATCAATAATATAGATTTAAATAATGAATATGATCCTATTTCAGATATTAAGTTGATTTATTTATACACAATTGTTGCATAAGTATGAAAATATATAAAATGCATTTTGAAATAGTTACAGTCATTTTCATCACATAGAAAAAAACATGACCATTCTTATAATATATGCATACATGCACACACACTCACAAACACACACACACACACATATATATATATATTGTACCCTTTTGTTTAGGTTAGAATGGATTATTTTTATCAATGTATTGGAAAATTTTAAATTTTAAAGTTAAGTAAGGGAATGATGAGTCTTATGGGTTGATGATCTTTGAATAATTTAGTTAAGGCAAGTAAAATTATTGATGTATAATATTGTGTTGGTATTTGTAAGAAAGTAGTTAGCTAAAAATCATTATAAGATTGTATGATTGGGAGAACTGGCCAGAATAAATATTGATTTAATAAGTCTTATAGATAAATTATTAAGGTATATTGTAAAAGTAATACTTTAAAGTTAAATGGATAGATTATTTAATAATAATGGTTGTATTTAGTAGTTATATTTTAAATCATTTAATTAGAAGTAATAATGTTGAAAGAAAAGTGCATATTCGATTTTATAATATTAAAATAGTTATTTTAAAATTGTGCTATAATATTGATTTATGTAATATTTGATAAATTGAATTATTTATTTAGTTTCATTTAAATTATTAGTGTCTCATTTAATTTTATAAATCACATGATGTAAAATTCACATCTGTGTTGAAAATAAAATGATGTCATATGTTATAAATATTAGATTAGGTTTTAAAAATAGATATAATACATAAAATTAGATTTATATTTTGTGTTGAAAATAAATACGTTAGGTTTAAAATAAAGATAGAAATGGTAATAAATATTAAAATATGATTTCTAAAAGTTATTTTGAAGTACTTATTGAGTGTAAATAAAACATGAAAATTAATTAAGAATTGAATAATATAATAATAATAAATATTTAATAAATTATTATTAGTTTTAAATTTAATCTGGCAATCTATTCCCAGGATTATGAATCAAGCATTGTTGAAATTGACCAATGAAAACCTGTATTTTGGACAGCTGTAAAAGAACTGTGCAGGAATTCCAGAGTCACTGTTATCCTATTATACAGTGATACCATCGTAAGGGTTTCTACAACCTCGGTAAATTAATTAATAGCTTAATAGTCAATTTTATAATTTTTTTTAAAAAATTCTAAAAGTACAGTAATTTATTGTTATAAGGTTGTGATATAGATATGCAAGGCTAAAAAATAAATATTTCCTACTTACCTATCTACTTTATCCAATTTGTCATCAAATTAGACATGGGAAAGTCATCACTGAATATAAAAGGATTGAGGAAAAAATTCAAGTGTTATTATTATATAAAGCATATAATTTTGCCTATTCTGATAAGTCATGTTAGTTTACAACTGAATTTTATTAAAAGAACTTTATGGAGAAATACAGGAGTTTCATCAAAATTGGAATGATATAAAATATTTTATGAAAAAAAAGAAAACTTATTTCAAATTATGATGAAAAATGCTTTTAAAAGAAAAAAAAACCTTTAAATTTGTCCAAACAATTATTTTGGAATGATAAAATATTTCTTTCTGAAGAAATATTAAAAAAAATAATTTCAAGCTGGAAATTTTTAAAAAAAGATCAAAATTAAGATTATTTGCTGATATGATTTATATCATATTTAAAAAATATTAAAAATCAACAATTAAGGTATGCTGGACATACAAAGGTTATAAAATTATTGTGGAATGTATTTATATCATGAAAACTAATTTAAAATGCTGTTTTGAAGCTGTATCAGAAAACTTAGACATCAGGAAATATTAATAAAAGTTACAAAAATGTGGAAACTATTTGAGCGCAAAATATAAAAAGTACTTTTAATGCTGTATTTACATAGCCATAAAATTCTTAAACTAGTTCAAATTTTGGAAGCAAAGTAATAATTAAGTAAATAAATTCGAATTTTGTGAAAAGAAAAGTGAACT
Organism: Epiperipatus broadwayi; assembly: GCA_028023455.1. NCBI lineage: Eukaryota > Metazoa > Onychophora > Udeonychophora > Euonychophora > Peripatidae > Epiperipatus > Epiperipatus broadwayi. The sequence goes on from JAQFVV010006375.1 coordinate 324,152, forward strand.
TACCATATTTAATGTGGGACAGTCATTTTTAATTGTTTGTGTTACAACATGAAAAAGAGCATGCATAGTTTTTGGTGTCAGAAGTATAATCAACAATGTGTACCAGGAGAAAAAGGACATTCTCTTTAGTGAATTTCTTCGGAAGGAGTTTCTTTTTGTAAATATATCTAAATTTATTTTTTCTACTAATTTTCATATTTATATTTATTCATAAAATAGAAGTAGGGTAGGAACATAAGAACATTAAATTATTTACTAACCTAGAGATTAGTTATTATATAAAAAAAAGTATTTAATAATTTTTAAACAAAAAGTTTAATATTTTAAAGTATAATGAGATGGAATGAATGATATTTAAATAATATTTTATTTAGTTTGGGATCCAGAAATATTACTGGAACAATCAACCATGAAGAAGTATTATTGATGGTAACAATTATAAAAGTATTGATCATTTTACTATGTATTTATTATTGTATATTTTAGTGTGGATGTATGAAATGATTATAAAAAAAAACACAATACCTACACGTAGTTTATAATTTTTTTATTCATGTTAAAGAATATGCATAAGTACATTTTAATATAAGGGAAATATAAGTATATGATTCTATTATAATGGAATTTGATGTTTAGTTTAAGTGATCAAAATAATAAACCAGAATATTGATACTGATAGTTTGTATTTATGTGTAAAGTTACTAAGGGATAACATAATCTTTTCTTATCGATTGGTTAAATAGTTATTTCAGACATGAATTTATTTATTATTATAAGAATGTAAGAATAGATTTTAGCGATGTAAGTTTGGTATTAAGTTAAATAGAACTAAGATAATATTTTTAGGTAAGATTTGTTTATATTGGAATAAGTATATATGATAGTGATTATTATGCAAGTATAGATAACTTAGCCCTATAACTTGTATTTGTTCATGGTAGTGTTATTTTTTGTATGTTGAAGTTGTAATGTTCCATAGAGCTGAATAGATAGCTTGGACATTATGTTTATTGGTAAAGGTGATGAACTAAAATAGTCATATCTAATTTATGATACACTGTGACCATGATGATAATTTAATAGAAGTGCTATTAAATTAAAATTGATTTATTCCATATACCTACATGTATTTACTATTGGTATTGCTTGAATGGTATCATAAAGGCTAGTATTTTAGAATATGAAATGATGAATAAGTTTAAAATGCAGAATTGTTGTTAAAAAGATAAGATGGTTTATATTGTTTAAAAGTAAAGATAATTGAAGGTAAAGAATACAAGATGGTAACTTGTTAATAAAGAATCATAAACTTTTTATGTTTTGGGACTCATTATTATTTATTACAAATAAATAAATGTTGACTGGAATGTGTTTTCTAAAGATATCATTTAATCATTAAGTTTTAAAGAAATTCAATGTTAAAGCATATTTTTACAAGTAAAAGAAATATACATAAATCATATTTGAAGAATACAAGTGATCATGGTTTTATATTATTATTATTATTTTATAATAATACACCACATCATTGTTTACATTTATTTGAGATTATATTGAGTAATAATAAGAAGTTTAGGTTAATGAGTATATTATTCATTAAGGTTTTTCACACTATGAATAAGTTAAAATAATTATAGGATATAGTAAAAGTGTTTTAAAAAATTAAATAATAAAAGATAAATTCAAAATGAATTAATAATGTAAATAATACTTTTGTAATGTAATAATTTAAAAAAATTAATGGAGGCCATAAATATGTTATGGTGATATTTCAATAATAAGAATTTGTTAAAGCAATTTTTTTGTATCTAATATTTTTATGTAATTCATTTTTTTGTAAGATTAACTAAATGAGAGTAAGACAAAGTGCATGCATATTGTACCTGCTGTATATAATTTATTGTTAAAGTTTATTAATAAATTTGTTAAGTTTGTTATAAACCTTGGAGTTGACTCAATTTCTTCACACCACAGTTACATAGTCACAGATAATTATAATGAAGACATAATATTTGCACATCATAAATAAAATTGTTATTTAAGAGTTATAATGTTTTATTGATATGTTTTATTTAAGAAGTTTCATTTATAGTATTCTGATGGTCATGGAATGATTACCAAACATTTACATTAAATTATATTAATAATGATTGCCACATATTCTCATATTAAACTATCATATCAGATGTCATATGGATATTAGATAATTATATTATATTATTATTAGGTGATATACATAAACAACATTATAAGTAGAAAGATATGAGAGTAAATTATAGATTAAAGTTTAGTATTATTATTTTTGTTATTATTAATATTATTTAGTTGTAGTTAGGAATTATATTAAATCCCTTATCATACTTGATTAAAAAAATTATAATTAGTTTTAGAAATAATTTAAGAGAACCTGAGATAATTTGAGTTAAATCAATTGTATGAAGATAGTTAGATTAATTTATTAAGAGTCATTTACTTAATCAATTTTGATTAAAGACATGAGAGTACTATAAATGTAGTATTTAAGTAATAGGAGTAGGGATATTATTCTTATGCCGTTAAGGTGATATCCAGGGGGATATTGGCTTAATGTATTCACTCTGCAACTTGTAAACTCACTTCATAGTCTCATGATTTGATTAGATAGTCATTTATTTAATTTTTTAACAGAACTATATTATTATTTATTAGTTGAGCTAATTTAATAGTTGATATTATTAAAGAATACAATTATTGTTGATTTAGATGCATTTTAGATTAACATAATTATTTATCTGAGCTAGATCAATTTATTATAAAGAAAAGGTGAAGAGACAATTGATTTAAAAAGTGGACATATACTCTATTATAAAGGCACAAATATTGGAAATACAAGTGGAGTAGGATTCATTATAAATAAAAAGTGGAAAAACAATATTGTAGAAATTGATGGTGTATCAGACAGAGTGGCAAGATTAGTTATACAACTTAATAGCAGATATCAAATGCAGATAATTCAGGTTTATGCCCCAACAAGCTCTCATAGTGATGAAGTAGTAGAAGATTTTTATATGGATGTACAAAAGGCTTTTGATCAGAGTAAACAACATTTTAAAATCGTTATGGGGGACTTTAATGCTAGAATTGGCAAACAAATGAAAGATGAAAGTGCTGTAGGTAATTTTGGTTATGGTAATAGAAATGAGAGAGGACATAGACTTGTGGAGTTTGCAGAAAAAGAAAAACTTTATATTATGAATTCTTTTTTTGAGAAAAATGTTAAAAGGAAATAGACATGGAAGCATCCAAATGAACGTACAGCAGAATTGGATTATATTTTGACTAATAGGAAATACATATTTCAAGATTGTAATGTTCTTAATAAATTTAATACAGGAAGTGATCATCGATTAGTAAGGTGTAAGTTACATGTTAATGTAAAACTAGAGAGACAAAAATTATTAAGAAAAACAATATTTACAGTTGATATTCCTAATCTTGAGAAACATTCTAATGAATTTAAATTAGAACTTAGAAATCGGTTTCAAGTATTAGTAGATTTTGAGCATAATTCAGATTTGAATGAAATTAATATGAAAATAACTGATACACTTTTAAAAACTGCAACAAAGATAGCTGGTAGAAAAAATCAGCAATTGACCAATAAAATTTCTACTGAGACTAGAGAATTTATGAAGAAAAGAAGAAATATGAAGATATACAAAAATGATGCATTAAAAAGAATTGAATATCTCGAATTTTGTAAAATGGTGCGGAAAAGAGTTGAAAATGATATAAGAAAGTATAATTGTGAACTAGCAAGGAAAGCTGTAGAAGAAAATAAAAGTCTTAAGAATGTAAAACAACATTTTGGTATTGGTAGAAAATTTATATTTGCAATAAGAAAAAAAGATGGAATTGTTAATAAAAAGAGAGATGACATCATGAAATTGGTAGAAGATTTTTATCAACAATTATATAGTAATAAAGAACAAGTACCTCCTATATCTATTACATCTTCCGAATTGCCTAGAACTTTAAATGAAGAAGTGAAACACATAATTAAATATATGAAGATGGGAAAGGCTCCAGGTAATGATGGAATTATAATTGATATATTAAAAGAAGCAGGTGAAGAAATAGAAATTTTTTTAGCAAAATTATATACCAAATGTCTAAATGATAAAGATGTACTGGATGATTGGAAGAATGCAGTAATAATATTAATATTTAAAAAAGGTGATAAAGAAGATATTAGAAATTACAGACCTATCAGCCTTTTATCAGTTTTATATAAAATTTTTACCAAGATAATTACAACTCGTCTACAGAGAACATTGGGTTTCCACCAACCAAGAGAACAAGCTGGATTTAAAAGTGGTTTTAGTACAGTAGATTATATCCAGGTGTTGTGAGAAGTTATACAAAGGTCAAATGAATATGAGTTGTCATTATGTTTTGGATTTGTAGATTATGAAAAGACATTTGATTCTATAAACATTTCTTCAGTGATTAAAGCATTGGATCATCAAGGTATACATCCAGGATATTGTCATATTTTGAAGAATATTTATAAAAATGCAACAGCAACAATTAGATTACATAAAGATACTGGGAAAGTCAACATTGAGAAAGGTGTAAGACAAGGTGACTCCATATCTCCAAAACTTTTTACAGCAGTGCTGCAAGATGTATTCTGTGGATTAAAATGGGAAACTAAAGGAGTGAAAGTAAATGGAGATTATTTAAGTCATTTAGATTTCACAGATGATGTAGTTGTTTTTGAAAATAATGTTTCAGAGCTGCAGGATATGTTGCAGAAATTATTAGATGAAAGTAGGAAAGTAGGACTAAAGATAAGTATTAAAAAGACTAAAGTAATGTTTAATCGATTTGCTCAAAATATGAAAATAAAGATTGATTATGATGAATTAGAAGAAGTTAACAGTTACAAATATCTTGGTCAGATTATTAATACAGATGGAAACATAATGGAAGAAATTAATCATAGAATTAAACTTGGTTGGAGTGCTTTTGGTAGAAATAACTTGATACTAAAAGGAAATATGCCTATGTGTTTGAAAAAAAAAGTTTTTAACAAATGTGTTTTACCAGTTCTTCAGACCACTCAAAGAAGTATGGAGAGATGTATGTTGGGAATAACAAGAAGAGATTGAAAACACAATGTATGGGTAAGAGAACAAACGGGTGTTACTGACCTCATTGAAAAAATTAAAAGATTGAAGTGGAGTTGGGCTGGACATATTGCTAGAAGAGATAATAATAGATGGACAATTGAAATTTTAAACTGGATTCCAAGAGATTGGAAAAGACCCAGAAAGAGATCACATGTGATATGGATAGATGAAATAAGAAAGGGTGCAGGGGTGATGTGGAGAAGAGAAACTGAAGATGGATTAAACTTGGAGAGACCTTCATCCTGCAGTGGATTGATAATGGTTGATAATGATATATATATATATATATATATATATCATTATACATTTATTTAGGTTATATATATATATATATATATATATATATATATAACCTAAATAAATGTTGAATGACCATAAAATTGACCTCTTTAGTTTATAAGTCTCCAATAAAGGTAGTATTCACTTATATCACATTATGCTAAATTAAAATATGAAAATTTAACTTCATATATGAGCAAATTATTACAATTTTTTATAGTAACACTCTTTAGAAAAAAAATCGAATGTTTTTATTCAATTAGATGCAATTTTAATAAAATTAATCTTAATTCTGCTGTTTAATACTATATTAATGATCACAAATAAAATAGAAAATCACATAACATTGCAAAATTAAAAAAACAAAATTTGACTAAAAATTCTCACATCACTATGGTTACATCTATTAACAAATAGACCTTCTCATGTAAAATTTAACAAATGGCAAACATTCATAATGATAAATGTTTTTGAATATGAGATCATTGCTCTCATCAAGACATCCTTTGATGATAAAGGGGGTTGTTTTTTGAAGTGAATTTTGGGAAACTGTTTTTGTTTGCAATTTGTTCTATTTCACTTGTGAAGATTTATTTCATAATACCTGAAACATTGGTTGTGGTAGTGTATATATATATATATATGAAAAACAAAAACAAGTTTTATATACGTAAAAACCTGCTATCGCTTGTATTAATGATCAATAGATGGAGCTTTACTAATACCTCCAAACAAGCGTATTTGTTTACATAAACGTCAGAGTCAATATTCACTGTCTCTTTCATTTTGCTCCACCCTCAGATCAGCTGATTTCAAGCTGATTTGATCTCATCAGTGAGGGATAGAAGTTAGAAACTAGACCTAAATATTAACTCCGAGCGTTTATGCAAAACGTTTCTACAAGTTTGCAAGCATGAATTTTTTAGACACCTAAATGTCTTCAAACTCAGCCTATCAAACTAAATAGCTATATGGGTCTAATATCAGTTCAGATTCTCTACATAGTGAAAGCTTCTGCAATCTATATCATTGCAAAAAACTTTAAAGGTACATTTATGAAAAACAAAAACAAGTTTTATATACGTAAAAACCTCCTATCGCTTGTATTAATGATCAATAGATGGAGCTTTATCAAGACCTCCAAATACGAATCTGAACTGATATCAGACCCATATAGCTATCTAGTTTGATAGGCTGAATTTGAAGACATTTAGGTGTCTAAAAATTTCATGCTTGCAAACTCGTAGAAACATTTTGCATAAACGCTTGGAGTTAATATTTAGGTCTAGTTTCTACCTTCTATCCCTCACTGATGAGAGCAAATCAGCTTAAAATCATCTGATCTGAGGGTGGAGCAAAATGAAAGAGACTGAATATTGACTCTGATGTTTATGTAAACAAATACGCTTGTTTGGAGGTCTTGGTAAAGCTCCATCTATTGATATATATATATATATATAAACATTACAAGCATAAAGCTAAACTAGTCAATATAAAGTCAAAACTACCCCAAATCCAAAATTAAAACAGACCAGCATAAAAATAATATTGAAACACAACCTAAGGTTTCACTGCTACAAGCAGACTTCTTTGAGAGAAATGAAATCAAAAGAAGAATTAAAGAGTCTTTATTATTGAAAATTTATTATTCTGAAGCAATTAATTTATTTAAGAGTTCTTTTAATATTAAGGTGGATGGAAAGTGAATGGATTTGTGAGTAGTTTTTAATATTGTATATATTGTGTAGTTTTTGATAGTTCTTTACACTTGAGAAGTCTGCTTGTAGAAGTGAAACCTTAGGTTGTGTTTTAATATTATTTTTATGCTGGTCTGGTTTAATTTTGGATTTGGGGTAGTTTTGATTTGTATATATATATATATATATATATATATATATATATATATATATATATATATTATTAATCAATGTCTGTATTCCAATTATAATAAAATATATATAATTAATAAAAACAATATATATATATATATATATATATATATATATATATATATATATAAATTATTAATCAATGTCTGTATTCCAATTATAATAAAATATATATAATTATTCAAAACAATACAATAATTAATACAGTAAAAATATTTTAAAAATAAATATATACCACAATTTAATAGAAGTACTTTCAACTATCTATGTAGTTGTTATCAACTAGATTCAAATTGTATCACAAAAAAAAATGTTACAAATGTAAACAAAAAGTAAGATGTCATACATCAATTTTCCCACAATTCGTTAATTTTTATATTGGCAACCTGTCTATTTATCAAATGATGCTTTTCACTTTTTAGTAACATAGCTTCTTTAATCTTGTGTTTATTATTATTTCTTTCAATACACAGAATCTTAACTTTATTAAAATCAAAATCAAAATTACATGTTACATTATGATCAAAAAATACTGATGGTAATATGTCATAATTTTTAACAATCTCTTGTCTTGATTTTTGTACTCGTTTATATAACAGCAAATGCTCCTTTGATCTTTTCTCCAATGTACATATTGCCATCAGTATTTTTTGATCATAATGCAACATGTAATTATGGTTTTGATTTTAATAAAGTTAAGATTTTGGGTATTGAAAGAAATAATAATAAACGCAAAATTAAAAAAGCTATGTTAATAAAAAGTAAAAAGCATCATTCTATAAATAGACAGCTTGCCAATATAAAAATTAATGAATTGTAGGAAATTACTTTTTGTTTACATTTGTAACAGTTTTTTCTAGTACAATTTGAATCTAGTTGATAATGACTACATAGATAGTTGAAAGTGCTTCTATTAAATTGTGGTATATATTTGTTTTTAAAATAATTTTTACTGTATTAATTATTGTATTGTTTTGATTATATATATATATATATATGTGTGTGTGTGTGTGTGTGTGTTAGAGAGCAAATCTTTCTAAACAAGCATATTTTATTTTTTATTTATGTATTTATGATAAATTTTATAAGAGAAAGCATTAAAATCTTTATCTATGATTGCTTCCATCCCCAGATGGGTTTGAGCTATAGCTATATTCAGTGATGAGCTAGGACATCAAATTCTAAAATACCAACTCTAGCCAGGTAGTTATCTAATAAGATATAGAACTTTTAGACATACAATCTTTCAAATTCAGCTCCCCAACTGAAATAGTTAGGAATGCTTGAACTAAATTTAGGTACCCCATATATTAATAGCCTTAGCAATTTAATATATCCAAAATTAGAATAGTAATAAACCCAAGTGATAAATCACCTGACCTATATTGCTTGAAAATTATCAACATATAATAAAAGCAAGTATTTCTAAACAAGTTTATTTTATTATTTTTTATTTATTTATTTATTTTTATGATGAATTCTATAAGACAAAACATTAAAATCTTTATCTATGATATCATAAGGGTATATTGGGAAGGTGTGAATCATCAATTCTTCAAGCATATAATCACTAAAAAAATACAAAAGTTAGCAATAAGTTATACATATAACTTTAAAAATCAAATCAAATCGTCCTTTGTGACTAAATTTCAAAGAGATAGATATATTATAAAACAAGCTAATTATCTAGCTAATGTCAAATTTAAGACATATTATAATAGCAATTCATAACTATAAAACAATTCTACATCACAAACACTGGGATCACTACAGCAATAAAAATAATCACCAATGCACCTGCCATCATAAAATAGTATCAAATATATATAAAAAAAGTAAAGTGAGTTGACTCTAAAGATGATCTTCACACTTGCAGTATTTAGCGAATTATCTGGATATCCACACATACACATATGCTAACATCTGTTTATTATAAACACTGTTATGCCTAAAACTAGCTTGAGATTGCAAGGAACCTAGTAACTGAAATTGTTAACACGATAAAATAGGCATGTGCAAAGCTTAATTTATGCAACAATAAATAATTTTACTAGAATAACCTAAAACAATGATAAAAAAAATATTAATTAGAAATAACAATAAAATAAAATTCGAGGTCTGATGGATACTCTATAGTATAATTATGTCATTCTGATTTTGACTTGCAAATAAATATTTCCATTAATTGATAAACAAAACTATATATATATATATATATATATATATATATATATACTATAAATTTAAATAATGTATATATATATATATATATATATATATATATATAACATTATTTAAATTTTAGTTTACAAATATTAATAAATTATAGATGGTTTTAACTTATATATACACCCAAGTGAAGTTCTAACAATACAAATATGTCTGTTGTTAATAAACTAATAAATATTAGTTAATTTTAACATTATATCAATTCTAAATGAATTTATCATATGATATACATTATAATATAAAAATATTTCTACCATTAATTCATTTATATTTTTATATAAACAATATATAAAAATTATTTTGATATATATGCAATACCATGTGTGGTGTTGATTCTTTTCCAGTTTTGATAATATAAAAATAATATCTCATTTGCTAATAATATATGCCACTATAATTTTGTTAATAATTAACCCATATACATATATTCTTACTCTAATATAAAATAAAATATTTTGGTTGCTAATTCTAATTATTTTTATCTTATAACAAATGTTAAACAAAAGTTTTTAAAATAAGAAAACAAAAAAAATACACTACTTCAAAGTCATTCATTAAATGTTTTTTTTTTTTTTTCAAATTTTTAAGAAAGTTTTTCTTACAATATTTTCATTGACAAGCAAATAATTTGATTCAAAATTGTTTATTTGCTTAAATCAGTAAAAGTTAAATAATTTTCATTTAGACAACAATATTAGTTTTCTAAATTTGGGAAAGTTTTTCTCAAATCTATTTTCATCAGATAATTAATTGAATTTCATTAAAAAAAATTTATTGGAAAAAAATTCCTCCCCTTTTAAAAATTATAAGTTTAAGTTAAATATTTTAGATGGAATATATTTTTCTTACAATCTTTTGGATGTATATTTATAATATACATAGGTGATTGATAGTAATTTTTTCTTTGTATTTTTTTTTTTTTTAATTTAGAACATATATTATTGTTGGAGTCTTGTGGTCATATCTGGGATAAGTATGTATTAAGTAAGTATTGGTTATTCTCAACTCTGTTTAGCTTCTATAATTTTCTTTATTACTGCCAAGCAAGCAATCAACCTCTTACATTTTGGGCTATAAATTCATAGAGCAGGGAAACATTCATACTTCTATGAAAATTCAAATTTGAATAATGTGAAGGGAAATTATGGTTTTTTGAAGCTGGTTTTCAATATACAATATAACTGCATCTTTGTAGTATAATAATAATAATAATAATAATAATAATAATAATAATAATAATAATAATAATAATAATAATAATAATAATAATAATAATAATAATAATAATAATAATAATAATAATAATAATAATAATAATAATAATAATAATAATAATAATAATAATAATAATAATAATAATAATAATAATAATAATAATAATAATAATAATAATAATAATAATAATAATAATAATAATAATAATAATAATAATAATAATAATAATATGTTTTTTTAAACTCACTATTTATTGTCTCTATTGGATATTGAAAACAGGTTAATTATTTTTTTTCCATTTAGATTAATAATAAAATGAATAATAATTTAATTACATTGTTACTTAAAATCAGTTAGTTAAAATTTTTCTTAATTCTTTTATTAAAAATAGATTACAGGATTAATATATTCAAAGTATATTTAAAAAAAAAAAAACAATCTGTTTTCCAAAAAAAAATTCATATTTGTCAAAATCAGAAAAATGAAAATTATTTGCTTTAAATAGACATTTTTACAATTTTGATTTTAAATACCTTATTTTGCTTTAATAATAACAAAAATTATTATCTAATCATTATTTCCATCATTTTGATAGTAAACTTTGTCGGATTTCATTTCTATTTTTTTTGACACATTATATACATATACGGACATGCCATAGTATGTTGTATGCAATGAGACCACTTCTGACTCTTTTTCTATGTATATAAATAATTGAATATTTACATAATTATTTCCATGACATCATTGACTCAAGTAAGTACACACACATGTATAATTTTATGTATAATTACTTAAATCAATGATGGCATTAAAATAATAATACAATATGTTTCAATAATTTTTAACATCATAATCTATAAAACCATAGTTAATTATTTACACATACTCATAATATAAATTTGTTAAACAATTTTAAATTATTTATTACAGTATTTATTAATAGTATTTAAATTAATTATGTATTGTAATAAAATCAATTTTAACTAAAAAAAGGAATTAAGAAAGACATTATAATGTTCTTTAATAATTTTTAACAATTTGCCATTTTATTTGCTATTATCTTTCCTAGATGATATTCTTAATCCATGAACAATTCAATAATAATATTAAATAAATAATTTTTAAAAGACAAAGTTGCTACTGAACACATTTAGCATTGTTTGTTATTAGACCATACAGTGTAATTTCTTTACATATTTTTATAATTTGTTTTTTAAAAAATATTAAATATTTGACTCTAAATAAATATTTAATGTTTGCATTAAAGTTTTATTCCAATATAACAAGTATTAAACAAAAATTAGTCAGTAGAATGTTTATATGATTTTAATAGAAAAAAAACAGTAAATGTCTAATGGATATTACCTTCTATCAAAAACTTCCTTATTGATTTTATTTTATTTTAATAATTGAAAGTTTGTTTTTAATATTTTTGAACAAAATATTTTAATCATTTGAGTGCATATTTTATAAAACAAATATTATGAAAATTTTTTTCTTTCATGACAAATATATTTTTTTTTGCTGAAAACTAATTCAAAATTTATACTCTAGTCTATTATATTCGATTCATTACTTTTTATTTATATTCCATGTTAACATTTTGTTTTTTAAACTTATGGTTTTATATAAATAATTTAAAAATATAAAGGGAAAATGCAAAATATATTTTATTCAAAAAGAGGAAAGAAAATGAATAGTTTTTAAAGAAAAACTGATTGTTTAACTGAATTATTCAATGATTAATAAATAAAGTTAGAATTATAAATTTATTATTATTATGATTAATTGTATTTAAGTCTTACAAAAATTATATACATATATATATTTATATATTTGAGGAGGTGACCCTGTACTCCGGACTACTTTACTCCCCCCCTCACATTTTTCCCCCCCCCCAACACTTTCCTCCACCCCCCCCCACACACACACATATATATATATATTTATTTATTAATGCATATATTTTTGTATTTAAACTAATAAAGTGATAATTGACATAGATATATATATCTATCTTAAAATGACTAATTTTAATAAATGAATTTTTATTATAATAATTCATGTGCATCCGTAATGGGTGTCTATATATTATTGGTGATGGGAGATTATTGTTAAAATATAGTTTAAATAAAAAATTATATATATCTTATATTATTTATTTAAGTCGTGGCAGTCAGAAGAATTGAAGTTGATGCAATCCTTGTCATAAGATTCTCGAATATAACTAAGACAATTGCTGGAAACCCATTTATTCATCTAAAACTTATAACTTTTATAAAATAATGTAAAAATCCTTTAGTGAAAATTTATCCATTTTCTGTTTTAAAATCATAAGACTTCAGTTTAAAACAATCATGTGAGAAACTTTGACAGGATTGCATTGTCTTTAAATTTTATTCAAACAAAGTATGCATCCAGTCAGAAACTACAGATCTGCTAAGTGGATAAAGTGCCTCGGGTCTGACAGCTAAGCGATTTCTAACATCATCAGAAAGAAGATTATAAATGCTGCTGGATCTGAACCCAGAGGAAGGAAAGCTAAATTTAAGTTACTGTTGCTAACCTATTCCACATCAGTCATTCCCAGAATGTCTGAGTAGAAAAGGACTTCAAGCCACCATTCCCTTTGACCTGAGACGATCTCCTTACCATGCTGAGCTGGAGTGACATCATGCTGCCAGCGCCTGACCTAATGCCCATCCAAAAGAAGAATGCATTCCTGCCTACCTTGAAGACATCACTGCTATAGTTAAACATGTAGGTGTACTCATTCACAATGCTTATTGCTGCTAAGTTCTTGCTTATCTAAATTTCATAAATTATAATATTTGTTTTATCATTTAAGTAATCTCTTAAATAACTTGCCAAATAGGAGCATTATATTTATTGATTCTAAACCATAAATTATCTAAATATAATTCTATTCATCCGATTCACGCTTGCTTTTATAATTGTTTTATTTTTATGCGATAAAATTTTGATATTAATAGTTGTTTTGATTTTATATATGTATAAGAAATGTAGAATATTGGTTAACTCCAATCATGTGAGCTATATTTCTATTTCTATAGAAATAGGGGGGGTAGATTGCATTAAATCATTTATTTAATAATGTTTCACTAAGCTCGTAGGTTTTGAGTTAATGAAAGATTTTCTATTAGTAATTGTGCAGTTCTTATTAATGTATTTTTATTACAAGTCTTATTTTATCTGGGGTGGATTTCTAAATCTTGTGTTTTCTTTATTGATGTGTCCAAGTTTGCCAAAGTTGGCGAATAATTATTCCTTATTAGCGTTTAAATTACGCTAATACAGTTTTAAAATAAAAATAAGTTAGAAGGGTGGGTGAGATTTAAGCTATAATAAAATGACTAAAAGTTTATTAAATTAGTCTTATAATTTGATATGGAAGTATGGGAACTGTATTTGCGCTATAGATTTACTAAATTATTCATTGTTCATAACTATTATTTTAAATGTCTAGAAAGATTATTATTATCACTGTGTTGTTTGCATAAATTAGGAAACGTCTCTTCTGATTTGTCTGTACCTCACCCTGGGGAATCTAATCATTTCTTATTTGCCTGTACCCCACTCCAGTGAATCTTGAATTATTTTGTCGTAGGTCCAAATCAGGAGTATGACCTAACTCCTGGATATCTTAGCTAGCATTATGGAAGCTCTGCATGGATAGCTGTACGCCATTTGCAACTTCACACCTGGAAAGTTCGTTCGAAGTATTAGTCCGCCTGAAGCGGCATACTTCATCATCATCGTTATTTGATTTATAAAGTGTAAATCGGCCAAGATGCCATATCTTCCTTCCTAAGAAATATGCACACACCGCCATTCCCCACTTATATTTATATTATGCCTAGTTAATAAAGTCTATAGTGATAATACACCTACTAACCATTTATCTCTTAAATAATTTCATTGGAGTTTTAATCCAATTATTTCAAATTGCTCTCCCCTCCTCTTACAATCAAGCAAAGGTACCAAGTTAGTTTCACATGTGTGATTTGAAAATATGATATGAATAAAATATTTAGTTCAATATGTTTCAAATAACCATTGTTTTTTTAAAATGAGTTATGAATTATTTTGTTAATAACATTAATGGAAAGTGTCTCCATGTAATACCACAGTTAAGTTATTATTTAATGAATTAGTGAAACCTTTGCAATCATATTTCTGCCTTAAGGCTATTATAAATATGAATTTTGTCTACCACTAGATCAATGTACTATCTCAGTGAAGTATACCTTTGAATATTTTTCATGTGCTACTGCACTATAGAAATGTATTAAAGCCAAATCAATATTAAATGCTATTTTAGCCTTTATTTATAAAACTTGTAAACTTGTGAATATTTTTTCATGCGTTCCCGCACTATATAAGTATATTAAAGCAAAATCAATATTAAATACTATTTTGTCATTCATTTATGAAACTTGTAAATTTTTGAATATTTTTTTCGTGCGCTCCTGCACTATCAAAATGTAATAAAGCAAAACCAATATTAAATGCTATTTTAATTTTCATATATAAAACCTGTAAACCTTTGAATATTTTTACGTGCACTCATGCACTATAGAATTGTGTTAAAACAAAACCCATGTGAAATGTTATTTTATTACTTACTCATAAACATGTAAATTTGAATATTTCTACATATGTTTTCACACTATATAAAAGTATCAAACCAAAATCATTAAGAGTTACGTTATGGTAAATAAATTATATAAACAACCACAATTTATTATTGTTAAATCATGTAAATTTTAAATAGTTATATATTCCAATTGCACTATGTATACGTCTGTATTAAAGACATTAGTGGTAAATATATTTTTGATTTTTTTGTAAACTCACTCTGCAGTGTGAAATCAGAAAGTATAAATGTCTGAATCATTTAATAAATATGTGTCATAAAAGTATTATTTTGTATTCAAATCCTATCATTTAGTTAATATAGTTTTTAGATCTGAGTTGAGCTATCTCTTGGTTTACTCAATATCTTCCAAAAATCATCATCATCATTGTAGGTCTCATGTAATACGCTGCAGCTCTGGGCCGAACAATAATTAATTTACTTGATATCACCGTGGGAGTTATCCATAGTGTTATAGATTTAGGGAATGGGCAAATAAGTTAGAATTCATGAATGCTCCTGATCTTTGTATCTCGGGCATGATTGGATTCAGGGTACCTTTGCTCAGATTCTAAGTTTTGTTGAATGGATATACATTTTTGACTGGTACAATATATCATAATGTTATGTAGTATATGTGTGGAGCTCTGCCTTATTCAACAAAGGCTTTTTTATACTCCATAGATTTGGGAGCCTTAATATAATGATATGCACAGAAGGCATATGCTAAAGAATAACCTTATTATGCCCCCATGACCATAATAACCAACATGTAATAATCTTAACCTTATATTTTCTCTCCATCTCATGAAGTAATAATATTATCCTTATAATCCATCTCCATGTCATGAATAACCTAGTCTCAGGGTTTAATATCACAAGAACTCATGAAATGTAAATACTTGCCAAGATAAAAACTGGAAGCAAAGGGGATATTTTATTGAATCAAATTTATATCTACTAATAGCTAACTATAGAAGGTGAATGTAATATTTAAAAATTTTTAATAGGTAATAATGTCATCACTAATTAATGTTTAGGGAAGCAGTAGTAGCATTTGAATACTCTCAGGGTAAAAGCATTAAATTCACAGTATCGAGTATAACATAATAATTTTTTTTTCATAAGTAATACAATAAAATAAAATAAATAACTTCCAGAGTGATGTATATTTTATTCCCACTTTGGAAATTTGCTTTATTTTAAATGGCAACAATAATAATAATATCACAAAGTACAAGGGTTATCTCTTTGTAATTCTTCTAACTTAGCTTTATTTCCATTTAACATCACAATATTTATTAATATCTATCAAACTACAATTATATTTATATGGAAATCATCTATATTTCAAAATAGGTAAAATATCATGTAGACTAATAATGGCTATAATGTCTTATTACCATTAAATAGTTGAAAATCATAGATATATTTAGAAGGTAAAATGATATCAGCTTCATAATCAAAATCATCAGTTTTAGTGAATTCTTTGTATCAATGCAAACTACACTTCTCTTTAAATATGAATATAAATCTTCTACAATATTCTCCTCTTAAAATATGAACATAAATCTCCTGAATTATACTTTTCTTCAAAGAGTCAGACCAGATATAAAGATATACTTGTCTATACCATGTTTTTTTTATTAAGATTCTATTAAAAACTCATCACTATACTATAATAACTTTAATTAGTATTCCCTAGATCTAACATTCATGAGTGATAAAGCAAGTACTGAATCATATATCTATAATGATAATATAAAAATTACTCTATCAAACATATCTCATGATTCAGTTGTAACAAAAAAAAATTAGTAAAATTGCAATACCCCTAATGATACATTATATTTATTCATATAGATGACCTTCACAAAAATAGGCATAATAAATTAATATCAAATATTCTATAAGTATTAACTATACCTTGCATGTATTAGATGAATGTACCAAAAAAAAAAGATTATATTATTGTTTTATCATAAAAACAAAAGTTTTAAAAATAAAAACCTATTAAAAATATTAATATGCAATTAAGTTACCATTTAGCATTCTTTCTTCTTTTATTATGAGACTTCATTTTAAATATCAATAGCCATTTGCAGTATTAATGTCTATCTGTAATCAAATCCAATCAATCTGGCAGATAAATCATGATGGTGAATCCACAAAGCTTTCAGCCATTTAAAATTGATTTTTTTTAAAGCATTATTTTTTGGTTAAGTCAAGATAACTTAGTTGGAAGATGAAAAAGTTATATCAGAAGCATTTTTACATTTCTCAAATTAATTTCAGAATGAGAATAGATATTCTCTTCAATGTACTTGCTTTTATTTATTTCTTTTCTAATGTATGCCCTATGACATTGGTCTCTTGTCTTCTGATAGTGATTGATTGGAAATGGAGAAGTTGGGAGACCCCATATATGTTTATTTCTAACCAGCCATTCTTTGGTAATACTAACTCCAAGTAATGTTTTGTAATTCTTTCAAATAAAGGAAATAAAAAAAATTACAAGAATAAGTTTGTTATTCTTTCCCCCTCCATTGTCAATAATAGCCACTAACTTATGATTCCATGAGACATATTATCTCAAATTACATTGTTTACATATCTATCAATTTTCCAAAAAAAATCTTAATACTTTTTAATATATATATATATATATCATAAACTATATATATATATATATATATATATATATATATGATAGTTTATGATATATATATATATATATATATTTCATCCTGCCAATAAGACAATGACCCCTAGAAAATATGACAAGTTCCTAAATTAGGCTATACTGCCACCCTTTCTATGTCTAATTTGATACTCTTAATTATTTCTATATTATTTTTAATTAGTATTAGCAATTATGAGACCCACTTATCCTATTAAAAGGAATGCATACCCTTTATCATTAAACAAATATTAAAGTATTTGTTAAATGACATAAGAAACCAAGACACTACTCCTTATTAAGTATCTAAATATTCCCATGATTAACAATAATGCTTAAATAATATAATAAAACATCTATAATTATTAAACTTAAGTTAATCCAATTAATAAGTAATATTATCATTTTATTGTATATTGATCTCTTATTATTATTATTATTATTATTATTATTATTATTATTATTATTATTATTATTATTATTATTATTATTATTATTATTATTATTATTATTATTGTTATTATTATTATTATTATTACTTTTCTAGAATTGTAATTAAGAATAACCATAATAATAATAATAATATTATACTAAGGAGATCTTGGGATTATCATTGATTTTTATTTAGCTATTTATTTCACCTATAAGATATCAAGAGGGATTTTACTTAACTTTATATATAGGTAGGGTAGTAGGGTATCAATTAATATATATATATAACCTTAATCTCTAATTTAAATTATACTACTATTTTATATTCATGTTCTCTAATACTTAATAGTAAATACCTATTGTTTCTAAATTGTAATCATAATTTATAACTTTAAATAATAACTAATTCATATTCTAATTTCCTATAACCCTTAGAGACCTGAATGGCCATTTTGAATTCCCAGAAAAAATTACAAGACATACAATTTTAAAAAAAATGTCTAATTTATTACAATAAATAAAAATATATATACATTTTTATAAAGTGCAAATATGAAAGAATGTTATAAAGCTGATAAAGTAGTCATTACCACAAAAAAATAATTAAAAAAGAAGATTTTTCACATTTTTAAATTTATTCACAAACTCTCAATTTTGAAAGGTATACCCTAAAATGACAATTTCATAGACAGCTTCATCACATTCGTCATAAAATGCAGAAAAAAATAATATATAACATGACCTACCTGAGTTACAGATTGTTGGTGTAATGTGAAAGAAGGTGACAATTTCAGTTTCATTTCTTTACTAACAAGCCTAAATGTTCAATTTATGCAAGCAGTTGTTTTTCTAGGCCCTCTATGTGGGATATCTATTAGAAATGCAAGGTTTTAGTGTGAATTAGAAATGCAAGGTTTTAGTGTGGATCAAAAAAAAATAACAGTAATAACTTTAGTAAAGTGTAAGTTATGGGGGTAAAAAATAATTACTATATTATTGAAAATTCATGGTGGGGTGAGCAAAATTATGCATTATTTCATAGGAAACCATAATAGCAAAGTATGCTATAAAATAAATAAAAAGTTATCTACAATAAAATGAATAAAAACATAGGAAATTCTAAGTTATAAGTATAAAAAATAATTACTATATTATTGGAATATCATGAGGAGGAGGGTGAGCTAAATTATGCATTATTTCACAGGAGATTATAATAGCAAGTATGCTATAAAATAAATAAAAACTTATCTACAATGAAATTAATAAAAACATAGTATGTGATGAAATAAATTAAAAATTTGTTTCTAAAATAAAATGATAAAGACATAGTAAATTCTAAGTTATGGGTGTAAAAATAATTACTATATTATTAAAATATCATGAGGGTGAGCTAAATTATGCATTATTTCTCAGGAGACCATAATAGCAAAGTATGTTTCAAAGTAATTAAAAACTTATCTACAATGAAATAAATAAAAACAGTAAATAAAATAAAATAAATAACCCAAAGGAATTACAAGCAATTATTATATATCAGTGGGAGATGATGATGATGACTGTTGATTCAGCATTGGGAGGCATTGTAAATTATTTAGAATACCAAAAAATCGATCTTGGGTCATAATTCTAGCAAGTACCAGTTGATGCAAATATTCATTTTTAGACCAAATAAATTTTAGTTTTGGTATGTGTGATATAGTACAAACATGAATAATCATACCAAAAAATGCATTCAACTCAGTGGGTGACAGATCAACCCACTTCAGTAATGCCTCCCACTCTGAAACATACCTATTGCTTTCAGTGCAAATATTATATTATTTCCTAAAAAAAATAAATGAAATAGATCAGGAATTGAATACTCACGGGCAATGGGGAAATATGATGAAACCTCAGAGTCAAACACATAAACAGGAAAAGTCTTCATCAGAATCAATCAAAATTACATTCAGCAGTGACAGAAAATATTAGTGCGAATAATTTTTTTATATGTTGATAAAATCTAGAAAGGAAAAAAAATTAGAAAATTTTAATAATGTACTTTACAAAAATTCCTATAAAAAATCTAATTTTTATTGCACTGAAAAAATTTTTAGACGTACAAAAAGATAGAAAAATGGTGGAGAGAAAGAAAAAAGATGCGTAAATGTGACCTATACAGTTTGCACGCTATTGCAATTGAAATTGCAAGCTTTTTTTTGTGGAAATATGCGGTTTTCGGTCCCAAGGAGATAAATAACCATACTTTAATAAATTTGCAATATATTCTATCAATGATTTATATGATCAAGACAGCTTGCAATAATTTAAGATCTCATTTAAGAAATATTTCCCCAAATAATTGTTATACAATATCTTGTACTGAATTTCTCTTCCAAATCTCAAACTGTATGTCTTGGTTCATGTGTATATTACAATTTATACTCACTGAGGATGGTGTTGTGATGATGATCCCAACAAAAGAAATGCAACTTTAGATACTTAGTTTATCTTTTAAAAACATTAACTTTAATAATATTATTAACAAGATTTTTCAACAATTATTTTCAACTACTAAATAACTTACTAAATAACAATATTAGTAATATTATATAATAATATAATACAGTAACATATATAAAAATTTCTAGTCCCCTTAATTACAATAAGATATTTAAATGTGTGATTTTTACATTTTATTTCTTAACAGATGCTTTTTAAAAACAACTTTCTAATTATTTGTTTTTTTAAAAAATATTAAATGACACCAGAAATTATAAACCAATTTGAACCTTCTGCAAATGTTTACGTAAGAATGCTAAATTATTACAATGAATGTCAAAAGAAACATCCTATGTTTGAATCATATATGCTTTATATTACTGTATCATTCCATGTTTTCATGTTTTAAGGCTTTCCAGTACCCATTCATAATCAATAAGACTATATAATATTCATTTAATCATATGACTCATTAGTTGTTTTATATAAGAAAACTTACCTCTGTTTTATAAATAATTACTGTAAACAATAATATTAATTCTTATAATCCATATCATACAATCATCTATAGTGTTATGGTAGTTTTATGAGTCTTTTCTGAAGTGAGTAATGCTTTTCACAAGCCTTCATTTCTCAGTACTTTACAAAACTGGAATCAATGCAAGGACCTTACACTCTAGATTCTGCCCCTCTACAATAGCACTAAATCATACAGGCCTATTCATAATTGATACTTTTGATTAAATTTTTTGTATATATGTAATAAAAAAACAGTAAAGACTTTGTTATAGCTCAACTTATCTTCAATTAATCAACATTTCCAGATTCTATCTTATTGTAATTGAGCATTCATTATTACAGATCAAGGATATATGAATAGATAAAATATATTCAATAGCAAAAACAGATAATAGGTGATGATGCTCAGTAAATCGAATTGCTCTTATTATGAAAGGGGATCTGGCTATATTTTGTAAACATATATAGTATATAAAGATTAATACATATTTAATCGTATTTTTACAAAACTGTTTTTATTACAACCCAATATAAACACAATAGACTTGCCAAAATACTGTCATTTTTGATAATGTATTGTTTTTTTTTTTATTAAATTCTGTAGTGAAATTTATAAGGTGCCCAAAATTATATACAATATAAAATCGTTAATATTAAATATGATATGCATGCTAAAACTTCAGTCCGAAGGCAAGTTGAGTTAATTGGACAGGATGTGATGTTCATGCGATAGCAATTGATCGTATTATCTATTATTAAGTCATGAAGAAAGCAAGATTTTTCAAATTGATTACAGTACCTAACTGCTTATATAGATAATTTTCATCAATAAAATTTTGTTCCGACAGATAATTTTGTTTTCAAATTATTATTTTTTTTTACATATATGTTTTCAATAGTTATTTTTATAAAAACAAACTAGTCGACTATATTGTTTTTCTTTCTAAGTTTATTTAAAAAAAAAAAGAAATTAGGAAAAAAAAAAGTAAAAATACTTTACTTTAAATTACAGATAACAAAGATAACATATTTTCTAGTAGATTAATTTTTAGATAAGAGAGATTTTTAAAATGTTTTCTACTGATGACAAACGTAAAAAAAAAAAAAAAAAGATTTTTTATTTTATTTTAAATATTCTAAATGCTAAATTCCCTTCTGAGGTTGTTAAATGTTAAATTTGCAATAAATTTTATAAAATTTGATATATATAGAATAATAAATAATGATTCTAATAACGTATTTACGCATTTGCTTTCTATAATTTCTTTGAGTCGTGCCTTTTTGGTTTTATTTTTTACTGCGAATTTTGATATATCATAACTAGAATTTCTTAAAATGATACCATTCTGAGCTTTTAAGATAGGGATTATTTCTATCCACTTTTACACTGTCTTGCGAAATGGCAAATATTAAACCACCATATTTGGCTCCTAAATCAGCATCATAAAATACTTAAAGAAGATTAAATTCTATACTGAAGACAATGTTACCATTTTCGATAATAAAATAAAAAAACACTTAAAAACGTAATCACAAAAAATACTATAGCTATTGTAAAATAACTGGAATATTTTTCTAATTCTGACAGAACAAAAAAAAAAACTTGATCAAAAACTTTTGAAACTTTTTAATTATTAGAGCATGTTTTATGTCTTAAAATCAATGAAAATATCTATTTTTTTTCCATAAATCACCAGATTCAAATAAAAGTTAAGTAACCACCTTTTATAAATGTAAAATCATGAAAAATGTAATCCACATTATTACAAATTTAAAAAATTATAAGCAATTTCTAAAGTACAGACATTTTAAGGATTTAAACATGTTCTTTTTACTTAAGTGTATACAATTAAGTAATTGAAGTTATCATGAATAATATATTTAATAAATTTTTATCATGCTGTTGATACTCATACTGATAAAATGTATCAGTTTCTTTATTAATTATCTGTATATGTCCAGACATCAAAATTGTTTTTGTTAGTTGAATAATTTTTGTATAATAATTATTGCTCAACTTAAGGAACCATCCCTTGCACATTTGTTTTCAAAAATAAAATCTACCATTTTGATATTATTATTGTAAGTTTATTTATAAAATTTCAGTGAACCCATATGTTGTATCACTATGTACTACGGCTATATAAATAGATAGATAGATCGATGGATAGATAGATAGATAGATAGATAGATAGATAGATAGATAGATAGATAGATAGATGCATTAGATAATGTGTATATACTATAGATAATATGTAAAAATATATTCTACCAGAGTATGAATTGTCAACAATTATGGCAATAAATCTTAATGTTTGTTATTTTGCTGAGCTAAGTGGTTGTAACATATCTTTGTCAAAACAAGACTACAATAATGATTAGCATATGCCAAAATGTTGGTGGCCTAGTGATTAGCATAGCTGCCTTCCAAGCAGCTGGCTTGTGTTCATTTCCTGGTCAACGCTTTGACATATGAAAATAATAATAATAATGATTAGCTATACAATAGCATATCTCTATGGGTATAAATGTAAAGTACACTAGTCACTGAGTACTATAGATATTAACATATTTGCATGTATATAGTTGTAAATTGATCTAGAAGTTGGCTATGTCATTAGATTAAATGGAGAGTTTTTATTAAAAAATAATAACAGCTTTTTGTAAACAATCAACACAACCAACTGTTAGATCAATTTACAATTATATAAATGCAAGCATGCTAATATCTATAATAATTAGTAATGAGTTTGATTTATGTTTATATACATAGAATTATGCTATTGCATATGCTAATGTTCATTGTAGTTTTTCTTTGTTAAAGATATGATATCAAAGACTCACTCAGCAGAATAACAAATATTTAAAAAAATTATTACAGTAATTTTTGACAATTATCTTCAAATTCTGGTAGAATATATATATATATATATATATATATATATATATATATATATATATATATATATATATATATATATATATATATATATATAAGATATATATATAGATATATATATATATATAAAGCAATAACATTAAATTTACTGCAGTGCAATAACTTTTTTAAATTTGATGTATCATATGCCCTTGCATATATTAAAAAAATTGCAATTATATACTGTTATATTCAAAAGCAATATTCACTTTAACCAGCTGTATCATAACAATAACTAATTATGGAACAATATAAAATATAAATAGGCACTATATTTTAAGTAATTCAAATAGCTTTCTTGCTAGCTATTTTACTATAAACACACATATAATTGAAATTAAAAAGTTTCCTTGCATACTTTTATTGTTGTTTTGAATTGTACACTTTATTACTCTGTTCTTTATATGCATTGCTCTTAACATTACTGCACACACTACCTCACAAATACTGCACTTCATGGTATTGTGCTGCTACAGCCCCATATACATACACATGACTAATTTTAACATTTATGTTACTGTCTCTCAATTTTTACAAATTAATATACTTTTATTAATCACATATTTACATTATTTAACTTCTCTCTGGCCAATATACATGCCCACATATATAAAGATTTTATTAATAACTTTACAAATTTATGTACAAATTTAATCAGACTGACACAATATTTCTTCACTCTAAAAATTATTGCATAATTTAATAGCATATATAATTTTTTAATTTCTTTGGTCTTCTTCTGTTTTTCACTAATCTAATAGAGAATTATGGCTGTTCTTCCTCAATCCTTTAGTCATTTTTTGATTCTGCAGGTACATCCAGATAATTTAGCATTGAAGCATCTTTTTCTTTATATAATTCAAATCTGTGTATCTCATCTGTCTGAGTATCAGATGAGTTACCACTATCTTCATTTTAGTTTACAAAATGAGATTCAATAGATGTAGGAGAACTCACCTTTTACTTTATTAAGTGAATTACTTAATTGACTTGAAATATGGTCAATGTATCTTCTTACTATTTACCATGTTTTGATAACCATTTTGATAAAGTTTCTGTTGCCATTTTTTTTTTTAGTGTATCATATAAAGGAGTTTGCTATTAACTGAAAGGAGACCCTTTGATTCCTCTTGGAGGCCTTAAAAGAACCGAGCAGGGCAAATTCCTAATGTCCACTCCATACGTTCTTGTCGTTGCAGCTGTTATTACTATATGTTTATTCATATAGTATACGAACATGGATGGGCTGCTCACTAACACGCATTAGCCAGCATGGTTAGTTTATTGGCTTTTTACCTCTGAGTTTAAGATCAAGAAACACCATGGTCTTTCTTCTCAGTGCCTGATAAGGCAGAATGAATGTTTGTGTAAATGATAAAGATTTTTCCCAATTATACAATTATGACAGACAAAAATAAAGCATGGCCCTTAATCCCAGGAGGCTGTAAAGTCACCAACCAAGGCAGCGGTTGGTGGCCGAAGGCGGAGGGTGCTAAGAATATCCTGGAGGCGGACCCAGGCTGCCATTTGATGATGACTTTTTATTTAGGTACTTACAACTGCAGATCACTTTCAAGTGAAGGAAGATTGCAAGAATTAGAAGAAGAACTCTCTTATATTAAATGGGATATTATTGGACTTTGTGAAGTTAGAAGAAAAGGTGAAGAGACAATTGATTTAAAAAGTGGACATATGCTCTATTATAAAGGCACAAACATTGGAAATACAAGTGGAGTAGGATTCATTATAAATAAAAAGTGGAAGAACAATATTGTGGAGATTGATGGTGTATCAGACAGAGTGGCAAGATTAGTTATACAACTTAATAGCAGATATCAAATGCAGATAATTCAGGTTTATGCCCCAACAAGTTCTCACAGTGATGAAGTAGTAGAAGATTTTTATATTGATGTACAAAAGGCTTTTGATCAGAGTAAACAACATTTTAAAATTGTTATGGGAGATTTTAATGCTAGAATTGGTAAACAAATGAAAGATGAAAGTGTTGTAGGTAATTTTGGTTATGGTAATAGAAATGAGAGAGGACATAGACTTGTGGAGTTTGCAGAGAAGGAAAAACTTTATATTATGAATTCTTTTTTTGAGAAAAATGTTAGAAGGAAATGGACATGGAAGCATCCAAATGAAGGTACAGCAGAATTGGATTATATTTTGACTAACAGGAAATACATATTTCAAGATTGTAATGTTCTTAATAAATTTAACACAGGAAGTGATCATCGATTAGTAAGGGGTAAGATACATGTTAATGTAAAACTAGAGAGACAAAAATTATTAAGTAAAACTATATTTGCAGTTGATATTCCTAATCTTCAGAAACATTCTAATGAATTTAAATTAGAACTTACAAATCGGTTTCAAGTATTAGTAGATTTTGAACATGATTCAGATTTGAATGAAATTAATATGAAAATAACTGATACACTTTTAAAAACTGCAACAAAGATAGCTGGTAGAAAAAAGCAGCAATTGACTAATAAAATTTCTACTGAGACTAGAGAACTTATGAAGAAAAGAAGGAATATGAAGATATGCAAGAATGATGCATTAAAAAGAATTGAATATCTCGAATTTTGTAAAATGGTGCGGAAAAGAGTTGAAAATGGTATAAGAAAGTATAACTGTGAATTAGCAAGAAAAGCTGTAGAAGAAAATAAAAGTCTTAAGAATGTAAAACAACATTTTGGTATTGGTAGGAAATTTATATCTGCAATAAGGAAAAAAGATGGAATTATTACTAAAAAGAGGGATGACATTATGAAATTGGTAGAAGATTTTTATCGAGAATTATATAGTAATAAAGAACAAGTACCTCCTATATCTATTACATCTTCCGAATTGCCCAGAATTTTAAATGAAGAAGTGAGAAATGCAATTAAATGTATGAAAAAAGGAAAGGCTCCAGGTAATGATGGAATTATAATTGATATATTAAAAGAAGCAGGTGAAGAAACAGAAAAAATATTAGCAAAGTTATATACCAAATGTCTAAATGATAAAGATGTACCGGATGATTGGAAGAATGCAGTAATAATATTAATATTTAAAAAAGGTGATAAAGAAGATATTAGAAATTACAGACCTATCAGCATTTTATCAGTTTTATATAAAATTTTTACCAAGATAATTACAACTCGTCTACAGAGAACCTTGGATTTTCACCAACCAAGAGAACAAGCTGGATTTAAAAGTGGTTTTAGTACAGTAGATCATATTCAAGTATTGAGAGAAGTTATAGAAAGGACAAATGAATATGAGTTGTCATTGTGTTTTGGATTTGTAGATTATGAAAAGGCATTTGATTCTATAAACATTTCTTCAGTGATTAAAGCATTGGATCATCAAGGTATAGATCCAGGATATTGTCATATTTTAAAGAATATTTATAAAAATGCAACAGCAACAATTAGATTACATAATGATACTGGGAAAGTCAACATTGAGAAAGGTGTAAGACAAGGTGACTCCATATCTCCAAAACTTTTTACAGCAGTGCTGCAAAAAGTATTTTGTGGATTAAAATGGGAAACTAAAGGAGTGAAAGTAAATGGAGATTATTTAAGTCATTTAGATTTCGCAGATGATGTAGTTGTTTTCGCAAATAATGCTTCCGAGCTGCAGGAAATGTTGCAGGAGTTATCAGATGAAAGTAGGAAAGTAGGACTAAAGATAAATGTTAAAAAGACTAAAGTAATGTTTAATCGATTTGCTCAAAATATGAAAATAAAGATTGATTATGATGAATTAGAAGAAGTTAAGAGTTACAAATACATTGGTCAGATTATTAATACAGATGGAAACATAATAGAGGAAATTAATCATAGAATTAAACTTGGTTGGAGTGCTTTTGGTAGAAATAACTTGATATTAAAAGGAAATATGCCTATGTGTTTGAAAAGAAAGGTTTTTAACAAATGTGTTTTACCAGTTCTTACTTATGGATCTGAGACTTGGACACTTAATAGAAGATCAATACAGAGACTTCAGACCACTCAAAGAAGTATGGAGAGATGTATGTTGGGAGTAACAAGAAGAGATCGAAAACGCAAAGTATGGGTAAGAGAACAAACAGGTGTTACTGACCTCATTGAAAAAATTAAAAGATTGAAGTGGAGTTAGGCTGGACATATTGCTAGAAGAGATGATAATAGATGGACAATTGAAATTTTAAACTGGATTCCAAGAGATTGTAAAAGACCTAGAAGGAGACCACATGTAAGATGGATGGATGAAATAAGAAAATGTGTAGGGGTGATGTGGAAAAGAGAAGCTAAAGATCAGAGAAGATGGATTAAACTTGGAGAGACCTTCATCCTGCAGTGGATTGATAATGGTTGATAATGATGATGATGATATTCAAACAGTTTTTCCTATACTGAACTTGACATTTTTTAACTTTGTCACTCATTTCTACAGATTTGTACCTTCAATTTACATTCCAGATACTAAATAGTCTTTCTTCTTTTATTGTCCTTTGAATCTACCAATATGACATTTTTCATTTTGAAATGTACACATCTTTTTAATGTGTTGCTTAGCATTACAACATAACATTTGGAGCCCTCACACATATTCTTCGAATTCATAGTTTGTGCTTTCACTCTGTTTATTGTTATAATAGTCTTCTTAAATTTAACTATATTTTGAAATTATTGCACATTTTTTAGTATGGGGTCAGAAGATATTCCTTTTGCAATAGCACTGACATATATCAATATATAATCACTAAGAAGTATTATCTGAGTTACTGTCATGCATATTTCACAGTAGTTAATCTAGAAGCATATCTTCATACTCTGTTATAATTTCACAAATTCTTTGCACACTTAAGCAAGCTCTCTTAACCCTTTTGTATGTTTTCACATGGTGGTTGGTAGATCTTTGCCTGCCATCCACATCATTGTTGTGATTTTTAATTTGTTATCCACATTATTGTTAGTCATCATCTATCTCTCAATATGAACAACATATATCTGCCATTCCTTTGCATTATGAACATTTAACTGAGTTACTGAATTATTTTGCAATGGCATATTGCTTTTCATCATTAATTCCAGCTATTTTGAACCGTGAATTATTCATATCTGCTACTTTTTTCAAATAATTTCAACTGTCACTCTAAACAACTCTGCTAATATACAGAGGCAATATTGACATTAACTAGATGTATACACATCAATAATTTATTATGAAATAAATTACATGAGTCAAAGAAGAAATTTAGCGATTACAGTTTATTTACTCTTTCTATATAAAATATTAATAAATAGTATACCTTAATTAGTTCAACTAGCTTACTTGCAGGTTGTTTTACAATAAATACGCATAAAGATGGGGTTAGATAATCTTCTTGCATTCTCTCAATCTTTTATTAAGTGCTACATTTTACTGCACTCTTTTTGGCACAGATTGCCCTTCACATTACTGCACACAGTACTACATAAATGCTGTATTTTACTATAACGTACCACTACTGACTCATATACATATGACTAAATTTAGTATTTATATTTGCTTCATTTAATTTCCATGACCAGTTCAAATTTGCATACTTTTACAACTTAGCATGCTTTCATTAATGTTCATATCACCATAAAATAAGTAAAATTCTAATATAACAATTTAATATCACCAGTGCTCCAATGATGATAATCAAAATAACCTTGTTACTGAATGTTAAACTAAGTGTAGTTACTTTAAATGTATTTTTCATTCTTTTTTTTCTAGATTCAAATTAAAAGTAATATTTAGTTGCCAAACATTCTAAATAGAAAGTTTACTTTTGTATATGTTACTATTGTGATCAACCTCATTTTAATGTATTTTCTTTATCTCTCCATAGCACCTGAGAATTGCATGACTTCACAGGATTAGTGGTATTATGTTTGGAATGAATTCAAAAAGCAAAATCAAACCAATCTGTTGCCAGGAAAATGCAAAAAATATTAACAGCAAAAGAACAATCTATATGTTGTTTTATTGATTTGCTCAAGGTATTTGATTTGGTTAATTGAATAATTAATCAGCTTTATGGCATTATTTTAAATGAGTTGGTGTCCACCAAAATTTATTCATGCTATACAATATCTTTATAATAGAATGAGATGTTTTTTTTTAATATAAGTGAGAAATCAGAAATTTGAAATGAAAACTGATATTAAACAAAGTTATATACTTGCTCTGGTATTATTATTTTTATAAACTATCAATTTTAATATATTAAAGATCAGCCTTTTCAAGCTATTGTGCATGCGCTTTTTACGAGTGTTAATAATAAATAAATACTTTCACTCCCAACATGAGATATAGTATTTAAGAAAGAATAAAATGAATCCACTTATTCTTTCCAACCCAAATGCTTATATATGGGCAAATCTTAAATACTGGAAGTGAAAGTGTGAGGATAGACCACTCACTTTAAATTACTGATTACGATGTCTGAATGAATGATGTTGACAAAATTATCTAGAATTTGAACGTCACTCTCAAATGAAACTTAAACATATATAAATAAGCATTTGTTTTTGTCGATTTTGGAAATGTTTTTCGATAGTTGCATAATGAAATAAGAATCAAGTTATGATACAGAATTGATGGAGACTATTAATATGAATTCATTAAAAACAAAAACAAGAACTATGTTTTGGATTCTGGATTTAGAATATTCATATCATCATTCCATATTTATGAAATAAAAATATAATTTATAAAATGTACATAATATTTTAACTTCATCATTTAAAGACTTTGCATTAATAATTAATGTTCAGAAACCTTTATCATCCAATGATAAAAGAAAAACCCTCAACAATTTTAGTCTGACCTAGTTATCAACTGGCAAATGTATATAAATGAATTTAAATATTCTGTTAATTTTATAAATAGAATGAAGAAATTTGATGTTTTTTTTTAAAAAAAACTTTAATGTGCAACCACTACTTTCAATAATAAAAAAAGATTTTACCAAAGAAAATAATTACTGCAATTAGGTTAGCTGTACATAAAGCTATTATTTTGCCTAGTTATTACAGGGAAGTAATACTTGGTCTACCTATTACCAGTAGAAAAACTGAAAAGTTTAATTTAAAAATATGCTTAAAATTTTGCAATAATACAATAACAAGATCATAAAAAGTACCAATATATACCTCAAACTGTTGGGGTAATACTATCAAGTCCTCTATTGTAAAATCATTATTTCATTGAATTGAATGTGCAAAATGAAAGAAGAATGCCAGACTTCTTTACCTTTAAATGAAGGATTGATGGTAAATTTGAGCATGCTTTTTATTTGACAGGAAGAAACCATCTATATTATGAAACTAATCCAAAAACATTTCAAAGTGAAATAATGATTATTTTTATTGGACAGCTAGGAAAAAGCATAACAGACCTTGGGTAGTTTCTATTTAACATGATATTGCATTATTTCTGTAATATAATTTTTAACTATATATCACTGTTGAAATATAAGTTCAAATATCTTTAAAATAATGTGTATTTAAAGGTAAATGATCTATTTCAAAAAGAATATTTAACGTATCTATAGTGTGCGAGGTTGGTATGACTTCTGGGCAAATGGACGGTTGTGATAATAGTGAGCTAAAAGGTGAAAGTTGCATTGATAAAAACCAAAAAAAAAAAAACTTGCAAATATATATTACAGTGCAATGATTGTACATCCCTTCACAGGATATTAAAAATGGATAGAAACCAATCTCTCTTTAATGAGAATAGTACAGTGAAAGTTATCAATACTGTAAACATTGGCAAAAGAATCAGGTATTGTATCTCCAAAACACTGCAAACATATTCATTAAAAGGCTTAGGTAATGTCCAGCTTAATAATTGATTAGTATAAGTTATTAATACATTTCTATAAAGTGTTTTGTATCAAAATTGTAAAGGGAAAAAAATTGAAACCCGTCAAGTAAACTATATCAGTTTCTCTCTCTCTCTCTCTATCTATCTATCTATCTATCTATCTATCTATCTATCTATCTATCTATCTATCTATCTATCTATCTATCTATCTATCTATCTATCTATCTATCTATCTATCTATCTATCTATCTATCTATCTATCTATCTATCTATCTATCTATCTATCTGTCTGACTGTCTGTCTGTCTGTCTGTCTGTCTGTCTGTCTGTCCGTCCGTCCGTCCGTCCGTCCACCTACCTACCTACCTATCTATCCATCTATCTATCTATCCATCTATCTATCTATCTATCTATCTATCTATCTATCTATCTATCTATCTATCTATCTATCTATCTATCTATCTATCTATCTATCTATCTATCTATCTATCTATCTATCTATCTATCTATCTATCTATCTATCTATCTATCTATCTATCTATCTACCCACCCACCTATCTATCTATCTATCTATCTATTTATCTATCTATCTATTATCTATCTATCTACCTACTGAACAAATGATGAAGATATGTGTAAGAGAGTGAGATCTAGGGCAACTGATGACTGCTTGTTTATCTTGAATTGCACATCTTGGGGATCATTTGTCTTTTTTATATTTCTTTGATCAAATTTTGTAGTAATGTGTGATGGAATAAAATTTTAAAATACATATATAAAGTTAAATTTAAGTAGATTTAAAAATAATATACATATAAAATTAAACTATAATGTGATATACTTCCAACATAAAAAAAGTGTTTTAATGTATTTGTCGTATCAAGGGATTGTCTCACTTCTTGGCTAATGTATCAGTGAGATGGTATTGAATTTAAAGATGAAAGTTGCACTGATAAAAAAAAAGTAATTGCAACTAGAAATGTATTATTTTTCTATTAGAAAAATCACAGTCAAATGGTAGTTAACAATGATGAATGAAAATAATAAATTGCAAATGTGTTTTGCATTTAATAGAGTCTCAAAGATACATTTTCTGAATGCAATCTCTGGATCTTATTTAGAGACTAAAGCACTATAATAAATATATACATCTTATGAAAAAACTTCATTGCTGAATGTTAGAAATTAATAATTTTTAACAGATATTATTGTTGAAATATTGTAGACAGTAGATATATTTTTATATTTGAAAAAAATCACAGTCTGGTGTTAATAGATAATAATCATTGAAAATAATAAATTGTAAATGGTTTTTGATATTCAAAAATGTACCACTTCTAAATGAAATATCTGAGATTATATATGGACAAAAACACTACAATATATATATATATATATATATATATTACTTTTTTATATTTTTTTATAAGAAATAAGAAATATTATTGTTGAAATATTGTAGACAGTAGATACATATAAGATACTTATAAGATATAAGAAATTATAATTGTGAACTAGCAAGGAAAGCTGTGGAAGAGAACAAAAGTCTAAAGAGTATAAAACAACATTTTGGTATTGATAGGAAATTTATATCTGCAATAAGAAAAAAAGATGCCATTATTACTAAAAAAAAGATGACATCATAAAATGTGTAAAATACTTCTATCAAGAATTATATATTAATAAAGAACAAGTGCCTCCTATACATATTATATCTTCCGAATTGTCCAGAATTTTGAATGAGGAAGTGAGACATGCAATTAAATTTATGAAGAAAGGGAAGGCTTCAGGTAATGATGGAATTGTAATTGATATATTAAAAGAAGCAGGTGAAGAAATAGAATTTTTTTTAGCAAAGTTATGTACCAAATGTCTAAATGATAAAGCTGTACCAGATGATTGGAAAAATGCAGTATTAATATTAATATTTAAAAAAGGTGATAAAGAAGACATTAGAAATTACAGACCTATCAGTCTTTTATCAGTTTTATACAAAATTTTTACTAAGATAATTTACAACTCATCTACAGAAAACACTGGATTTCCACAAAACAAGAAAACAAGCTGGATTTAAAAGTGGTTTTAGTACAGTAGATCATATCCAGGTATTGAGAGAAATTATAGAAAGGACAAATGAATATGAGTTGCCATTATTCTTAGGATTTGTAGACTATGAAAAGACATTTGATTCTATAAACATTTCTTTGGTGATTAAAGCATTGGATTCATTAAGGTGTAGATTCAGGATATTGTCATATTTTGAAGAATATTTATAAAAATGCAACAGCAACAATTAGATTACATAATGATAGTAGGAAAATCAACATTGAAAAGGGTGTAAGTCAGGGTGACTCCATATCTCCAAAACTTTTTACAGCAGTGCTGCAAGAAGAATTTTGTGGATTAAAATGGGAAGCTAAAAGAGTGAAAGTAAATGGAGATTATTTAAGTCATTTAGATTTTGCTGATGATGTAGTTGTTTTTGCAAATAACGCTTTAGAGCTACAGGAAATGTTGCAGAAGTTATCAGATAAAAGTAAGAAAGTAGGACTAAAGATAAATGTTAAAAAGACTAAAGTAATGTTTAATAGATTTTCTCAAAATATGAAAATAAAGATTGATTATGATGAGTTAGAAGATGTTAACAGTTACAAATACCTTGGTCAGATTATTAATACAGATGTAAATATAATGGATGAAATTAATCATAGAATTACACTTGGTTGGAGTGCTTTTGGTAGAAATAACTTGATACTAAAAGGAAATATGCCTATGTGTTTGAAAAGGATTGTTTTTAATAATTGTGTTTTGCCAGTTCTTACTTTTGGATCTGAGACTTGGACACTTAATAGAAGAGCAATATAGAGACTTCAGACCACTCAAAGAAGTATGGAGAGATGCATGTTGGGAATAACAAGAAGGGATCGAAAATGCAATGTATGGGTAAGAGAACAAACAGGTGTTACTGACCTCATTGAAAAAATTAAAAGACTGAAGTGGAGTTGGGCTGGACATATTGTTAGAAAAGATGATAACAGATGGACAATTGAAATTTTAAACTGGATTCCAACAGATTGTAATAGACCCAGAAAGAGACCACATGTTAGATGGTGGATGAAATAAGAAAGTGCGCAGGGGTGATGTGGAGAAGTGAAGCTAAAGATAGGAAAAGATGGAATGAACTTGGAGAGACCTTCACCCAGCAGTTGGTTACAATATATATATATATATATATATATATATTGTAACCTCAACTTTCTCAGTCCAATCTTTCACTTATTTAACCTCAATAAACTCTCATTTATTTCAAGTAGTGAGTCAATTGAATTTTATACTAACTTTAGGATCAAATATACCCGCGGTGCCAAATTGCAGCCATAAATTGTAATGCCCACCAGAAATCATCATCATTAGCCATATTTAGGACTATAGAAGATACTGGAGAAAGTAATTAAATTGTCTCTCAAAATAATAATAACAATAATATTGATAAAACCATTCAATCTATGTGGTCTTAATTTCAAACCTAGCATTAGTCATGCGAATATTTCATGATAAATTTATTATAAAATTCATAATAATGAGACAACTTTCTTCCACAACTTTATTATAAATATCTGATCTCGAGTGGTAACTACGGAAAATATTACCTACATTTCTCATTTATATCTGACTGGAAATAAATCAGTAATTGATGCAGAGAACTCATAACCTATGTTCATAATATAAAATTATTATTTAATTTAATACTAGACAAAAAAATATCACAAATAAATCCTCCCCATTTAATTCCATTACTTTATTTTTTATTCTCAGCATCTATCACTTTCAATAGCTACAATTATATAACACGGAATGTCTGTGTTATGTTCTTTAATCTGAGAATTCCTAATCCTATTTCTCTAAACACACATATATCTTTCAATCAACTATCAATTCATGACCACTATTCGAATAACAGTATAATAGTTTTATTATAATATGGTACTTGACTTCCAAACTAGCTCTTAGACTAATATTCGAACTGCTCTTTCTCACAGTCTAGATCTGTCAAGAGGTGCCCTTATAAGCGATTACATTGTAATGGATATGATCCCAAATATCTTAAGTCAAATTTTAATATGAGTTTACTAGTGGGAATCACTCTAAACACCAAGAGCAGGAAAGAGATTTTATGTCTGCACCCAATATTCACAACATTACAATGAATCCTAAGATTAAATTTATTAAACTTAACTTAACTATTCCCCGTCATTTTTATTATATTATTTCTTATCTATTGACCAAATTTTAATTAATAATTTTAAACCTATCATATTTTGTTAAAGTAAACCATGGACATTAATCAGGTAAATCAATCAAAATTTACTTGTAAGTAAAATATGGAAATAAATCATAAAATTAAATTATGTAGATTAACTATGAAAATAAATTATACGAAAATGAATTATACAAAAGTGACTTATATAAAATGAATTATGTTAATCGAATATAGAACTAATCAAGATAAAATAAATACTATAAATCAATCATGGAAATAAATTATCAGTATAAAATTAACTATGTGAATTGAATATGGAAGCAATATAATAATGATAGCTGCAAATTGATCGTGGAAATAAATTATCAATAGAAAAATGAATAATTAAATTTAACTATCAATTAATATTACTTTAAATACAGGTGCTGGATGTAGATTCTGGAGATATTTGAAACATCAAAACACAAAACACAATGTAATCTTATAACAATAGTAAAATTTTATTACATTAACAATAATGATAAAATAAAAATAAAATAAAAACACACTTAAATATAATAATTGTTACACTCAAATATAGGATTCAGATCTATTAAAGACTATGGTTTGAATACATGTTTAAAGTAACTACTTTTCTGGAAGACTTATTTATTGTTTTGACCCATTTCTTTATTAAAACAAACAAAATAATACACACTTACATGAACAGAATCAGAATCCTGTATTTTTTTAACTTTAAGAAAAGCTATAAATTTCTACTTCCCCCCTTTTATTGTAAACATTATCCATTGGACTATTCCAATAATATATTCATTCAATTATTCTAACCAGAAATGTGAAATAATCATAAATTTCTAAATCATTTTATCAAGCAATAACTTTCACATTTCTAATGAAGAAAGATGATAAGCCTTAAAAAAATCCCCTACTGATCTTGCAAATGGGTTTAAATTCAAAACCCACACTTTTACATTCACGCCTGTCAGATCTTTACATTTTTGACTGTATATATCTTGATAGGTCACTATGTCAATCCAGCTTGATGACCCTCAATTTACCATCATTCACAAAAATCAACACAGATCAGTTAGTTTATTAATAAAAATCTTTGTCAGTACCCCATCATACATATACATCTGAATGAATCCTTATTCTGTCGGGGCAACTTTCATTCTGTCCCACATAAAAAACTTTCTTTATATCCCACATCACCATGCAGTATTTATAACATGCACACAGCAGTGTCTTGGTAAGGGAAATTAAAAAACAACATCACATCCTAACTTAAACTGTTTGCTTTAGCCCAAGAGAGAAATCTTTTCTTGAGACTTAGAAACGTGTGGAGAACTTTTTTTGTCTATACACTTATTCAATATGGGCATGCAAAACATTTTCTACAATTAAACAATAACTTTATTAATAATTCCCTATCTTAACAAAATAAATGGAGTGTAACTCAGTCATCTCTGACTACCATGGCAAATAAATCATGAGGCAGTTATTTCCCATCTATTGGGTGGTAGGATAACTTTACATTAGTAATGACAAGCATTTATAGCTTTATATATGCCCACACATACATCGATTACAGTCTAGATAAATGATAAAGACTAACCAGATCCAGAATTAAAACATATGAATTATTTCAATTTTAAACAGTCAAGCCAACAACACATACCTAATATTTATATTAATAACAGATCATCAACACTTATAGCATAATTATGTTTTTTTACATGATCATCCATATTACTCTGCATATCTAATGTTAAGCACAAATTAAAATTTTGTTAAGAATAAAAAAAAATATCATTTCTCTCTTTTCTTTTTAAATTTAAATTTATGTAAGTATTTATACTTCAATGATATCAAAATCATTATCTCTTTTTTCCTTTAAACATTTTAAAACATAAATTAAAAAAATATTAAATTAAGATAATCTAGTGGTTAGATGTGTGACATATTATATAAACAAAATGAAATAAAAAAAACAAATGACATATTATATAAATGAAATAAAATAAAGAATAAATATCAACATTACGATAGTCTCTTTCCAATGTCTTTTCCTTCAACTGTCCATCAATCTATTAATGTATTCAGTTCATTTTATTTGGAGATATCTATATAGATGCATATCAGACAGTTATTTTTAATCAAATGTGTATAAAAATGCACAGACAGTCATTTGAATCAAGATAGATAAAAGTGTAGACAGTTATTTTAAATCAAGATTTAGCTAGAGGATAATTAATAAATTTTAAAAGAGTTCTGTTGATTACCTTCCCTTTTGAGGAGTTTCTTTCTGAGTTTGAATTCATTTGTTTCTTTTTTTTCTTTTTCATTTTAAAGGCTCAAATTTTAGACAACAAGCAGTTTCTGATTACTAAACATGAATTAGCTTTTAAATATCATACAGAAATTTGCTGCAGTTTCTTCAAATGAATTTTAACCAGCCAAATAATTCTTGTAGTATAAATTGGTCTTTCAATATCATACAAAAGTTTGACAGTTCTCTCCTTACATGAATTTTTAACAAGCCAAAAAGATGGATTGTGGTATTCAGTATAAAATGTCTTATTAAAAGTTGATTCATTCATAATTGACGTGAGGAAAAATATGTGCACCACTTATATATGAATTAGAAATTCATATTTTGGTATACTGTAAAACTTAAACACATTATTAAATTCTGAGAAAGAAAATTAAAAAAAAATTGGAGAAAACCTTCAGAGATAGATTAATTTTAGTCAGCCAGTTGTTCTCAATAAGCAAAAGTTCCACTGATTCATTTTCCCCAGCCCCCTTTTATATATTCACAAGGAGGGTGAAGAAGCAAAAAAAAACATCTGTTAATCCCTTCCCCCACAGGCGGTTTTTCTTCAAATCTAATCAAAAAATTTCCTCTCAGAGTGAACAATTGACCCTTTATTACTTGTTAATTTTGACAACTTTTTTTTTATCTTAAACCATATCTTTTTGGTTAACACATTAGTGATTAACTTATGGAAAAGCAATCAAAGAAAATCTAATAAAAAAATAAGCTTACTGACCCTTTTTTTTAAAACAAATGTTACATTCTTTTTTTTTTACTTAAATAATTTCTTATTTAGATTTATATTTTTGAGTTAGAAATATTAAATCAGAACAGATTCATTTATTTTTCCCTTTTTTACACTTATTAAGCAATAATATAGAAAATTATGTCAATTTCTATAAAGAAAAAAAAAATCAAACCCATATATTTGTATTACACACACATACATGTGCAGACCATTCAACAGAAAACTGCTCATTCAGATTACATGAACACACATATCTATCATAATTTCTTATAATTACAAGCATAAAATCAATTATAATTTCTGATAATCATAAACATAAATATCCATTATAATTTCCGATAACTCTAGGCCTATTCTCCTAAAAAGAAACTGTTAACTAAGGCCACTGATAATCAATTCAATTTTATTCTCATCAACTTTTTAGTAATAGATATCAAAATTCACAAGACTTTATCTTAGTCATATAAATATTTATTTCTCAATTATACTATTGGTAAATTATTATAGCAGCATACAAAAAAAATCAATCATCCCCCTGCATTAAATAATGCTAGCTATATTTTATACAAACACAAACTGTCTTTATATATGTTACTTTTGAGCTATATAGCCATTGATTTCTCAAATAAAACTTTTAACTTTTTTTATATTAAAAAAAAAATTGTCTACAATTATTTTCTTTTATTACAATTAGCTTATAGATGAAATAAATCAAAAGGCTACAATATATATATATATATATATATATATATATATATATATATATATATATATATATATATATATATATATATATATATTGTAACCCCTCACACTTATCACCAACACTAACAATTACCCAGGGGCGCCAATTCTATGGATCATAGAATAAAATATTAATTTAATTTTACCTTAAATTTACTTATGAGGCTCTTAATTAAAGTTTTCACCTAAACTAACTCAGTTGAGGGACACATAGGTGTATGAGGTGTACAATCTACATTAGATGTGGGAGAAACAACAATTAAATTGGTAAAATTCTACCAACTAAAATTAATTAATTGTACTTTATATTTCACCTCCTCCCATCATCCATATGCACTGAACAACCCCTACCATATTATACAATTAAAGTAATAACTAAAATAAAAAAATAATATTTCAGAAATTGTAATGTATAACTAACTGAATCGAAACTCAAACTAAACCTATCATTACTAAATTTTAATTACAATAATATAATGTAACTAACTGAATTTATTATCTAATCTGAATTAAAATTGAAGATCTCAGGAAATTAACTTATGGTATGGCTTGATCTAACACTTCTATATCCCAATATTATTACCTAACACTATGAAAATAATATTACAAACCAAACAATACCCTAATTAAATACTTGCAGTTAGATAATGAAAGAAATCGGGCACATTTTGATTTCGATTCATCATCTAAACAATTATTAAATAACAAAACCCTTTTAAAATGATCAGTAGATAATTGGCATCTCATATAGTGCTTGAATCAAGGAAATCAATATCATCATATCTAGAGATTTATTATAATTAAATAAAAATGCAATTATATCACATTAAATAAAATAAATTGTAAGCAAGTGTGGAAGTGTGAAACATGAATGAATGCTAGAGCAGAAACTCTAAATACAAATTTAAATAACAAAATATTTATTGATCAAATAAAAAAATAGTTAAACAAACATTTACTTTTCTTTCATTGTTATGAACACAAATTCAAAGGGATTTAGTATCATTAGTTACAGTTTACACAAGGATAAATAATAAAACATAATCTCTTAACATCTACTACATTTCATTTATCAGAGCATTCTGATAGATTGATAAAACATTTTATTTTTAACATTAAATGAGCTAAATAAATCCATATCATTTACTATAAAAGAAATGGCTTTTTAGCTATCAGAGATTTCTGATAGACTTATACAAAAATGAAAAAAAAAATATGACCTTACACTTCTAGTAACTGATTACCAAATTATCATATATCCAGCATTTTTGCTTGATAACACTCATTTACCAATTAAATTTATGACAACAACATAGATTAATATTCTAATTACACTGAATAAATTTAAGATTTTCATTTTACTTTAAAGGTATCTTAACTAAAATTAAAATAAGGGGATTTAAAACTAGGAATAATATTGGACTATCTTACCAAAGAAAATAAATACTTCTATTAATTAAATGTATTTTTCTTTGTAATTTTGAAGTAAAGTATTCTATTGAATAACTAGGTTCTGCTTTTCCAAATTCAAGTAAATCATTGTATTCATTAACTATGTACTATCTTTGCTTGATTATTTATGCAAATTATGATTATATGATAAAAATCAATGAGATGAAGCCTAAATGATTACTACAAAATGTTTTAAAATGATTAGTAAAGTTATACATTAATAGTGAATTTTTTTATATCTCAAAATTAACAATTTATGCATGAATGTGTATTATGATGTGTGTCAAAGACAATAAATAATTAATGTTAATCAATCTAATCGGTTTGCTTATGATATTTCAATATAATCATAATACGGACGAAAGCGAAGACCAATCAATCTTTATTAACTACAATACAGCTGTTTTATAAGACCCTATACTCTCCTTTTATTCCTTTTTTTCCCATAAACTATCAAACACTTGGCTATAGCATAAGCTGGAAAACATCCAATATACACATGGGATAAAAGATTTTTATAATTCAAATCAGGTAAATACAACAATAACTCCCAAGTCTATTTTGAAGACTAAATAAGTGGTGGAATAACTCATCACCAAATGAAAATCAGGGAGATAACATATGTAGCTTCCTACACATTTAATTCATCATATCAAATATAAAAGGAGGACTCAATCCACTCCTATCAAAATATTACCATACCTGGAAAAGAAAGGGATTATTCTATCCCCTACACTACACTGGGCAAACTACACATATTAAATATTCAAATAACAAATACACTGACTCAATCCCATAAAATATTATAAAACATTGTGAATATGGAAATATAGTACATATTTCTGCTTCAACTAGTGCCAATGTCATCAGCACTAGTCTGGGTTTAAACCCCATCCTTATTAACTGACACCCATCTCATATTAGGTGGTAGTATATTTTAAGCAATATTATAATCTTTTATATTTCATTAATCTTATTTTATAATTAAAACTAACCTTTTTTTGATAGTTTATTTATTTTGTATTTGTAAAAAATGTATATTGTGTTTATTTTGTTAAATCGAATTGAACCCTGGATATCAATAAAATGTTACAAATATTTGAAATTCTTTTATTAAAATTCATTTTTCTTCAATTAATCAGTTGGTAACATTTTATATTTATCTTTTAATTAATGTACATTAGAGAGGCAATTATTTCAACAATGTAATATTTGCAAGAAATGTTTTGTAAATTTCTGCTTAAGTTTATGTCAAATATGTTTGAAAGTCATTGTACCAAATTCCTAAAATTTTTCTGAATAAAATCTACATTTTTGTTAATCTAAACTTTAATTAAATAGATTTTGTTAGTACAATGACTGATAAACTTAATATGCTTGTTGTTGTTGTTTTTTTTTAATTAGCAAATCAACCCTTGGGGCATGTTCATGCAGAGTTAGAGATTTTTCCTCCAAAGCAGGCACCAATCTCACAGAACTGCTTAAAGCAATTACAATTGGTGGAGGTCAGTGTAGATTTAATCCTTTAGATAAAGCCAGATCACATAAATAGTGGATCTTTCATAATTGAGAGGTATTATTGAGTTTACTGAAGAGAAGTGATTAATATATATATATATATATATATATATATATATCATGCCTAAAGAAATGAAAGGGTGAAAAGATCAGTCATTTGCTTCTCAGAGGTCTGTTCCACCAGCCCATCCATGCCTTTCCAGTGCTTTAAACATCTAGCCAGAGACTGTCTGTGTCGAGGAAGCCTGAAATGATCTGACTGTATTAACTGCCTGTATTAACTGATTGATTCTGAAGTAACGTCCAATTCACTGCAAGCCATTGATTTTATTTTACTTGTTTTCAAAATCTATATTAATTTATATTTTATATCTGTGTAATGTTTATACGGCTTGGTTTAAATGTGTCTTTTGATTTTATTCAATTTAAAATATCAATTCTTATAAAATCTTACATTATTTTGATGTGGCAAATTAAATTAATTTTTGTCGGTTTGTTTAGATTATTTGACTTATTGAAATTGCCAAATACAAAATTCAATGAGCTATTAAATTTAAATCCTTCCCCTGTTATTTTTTTAACTTAAAAAATCATTACAAGAGACTTACTTCCCATAAATTAATTAATAGAAAGCTCATTTAGTTTTGTACATCATATATAAATTTATTTGAATGATTGAAATTATTTTAAAAGTATCTTACTATTACCTCCAATTTAAAAAAGCCCTGTAATTATTTTTGAAAGAATAAATAATTTTAGTGAATCAATTAAGTAAAATTTATCATAGAATTTTATCAGTATATATATTTCATACATATATTTTATTTGTCAGAAAATATTAAAATTATGATTTACAATTTATTAGTTTGATATTTAATGCCTGTCT
Organism: Epiperipatus broadwayi; assembly: GCA_028023455.1. Lineage (NCBI taxonomy): Eukaryota > Metazoa > Onychophora > Udeonychophora > Euonychophora > Peripatidae > Epiperipatus > Epiperipatus broadwayi. Next base: position 368,418 of record JAQFVV010006375.1, read on the forward strand.
ATGTTAATTAAAAACAGTCTTAATTTGTAATCTTTGATAAATTATTTAAGAACTTATTAATAAATGAAATATTTGTGAAGTGTGGTAAACAATTTATATTATAGTTAATTTTTTTTATATATATATATTTTTTTTTTTATTTATTTTTATTAGTGGACTAAGGTTTGTGGGGAATTTCTATCGACATCAGAAAACTGATTATTTTAATCAGGAATTCATTTATTAATTTTGCTAATGATACATTATATATATATATATATATATATATATGTCTAAGGCATTATGTATTTATAGCTACAACCATTCATTTAGTATTAGTATTTTGCTTTGCTACTTACTCACCAGGACCTTCGGAAATTTAACTTTGACCAGTCTGGTCTTTCACACTCCCTCAAAGTAGATGAAGTTCATACCAAGGGATCTTTTCGAGCATTGCCATTAAGATGTATATGCACATCAAAATATTATTTTGATTATTTAGAGACATGTTTGGCTGGAGGGCTAGCATTTCTCATTATCTAGTTGTATTTACTAGGAAATTTTCTTTAGCAAAGCCACCCAGAGGTTCATAACAGACCTCATTTATTTTGTTGTATTCTATAAGAGCATACTGCCTTCTTCATCATTTTATATTTTTATTTAACACCTGAAATGCTCTCTGCCATGGTGGCATGTCCTTCCCAAACAAATTTTGTAATTAATTAAATCTGACAGTATAATTGTCAATTATTTATTTAAGAACTATTTTGCTTCCCACACTCATTATATACAAATGATTTTAAATGTAATAGTATTTTAAATGCATATCTTCATATCTTGTAATATATATAAAATAGATTTGTAATCATTCAAAGAGGGATAATAACATTTTATTGCTCATTGGTTTTGGCTGACCAATTAACAAACTTTTACATTGCTTGTCAAAGCCCCATCAAAACGAATTAAATAAAATAACCAAGTTGTATTAACAAAGAATTAACTTATTTTGTACTAAATTCTTTAATAAATTCCTATAATATTGTCATTTAAATAAGCTTAGTTTGTCATCACTTCCAATCTCTAAGGTTAATTACTCTATTTGTTTATAATATTTATTTGATGTAAATTCACTTCTTTATAATGTTGCAATAAAGAATTATCATTATTACAGTTCAAACCATTAGTAATCGATCAAATCGTATCTGTACCATTCTGCAATCATCAGAATCCATTAAATCATTGATTTTTCATATAAACCTTTTTATTATTTTGAGTCTCTATGTGAACCATGACCTCCAGCTGGGACAGAATAAAACCAAGCACTGCTAGTGTCATCACAAACGTTATCCATTAGTCAGAGAGGCAATAATTTAGGCAAATAGGTTAGGATTCATCCTTGTCCTGACATATGTGTCTTGTGCATGGTTGGATTCAAGGTACTTTTGCTCTGATTATTGGTCTTGTTAAATGAATACACGATTTTGACTGGCACAGAGGCTGCATTTTTTTGAGTTTGGCACCCAACTGGGGCCTGTTAATTATTCCCACACCCTGAATAATTCATCAGCTATATGTGTATAATTTGCTATATATAATTTAATATATACATAATTTTCCAGAATATAAAATGATTTAGTTTTATCATATTGATTTTATAAAATCAAATACTGTTTTGTTAATAAATTAAAGAGGAATACCATGTTTTCCATCCATAGTCTGTAATTTTTTTTTGATAAACAGATTAATGAAAAGTGAAAACTCATATGGTTAAATAGATTGTATAAAATATGAAAGTAGTTTGAACTACTATATTAATGTAACTGTAAGTTTTTTTTTTAATTTCAGAGTTTTGTTATGTAGAAATTTTTTTTTCTACTTTTCTCCCATGTTTGATAAGAACGGAAATATTTGTATAGAATTTTTTTTTTTTGTTAATTGAGTATATAATGTTGTGATTATTTTAAAGCAAAGTGTAAAGAATTTGACACGTGTATGAATTTTTTTTTCAACTTTTTTCCAAAGTTTTTTTTCTCTTGTTCAATAGTGTATAGTATTATGTAATGTATATAGATGTATGTGTGTGTAAAATCTATGTACTTGTATATGTAGCACTGCATATATATGTACATGGGTGTGTATGTGCAATGTTTAGGAACAAATGTGTTTGAAAATTTTATATGTATTGCATTACTATATATTTTCTTTGGAACACATATGTGTGGAAAAGTTGTATTGGATCTCAAGCATAAAAGCTTGAAAACCTTTTTCCCAATATATAGACGTACAATTTTTTTTCTGGATTTGACAGTTGAACAAATATTCATATCCCCAAATGATATTTCATAGATACAGTTGTATATATTCAGACCAATATATTTAAAAGTTGGTTTATTTTACCTGAGTTTGAATCCATAGTGATATGTAATCATTTATGTATGTGCCCTTAAGTTTAGTAAAAATGTTTTCACTTAATGATAGATTTATACCAAACTCAAACTATGTAAAATAAATCATAAAATAAGGTTAATGTGATGTAAAGTTTATTTCATGTGAGAGTCAAAAACCAAAACCAAAGACTGTGTTTTACAACCATAAAATGTTGTGTGAAAAGTTTTCTTTTAAATGCAAAGATTATAACTATAAATGTAAAAGTTTTGCTAGCTGTGGTACCTGGTTTTTCAACCATATATATATTTTGTAAAAGTTTTTTTTTTGAAACCCATGTATTCCAACCATATGGAGAATTTTTTTTTGTATCTGGTTACATGCACACATGAATTTGTTTTGTGTTTTCATGTGTTTAAAAAATGTTAAAGCCCATGTACTACATCCATAAGCCTTATATGTAAAAGGTGGTAACAATATGTTTTTAATGTTTATTCATATGGGCACACTGTGTTAACAATCGATAAAAAGTACATAGGTATTTTAATATATATATATATATACCTGTTTTTATTATATAGTAGAGCTATCTGTAAGGTTTATATTAGTGCTGAACTTGATAACTGGTGGCCTGGTGTAGGAAATAGAGTACCTATTACCATTATAAATTCGTTATCAAGTTCAAAATAAGTAAATAAATAAAGAACTGTGGTAATTCTAGGCAACAAATTTTTGATATATAATAGATTTGGAGAGTGAAGAATTGTATAACTGGTGTAATATGTAATAAAATTGTAAGCAATGTAATATTCATAACAACAAGATTATGTATTAAATTGTGAAAATAATGATTTTTTTAAGTCCATTTTAGAGACAAGAGTGACCAAGGGTGACCAGCTTAAAAAAACAAAAACAAATCAGTCATTCTCATGATAAAGTAAAGTTTTTTTGTTGAAGTTAAAACAATTATTTAAATATCCAGCTTAAAACAGACAGAAACTTAGTATGGCAGGTCAGAAAGGACACAGTCAGTAAAGCATGATGAGAAGAGTGGACAGAGTAAGGGAAGCAAACGTTTGAATTAGTGATTATATAAATTCCAAGACATAAAATACATTTACATTCTAGTTGTTCAAGATTGTATTAAAGTTTCAGTGAGCCATAGTTCCAGTAAAATAACTTTGAATTCTAAGATCAGCATTACCGTTATTGTGTCACACTTTTCAAAATCCAAATGGATAAGAGCATAGAAGAAAAGGAAAGTGAAGATGTTGATACCGTCATCCCAATGAAAGAAGAAAACATGGAGAAACAAATTTCAGAAGATAAAAATGTGATTGCCATGCTCCGGAGTATGATGAGGATGATCCAAATTAATCAGGAGTCAAGCCAAATAAGGGCAGAGAGAACTATACAAGAAATAAAAAAATTATACCAAAAGACAGGGATAAGTGGGAACAATATACAAAAATGATTAAAGATAGTGAAGAACTGCCTCCACAAATTAATCTCAAGAAGAAATAACTGGAATTGTAATTTCACCTAAAGAAGTAGTAAGGGCAGAAGAAGTTGCTGAATTATTGAACAAAAGCCAGAAACAAAACCAGCAAAAGATATAATTACAAAGGAAGAAGCTGATATTATTATACCTAAATGGTTTGAGCAAAGAATTGATTCAAAGGTTGTGGAAGAAGAAATGTTACATGTTGATATTCAAAAGATGTCAGAAATGATTGAAAAGGATCTTTTAGTGGAAGAACATTTTAAAACAGAAAGAGATACAGAGAATATTGTTGAATTAAACCAAGTTGAAGAAACTTTAGAATTTCCAGCCAAAGATATTTCAAAAGAATTACAAGTGGAATATCCCATTACTGATGAAGCAACAATTGAGAGTGTTAAAAAAAAGAAATTGACCTTACAAAGGGTGATATTGAAATTGTCAGTCCACCTTCAGGAAAACTTCTAATTGTGGAATATATCTCTAAAATTGCAAATAAAGCAGTATATACATAAACTGAGACTGAAATAGTACCAAATACAGTAAGAGATTTTAAATTGGATGTGAAGACTGCTTGTGAGCTGCAAGCTGATTTAATAAAATCTAAAATTGATTTAAAAATTGTGGAAGAGACCAAAATTGATACTGTGAATCTTGATAATTGTAATATCAATATGGAGATACCAGAAAAATTAAAAATCTATTCAGAAATTACAATAGATACTGAAATCGATACAGAAAACATGGAAAAGATGAAGTCTGGTGAAGAAATCATGCCAGAACCTTTTGAACACAAAAAAATATTGGAGAACTTTGAGAAGTCTATAGATACTGAAATAAAAAGGAATACAAAATAAGGGTGTTAAAAGATAAACCTATCTCAGAAATTCCCAAAATAAATGATAATGTAATAGGGAATTCAAATAAAAATAAAATTCTATTAGAAACATTGAAAGATGATGTTACAAAAGATAATATACAAGAATTAAGTAGTGATTTTGAAGTGATTAAAGGAAGAGAGAAACTGCTTTCAGAAATAGTCAGAAAAATAGCACACAATACGATGAAAGATCGAGATAAATATGATAAACAGCAGATCAAGAAAGAAGAGAAAAAACACAAAGATAAACATTGCAAACATAAAAATAGTGCCTTCATCCTAGCTGATGATGGAATGAGCAAAGAAATTTTTAATGAACAAAAAGACACTTTTAATGTTTGCCATTTAAAATCATATTATGAAATACCCCCAGATCCTGGGAAAATATAGATCACTCTAAGATTCAGAAACCTTTGAGTATGACCCCATATAATTGAAATACATATTGATTACGGTGCTGGACTGTTGATATATAAATCTTGTCTAAGAACTATTACCTAGTAGTAACTAAATGAAGTAGGAACACTAAAGTTAGTAGAATAAGAAAGATAAGAAAGAATTGCTAAGAAAATAAATCGTTTAATAGGATGATAGTTCAAGAATTGTAATTTCAGCAGAGTAATAAATTTAGAAGAAACTAAAGGCTTGCATATCTCAATACAGTTACCATTCCAATAATAATATAATAAACCTTGGTCAGCAAACCCTTGGTCAGCCTCTATTGTCACTGGACACCCAAGTAAAATGTTTTTGTTGTTCCCCCCCAAGTCGAGGGATATGAAGCTGGAAATATAGTACATATTTCAGCTTCACCTAGTGCCAATGTCATCAGTACTAGTCTGGGTTTAAACCCAATCCTTATTAAGTGACACCTATCTCATATTAGGTGGTAGTATATTTTAAGCAATATTATAATCTTTTATATTTCATTAATCTTATTTTATAATTGAAACTAACCTTTTATGATAGTTTATTTATTTTGTATTTGTAAAAAATGTATATTGTGTTTATTTTGTTAAATCGAATTGAACCCTTGATAACTATAAAATGTTACAAATATTTTAAATTCTTTTATTAAAATTCATTTTTCTTCAATTAATCAGTTGGTAACATTTTATATTTATCTTTTAATTAATGTACATTAGAGAGTCAATTATTTCAACAATGTAATATTTGCAAGAAATGTTTTGTAAATTTCAGCTTAAGTTTATGTCAAATATGTTTGAAAGTCATTGTACTACATTCCTAAAATTTTTCTGAATAAAATCTACATTTTTGTTAATCTAAACCTTAATTAAATAGATTTTGTTAGTACAATGACTGATAAACTTAATATGCTTGTTGTTGTTGTTGCTTTTAATTAGCAAATTAACCCTTAGGGCATGTTCATGCAGAGTTAGAGATTTTCCCTCCAAAGCAGGCACCAACCTCACAGAACTGCTTAGAGCAATTACAATTGGTGGAGGTCAGTGTAGATTTAATCCTTTAGATAAAGCCAGATCACATAAATAGTAGATCTTTGATAATTGAGAGGGATTATTGAGTTTACTGAAAAGAAGTGATTAATATATATATATATATATATATATATATATATATATTAATCACAGATCGGAATATATGATATATATATATATATCATGCCTAAAGAAATGACGGGGTGAAAAGATCGGTCATTTGCATCTCAGAGGTCTGTTCCACCAGCCCATCCATGCCTTTCCAGGGCTTTAAACATCTAGCCAGAGGCTGTCTGTGTCAAAGAAGCCTGAAATGATCTGACTGTATTAACTGATTGATTCTGAGGTAATGTCCAATTCGCTGCAAGCCATTGATTTTATTTTACTTGTTTTCAAAATCTATATTAATTTATATTTTATATCTATGTAATGTTTATATGGCTTGGTTTAAAATGCGTCTTTTAATTTTATTCAATTTAAAATATCAATTCTTATAAAATCGTACATTATTTTGATGCAGCAAATTAAATTAATTTTTGTCGGTTTGTTTAGATTATTTGACTTATTGAAATTGCCAAATACAAAATTCAATGAGCTATTGACTTTAAATAATTCCCCTGTTATTTTTTTTTAACTTAAAAATCATTACAAGAGACTTACTTCTTGTAAGTTAATTAATAGAAAGCTCATTTAGTTTTGTACATCATATATAAATTTATTTGAATGATTGAAATTATTTTAAAAGTATCTTACTATTACCTCCAATTTAAAAAAGCCCTGTAATTATTTCCAAAAGAATAAATAATTTTAGTGAATCAATTAAGTAAAATTTATCATAGAATGTTATCAGTATATATATTTCATACATATATTTTATTTGTCAGAAAATATTAAAATTATGATTTACAATTTATTAGTTTGATATTTAATGCCCATCTATGGTAATTAAAAACAGTCTTATTTTGTAATCTTTGATAAATTATTTAAGAACTTATTAATAAATGAAATATTTGTGAAGTGTGGTAAACAATTTATATTTTAGTTATATATATATATATATATATATATATATATATATATATATATATATATATATATATATATATATATATATATGTCTAAGGCATTATGTATTTATAGCTACAATCATTCATTTAGTATTAGTATTTTGCTTTGCTACTTACTCTCTAGGACCTTCGGAAATTTAACTTTGACCAGTCTGCACTTTCACACTCCCTCAAAGTAGACATAGTTCATATCAAGGGATCTGTTCGAGCATTGCCATTTAGATGTATATGCACATCAAAATATTATTATGATTATTTAGAGACATGTTTGGCTGGATGGCTAGCATTTCTCATTATCTAGTTGTATTTACTAGGAAATTTTCTTTAACAAAGCCACCCAGAGGTTCATAACAGATCTCATTTATTTTGTTGTATTCTATAATAGCATACTGCCATCTTCATCATTTTATATTTTTATTTAACACCTCAAATGTTCTCTGCCGTGGTGGCATGTCCTTCCCAAACAAATTTCGTAATTAATTAAATCTGACTGTATAATTGTCAATTATTTATTTAAGAATTATTTTGCTTCCCACCCTCATTATATATAAATGATTTTAAATGTAATAGTATTTTAAATGCATATCTTCATATCTTGTAATATATATAAAATAGATTTGTAATCGTTCAAAGAGGGCTAATAACATTTTATTGCTGATTGATTTTGGCTGACCAATTAACAAACTTTTACATTGTTTGACAAAGCCGCATAAAAACGAATTAAATAAAATGACCAAGTTGTATAAACAAAGACTTAACTTATTTTGTACTAAATTCTTTAATAAATTCTTATAATATTGTCATTTAAATAAGCTTAGTTTGGCATCACTCCCAATCTCGAAGGTTAATTACTCGATTAGTTTATAATATTTATTTGATGTAAATTCACTTTTTTATATAGTTGCAATAAAGAATTATGATTATTACAGTTCAAACCATTAGTAATCGATCAAATCATATCTGTATCATTCTGCAATCATCAGAATCCATTAAATCATTGATTTTTCATATAAACCCTTTTATTATTTTGAGTCTCTATATGAACCATGACCTCCAGCTGGGACGGAATAAAACCAAGCACTGCTAGGGTAATCACAAACGCGTTATCCATTAGTCAGAGAGGCAATAATTTAGGCAAGTAGGTTAGGATTCATCCTTGTCCTGACATATGTATCTTGTGCATGGTTGGATTCAAGGTACTTTTGCCTGGATTATTGGTCTTGTTGAATGAATACACGATTTTGACCGGCACAATTGTGAACTTTATAGCATATAGCCACAAAAATACTTTTCATTCAGGTATAACAAAGAATGAATAATTCTCTCTTAAATAACTTTTTAATCCTTCAAAATGATTGATCATTCCCTTTTCCTCCAAATCTGATTGATTTAACCCTTTGACCCCCAGTACGACTTTTGTACGACTTTTCTAGAAATTTCTATTTTGAGCTGAGTTTACGCGTAAAGGGTAAACCTCACATATACCCGTTATACGTCATTCTTTGCGCAATTTCAATATCTACCTGAAACTCTAAGAATTTTTTCTGTACGACAATTTTTAGATTTTTTATGAATATTTTTAGCAAAGTGTACCTAAAATTTTTTTTTTTTTTTATTTTTCTCATTTTATTTATCGTAAAAAAGTTATTCCACAATTGTTGCATCAATTACTGAAGATTTTATTGTGATTTTCCGTTGACATTGTCCGTGATTCTGGGCTCTCTTCTCAAATTACGTTTTTGGATAACGTTCAAGGGTATGTAATTACTTTTTTTTATATATTTTTTTTTATAAATTATAATATTTTATATTTACTAAAACAAATAAATATTTTATATAATAATAAATTATAATATTTTCGATGTACTGAAACAAATAAACGTTTTTTGATAACATTCACGAGTATGTAATTACTTTTATATATATATATATTTTATAAATTATAATATTTTATATTTACTGAAACAAATAAATATGTTCTATAATAATAAATTATAATATTTCGATGTACTGAAACAAATAAACGTTTTTTGATAACATTTGCGAGTATGTAATTACTTTTATATATATATAAATTATAATATTTTCTGTTTACTGAAACAAATAAATATGTTATATAATAATAAATTATAATATTTTCGATGTACTGAAATAAATAAATATGCTATAGAATAATAAATTATAATATTTTCAAATAATTATGCTGTAGAATGGAAAAAAGTTGGGGACTGGGGTATCTGTCACTGCATGAGCTAATGCATTTTTTGGCATGATTATAAATATGAATAGTGTATCATGCATGACCAAGTTTGAATTTATGGACGAATTATTGCATAAGTGCTAAAGTTATGACCCTCAATTGATTTGTGTCAATTTTAGGCAAGTAATATAGGATATTGTATAAATTTTCTGGCTTCTTCAATCTATTCAGTTATTGTTACAGTGCCATGTATTTGAACTCAGCCTTTCTTCATATTTTTTATGCAAAATAATAAATATATTTATATACAAGTTCATGCTACACAACTGGAATTTCATGTAATATAGGATATTTTATACAGTTTCTGACTTCATCAATCCATCCACTCTGTGTTATAGTGTCATATATTTGAACTCAGCCTTTCTTCCACACATGTAATCATTGTTAATAATAATAAAAAATTATCTTTATTGATTTATTTTTATTCATTTTATTTATTTATGAGTTTATTTATTTATTTTTGAATTACACTGTTCTATTACTTTTTTCTCCACTAAAAACCATTCATATTTTTACAGATAATTTACAAAACTGAACATATCTGGCTGTGGAATGAAAATGAATCACAGCAAGTCGGATGTTTTAGTAATTTTCTCAGGGAAAAATTACCTCAGGTAAGACTTCCAATACATCATTTTTTTTGTAAATTTGTGAGGAATGTGATGAAGCTGTTTATGAAAGTGTCATTTTATCATTTGAATTTCAAAATTTAGAATTTGTGAATCAGTGTAAAAACAAACATTCTTAAATCTGTTATAAATATTATTTTTTTTAACTTTTTCTTTATGAAATGATTATTTTAACAGCTTCATTATATTCTTTCATATATGTACTTGCTTTTACAACATTATTTTTATATATTTATTACATTCAAACACAAAATATCTAAGTTATTAGAGTTAGGGTAAATTTTTCTAAAAATTAAAGACGGCTGCCTGGTTTTCAAAGGGTTAAAATCATTTTTACTTGCAATTACATATAATTATAAATAAGTTTAATAATGGATACACACGTATAAGCATAATGCTATACAGACCCTTTAAAATCACAGTAAGCAAAGAATTACTGTTAAAATATTAATTATTACTGCTAGAATTAATAAAGAATAAATATCTCATATCTGACAATATTTAGGACTTGGTAATGTTTGAAGAACGGTTGGAGAATAAAATAATAATTACTGTGAACAAAGCGAGACAAAATAATTTTTTATAATGCATTGATATTGACACAAATCTGTAGTAAAATTGAACCTAGATAACTAATAAAAATTGTATATTATAAATGAAATAATTATTGAAAATAATGGGTTTTTTAATTTATAATATATATATATATTGTACCCTTAATATAATTTGAAATACAACTAGCTCAATTAAATTATAATGCTTAGTTAAAATTTGCATGTTTATCTTTAATATACTTTTATTATTATATCCTAATTAAATTTATTATCAATTATCAAAATCAATATAGTTCTATAGTATGTACCAATTAAATAAGTATTTATTTAAATCATGAGACTGTGAAGTAAAGTTACAAAGTAATAAGTAGATTTACATCGAGTCAATATCTTCCAAGACATTGTCTCAATGACATAAGAATACTATTACCTCTCTATCATCTTACTACTACATCTACAGCATTCTTATGGCTTTTAAATAAAATAAACTATCTTTAATAATAATAAAATAAATCTTAATTTTTATAAAGGAAAATAATTAAATAATCTCAGGCTCTTCTAATTATCTTAAAATAATAATAACTCATGTAAATAAGTATGATAAGGGATTTTATATCAAACCTAAATACACCTAACTTAATCTTATAATAATATACAATACTAATCTTAGGGTATAACTTAATCTTATCTATTTCTGTTATATTATTAATCATTAAATAAATAAATAATCATATGTATGTCTTTTATTTTCATATAGTATCTTAATTTTGGAATAAACCAAAATCTTATAATTTAATAATCTGTGGCAATAAATAATATTGTACTCTTATATTTATGCATTATAACCATCTTATGACCATTGCAATATGATATATTAATGTCAATCAATTCTTATAAATGATATCAAGAAAATATTGTGTTTATTTCTAAATAATATTAATAAATTCACACTGTGCAAATATTATGTTTATTCAAATTATCTGCTGTCAAATGCTGTGGTGCAAAATAATGAACTCGACACACTTTTAAAACAAATTAAACAAATTTATTTACAATATTTACAGTTCAAATTAGAAAACAAAGAAAAATAAAAATAAGAAAATAATAATACAAGATGTTTACACTGTTATCAACTCATATTCCTACTAAATAATCTATACATTCTTTTAAAATGCTGTACTAATAGCATTGAAGTATATTTCAAACTTAGACTTTAACTAAATATCAGTGAACTTCAATTATTATATAGAAAAATTTATGTCAACAATATTTATGTAGCATATGTAAACAATTAAACTTTACTAATTAAACTGCTACATCATTTAAGTATTACTGTTATCCATTTCATATGGTACTAACATGTGTTCACTTTAATATCAGCATTACTTTCATAGCATATATGTATAAACTAATGTATCTTTGTAATGTAATAAAAATAACTGATTATAATTTATATTTCATTTAACGCAATTCATGCTACATGTTTCATCAAATATGCATTACATATATGTACTGTTAAAATAATAATATTTAAATTATTCATCAATTTTAAATTCATAAAGTATTATATTAGATAAATTCTATGATTCTTTTCTAGGTGAAATTATTACTTTACTCCATGTGTTATTCCACTCCTTCCTAATAAATCTACTTACAAAGCATCCTTTAAACTTATTTTAAAATTTCCGGAAAACAACCTTCAACTTTAAATAAATATTAATTATCTAAACTATTTATACTTCATCCTCTATATTCGGTAAATCTTCAATCCAAATATAAACTTTTACATAAAACTTAACTTACTTTATCCAAATAAACAAAAATAAAATATAGACTTTAAAATCTCTTCCTAACTTGCAAATAAAATAATTACTTATGAATAATAAATATAATTCTAATACTATAACATAAAAATATTAAAATTTATTTACGAAAGAATCATATAATTATTTCTAAGCTTCTTATGTAATGTTGCATCGTATTTATATCATAAATTCAAATTATGCATATTTAAATAAAACTGTCACTGCTAATATAATGTGTGTGTATTTTTAAAATATTTGTACATTCATTCAAAACAACATAACATCTGGTTGATCTAAAGAAAAACATATTAAATACATCAAAATTATTATTATACAATTTTTACCATAAATAATGATTTAATGTACAGTCCATCTTCCAATATTCTTCGGAATTACAGCTTCATAAAATAATTCACATTTACACTCACGATCATTCTTTAAAATATTCGTGTTATATTAATTATAGAATAAACTTATACAATCAATCATTATATTATTTTAGTTATTATTTTAAGAAATGTACCTATCTTATTTTTAATAGATCAATACTATTTAATTTTTATATTAGATAAATAAACAGAATTCATATTACGTAACTCCAGCGATGTCTTTTTTTCACCATAATAGTTCTTAAATCCTAGGTACACATTCACTAAAACACCATTTCTGTTTTCCGGTCCATCACGTGTTTTTTTAAAAGTTTATGAAAAATGAAAACGTTCTTTAAAACAAAATAAAAGTTAATTCTTCCATAAGAAATAAAATAAACTTAAAATAGTTTATAGGATCCTGATCTAGTTCTTTAAAGAATATTATTTAAAAGTTATTATTTCAAATTAGTCTATAGTTTATGAAAATTATCATTTAATTATTTTAATTGACTTGGACGTCCATGTATGCTTTACTTGCGCATTCCTTAACAAAATATCCAGGTAAGAATAAGCTTCTTCATCTAAAACGACCAGCGTTTAAATTATTTCAATATAATAATTTTATTATATTAAGACTTTTAGCTAATTATATTTTCAATTTATTTGCCTTTTAAAATTGTCAATATTCAGTCTTATAAACATAAAGACTTAACAAGGCAAGTATTTATAAAAAACTACTTTTATTTCTAATATCTTTACTTAAGATATACATTTAAATTTATAGCTTGCAAAAATACTTTCTTCATAAAGAAGTATTTTATTCTTTAAAATATCTATTTTCTAATAGTTAATAACAATTAGCTTTTAAAATTATATACTGCCCAAAATACTACTTTTCTCCATCTCATAATTTTCCGAACTAATCCAGCATTTGTCATATCTCTGATATAAAGTTTCCGATATATTTTCACTATATATGATGTTCCCATGACCATTTGCTTGTAAATTGAGCTTAATAGAGACGAATGATACGGAAAAATTAAATTAACACTGCATATTTATCATTTAAAATTTCTATAACTTATTTACAAGACACTCTTATAATTTTGAAAATGATTTTAAAAGCGTCTATAAAATTTACGTAGCTATTTTTTAATAACACAATTAACTTGAAAATTCAATCACTAAGTCCTCTCCTAACAATTGAATTGAGTTTTTATACGAGAAACCCCATTTGATTGGTAGATTAAACAATCAACTTGCTGGCTTATTTACATATTTTACCAACAACACAAAATTAAAAATAAATAATGGCTTATTTAATATTTAATATCTATCACATTATTAAATTTCTAAAATAATCTTTATCGTTTATTTAAATCTATTAAACATTTTTTTAAAAAAAATATTCTCTTACTTGATTTTAATTTTAACTTTTATAAGATTATTTAAAATAAACTAAGTATTTCATACGTTATATTTTAAAACAATATTTTAAAATCAGATTTAATATTTCACATTGAATATCTTTATTTTTATCTCGTGATAACTCACGTATTATTTATAAATTTTACAACATAATTTTTAAAATAGTTTTACAACTTTACTAGCTAACTTCCAAGCATGTGTGTGCATATCTAACTAACATCTGTTTTATACAACACAAGAAACGCTTGTCATAGTCTAAAAATAAACTAACAATTGCATTTTTTAAAATAAATATTTTTTAAAAATAAATAAGATATTATAATAGATTTTAAATTAATAATTCGATATTATTAAAATCAAATATTAATCTTCTATTTAAATATTTATAATAATTAAAATATTTATATTCTTTTATAACATTATTCTATCAACAATAAATATATGTATTTAATCTTACTTGTCTTTTAAACACTTTTAGCTTTAAATACCTATTTATTAAATATATTAATGCAGTATTGATTATGGCCATTTTTTCCCAACCATATATTATAATCATCATCATTTAAAATGTCTCTCTCAATATCAGCATAATTTCACATATCAAATACTCATAGATTGCTTTAATTAAACCTTTTGAAATATTACTATAAGCAAAATTAACATCACATATTCAAATATATCTTAAATTTAAAATTTTTAATAGATTAGCACAAAATCAGATGGTGACCCATACAAAAGGGCACATATATATATAATAATGGGTTTTTTAATTTATAATATATATATATATATATATATATGGTAAGATTTAGTATAATGAACATTTTTTTAAAAATAATTATTCACCCCTAACTATAAATGGATTTTTCCATTTGTTTCATTATACTGTGGGTTATTAACACATGCCACGACCAAACCTCATATTAAAATAATATCAATAATAAAAAAAAATTACCAGCACAATATCTTCCATTAATACTGTACATTTATGAGAAGTTCTAGGAGAACAAAATATAATAATACATATAATAAACATATTTTAACTCATACTACTTATCTAAACACTATTAAATAAAATAAAGTTCTCTTCTTTTTTTTATCTTCCAAATGAAATGAAAAGTTTATTAATAGTTTTTACATGACTTTCCTTGTCATGTCTCCAAATAAATAACAAGGAAAATAATTATAACATACAAAGATAAATATTGACACACAAAAATGGCACATTTCTGCAGATAAAGAAAAAATGTTACTTTTAATTTAAAATAACAGATTCAATGTTCTAGCAGTTGGCTATGAATTCATGATGACGCTACGTATTAGGAAACATTAATTAGGCAATGCACATTTTATGACATATAAAGTAATATTTCATGTTTAATTCATGGAATTTTATAATGCATTTAATAAGGTTAAGACGTATAAATTTATCCATTTTATAATTTATTTCTCTTATTAGTTTTAGGAAAACATGTAAATGTCAATGGTCCACTTATTTGCACATTTAATCTTTATTTCCTTCAATAGGTAAAAGTAGAAATAAATATCTACTATTCCAATAAATATATTGATAAAATTATATAATTCGTGTGTATATTTTTGTATTTTCGTTTATACTTAGCATGAAATTTATTTAATAAAGTTCTGAAAATGTTCAATAAAAGTTCACACCTTTCCACATATAAATGATGCACGTTGCAGTTATTCCATTCATGATGTGATAAAAACTTAAGAAATTAATTGTCATAAAATAAACAAACATTCTTCTAATCTTTCCTGTTAAGTTGAAATTTAATAAAATAATTTTACAGTTCTATCATGCATTCCCATTTTATTAAATAATAACAATTTATCTTGAATAATATAATATAACACTTACATGTACTTTAGCATAATGATGGGAAGATTTAAACAATCAGCTGAGAGCAAAATTGACATATCTCTTAGTGGTTTTAAGTACACATCTTGTATCCAAATACTATATTTAAATTTTCAACTTGAATTTTGGAAGAGGAAAAATAATTGCACTATTAAACTTTGTTAAATAAACTTAATTGTAGTTGTCCTTAGTTAGTTATAATTGCCCTCTTAAAAGTTTTTATGATTGCCCTCTTATAAGTAATAAGTATTCCTTTTTATAGATTTTTTTAATAACAACTACATCACATTTTTCTCTTCCAATCGTTTACGATATTTGACATTACCAGAAAAAGATCATCAATCGGCTCATCCCCCTGCAACATACTTAATATATGCAAAACACATGAAAGTAAAAAAAAAAAAAATAGAAATAAAAAAAATATTTCATCTTTTAAATAAATGAAAAAAAAAATTATTGAACTAATAATTAAATATTTTTTAAAGCAGTAGAATAAAACTGATGACAATTGTTTTAATAAATAAAATATCTTACAGTATTTGTCCTTAAATAATCTACCAATCCATAATCCATTGATTTAATTAAAATGTAATTAAGCTAGTTTTTTTAATACTATTATTGATAAAATTAAATATTTGAATGTGATGTGGGATATTTAATGGTTTAATGAAACATATGAATGAAAAATGAAGTTGGATAATGCATGAATATTCAGTAATAATATGCTATAGGTATTACACTGATATGACTGAAATGTCAATGTGAATGATGATGAGTGAAATATATTTTACTGTTTATTCTATAAATTTAAATGTATAAAACAAATGAACTAGAAAATCATTCTAACAAATCTGAATACTGCTTTATGAACAAATAAAACAAGTAAGCATCAACTTAAACTGTACTGACTATGCATATAATAAACTACCCCCTATTCTATCATTGATTATACCCTAAAATAAGATACTAAATATTTAAGAAATCTTTTAATTACACCTACACTTACTTTTAATTACAGTTTTAAGTTAAAATAAAAATTTTAAAAAACTTCACGTTATTTCATTTTTTTTTAAGACGATAATATCAGATATTACTGATATACTACCACACTACTATAATGAGTATTTCTGGTGCCAAACCAGAAGGTCACTATATATATATATATATATATATATATATATATATATATATATATATATATATATATATATATATATATATATATATATATATATATATATACATATATACTTTAAGAACACAAAGCTTATAAATTTTCCTACTTTTCTTATATTTATAACAGACTCTTCAGTAATGTTAAATATTATTATAACTTTATAATCATTAACAGAAGTTATTGTTAAAATATTTTAATGTAGAGGTATGTGATATATTAAAAAAATAATCAGTGGGCAATGAAAGATGATCAATAAAAATAACTAAACATTCTTTGCATTTAAAATGATATCTTTTCTAAATGCAATATCTGGGTCACATAGACACTTTATAAAGTGCTATAGTAAATATTCACACCTAACTGTGATTTTTCAAATATATAAATATAATACACATTTTTATGTTTTAAAATATTTCAATGACAATATGTATTAAAATTATTAAACTTATAACACTTAATGTTGGTAGCAAAGTCTATTATAAAAATAAGAAAAGTAGAAAAAGTTATGAACTTTGTTACCACAAAATCTCTATATTTTTGTATTGCATTAATATTCTTATAAGATCCAGAGATTACAGTTAGAAAAGGTATTATTATGAATGCAAAAATTAATTATGAATGCAAAAGTTAAATATAGTTTTGTATTTTAATTGATTATTGTCAATTAACACTTGACTGTGGTTTTTTTAATATAAATATTATAATACATATTTTTATGTTTCGAAATATATACACATCAGAAAGAAAGCATCCATGTATTGAATGGAATGAGTGCTCTGTAGAAAAATTCACTACAGCTTTAATTAAAATTCAATTTAAAAAAATTGACTTCCAATTTTTTTTTCCAAGAGTTGAATTGTTTTTATATACACAAAGTACAAACTTGAATAACACATTCTCATTGATTATAAGAAGTTCAAACAATACTAAGATCTAATTTACACTTAAAATTTTTAAGAATGTTAAAAGGATTTGAAAGATAAAAATATATTAATAATGTATTATCTGTATTTAAAGTAATCATAGTCTGATTAGAATGAGAAATTCAAATTCATTATTTTGTCGTATTGAAATACTGTTGACTTCAATTTTTTTCCAACAGTTGAATTGTTTTACATACACAAAAAATGAACTTGACTAATGCATTCTCAACTCATCTTTAGTTACATAATATTATTTTTAGAGTATAAGGTGTAAAACAATTATTAATAATTTTATAGTGAGTAAAATATAATATAGGATAAATAGTTTGAAAGAGATAATTCTTTGAAACAAAAATAAGGAATATTAAATAAAATTTGAAGGTAGTAATACAAGTTTTTAAAAATTGAATAGAAATATAATCAAAATGCAACAGTGCAGGAAAATTGATGTGGTAAATGTATATTTAATGAAGTAATAAAGAAGAGGAAAAGTAGATGAATTTTTAGTATTATATAAATAATTTTTTAGTATGGAAAGTTTAACATTGTAAAGATATCATCTTTCCTAAAAGTCTGAGCACAGAAACTTTGATTTTATATAACAAAAAGATGAATTTACATCATATTACAATATATAATTATAAAGCCATTTAAATAAAACAATGCAATTCAGTATTTAAAATGACAAACATTTATAAAAAAGTCAGTATAGTGTGGTCTGTATCAAAGTATATGACTTCAATTATACACAATCCAATAAACAATGTAAACAAATAAATAAAAATTCAAATAAACAAACAGAAAATGCTTAAATTTTCTAAATTTAAAACAATTTATGCTGTGATTATCATATTAAAAAAAATTAATTAAAAATTGTAAATATATTTTGTTTTAAAGCACTGTACATAATCATACTCATTAATAATATTTTTCCAAGTTATGGTGAAAGCACGTTCATTTTAATCATTTTTATTATTCTTTTCATATTGGATGTAGATCATATTGGGTAATAAAATGATTTTAAGCTTGATGCTAAAAATTTTATAAAATTTTAGAATATAGTAAAAGTTGATTTCAAATTAAAATCATCAGAACAATTAGAGGAATCACATTTTTGATAAAGAATTTTGTCTATCTTGTTTCTATAAGAGGGCAAAGTTATTGAAAAAAACCCAGAATACTGTTCTGAATGTATTTACTTATGATGAAAGTCAGATATTTACTATTTACTTTTAAACAAATCAAAATACAGATCAATATTTTTTTGTTGTTCTTGTTATGTTGAATGAGTGAGTGAACACACTTGCAAAAATTCATGTAAATCTGTCTCCTCAATTTATTAATAGTGATTATAATATTATTTTAAAATTTCGTTTATATTATAATCCTAATTTATTATTATTTATAAAAATGCAACAGTACCAATTTAATTTTTTATAATTCTCCTAGAAAGATTAACATTGAGAAGGGTGTGAAACAAGGTAACTCTTTAAATCCATAACTTTTAATAGCAGCTTTGCAAGAAGTGTTTTGTGGATTTTAAAATGGAAAACTTAGGGAGTAAAAGTGAATGTCGATTATCTAAATCATCTAGATTTTGCAGACGATGATGTAGTTGTTTTTGCAAATAATGTTTTAGAGATTCAAAAAATGTTACATGAGATATCACATGAAAGAAAGAAAGTAGTATTACAAGT
This sequence comes from Epiperipatus broadwayi, assembly GCA_028023455.1. NCBI lineage: Eukaryota > Metazoa > Onychophora > Udeonychophora > Euonychophora > Peripatidae > Epiperipatus > Epiperipatus broadwayi. The sequence goes on from JAQFVV010006375.1 coordinate 388,410, forward strand.
AAATGTTAAAAAGATTAAAGTAATGTTCAGTACATTTTCTCAAAAGATGAAAGTAAAGATAGATAATGATGAGTTAGAAGAAGTTAATAACTACAAATACTCTGGTCAAACAATTACTACAGATGAAAACATAATGGATGAAATGAATCATAGAATTAAACTTGGTAGAAATGCTTTTAGTAGAAACAACTTAATATTAATAAAAATATGCCTATGTATTTGAAAAGAAAAATTTTTAATAAGTGTTTTATACCAGTTTTTACTTATGGATCTGAGACTTGATCATTTAAAAAAAGAGTAATGCATAGATGTTAGATCACTCAACAAAGTATGGAGAGATTATGTTATGAATAACAAGAAGTTATTGAAAATAAAATACATAGGTGAAAGAATAAACAGATGTTATTAACATCATTGAAAGAATTAAGAGACTGAAGTGGAGTTGTGTTGGAAATATGGCTAAAAATTATAATAATAAGTGGACAGTTGAAATCTTAATCTGGATTCCAAGAAATTGAAAAAGATTCAGAAAAAGACCACATGTGAGATGGATTGATGAAATAAGGAAGAATACTGGGTGACGTGAAGAAGAGAGGCTAGAGAACAGAGAAGATGAATTGAACTTGGAGAGATCTTTATCTTGCAGTGGATTGATAAAGGTTGAAATTGATGATACTATACATACAAAAAGGAACATATGTGCAAGTTGAAAAAATACTGTATACTTGCAGTTCAGTCAAAAATATGTATACTATTCTAATCAAAATTTAACAACAAATTAAAAACCATTAAAATCCATATAATATATTTATATATATATATATATATATATATATATATATATATATATATATATATATATATATATATATATATATATATATATATATATATATATATATATATATATATATATAAATTGATAACAGTAATATTATATAAAACTTTTTTTTTATTTTTTTAAAAACCTGTGATAAATTTTTAAAAATTGTTTTTTTCTGCATTTTACAACCTTTTATGATATTTTTCAAAATTTAGATATTGTTAATTAATTATTAAAAAAAATAAAAACAATTATAGATATTGTAAAAGTGAAACAAAATGAAATTTGTAAAATACCACATTGAATGCAAATATAAATTATTATATATATCACTACAATGAAAAATAATATAGTGCAAATATAGATTATTTTAGGTACCATTTGGTGACTTTACTATGCTGCTAGGTGACACTGCATAACCCACCAAGAACCTTTCTATGGTTCTTTTGGGCACTGCAGCATCACCTAGTGGCTTATTACAGCACACCAAACAGGACCTTAATTTATATACCACTGCAAAAAAAATAATACAGTAATTTTTCTTTTTTTACTCTGCATTTTTATTTTAATCAATTACTTTTTTTATATTGATTTTCTTTTAACTAATTTGTTTTCAACTGATTTGGCTTATCTGTTTTTAAAAAAAATTAGCATTTTAATAGTACTAAATTAATTTACATATAAAAGCATTAATTCACATAACAAAGAGAGTAATAACAAAAAAATAAACTATATTTAAAATATAACTCCTACTCATTTCATATATATTATTTATATCAGTTATAACAAAAACAATGGAAATAAAACAGTTAATATAAATATATATTAATGATACATAAAAAGACTTTTTTGTAAAATGGTTTAATGCCCATAATTTTCATTTGTTTCCAACTGACTGGTGATTAATTAAAGTTATCAAAAGTTTTATAAATATTCATACAACTATGTGTTACGTTTAATGTGATATATTTCATATATTAGCCTTCTCTTTGGGTTTTAAATATAATATAAAAGTTTAATATTTTTATTATATTAAAATATATTAAAAACCCCCAGAGAAGACTAATATATAAAACACATTACGTTAAACATAAGTTAAATAAATGTATAAATATTTACAAAACTTCAATAAACTTAACTAATAACTTGTCAATTGGAAATGAATAAAAAATTAAGCAAGACAATATATATATATATATATATATATATATTGTGCCCTTTTCTATAGGTCAATGATGGTTATAAGTGGTCAATTACTTAAAAATTTTAAAATTAATATTATATAGTATTTAGTATTATAAATTATAAATGGGCAATAAAAGGTTAATGTAATATATTTAATAATAAGTATTGTGATGGTGGGGATTGCATCTAGTTCTATATTTTTCTAAATTATATTCAAAATTTTATATAATCATTTTAAATGATATAAGTAGCAAATTTATTAATACAGATAAAACTAGACTAAACACCGAAAATGTCTATGTGACTGTCTGGAATATTTTATGTATAAGCACCAGTTTAAATTAATACAAATAATTAAAATATTTAAATAGTATATTATAGAACTGGATGGAATTGTCACACATCAAATAAAAAATAAGTATAATACATCTTTATTAATTATTGTTTCAAAATTATTTAGAAGTAGTTAAATTGTAATAGATAATAATTAATTTAAAAATAATAATAGGTTAATATTTAAGTCTATTACGTCACGATTTTAAAACTTTAGAAATTGTTTATAAACCAAAGTAGGGAGTGACCAATAAAAAGATAGATCTTGGCAGACAACAGAAATCGCGCCAATTAATTGTATAAACGAGGAAAACAAAAATGTGTTGACTCCAGAGCAGAGGTAAAATTTTAAGCTCTTTAAAATTTCTTTCTTTCTTCAATTTATTAGTCAATTTTATTATAACTTTAATAATATCCTTGAAAGAAACTAACTGACAATTTAAAATCTTCCGAAGAGAATCTAAAAATAAAATTTTAAAAAAGTTCTCATAATAATGTTTCACTAACTCCACAGTAACCTGCCAGTGGATTCTATCAAAATATAATCTGAATTTTCAATAAAAAAATGGATAGATTCTGAAAACCAAGTTATAAATTTTATAATATTCAAAAAATGTTAATGTCATTCGTTGATATAGTTTGTATAGCATATTACTATGAAAACTGCTTTCGTGCGTATAAAATTAATGAAAGGACATTGTGCGCAAAGTTAATGAATATAATGGAAAATAAAAATAAATATTATTCATATAAGAATAAATGGACAAAAAGAATTTTTATGAATTGCTTTCTTTAAGATGACCTGAGCAAATACTCTAGAAATAGTTAAAGATTGAAAATGTTGTATATAAAATAATAATGAATAAAAGTGAAATTTACCAAGGAAAATACTTGCCTAAAGAATAAAAAAATATTTTACAGAGAAATAAATATAAAATATTGGATCCATGAAAAAAAAACGCAATTGGTACCATAATGATTAAATAATTGTCGTTTAGCTAGAAATAAAGATGCATCAACGCACCGAGGTAATATTCACCCGAACATTAAAAACTTCGTGGGATAACTAAATAAATGTTTTTTTGGTAAAGGTTTACTTTAGCGACCACAGCATAAAAATCATGTTCGCCCTCTACTTTTCAAAATTATAAGTAAATTATTATTCGAAAATCTTACATATATACAACTATATTACAATTACATTAAAATTTATTAAAATGTAAAAGATAAAAAAAATATTTACCATTCTAAAGAAGTTGAAATAATTGCACTAGTTTAATTAAAATAATTAGTTCAAATTATTTGAAACTTAAGAATTTAAACTATCGGCATTTATAACTTAAGAATTTAAACTATCTCGATAGTTTTCGGCGGAATAGATGACAATGGGGAGCCATTAGTCATCGAAATCGATGAAACATATTATTTCCACAGAAAATACCACAGGGGGACTACATGCTTCTTGACAGAAGTTGCGGATAGAATGGCTGGCTCATTGGAGGCCTAATCCAGCAGTACATTTTACCAGGGACTCGCATAATTTCAGATGGCTGGGCTGCATACAATAATATCAGCAGACTTAGCAATGGGGTGCACATGCATTCGGTTGTCGTCCACCAGGACAACTTCGTGAATCCCGAAGACCAAGGCATACATACCCAGAATATTGAGAATATGTGGATGAGGACCAAGCGTAAGCTGAAATTCCAATCTGGTACCAGCAGGGCTTTATTTTCATCGTACCTCCAAGAATTTGCCTTCCACAGTAGATATAGCACTGCCGCCCTTTTCTCCAACTTCCTGCTATGCATAAGGTATAATTATGCTTAAAAAGGTAATTTTTTTATTATTATTATCTTTTATGTTTTAATTAATATTTACTGTAATTGTAATATAAGAGCAGATACATAAGATTTTAGTTCTAATTTTAAAAACTAGATGGCGAATATGCCCTGGTCGCTAAAGTAAACCTTTACCGTTTTTTTTTTAATAATTTTGAATTAAACATTGAAACTAAAGATCATCTAAACAGTTTACTAAATGAACTAATTTGTTTAAAACTTTAATAATCAGAAAGGAGAACATTCGGACAAAAGAAGAAATAATAAATATTAGGGGACTAACCAAGATTTACCGCCAAAAAATATGTGATTATGGTTTAAATTATTTTCTTTATTAATCTAAGTTAAACATTAAGTTTTAGATAGCGATAGGGAAACAAATACATTAATTTGCAATATAACATTATATAAAATAATATGTTTTTGATTTTGAATGTTCAAATAAAATTGTATGTGTGTGGAAATTTTGTATGTTTGCAATGCTCGAGGAGAAAGAAACCTATTACGAACTCTAATAGGAAGGTAAAGATTATTTTGGTACATTTTATGGTTATTAATGATATAATGTATGTTTTATTTATTTAGATCAGCTGTGAATCGAATGAATGTAATGCAAAAGTTTTATTGTTATAATTATTGTAAAACGCATTTTGAAAAACAACACTCTAAAACACTATGAGATGTAATTAGATTTTTTAAAGATATGCATACGATAATCATTTAATGTGTTATTAATATAGTTCAATATAACTGATGGTTAAGTCATATTTTCTGTTAATTTTTCCGATTGGGATATTTAAGTGGTATTTTAACAAAACGTAGATGTCGAACCTACAGTGTAATAAAGCAAGACAAATTGTTCTTATAGAATAGGGAAATGTTTTATATTAGTGAATTTAGTTTATTGTTTTCAAAGGTAGTTAGTTTTATCGATGTTGGATACAGTAAAAATCTGGAGAGATAGTTTGGGTAGTGACTTGGTAATACGTGGAGATTTGGAAACCAAGATGATGTATTAAAAAACAAGGATGCTACAGGGAATGAATTAATAAGTAGTTTTAGATGGTAATCAGCGTAGTCATTAAAGCCCTATGACTGTTACACATGTTGTCATGGACAGTGTTATTTTTATCTTTCTTGTGAATCTTATTAGAAGTTTGGTAAAGCTGAATAAATAGCTGCCACATCATGCTTATCGCCAGGGTTATTAGACAAGGAATGTCGGCCCTATTCACACTGTTCCATACATTTTGAAGTATATATCTTGATAAGTTATCTATCTATCTTCCCAATATCCTATACATCTTTCGCTATCTTTATCTGTATTTCTTGCAACTACATCGTTATTTGATAAGTCTATTGAAAAGATTCAATAGATATTTTAGAATGTATGTCATGCTGTTATTTGAAATAAGAATAGTTAAGTATTAACAAAGAGTAGATTATGATTATTGAAAGAGAGATGCAGATATCCTAAGAAAGGAAGGAGTCAGAGAATTATTTTAATTTTCAAGAAATGAACTATAATTTTATAAAAATATATCAAAATAAAAATATGTAAAATATTGAAGATGATTTAACGTTTTCTTATTGTTTGATTATATTTAAAAATATAAGTATTGCATATTTAAAGAATATAATAACATTCAATAATTATATTATATGTGAAACTAAAACAGGTGATAATTAAACCCGTGTTATGGCATTATACATGAATATGGCTTATGGAATAAATGTATTAGAGTTTACGAGCATTAGATAACAAACGTAATAGGTAGTAATAATATTTGAACAATATGCAGAGTGACTTATAGAGAGTTACAAGAAAATGTAATTTTTTTTTAGAGGAAAAACCATATTGATTGTAAATTTATAATGTTTATAAATGATGTTTATCCACATATATAATTTATAATACGGTAACTTTAATATTAAAAGGTAAAGAATAGTATTACCCATAAAATAGTTAAAATAAGTAATATAATAAACTTAATGAGAAATAAATAAATAACTTATAAAAGGTATAATAGTTTTAATCAACTATAAAAGAAATCTAAAAATGTATAATTTAACTATTGTAAGGTTAAAAGAAAGGAGGATATCCCTTGTAAATAAATGTAAATAGATTTGTTTGTTTTATCTTAAATTTTGATTGTTGTTAATAAAATTCTAAAATTTGTTTATTAAAACTTGTGTCTGAGTTTTGTTTTCTCTACATCATTGCATGAATTCACAGGATATGTTTACCATCATTAAACTAAGTATATAATTGTTTTGCACAAAATATAAATAGAGAAGTATATTTAATCTTAAATATTTATTGATGTTTTTTGTAATTGAATAATTATAAAATTGCATTGCGTTATTGGTCATAAATCCATTGTCATAATAATTTGCTAAATTGTATGCTATTAGTTGCCACTTGCTTCATTTATCAGATTATCTAAACACTGCCACTTACTAATTTATTTTATTACTTAAAGATAAAAAAAAGGAGGATATTAGATTATTAACTAATTTATTACGGTTATAAATTTGCGATGAAAGAAAAGCTGTACTAGTTAGATTAAGCAATGAAGATTGTGATTATTATTATTATTGTTTTATTATTAATCTAATTGCAGAGTAGTAAATTATGACATAAAATCCGTTATCATATTTTGCTACGTTATTTTAATTTAACCTTGAATAAATTTAAGAACCTGAGATTATTTCATTTGAGCTAGATAATTACTATTATTGTTATTATAGATAAAAGATTAATACTTTAATTGTTAAATGAGTCTTAGTGATTAGAATTTGCAGAAGTCATAAGAATGCTATGTAGTTCTTATATAAGGGGGGATTGTGTTCTTATGCCGTTGGGGTGGTATCCTATGGGATATTATCTCAATGTAATCTACTTTGTCACCCTTTATTTTTACTTCTAATATGAATTCTGGAATAGTCATTTGAATTAGTTTAAAACAGAACCTAAGTTAATTTTTAAGAAACCTGAGCTAATAAAGCATTAAATTGAATATCTCATTAATTATTAGAGCTAGAACCTGGTGAGGCAATTTTCACTATATTATATTATTTATTTTGGGAGAAGTGGAGTACACATATACACGTAAATACACGTAAGGTGAGAGGGTAGATTATGGCGTAACGTGGTGGGTTTGAGGTGTATGTAGTTACACAACATAGGTAAAAGGGCAGATTGTGGCGGTCCAGCTTTAGGGGCCCGATACGCACTATATGAAAGGGTATATTGTGGCCCCCAACGTGGTTGGCACGATGTGTAGTGGAGCTACACATAGGCATGGTCATAATATATATATATATAGTGACCTTCTGATTTGGCACCAGGAATAATATTTATAATTGTGTACTGTTATATCAGTAGCATCTGCTATTATATTACTTAAAAAAAAAGAAATAACGCAAAATTTTAATTTTTTATTTATTTATGATTTAAAATAATGATTAGAAGTATTTATAGGTGCAATTTAAAATTTATTAGATGTTTGGTGGCTTACTTTAGGGTATAATTAATGATAGGATAGGGGGGTGGCTTGTCATAAACATAGTCAGTCCAGTCAAGTTGATGCTAATTTGTTTTGTTTGTTCACAAATAAATAGTTAGTTGTTTTGAGTGATTCTCTAGTTCATTTGCTTTACACATTTTAATTTATAGAATAAACAGGGAAGTAAGTTTCACTCATCATTATTAAAATAGTCATATCAGCTTAATGTCTAGATTGGATTGTTAGTAAATATTCATGTATGTCAATATCATTATTCGACTTCATTTTTCATTCATATGTTTCATTAAATCATTAGATATCACATTTCTTACCCAATTATTTAATTTCATAGATAATAGTATTTAAAACTAGCTTAACTACATTTTAAGTGAATTATTTGAACACTGAACTACTGAATTATTATACAATAGTTATGTTAAAAATACTTTATTTATTAAAACAATTGATATTAGTTTTATTCTGTTGTTTTAAAAGTACAGAATATTTTATACTTAATTCAATTTAATATTAATATTTGTTTTTATTTATTTAAAAGACAGAATAATTTTTCCCCCACTTATTATTTTTTTTTTAACAAAAGTTTCTTGCATAAATTAAATCGTTTTCTGTCTGTTGGCCTTTGAACTTTCAGATCTTGACTATTGGATAAGAGAAATTATGAAGTAATCTTTTCAAAAAACTAAAAAAATGATTGCAGTCCACTTCTCCACTCTTACCTTTTGACCTTCTGTCTACTAGACCAGCTACAAACTGCTAAAGGTCTTTCAATATGTTTCAATTTTAAACAAAGTTTAATAGTATAATTTTTCTTTTCCAAACTTCAAGCTGAATGTAACATATTTTATTGTTGCAAAAATATGTGTACTTAAACTAAACTAAAGATACATTGGTCTTATCATTGGCTGACTATTTAAATTATTCAACTGTCATCAAAGATACATGTAAGTGCCTATATATTATATTATTTAAATTTAAATTGCCAGTGTTAAAAGTAAAATGGGAATGAAGACTAGTATTATAAATTTGCCTAATTTAAACTTGAAATTGAATGAAAGAGAAGAAAGAAAAATATATGTTTATTTGTTAAAATCATTTTTCTCAAGTTTTAATTATATATTTAAGGGAATCATTGCAGAACTGTTATTAAACATTCTCAGAACTCTTTCTAAAAAATTTTATACTAATTATAAAAGAAGATTTAAAGAACACATATGAATTGTTTAATTTTATCTTCATTATTGTTGGAACATTTTCGTAACTATTTTTGTTCTTACTTATTCAAAAATATACAGGATTAAATGTGCAAAGAGAAATGTTGTTCATATTTACCTGTTTCCAGACTAATAGGAGAAACAAATTTATTAAAATAGTTGAATTATATAACTTTGTATTATTAAATGCATTCCTCACTCATTGTGAAACTTTTCTGTTTAAAAATATTGCTAGAAAATTCATTTAGACAAATATTATTAGCTAAAATGTATTGCTTAATTTTAATGGCTTTAAAAAAATAAAATAATACGTCTAAATGTCCTAGGAAGAAAGTACTCCTTTATTTGCATCGTTAAAATATTTTGCTTAATTAACTGAATTTTTCATATTATGTTGACAGCAATTCATCAGCTGATAGTTGAGAACATTGAATTTGCTCTTATGACTTTAAATAATATTGTTTTGTTTTGTCCTGCAGGAGATGTGTTTGTGATATATGTACTCATCAGTATTGATATTTGCATGAAAATACTTATTATTCATTTTTGGAGAAATGACCAAGGAATGTCATTCAAAAACTATTAATAAACTTTCATTTCAGTTAAAAAAAAGAACTTTATTATTATTTAATAGAAATTTAGATAGTTAGTGTTAGTTAAGAAATGTTTTATTATATGTATTGTTGTATTTTTGTTCCACTAGAACGCCTCATCGAATGTATGATAAAGAAAAATCATACAAGGTATTTTATTATTATTATTTTAATATAAGTTTGGTCATATGTTAGTAACACACACGAGCATGATAAACAGATGGATAAATCCATTTATAGTTTAAAAAGGGTAAACCATTATTTTGAAAGAGCTTCATTATATTGAATCTTACTGCATATATATATATATATATATATTATAGCTTAGAAAACCATTATTTTCAATAATTATTTCATTTATAATATACAACTTTATTTATCTAAGTTCAATTTTGCTTTAGATCTGTGCTAATTTAAATGCACTATATAAAAATTATTTTGTCTTGCTTGCCAATAAATTATTGCTTTATTTTCCAACTGTTATTAGAAGGTTACCAAGTCCTAAATATTATCAGATATGAAATATTTATTCTTTATCACTTTTATGAATTTGTAATCAATATTTTAATAGTAATTCTTTGCTTACTGTGATTTTAAATGGTCTGTGTATCATTATGCTTATACATATGTGTGTCCAGTATTAAACTTAGCTATAATATGTTAATTGCAAGTGCAAATGTTATATAATCAATCAGTTTCGGAGGAAGGGGATTGTCAATTGGTTGGAAGGATTAGTGATTTATTTAAGAGAATTATTGTTCTTTATTATGTTTGAATGGAAAAGTATTTTTGTGGCTGTATGCAATGTTTTATAATATTTATTGGATTGAGTAAGCTTTTTTTGTTATTTAAATCTTTAAACATGGGTAGATTGCCTAGTGTAGTAGGCATGGGGTCAAGTAATCCCTTATTTTCTATGTATTGAAATGTTTTGATAGGAGTAGATGGAATCCTCCAGTTTTGATGATATTTATTATGAATTAAAGTATCTGAAGTTGAATATATTATTCCCTTGTTTATTTGGTGAAGAGATTTATTCCCACCAGTTTATTTAGTCTCAGAAGTAACCTTGAAAGTCATTGTGTTGATATTTATCTGAATTGAATTGTTGAAATCTTTATCCCCATGTAGTTATGAATGTTTCCAGCTTATACTATAGCCAAGTGCCAGATAACTTATTGATAAAAGAAGAATAAAGGCAGGATAGATTTTCTTACAAAACAACTGTAACAAACTTAGTAATTAAAGCTTAATTGACCTTTGCCTTCGTCCATATTGTGATCATATTTTAACTTCACAAGCAAACCGATTAGATTGATTAGATTGTTTAGAATTAATTATTTATTCTTTGACACATAGCATAATACAGACCCATGTATAAAGTGTTATTTGGAAAGAAGGAAAAAATCCATTATTAATGTATAATTTAAATTATCATTTTCAAATATTTTATAGTGATCATTTAGATTTCACATCATTAATTTTATCATTCAATCATCATTTGATTAAGTAAGCAGGCAATGGTAAAACATACTTAATGAATATAATTGTTATTTCTGTTTTGGCAAAATGGGAAAAAATAGTTATGTAATAGAATACTTTATTTCAGTGTTGCAAGGGCAAAATATATCAATAAGTGACATTCTTTATTTAATTTTGCAAGACATGGTTTATAAGAATATATTGATTAATGTAATTCTTTATGTTATTTTGCAAGATATAAGTTGATGAGAATGTGTTAAAGTAATGGAGCTACTTATTCATTTTGCAAAACCTAGTTGATGTTACTCTTAGGTTTCAAACCCCTTATTTTAGTTATATTTATTGTGCATTTGAAATAAAATGCAAAATATTAATTAAATTTATAGCATAATTAGAATATCTAATCCATGTTTTTGTCTTAGATTTATTAATTTGATGGATAAATAAGTGTTATAAAACCAAATTTTGAATAAAAGATTAATTTTGTAGTGGATTAATAGGAGCACAAGGTATCAGAAGAAGCTGATAACTAAGAAAATATTTCCTTTATAGTAAAATATATGGTTTTATTTTGGGTTTATTATTTGATATTACAAATATCAGTTGTTCACAAACATATCCAGATGTTTGGATAGATAAAATGGGTAATTTTGTAATCCAAGAACATATTATGTTATTATTATTATGAAAATTGTGAAATAGATTAAATGTTTGTTTAGCTATTTTCTTGCTTGATTAATAAATATTTTATTACTCAAAATTTGTATTTAGAATTATTTTATAACATTCATTTGTTGTTTCATATTTCCACACATGTTCACACATTTATTTTATTTAATGTGACATAATTGTATTTTCATTTAATTATGATAAATATCCAAATATGATGATATTGATTTCTTTGATCCTAGCACAGTATGAGATGCCAATTATTTACTGTTTGTTTAAAAGGTTTTATTATTTAGTAACTGTTTAGATGATGAATTGAAATCAAAATGTACCTGATTTCTTTCATTATCTAACTGCCATTATTTAGTTAGGGTATTGCTTAGTTTATATTATTATTTTCATAGTAGTAGATAGTAGTATTGAGAAAGAGATTTTAGTTTGGGCCATGCCATATAACAGATTCTCTGAGATCTTCAATTTTAATTCAGATTAGATAATAAATTCAGTTAATTAGATTAGATTAGTGTTTAATTAAAAATTTAGTAATGATAGGTTTAGTTTGAGTTTAGATCCAGTTAGTTATACATTATAGTTTCTAAAATATTATTTTTTAGTTATTGCTGTAATTTTCTAATATGGTAGAGGTTGTTCAGTGCATATGGATGATGGGAGGAGGTGAAATATAGATTATAATTAGTTAATTTTAGCTGGTAGAATTTTACCAATTTAATTTTGTTTAGCATAGAACTTGATCGATGTTTTATTCCTATTAGTTATAATATTTTCTCCCACATCTAATGTACATTGTACTCCTCATACACCTCTGTATCCCTCAACTGAGTTAGTTTAAGGTGAAACTTTAATTAAGAGCCTCATGAATAAATTTAGGATAAAGTTAGATTGATAGTTTATTCGATGATCCATAGAATTGGTACCCCTGGGTAATTGCTAGTGTTGGTGATAGGTGTGAGGGGTTACAATATATATATATATATATATATATATAACCATATTTGAACTCCTTTAATATATATATATATATTAAAGGAGTTCAAAAGATCTATTGTAACATTATTAAAGAGAAATCAATTGTATATTAAAATATCATTGGATTTGTCAAAATCCAAAATTTATTAAAATCTCAAATATTCAAATATTATATTCATTGTAACTTAATAAAGATGATCAAACGATCCAAATGTATTAAATAATTAAGAAGCGACTCAAATATGAATATTTAGCTTAATAAACAAAAAGCATTGTAGCTTAAATTAAATTATGAGAAAAATACCTGAGTAGTGGCTGTTAAAGAAAAAGGTCAGACTGAGTTATCAATCATATTAAAGGTCATTGGATTAAATGAAACATACTTCTATAATTAGATTCCTCAAGATATTACAATATCAATAATTATAAACAAATTATTAATAACAACTATTATAACTCAGGTATATGGAAATCATGTGAGGTGAGTACACTAGTAACTCAATAAAATATCTGCTCAGGTATACAGACATTAGATTTTATCCACTTTCATTTCTTGGTTTGATTTTAAGAGCATGTCCAAACAAATACCAAGTGAATATGGTCTAGCAGGGCACCACTAGATTATTTGAATCTAGACATGGTTATATCTAATAACCTTTCACAGGTACCGGGTTTGAATCCCTTTTTGGTACTTTATTTCTAATAAAATGGAGGATTTTGCTTTTTAGAGCCATACCACCGTATGCACTAATATCTAAGTAAATATAAAACATCTTTAAACTAAAGTGGAATTCATTAGACACAAATCATTTCTTAGACCTTAGCATAACAAATGTGTTTCAATATTTTTTTTATAAGTTTTACTAGCTCAGATTACTATTAATTTAGGAAGGCAATTCACTCATCCTTGCATAAAATAGATGATGGGATGGTGGTTATAATATTACTAAGAAATCACTAAATATTATGAAATCAATATTTATTTATGGCCTTGAACATTTAAACAGCTCATTAATTAAAACATGATGATGACGATGATGATAATGATAATGATAATGACAATGGTTTCAACCACAGCTTTAGGACTAAGCCTAAACATAAAATTTAAATTCAGAAATTAATAATTATTGTTAATCTTAGCATATTTAATCATATCTTAAACCACTAATATTCAACCATTGATGATGAATGATCACACTTGATAAAGACTACTCTTAATGAAATATATACACCTCGTTTAATAACATTAACTAATATTTATTACTGCATTTCTAACATATACATAAAAATTTCTATATTTACATGAAAATTTATATTAACAATAACAACAATAATCATAATCGACTGTTTTAAAATCATAACATTAAATTTTAAATTCCTCCCCCTTTCCCATAAATGTATTTCAAAAGTATATTGTATCCACAAGAAAAGTATTTCATATAAAAGAAAAATATTCACTCATTGGCACACATACCTTATAATCTAACAGGTAAACAGAATGTTAAAAAAAATGTTAGTAGAATTGAAAGAGCAAGTTTTACTGAACAAGTTTTAAATCATTTTCTCCCCCTCCCTTCTACCTCTGAAATGCTATACTTTCTTAAAACAAAATAATTTAATATTTCAACACTGCTTATTATATCACATTCGCACACAATTATACACATATAAAAATATTATTATGTATGTGCGTGTTTTATCCCATAATAACAACATATTATTTAAAACCAAAATAATAATACAAAAAATTATTTTACACATTAATATTTCATAACTGTAAATTAATAAACAAATAATTTTGATACATTCAAGATCATTTATGGAGCTAAAGGCTATTATTAGTAAGAAATTATTGTTTTAATCCATCTGAATTGTCTTTAAAAGTTCTTTAAATAAAATATACCACTTTATTGCTAAAATTTTATTAAGACTCTGCTATCATAAAGAAAATATATCAAAAAAAAATTTTATACTACCAGTTCTTTGTAACGACTTCTAATGAGTCAAATTTCTCTTGTTTAATGTCTATCTTTGGCAGCAACAATTTTCGTGTTTCTTTGGAACAATCTCTTTCTTAAAGTGTATAATTATTTGATAATGATGATCCTATTGAGGTTATTTGCTTTAGTGGACAATTTGTAAATCTTTATATTAATTTTTCTTCTCTTCCTGTCAAGCATGAGATTCTTTTAGTGGATGAAATACAGCAGTTGTTTTTATGTTTATAAATTTCCTGGGTTTTAAACTTAGTTGCTGGAACAATTAATTGGACTTGATGATTAATATTTATCAGTAGATTAATTCATCTTTCTGATCTTTGAATGCAGGTGAATGTTTTCTTTTTTCTATTTAAAAACATATTATTTCTCTGGTCAGTTGAAAAGTGTAGAATATTATTTTTCCGACAAGACATCTTTTCTTTCCTATATGATCTGCAGCTCCTCGATGGTCAGGTTTGGATGGGATACATATATAATTTTTCTGCCCTGTCATTTCTTATATTTTCAACATTCAAAACTTCATAAAAAAATGACTTAAAAAAATTATCTAGCAGAACTAAAATGTTTGTCTGCGTTAGTTTCAATAATTTTTAAAAAGTCTCTCTCACAATATATTATAATAACAATAATCTAATCTAATAATCTAATAACTCAACTGATTTTCCAGACTGCTTTTATATCCAATTTTTGAGTCAACTCACCCAATTAGAGTGATAGTGTGAATTGCTATTTTTGACCAACCCAAAAAAATCAGACACCTGGTTTTCAGACACTTTTGTCTTAAAAAAATAGACTTAATCCTTTTTCACATATATCTGTAATATCTAAAATTGGAGTTTTTTTTTCTCTAATCTTAAGATAAGACAATTTCAAAATTAGAGTCCCACCCAGCTTAAGCTCCCAAAGTGACAAACAATCATTTACAAAAACAAAATTGCTACAAAAATAGATATCTGATTCAACAGATTTCCTCTTTTAACATAAAATTGTACAAAAAATAATTTGACATATTTAACCCTTACTTTTCTTTTAATATTTAATAAATGTAAATTTCTGCATGTAATGTACACACATACTTTATCATTTCAAATCATTCATAAACTAACATTAATAATATAATATCTAGCTTAGTAATTATAACCCTAATATTTAAAATTAAATCTGTGACTTTTTCAATTCCCACTTACAATTATAAAAAAGCAAAATAGAAGTATAGAATAAGATATTAGAATTGATCAAGCATAGGTTAGTATTAAAGAAAGTTAAATATCTGAAATATAAAACAATCAATAGCTTACACATACACTGCCTATACGTATGTGTTATAACTTTGCTTTTTTAAAGAAAAATTACAAATTGAATAGTTTAATTGTGTGTATTACCTTTCTATCAACACACAAACAAATAAAGAATATAATTGTTGACCCACTCTCTTTCTGTCTAAAGCTTTTAGTACTGGATTTTGTAGGGTTTAAACTTGGATGCCCTACAGCTTCCTTTTTTTTATATATAAAAAATTGTGATGATGATTTTTGTTCATTTTCTCTCATGCACATTACTATAAATTTAGCTAATGACTAAATTGTAATGGCACAAATATATATATATATATATATATATATTTAATATAACAGTATTATAGAACTTTATATATATATATATATATATATATATATATATATATAAAGTTCTATAATACTGTTATATTGTCATATTTTTTTGAAGTTATATTGGATTTTTATATGAAACTCGTGTTCCTATTTTACAAATATATTATAATTGTTATAATTCTTTTACTTCTATTGTGGACTACTAGATGTGTTGTATATGTAATAATTCATTAAGAAGTAGGAAGACATGCATTAGATGCAGAAGTGTGGCTGGCAAAAGAGGCAATTCAAGGAGAAATGGGATGGTCAAGTTTTTATATGAGAGATGCAAAAAGCAAAATGAAAATGTTTGATAGATTGCAGTTTATGGACAAAAAAAGATTAGCCAAAATAATATTAAATTGGGGTATGAATAATGGGTTGGCAACTAGATGGTGGGAAAGGTAATACATTATGCAAAAGATTTGGGTAAAGAATTTACATTAGTATACTTATACAAAAGGTGGGATGATTGTCTTAAAAGAATTGTTGAGTGTTTTAGTGTTAAGGAATGGGATAGAAGAATAGATGCATTAATAAGCAATAGGAAGTTGGAGAGATAGTGATCTAGTATGGAGAGTAAAAAGAGTTTAAATATTTATAGAAGTAAACAGAACATTGGGTGTGAGTTAATTTATGATAATAGCAAGAAAAGTAGTTTACTTTATAAGGCCCAAACAGGATCTATAGCAATAAGGGAATATACATGTAACTGGAGAAATATGGGTGATTTAATCTGCAATATATGTAAGGAAAGTATAGAAAATATTAGGCATTTGTTAATTGAATGTAAATGCCTGACAGCAGAAAGGATACAAATAATGAAGTTGTGGAATAATAAATGTGAAAAAAATTGATTATACAGAAAGTGGCTTGTTGGTTTTTATGTTGGGTTTGGCAAATGATTAGGGGGCTGTAAATCTAAAGGTCATGGAGTTGACAAAGCTTAAGTTGTCGTAATGGGATGGAGCAGGGTAGAAAAGAATATGAGAAAACTTGGGGTGTGGAATGGAAAGATTTTCAACATGGCTAACAGTTTTCTCTGGTCATAGTTGCTGAGAGATTCCTGACTCCATATAAGGAGAAGTCACAATGCATTACATCACATCACATTAACATAATAATAGATTGTTAACATTTGAAAAGGCCACTAAACTATATGCTGTAAAAGGCTTTTTATGTACGATTAATATATATTTATATTTGATGTTTTGTATGAATTTTGTTGTAATTATATGAAGTAACAACATATTGGAATTCATTATTTGTATTTTTGATTATTATTTATATCATGTACAAATGTATATAATATATTTTTTTCTTAAAGCTTTTTAGAGACATAAAGCCTCCTTTTTAAAAAAAAAAAACAGGGAATGTAAAATCTAAGTTTAAAAATTTATTCAAGTTTAAATTTGATGTTTTCATTTATATGTATATTTCTTTAATATATATTATATTAAATCTTATTACTTTCAAAGTTATATTAAATGCGAATTTTTACTTGGAGGTAAAAAAGTTTCCCTAGTTATATTAAAAAACTCAATAATATTTCAAATACTTACTGAGGTTATTTTTATACATAATATTTGAACTAATATTTTTTTGTAATATCACATTGCATCTTTTTATAATATATAATGTTTGAAGAGTTTGTATTGATTTTTATGTGAATCAATTTTGTTCAATTTGTAAAATGTAAAAAGATAATTTCAAAAAAAAAAAAGATATATAAAAAGATAATTATTAGTAAAAAAAAATAACTGCAGTTAAAAAAAAAACTATTATTATTATTTCTGCATATATTGATTAAATTTTTAAAAAAATGCAAATAAATATTAACAATTATAGAAAATATAAATTTAATATCCTCAAATTTTAGATATAATTTAGTTGATTATTAATAAATAAAAGATTGAGGTAAGACCTCAAAATTTTTTAAATAGTTTAAAAATGACATATTCATTTGAGTATTCTATTAAATTGAATATGTTATTGTATACTGATATCTTACTACTAATAGTAAAGAAGAAGCAATTTCAGAATTTTGTATAATAGTTATAAAGTGAACAATAATTGTCTTATGTTTAGATCATAAAAGAGAAATGTTTGGTAGTGATATAATTTTTCATTGAAAAAAAATTGAACTTATTTTAATCCTCTAGAAAATAAATAAACAATTAACACACAATAATAATTAAGACTAAAATATCTTTCCTCAAAATGGAATTGACAATAAAAAATATACTAAGTGGGAAGAATTATTCATGATTTTATATGACATTCTAATTGCTGCTCCCCTTTTTCCAAGGTTAGAGAAAATACAAAATTTTATTTTGTATATTTATTCTAATATATTTCAGCAACTTATTATATGGAATAGCAATAAGATTTTACGATTTTTAATTTACATTTTATTAATCATTTATTTTATATATTTAAAACACCCACCCACACACACACACACACACACACATATATATATATATATATATATTGTACCAATGTACATTGATATTAAAATAATTGTATGAGTCCCATGTTTTAAAAATATAAAAATTTAATATTAAGAGAATAAAATGTAAAAACTAAAGAGCAGGGGGAGGGGGGAATTCGTATTAAATAAAATAAACTGTAAACACTGTTTAAAATAATAAACTGTTTAAAATAAATAATTTTTTTTTGTTTAAAAAAAAATCTTGTAATAAATAAATGATTTAATATTATTTAAATGAATTTTTAATGAAATAATAAAGAGATTTTGTTTTATCTTATAATGAAATAAATAAATATATGTGTGTATGTAATTTTTAATAAAAAGTAGACACAGAAGCTGATTTTATTTCATGAAACAAACGCTGCTGCCAAATAAAGTTTTCCATTGTTTAAAACAGTATAAATAGCTCAAATTTTGTTCGTTCTTGGTCTGACATTCTCATTTTAATAAATATTTCTATAAGTAATATTTTCAAAAAAATGTTGCACTTTTAAAACCAACGTAATTGCAGTTGACTGAAAGCCGCTCTCTACGCATCTAAGATCTGCTATTAGTTCGAAAAGTAATCCTGTTGAAATAGACTAAACAGAGAGAGGAGTGCAGGAATGCCAAACCAGCCATGAAAAGCATACCAAATCACAGGATTTATGGAAGAATCAGTTTACCAGACATTGATGAGTTAAGAAATAATTTCATTATGCTGTTTCTGTCGTATTTTAAAACCTAGGTAATTATTTGACTTTGATATCTAAACATTCCTGATTTCTTTTAAAAATAAAGATAGATTTTATTAAAAGAACTTTAAATTTTTTGAATTAAACTTAAAAAAAGAATAAACTATAAACTTCAAAAAATTAATATTTCCAATAATAAAATAAGTAAAAGCAGCTTCTATTAAATAATATTTTTGAAACAATGGCATGCATGTATGTGTGATTTGATTTTTTTTTTAAACTTAAAAAAAATAAAATAACATAAAATATGATGTAACATGTATGATTTATTTGCTAAAGTAATATATTAAAATGCTTATTTTAATTTTTAAAAAAGAAGGGTGTGTGTCTCATTATAAGATAAAACGATTAATTTATTTTAAAATAATATAAACAACACTTAAATTATTTTTCTTAAAACATTTAGGTTTATTTCTGATATGTACGGCTAAGTATAAATATTTATTTTTTTAATAAGAGTAGGAGGGAAAAATCCAATCATTAATAATAGTAGTTTAGAAAAGATTCATTAATTAAATCTATAAATGTTTAGTAGTCAGTATAATCTTGTTATTATTAGTTTTAAAGGATTGAAGTATTATTTTTGAATCGTTTGGGGAAAATTAATTTAGTTTTTTAAAAAAATAGTAGTAACTTAGAAGAAGCAGCGTTTAAGATATACGTTTTGTTTATTGAGTGGGTGGATGGAACCGGTTGAGCTAGCAGGGATTTTCAGGTATCAAATTATGCTGTTCAAATGGACATGCTAATTCTAATGTAATTAGCTGATACCTAAGGGATTTTTCTTTCTTCTTTTAAAAATAAAATAAAGTGTTTATTTGATCAGTGTATATTTGGTAGTTGAGTGTTGAATGTTATTGATAGTTTGCTATTGATAATAGTTGACACTTTACCTGAAAACCAACCATTTTCTGAGAGGGAAATCTAGGAGGACAAAATATAATAAGATATTTGATAATATTTTATTTGCCGATGTTTGGTGTTTGTTGTTTTTCGTAAGCTTAAGTAGTAAATTTTAAATTGTAGTTTTATATCGTTAAGAGTTTTGAAGGTAGTAAGTGTTAAATAAATAAAAGTAGTAGTTAGTAATTTTTTCATTGTTTGTTCGGATGAGGTTGGTTTATTTGGCCCATCAATGTGGCATGAAACTAGACATTGCGAGTGGAAGAACTGACTGAAGTTGTAGTGTTGGTGTATAATAAAAAGTTGATTTTCATGGACATTAAAAAATGGAAGTGTAATCCTTAAGATAAAAAAAAATAAGGAGCACTCCGAATGAGGAAGAAAGATAAATATGAGGCATAAAATTAGAACTAAGAGGGTGAAGGTTGATAGTATCTACATTTTGAAATAGAATTTTTTTTTTTTTACATTGGATGAAGCTAAATAATTTGTTGGTGAAATGGAAACAGTAAGTCAGGTTATAAAGATAAAAACTTTTTCAGTGAAAAAAGGGGAAACACCAAATAGACATTTAGAGAGTTTGGAGCGTTTTTTTTTTTGTAGTGAGTTTAATGAAATAGTTAAGGTTAGTATAGCTATTAGTTATATACAGGATTATGCTGAAGTTTGGTGGCAGTCAATAGGAGTAAAACCAATGAGCTTTGAGGAGTACAAAAGAGCAATGCTGTCCAGTTATTGGGGGGGAGGGTTAGGAGGTGGTTAAGCGACAGGTTGAACAAGATAAATGGCAGATAGGAGAGACATTGAGCATGTTTTTTTTGCAGACAAGTAGCAAAATTGAGAATGGTTACAGCATATAATTTGTCTGAGCAGCAAATTTTGAGAATAGTGAGGCGAGGTTTTCCAGAAAATATTCGACAAATAATAATGGTAAAGGTCACTATAGAGCAGACTGCAGAGTTACTTATGACATTAGACAGTATTAGGTCATGTGTAGAAAATCAAAATAAAGAAAGGAAGGCTGAGAATGTGTATGGGTCTATATGTTTGTGTTTAGATGCCTGGCAATTGAATAAAATCACTGTGTTAGATACTAATGCACCACCACCTATAAGTGAATTATTAATGAAATTTTATAAAAAAAATAATTTTCAACTTTTGATTTAATGGCCAGTTATTGACAGGTCAAACTGCATCCTAAGGATCGGAAATACACTGCTTTCCAGTATATTGAATGGGCATATAATTTTAATTGTAGTCCTTTCAGTTTAAAAAATAGCAGGGCAGGATTAATGCAATGTCTTGATAAAATATTATCTGATAAAATTAAAAGCTTAATTACGATATATGTGGATGATATTATTTTAGCATCAGAAAGTGTGGAAGAACATTTCAAATATTTGAAATTATTATTTGATGAATGTAAAAATAAAGGAATTAAATTAAATTTAGGTAAAAGTTATTTAATGACTACAGAAGTTAAATTCTTGGGACACATAATTAGTGAACAAGGAATATCTCCAAATCCCCCAAAAAATTCAAGCTATACAAAAGTTTTCCAGGACAATGAAAAAGAAAGACATCGGTTTTATAAAAAGTTTTCCTCAGATATGGAACCTTTGTTGCAGTTATTAAGGAAAGATAAAAAATGGATGTGGGAAGAGCAACAAAAGCACAATTTTGAAAGTGTAAAAAAAGAGTTTTTAAAGAGTGAAAGTCATGTTAACATATTCAGATTTTGATAAACCATTCATAGTACAAACAGATAGCAGTGGAAACGGGTTGGGGGCTACATTATCTATAATGCAAGACAATGGGAAGTATAGGGTGCTTTTATTTGTAAGTCGTTTATTAAATGGGCCAGAGAAAAATTATACCATAACTGAGAGAGAGGCTTTAGCGATTGTGTGGGCTTTTATATCATTTAGGCAATACTTGATAGGATCACAGGCGGTAGTGATTACTGATCACAGGAGCCTTGAGTTTCTCAATCATAGTTTTCTGACAAATAGTAGATTGATCCGATGGAGTTTGCTTTTGCAAGAGTTCGATTATAGTATCCAGTATTGTCCAGACTAAGACAATATGGCGGCAGATGCTTTAAGCCGATACCCAATAGAACATCACACATGACATTTAAATGGTAATAATGCATATATAGCAACAGCAGAAATACATCAAGATGAAGAGGTGGAATGTGGTTTGAAAAGGTTAAGAGAGTTACAAGAAGAATATGTAGAATGTAAACAAATAATATGCTACTTGCATCATCAATATGTAGGTAGACCTATAAATAATGCACTATGGAAAGATAGAAAATGTTATTGTTTAAAAGATGGGCTTTTGCAGCATAAAGTGAAAGATAGTAAAGATACTCAAATTGTTTTGCCAATAGTTATGCAAAAACAGATGGTTAAATACATACATGAAAAGTACAGACATTATGAGGCAAGTGAAATTGAAGGATGGATTAATAACTAGTTTTATTGGCCGAGTATGTATAGGAGTGTCTTAACTGTCATTGAAGAGTGTCTAGTGTGTGCAAAAACCAAACCTCCTAATATGTCAAATACGGGACCTTTGAGACCGATATATGCAAATCAGCCAAATAGTTTATTGGCAATAGACTTTTATGGACCATTAACTCAATTTAATCAAAAGAAATATTTGGTTGTCACTTATGATGTTTTTTCTAAGTTTGTGGATATTTACCTGGTGGTGCAGGCTGATGCTAGATAGACTATAAAGGTCATTGAACATCAACATTTTTGAGATGTGGGAATCCCAAGACAAATAATGTCAGATTACAGAATGCCTTTTATGTCTGATGAGTGGAAAAGATGGATGGAGCATCATAAGATAAGACATATACTCACTTCAATTCGTAATCTGCAATCCAACCAATGTGAACAAGTAATGAGAGAACTGGGATGTTTATTTATTGTGTATTTACAGAATAATCATCGTGGATAGGTAAAGGAGTCAATGAGAATAGCTAACATGATAAATTAGTCAAGGAATGAATCAACAGGATTCAAGAACATTAGACTTCATCAAGGAAAGAATATTCCATATCCATTCAAAACTATTTTACTGGTTAAAGTACCATGTATTGACAGGAAAAAAGATGTTGATAAGGCATGCTATAGGCTTAGAAAGATGGGTAGTATAAGGCAAAAAAGACAAGGGAGGGTTAGATATGTGTTTAAGTTGGGAGATGATGTTATGGTAAGAGTAAATCCAGTAAGTCATCTGGAAAAAGGAATATATGAAAAATTTCAGCCAATATATGATGGGCCTTATAAGATTGTAAAGGAATATGGAAATAATGCATTTGAAATTACTCAAGGGTAGGAAAAATTGGTATGTTCAAAGCTTGATCTTTACAATTAATAAAAAAAAAAGATGAATAATTAATTAAATCTATAGTGGGATGGGAGTTATAGTGAATAAATAAAAATACACATATACAATTAAAGAAATGTTAAGTAAATAAAATTAGATTGCTTATAGGTTTAAATTCTAGGAAAACTAAAATGCTTAGAGTGATATTTTGGTTTCAGAGGAGGGACGGAGATAATGTACCAAATTACATTGATATTAAAGTAATTGTATGAGTCCCATGTTTTAAAAAATATAAAATTTAATATTAAAAGAATAAAATGTAAAAACTAAAGAGCAGGAAGGAGGGGGAATTTTGTATTAAATAAAATAAACTGTAAATGCTGTTTAAAATAATAAACTGTTTAAAATAAATAATTATTTTTGTTTAAAAAAATATCTTGTAATAAATAAATGATTTAATATTATTTAAATGAATTTTTAATGAAATAATAAAGAGATTTTGTTTTATCTTATAATGAAATAAATAAATATATGTGCGTGTATGTATGTAATTTTTAATAAAAAGTAGACGCAGAAGATGATTTTATTTCACGAGATGAATGCTGCTGCTAAATAAAGTTTTCCATTGTTTAAAACAGTATAAATAGCTCAACATTTATTCATTCTTGGTCTGACTTTCTCATTTTAATAAATATTTCTTGAAGTAATATTTCCAAAAAAATGTTGCACTGTTAAAACCAACATATTTGCAGTTGATCAAAAGCCGCTCTCTACACATCTAAGATCTGCGATTAGTTCGGAAAGTAATCATGTTGAAATAGACTAAACAGATATCGAAGTGCAGGAACACCAAACCAGCCATGAAAATCATACCAAATCACAAGATTTATGGAAGAATCAGTTTACCAGTCATCGATGAGTTAAGAAATAATTCCATTATGCTGTTTCTGTCATATTTTAAAACCTAGGTAATTATTTGACTTTGATATCTTAACATTCCCGATTTCTTTTAAAATAAAGATAGACTTTATTAAAAGAACTTTGAACTTTTGAATTAAACTTAAAAAAAAAAAAACTATAAACTTCAAAAAAATAATATTTGCAATAATAAAATAAGTAAAAGCAGCTTCTATTAAATAATATTTTTTAAACAATGGCATGCATGTATGTGTGATTTGATTTTTTTTTAAACTTAAAAAAAAATAAAATAAAATATGATGTAATGTGTATAATTTATTTGCTAAAGTAATATATTAAAATGCTTATTTTAATCTTTAAAAAAAGAAGTGTGTGTGTCTCATTATAAGATAAAACAATTAATTTATTTTAAAATAATATAAAAAACACTTAAATTATTTTTCTTAAAACATTTATGTTTATTTCTGATATGTACAGGTAAATATAAATATTTATTTTTTTAATAAGAGTAGGAGGGAAAAATCCAATCATTAATAATAGTATTTCAGAAAAGATTTGCTAATTAAATTTATAAATGTTTAGTAGTCAGTATAATGTTGTTATTATTAGTTTTAAAGGATTGAAGTATAATTTTTGAATGGTTCGGGGAAAATTATTTTAGTTTTTAAAAAAAAAAATAGTAGTAACTTAGAAGAGGCAGCATTTAAGATATACCTTTTGTTTTTTCTATTTAGTGGGTGGTTGGAACCGGTTGAGCTAGCAGGGATTTTCAGGTATCAAATTATGCTGATCAAATGGACATGCAAATTCTAATGTAATTATCTGGTCCTAAGGGATTTTTCTTTCCTCTTAAAAATAAAATAAAGTGTTTATTTGATCAGTGTATACTTGGTAGTCAAGTGTAGAATGTTATTTATAGTTTGCTATTGATAATTGTTGACACTTTACCTAAAAATGAACCATTTTCTGAAAGGAAAAGATATTAGATAATATTTTATTTGTCGATGTTTGGTGTTTGTTGTTTCCCGGTAGTAAATTTTAAATTGTAGTTTTATATCATTAAGAGTTTTGAAGGTAGTAAGTGTTAAATAAATAAAAGTAAAAGTTAGTAATTTTTTTATTGTTTGTTTGGATGAGGTTGGTTCAATACATATATTGTACCAATATTGAAATTGGCACATATAATTTTATCTAAAAAAAATTATTAAAATAATCTTTTGTAAAAGAAAAATGTAAAATTAAATGTTGAAGAGTTTATTACAGTTTGTTGTCAAAAAAGATAAGAGTCAAATATAATAATAAAGAGTAGTAAAATAAAATAGTTTTCTGAATATATGCATGTTAATACATAAGTTAAAGTAATGGTTAAAATAATATTATAATATAAATAAATATGTAAACTAATGTCCGTGATGGTTCAGAATAGTATTGTAAGATTAAATAAATAGGTTCATGCTAACTTAAGAATAATATTGTAAGATTAAAATAGATATTGGTCGTATGATTTAAAAAATGATATTGTAATGTTCATAAATATAAAATCTAAGTTCTATTAGGAAAATATCAGGGTTCAAAATTAAGGAAAGGTGGAATTATAGAAATAAGTTTAGATAAAGATAAGTTTAAGGCTGTCAAATGGATAAATTTTAGTACCCATAACGGATTGGCAGGGATCATTCCTCTTTTAAAATGCACACTGGTGACAACCAGATTAAATCGTAAGTATCTTATTCAGGGGAGAATCTCCATATCTCATACCTTGTTTTCCAAAGCGTAAGTCAGAAAGGGACAGTCAAAAATTCCTGCATTCATAGTGACCTCTTCTTAGTCAAAGTCCGATCAAGAGAATCAGCAATCATTTTTCAAAGCGTAAGTCAGAAATGGACAGTTGAAAATTCCAGCCATTCACAGCGACCTCTTTTTAGTCAAAGTCCGATCAAGAGAATCAGCAGCCGAAGCTTCATTTATAAAAGTCCCCTGTGCCACAAAATTAGTTTGTCCTTGTGGTCAATATCCAGGACTCATAATATTGTAAACAATGTTGCCAGCATAGAAAGTAGAAAAAGTATCATTGGAGATTTCTCTTGGTATGTAAAATAAAAGATATCAAAAAGCAAACTTAGAAAGAATAATAAATTAAGATTTAATGTTGTCAGAGATAAAATGGTCAAAAATAGATGCATTTTACTCTCAAACAGGGATGGTGTAATGTACCAATATTGAAATTGGCACATATAATTTTATGTAAAAAAATTATTAAAATAATCTTTCATAAAAGAAAAATGTAAAATTAAATGTTGAAGAGTTTTTTACAGTTTGTTGTCAAAAAAGATAAGAGTCAAATAGTTTTCTATCATTAGTTTTGAAATAAAAGTTAGAAAAGTTAAACTAAAAGTTTTATAAAAGGAAGTAAAGAGTTTTTTTTATTAGCATTCGTAAAATATAAATAATTTAAAGTTTTAAAAATACAAATCTCTTTTCATTCAAATTAAAGAAAAGTAATATATGTGCGTATATATGTGTGATAATCAATAATAAAATAAATGTATGCATAATAAATGTTATTATAAATAAATGAAAGTTAAAGAAGATTATCATTAAAAAACATGGCAATGGCTATTAATTAATTAAAAATATAAAACAACATGTCTTGCATGGCTATTACTAATTAAACAGTCTTCCAAAACATGTTGTAAAAGAATTATCAATGAAATTTTGACAACAGATATTGCTGGAGAATATTACAAGGACAACACATTGCAGGTATAAATAGTAAAATTTTATTGGATAATCAGTTGAGTTCAAAAATTAATTGAGTCAGTTAAGTCAAGAGAAGACCATTAGTTCAGTTAATTGTATCCAGAAACAAAATGTGGTGCTGTGCAGTTTTGGGAAATACACACCTCTCCACAGCCTGATGTCCAATGAAAACAGCAAGATCTGCCCATGAAATAATGTCAGCGTAACAACTTAGAAATCTCCATCAATATCTAATTCTCTTCAATAATAATAATCATGAAGAATAATGAAACTCATCAAGGAAACGTCCCAGCCAGCTGGAAGCATTTGTACTGGAAGAAACAGCAAACAAGAACAAACAAAGTTCTAAATCTATGTTTAAAATTCTAAGTGAAACATTTGCTTATTTTCATTTATACTGTAATAGCCATTGCATTGCATTAATTTGTCTGAATCCTCCAAGAGTTTAGTTATATGAATTCTATATCATACATAAAATGAACTATTGATATGTGTGTTTAAATTTCAAATGCTATGTAATACTTTATTATTATATATGTGAGTGTATTAATTAATATGTGTGTGATCATTATACCAGTGTTATTAGTTAAATTAGATAAATACCAGTGTTCAATTATTAAAATCTACAAGAATAATTAAACTAGTTTAGAAATGTTAATTTAAAACTATGTGTGTGTTTTATTAGAATTAAAATATGTTTAAAATTAGTAAATGTTAGTTAATAAATTGTCTTTAAAATTAAACTTTATTTGTCGGTCAATTCTTTTTATCAATTCTTTTACAAATATTTTTATCAATTCTTTCACCACTAATTATGTATAATCTGTTAGTGATTACAAGTAGCTGAGCTAGTCATGAATATTTAGGCATTAAGTTAATGGCTATTGCTCAAAGTTCGTTATTTATTCATTCTTGAATAGATAGCTGGTGCCCATGTTTATACACAAACAAAAAGAGTGCTTTGAATGTGGTGTTGAACTCAACAGCCGAGAAAAAGCTATGTCCTGGAAATGTAATGCTAATTATATATTTTATAGCTATTGTTTGAACACACATATTCTCTGAATACGTTCTTCTCTGCCTAAGAGGCCGGTGTTTCAAAAACACATATTCGAACCCGATATAAATGGCTGTACCCAACTTGTGGCTGGACCTAAGAAACAATAGTAATTAAATACTTTGTTTCTTGTTTGAAATTTTTTATAGAAAAGTGAAATTATGTATGTGAAAGTTTTTTAATTTTTAAAAACAAAGAATTGACCGAAAACTTTTTTCTTTAAATGAAAAGAGATTTATGCTATTTACGTTATTTAAAATAAATCATTATATTAAATCAGAGACAGTTGGGTATTCTGGGTGGAGCTGAAGCATTATGATCAGGTAGAAAAGTGGACAAAAGGGGTGAGTCAGCGTGTGTTGCCATCTTAGTAGGAAAAATAAATAAACAATAATAATGTTTGATTTGTTAATGCAAAATATATATAAAAAAATAAAAAGTAATAGCATAACTATGAATAAAGAAATGGAGCCAGAAGAAAGCCCAATATATTTTAAAATCCCCAGTTAGTGGAAAAAGAGAAAGAAGTATCTGAGATGCAAATGATGATGAAAATGATGATGAATATGATGGAAGAAATGTGTCAAGAATTTAAAGAAAGCCAGTTAGAACTTAAAGCAGAATAGATGAAAGAAATGCGTCAAGAAATTAGTCAAGATAAAGAAGAAATTAAGGAACTCAGAGCAGAAGTAACAGAAATAAGACATGAAATTACAGGAAATGTAGAGATAAATCAAGAAATCATAGAAGTAGATTTTGTCAAGAAAATCAGGAAGTTGAGGTTATAGAAGAGGTAGAAATTGAATTAGAATCAGATAGTGTTGCAACAGACAAAAGTAGAAACTTATGTAGATCAAAAGGTAGAAAATAGCGTAAATGAGTTTTTACAAAGAATTAAAAATAAAAGGTTTAAAGTTAATGTTCACATTCACTGTAGATGTAGATTTAAAACAAAGAGAATCCATAAGAAAAAATATTCACGGTTAGGAAAAATATGGAGGTTTGTGAAACTTAAAGGTTTTCTAATTTACATGGCAGAAAATAGAACAAAACGAGAAATAGATAAAGCAATAAATTTTAATTGAGGGAGAGATGTGAGAATATAGAGTATAATTTATGTTAGAGAGTTAGTAGAAAGAAAGAAGGAACCACCTGATGTAGTTTAAAAGTTAGTTGAAAGTCGGAATATTAAAGTAAACAGAAATAATGACCGGAAATAGACTAAGAGTTTAATATAATTATTTTGACATATGTGAAAAGCCTGAATTAGAATTTTGCTATTTAAAATGATGGATTGTTTTGTCAAATAATAATGGAGGTTTTGTAAAGTAAAATATTTTTTTTTCCACACACATATTAATTAAGGAAATACTTGTAAATAAACAGTTCAAATAAATAAAAAATCAATAAAATCAAGTTAAATAATTGGGTCAAATTAAAAGTAAAGTTGTAAGTTTAAATAAATGAACAGATAACAGAATTTCTAGAATAAAAATTAAGTTAGTCAAATAGATATTTGTATAATAATGAATCACAATAAAGTAAAACAGTCTTTTTTTCTGAGTACATGCACGTTAAAATAAAATAGTTTGAATATATGCAGGTTAATAAAAGGAAATAAATAAATGGTTTAAAATAATCAAGGCCAATAAAATCTTTGTATAATAATAAAGAGTAGTAAAATAAAATAGTTTTCTGAATATACGCATGTTAATACATAAGTTAAAGTAATGGGTTAAAATAATATTGTAATATAAATAAATATATAAACTAATGTCCATGATGGTTTAGAATAGTATTGTAAAATTAAATAAATATGTTCATGCTAACTTAAGAATAATATTGTAAGATTAAAATAGATATTGGTCGTATGATTTAAAAAAATGATAGTGTAATGTTCATAAATATAAATGAAAGTCAATCTAAGTTGTATTAGGAAAGTATCAGGGTTTGAAATTAAAAGAAAATGGTATTATAGAAATAAGTTTAGATAAAGATAAGTTTAAAGCTGTCAACTGGATAAATTTTAGTACCTGTAACAGATTGGCAAGAATCATTCCTCTTTTAAAATGTGCACTGGTGACAACCAGAGTAAGTCAT
The DNA here is from genome assembly GCA_028023455.1 of Epiperipatus broadwayi. Classification (NCBI taxonomy): domain Eukaryota; kingdom Metazoa; phylum Onychophora; class Udeonychophora; order Euonychophora; family Peripatidae; genus Epiperipatus; species Epiperipatus broadwayi. The sequence goes on from JAQFVV010006375.1 coordinate 419,024, forward strand.
AAGTATCTTTTTCAGGGGAGAATCCCCATATCTTATACCTTGTTTTCCAAAGCATAAGTCGGAAATGGACAGTTGACAATTTCTGCCATTCGTAGTGACCTCTTCTCAGTCAAAGTATGATCAAGAGAATCAGCAATCGTTTTCCAAAGCGTAAGTCAGAAATGGACAGTTGAAAATTCCTGCCATTCACAGGGACCTCTTTTTAGTCAAAGTCCAATCAGTAGAATCGGCAGTCGAAGCTTTGTTTATAAAAGATCCCTGTGCCACAAAATTAGTTTGTCCTTGTGGTCAATATCCAGGACTCATAACATTGTAAACAATGTTGCCAGCATAGAAAGGAGAAAAGTATCATTGGAGATTTCCCTTAGTATGTAAAGTTACAGATAGCAAAAAGCAAACTTAGAAAGAATAATAAATTAAGATTTAATGTTGTCAGAGATAAAATGGTCAAAAATAGATGCATTTTACTCTCAAACAGGGATGGTGTAATGTACTAATATTGAAATTGGCACATATAATTTTATCTAAAAAAATTATTAAAATAATCTTTCATAAAAGAAAAATGTAAAATTAAATGTTGAAGAGTTTATTACAGTTTGTTGTCGAAAAAGATAAGAGTCAAACAGTTTTCTATCATTAGTTTTGAAATAAAAGTTAGAAAAGTTAAACTAAAAGTTTTATAAAAGGAAGAAAAGAGTTTTTCTTATTAGCATTCGTAAAATATAAATAATTTAAAGTTTTAAAAATGAAATCTCTTTTCATTCGAATTAAAAAAAAGTAATATATGTGCATATATATGTGTGATCATCAATAATAGAATAAATGTATGCGTAATAAATATTATTATAAATAAATGAAAGTTAAAGAAGATTATCATTAAAAACATGGCAATGGCTATTAATTAATTAAAAATATAAAACAATATGTCTTGCATGGCTATTACTAATTAAACAATCTTCCAAAACACATTGTCAAAGGATTATCAATGAAATTTCGACAACAGATATTGCCGGAGGATATTACAAGGACAACACATTGCAGGTATAAATAGTAAATTTTTATCAGATAATCAGTTGAGTTCAGAAATTAATTGAGTCAGTTAAGTCAAATGAAGACCATCAGTTGAGTTAATTGTATCCAAAAACAAAATGCAATGCTGAGTAGTTTTGGGAAATACATGCCTCTCCACAGCCTGATGTCTGATGAAAACAGCAAGATCTGCCTGTGAAATAATGTCCGCGTAACAACTTGGAAATCTCCATCAATATCTAATTGTATTCAATAATAATAATGATGAAGAATAATAAAACACATCAAGGAAATGTCCCAGCCGGATGGAAGCATTTGTACTGGAAGAAGCAGCAAACAAGAAGAAACAAAGTTCTAAATCTACGTTCAAAATCCTAGGTAAAACATTTGCATATATTCATTTATACTGTAATAGCCATTGCATTGCATTAATTCGTGTGAATCCTCCAAGAGTTTAATTATATGAATTGTATATCATACATAAAATGAACTATTGATATGTGTGTTTAAATTTCAAATGCTACGTAATAGTTTATTATTATATATGTGAGTGTATGAGTTAATATGTGCGTGATCATTATATCAGTGTTATTAGTTTAATTAGATAAATACCAGTGTTGTACTATTAAATCTACAAAAATATTTAAACTAGTTTAGAAATGTTAATTTAAAAATATGCATGTGTTTTATTAGAATTATAAAATGTTTAAATTTAGTAAATGTTAATTAATAAATTGTCTTTAAAATTAAACTTTATTTGTCGGTCAATTCTTTTTATCAATTTTTTTTACAAATCTTTTTATCAATTCTTTCACCACTAATTATGTATAATCTGTTAGTGGTTACACATAACTGAGCTAGTCATGGATATTTAGGCATTGAGATAGTGGCCATTGCTCAAAGTGCATTATTTATTCATTATTGAATAGATAGCTGGCACCCATGTTTATACACAAACAAAAAAAAAGTGCTTTGAATGTAGTGTTGAACTCAACAGCCAAGAAGAAGCTATGTCCAGGAAATGTAATGCTAGATATATTTTTTATATCTATTGTTTGGACATACATATTCTTCGAATATGTTCTTCTCTGCCTAAAAGGCCGGTGTTTCAAAAACACATATTCAAACCCGGTACTATATATATAAACTTTATTTGTTTCTGGTTTATTAAAACTATATACAGAAGAATTTCTTATATCATCATCATCATTTTCAAACAATATCAAATCAATTCACTGAAAAATAAAAATCTTTCCAAGTTTAATCCAGTTTTTTATCTTGTCTGCTTTTCCAGATCATGTCAAAAACATTCTTATTTGGTTTATATCTCAGATGTGGGATCATTTTAAATCCTTTACAATAATTTGTCATTCAATATAAAAATTTAACTGTCCATCTCTTTTAACAATATATCTAATCTTGTTTTACTTTAGTCTCTCAATTTTTTTATGATGTTAGTGATATGTTTTTTCTCTCATCTACATATATCATTTTGATTCTTTTTTGTTATTTTTAATATACAGCTCTAAACAGTTTAAGTGACTCGACATCTCTGTATTGCGTTTCTCTTAAGTGATGAATTCCCAGATTCATAAATAAAAATTGATAAACCAAATCATTTAATTTTTTTTTGGACAGATATGTATTATTTCTTTTAACTTTAAGTTATCTACAAAAAACATTCCTTCCAAGTTTAAATGTATGATGAATTTCATCCAGGTAATTATAAAATTATTAACTTCTACAAATTCACTTTATCAGTTTTTATTTTTCACTTCTAATAAAATCCACATTACTTTAATCTTTTAAATATTTATTTTTAATTATATTTTTGATTTTTATCAGATAACTTCTGCAACACAGAAACAATTATATCATGTTGTAGACGATTTAAATAATCTCCATTTGCTTTTACTTTCTTAGTTTCTCATTTTAATCCACAAAATACATTTCAGAGATATGTAATTAGTTGTTATAAAGCCTTTCTCAATACCAATCTTCTTATATTGAGAAGGGTTTATGAAAGGCTGATTCCATATCTCCAAATGTTTCTCTGCAGTTTTATATATATATATATATATATATATATATATATATATATATATATATATATATATATATATATATATATATATATATATATATATATATATATATATATATATATATATATTGTACCTGCTTCGTATATGTGTCTAAGAAAATACTGGCCTCTTAGGCAGATAAGAACATATTCAGAGAATATGTATGTCCAAATGATAGCTATAAAATATATAACTAGCATTACATTACCAGGACATACTTTCTTCTCAGCTGTTGAGTTCAACACCAAGTTCAAAGCACTTTTTTCTGTTTGTGTATCAACATGAGCACCAGCTATTTATTCAAGAATGAATAAATAATGCACTTTAAGCAATGGCCACTAACTCAATGCCTAAATATTTATGACTAGATCAGCTATTTGTAGCCACTAACAGATTATACATAATTAATGGTGAAAGAATTAAGAAAAGAATTGGTAGAAGGAATTGATAAAAAGAATTGACCAACAAATAAAGTTTAAATTTTAAGACAATTTATTAACTAACATTAATTTACTAAATTTAAACATCTTTATAATTTTTTAACTAATTTAACACACACACATTTTAAATTAACACAATATAATATATATCTTATGAAAAGTATAAGTAATATTAAACATCGATAAATTATCTCACATTCACAAACACGCACATCAATAGTTCATTTTATGCATGCTTATAAAGTTCAAATTACTTGTCTCTGTACGATTTACAAATTACAGCGGTGGATACTATACATAAATGAGAACAATAAAATGTTTTACCTAGGATTTTTGGAATGTGGATATTGCTTGTTGTTGGCTGCTTTTGACGGAGTATATCTAACCAGTTATATTTGACATTTCTTGAAGAGATTTGATGGTAATCCGCTGGCTTTATTCTTGGAGACAGTTGAACATCTGTGGAGGACTTCTGAGCTGTTATGCAGACATTATTTTATGGGTAGGTTTTGATTATCTTGTTGGACTAAAGGGCTGAAGTAAAGTGTATATTCTCAAAAGCTGCTCAACACCGCATTTCTGTTTCTGGATACATAATATAAACTGCACTGTTATCTGAACTGAAACAAGTCTTTCACTGGAAACTAGACTGAACTTACATCTAATAAAAATTTGGCTATTTATATCTGCAAAGTGTTTTTGTTTTAATATCCTCTGGCAATGTGTGTTGTCGAAATTTCATGGATAACTAATCATTTGACGTGTTTTTGAAGATTGTTTAATTAGTAGTAGCATTCATAAACGTGTAGTTTTTATATCTTTAATTAGTAGCCCACCACTGGTGTGGTTTTTTAAATCTTTATTTATCTTAATAGCCATCGCTGTGTTTTCCAAATATAATTTCTTTTTATCTTTTATTTATATATATTTTTTAATATTATTCTAACACGCATACATTTATTTACACTCGCACACACATATATAATTTATTATAATAAGCTAGAATAAAAAGAGATTTATGTTTTTTAAACTTTAAATTATTTATTTTTATAAATACTAATTAGGAAAACTATTTACTTCCCTTTATAACACTTTTAGTTTGACCTTTTCTAATGAAACACCCATCTCCCCTCCTGATTAATTAATTGTAACTTTTATTTCAAAAACTTATTTTTAATAATTTTTTTAGATAAATTAGTATGTACCAATTTTAATATTGGTACATTACACCATCCCTTTTTTGAGAGTAAACTGCATCTATTTTTGACCATTTTATCTCTGACAACTTTAAATCTTACTTCCAAATATTTACTTTTCTTTTTTTGATGCTGGTAACATTGCTTGCAATGTTCTGAGTCCTGGATAGTGACCATGAGGAAAAACTAATTTTGTGGCACAGGGATCTTTTATAAATGACGCTTCGGCTGCCGATTCTCTTGATTGGACTTTGACTAAGAAGAGGTCACTGTGAATGGCAGAAATTTTCAACTGTCAATTTCTGACTTACGCTTTGGAAAATGAGGTACAAGATATGGGGATTCTCCTTTGAAAAAAATATTACTTATTCTGGCTCTCACCAATGCGCAATTGAAAGGAGGAATGATCTCTGCCAATCCGTTATGGGTACTAAAATTTATCCAATCGACAGCTTTAAACTCATCCTTAACTAAAACATTTCTATACTACCCTCATTCCCTTTAATTTCGAATAATTACACTCTTAATACAACTTAGATTGTTTATAATATTTATCACTAATCCTACAATATTATTTTAAATAGACATTTTTCATTACTTTAATATATTTATTTAATTACACTATTATTTTTTAAACAATTACTTTAACTTCTTTATTTACTTGCATATATTCTAAAAAAAAATTTTATTTTATTTAATCTTACAATACTATTCTAAACTCTTACGAATATTATTTATATTACAATATTACTTTTTAAACATTTGTTTACCTTATATATTAATGTACGTGTACTTAGATAACTCTTTCATTTTACTGCTCTTCATTATTATACAAAGATTTTATTGGACTTGATTACTTTAAACCATTTATTTACTTCCTTTATTAACCTGTGTATATTCAAAACTATTTTATTTTAACGTGCGTGTACTCAGAAAAAAAAACTGTTTTACTTTATTACGATTCATTATTACACTGATATTTTTTTTGACTTGACTTTAAATCATTTATTTACTTCCTTTTATTACCATGCATGTATTTCCCCAAAAAAATCTATTAGTTTATCATGAGTCACTCTTTATTATTATTTACTACAGATATATTACACTTATTTGTTTAACTTGTTTTTATTGATTTTATTTGACCTATATTTACGAACATTTTTTCTTAATTACCTTTATGTGTGTGGATAAAAAAATCTTTTATTTTACGAAGCCTCCATTATTATTATTACTTTCATACATTTCATTTATTATTATTCGTTTATTTTTAAACTTAATTAATATTTTAGCTTTAAATAGAAGTTTCAGTTTTAATTTATCAGATTTATTTACTTTAGAATATTATTCGTGCTCAATGTCCATTTCCGCTCCTTTTTGTTTATTTTCTTTACTATTCTGCCCATTTGCTAACTTTTAAACTATGTCAGGTGGTTTCTTCTTTCTTTCTACTAACTTTATAATATAAATCATACTCCATATTCTCACTTCTATCTCTCGATTAAAATCTATTTTATCTCTTTCTTTTTCCATTCTATTTTCTGCCTTGTAAATTAGAAAACTTTTAAGCTTCACAGACCTCCGTATTTTTCCTAACCAAGAATATTTTTTTACGCTTTCTTTTTATTCTAAATCTACATTTAAGACAAACATGAACTTTTACTTTAACCTTTATAACTTTTGTAAAAACTTTTCAACGCTATCTTTTACCTTGAACTTATGTCTCTCTTCTATTTCTTCATCTCTATTTGTTTCTACCCTATAGGTCGCAATGCTATCTGATTCTAATTCAATTTCTATCTATGTTATCACCTCAACTACCTTTTCATCTTCCTGACTTTTTTTAATTAAACCTACTTCTATGATCTCTTGATTTTTCTCTATCTTTCTTGTGATTTCACATCTTATTTCCCTTACTTCTGCTCTGAGTTCTTTAATTTTTCCTTTGAGTTCTTGCTGATTTGTTCAAATTTCTGACACAATTCTTCTTTGAGATCTTGCTGACTTTGTTCAAATTTCTGACACAATTCTTCTTTGATGTCTTGCTGACTGTTCAAATTTTTCCATCATATTCATCATTATTCGCATCTCAGATACTTCTTCTTTCTCTTTTTCCATTTTTGAAACAATATTTTATTCACTAAATTTAATATATGACCTATTTATTTATTTCTTACTAAAACTGGAAACACACACTGACTACCCCTTTTGTTCATTTTTCACTACCAATTCCTAATGATTTAGCTCTGCCCAAATATCCAACTGTCACTGATTCTACATAATGATTTATTTTAAATAACATAAATAGCGTAAATCTCTTTTCATAGAAAAAAAAAAGTTTTCGGTCAATTCTTTTTTTTAAAATTAAAACACTTTTATATACTTAATTTAGCTTTTGTATAAAAATTTTTCAAACAAGAAACAAAGTATTTAGTTACTATTGTTTCTTAGGTCCAGCCCCAAGTTGGGTATAGCCATTTGTACCAGCTTCGAATATGTGTCTAATGAAATACCGGCCTCTTAGGCAGAGAAGAACATATTCGGAGAATATGTATGTCCAAACAATAGCTATAAAATATATAACTAGCGTTACATTTTCAGGAAATAGAATTTTCTTGGCTGTTGAGTTCAACACCACGTTCAAAGCACTTTTTTTCTGTTTGTGTATCAACATGGACACCAGCTATCCTATTCAAGAATGAATAAATAACGAACTTTGAACAATAGCCACTAACTCAATGCCTAAATATCCATGACTATCTCAGCTATTTGTAATCACTAACAGATTATACATAATTAATGGTGAAAGAATTAATAAAAGAATTGGTAGAAGGAATTGATAAAAAGAATTGACTGACAAATAAAGTTTAAGTTTTAAGACAATTTATTAACTAACATTAATTTACTAAATTTAAACATCTTTATAATTTTTTAACTAATATAACACACGCACATTTTAAATTAACACATTATAATATATGTCTTATGAAAAGCATAAATAATATTAGACATCGATAAATTATCTCACATTCACAAACATGCACAACAATAGTTCATTTTATGCATGCTTATAAAGTTCAAATTACTTGTCACTGTAGGATTTACAAATTACAGTGGTGGCTACTATACATAAATGAGAACAATAAAATGTTTTACCTAGGATTTTTGGAATGTGGATATTGCTTGTTGATGGCTGCTTCTGACGGAGTATATCTAACTGGTTAGATTTGATGTTTCTTGAAGGAGATTTGATGCTAATCTGTTGGCATTATTCTTGGAGACAGTTGAACATTTGTGGAGGATTTCTGAGCTGTTATGCAGACATTATTTCACAGGCAGGTTTTGATGATCTTGTTAGACTAAAGGGCTGAAGTAAAGCGCATATTCTCAAAAGCTGCTCAACACCGCATTTCTATTTCTGGATACATAATATAAACTGCACTGTTATCTGAACTGAAACAAGTCTTTCACTGGAAACTAGGCTGAATTGACATCCGATAAAAATCTGGCTATTTATATATGCAAAGTGTTTTTGTTTTAATATCCTCTGGCAATGTCTGTTGTTGAAATTTCATTGATAACTAATCCTTTGACAACGTGTTTTTGAAGATTGTTTAATTAGTAGTAGCTTTAATAAATGTGTTGTTTTTATATCTTTAATTAGTAGCCCACCGCTGGTGTGGTTTTTAAAATCTTTATTTAACTTAATAGCCATCGGTGTGTTTTCCAAATATAATTTCATTTTATCTTTTATTTATATATATATATATTTTAATATTATTCTAACATGCATACAATTATTTACACTCGCACACACATATATAATTTATTATAATAAGCTAGAATAAAAAGAGATTTATATTTTTTAAACTTTAAATTATTTATTTTTATGAATACTAGTTAGAAAAACTGTTTACTTTTCTTTATAACACTTTTACTTTGACCTTTTCTAACAAAACACCCCTCTCCCCATCTGATTAATTAATTGTAACTTTTATTTCAAAAACTTTTATGAAAGATTATTTTTAATATTTTTTTTAGATAAATTAGTATGTGCCAATTTCAATATTGGTACAATATATATATATATATATATATAAGTATATATATATATATATATATATATATATATATATATATATATATATATATAAAGTCATTGTAAGGTCACTGTGTATATGAAATTCCATGTAGAGTTTGTGCACATTCATAGATTGGATAAAACAGTCATAAAATAAATCTAAGAAAGGAAGAATGCATTTTGACATAAAGAAAAAATATAATTCATCAGCTATTTGTTCACACACAAAATTAACTAACCATGACATCAATCATAATAAAACACTCATTCTGGCAAAAATTGAATAATATAATTAGAGATTGCTAAAGGGAGTGACAGAGATTTTTAAAAAGCTCAAGAGCATAAATGAAAACTCTGAATTGAATTAAATTAACAATATCTGGAAAAAGCCATTGGAGGATAAAATATTTTTTAAAACTTCTCATCCAATAGAATCTGAGTATGAATAAAAAATATAAAAAAACAATGATTTTAAATCTCATCACACACAGTCTTATTATTTGAGATAGAAAAAGCTCTGAGGAAAGTATTTGCTATACTAATATATATATATATATATATATATATATATATATATATGTATATATATATATATATATATATATATATATTGTACCTTCACCAATTAGAAATATAATAATAGGAAAATACAACTGGATCAGATAACATGATTACGCTAGGCTAAAATACATATAATCTTAATATAATTAATAATAAAGATATCATATGATAATATCTTCTATTTATCTAGCTTTAATTGATTAATAATAATAAATGGTTCAGTTTATAAAAAAATAAATAAATAAAATATTAACAACTCATGAGATAATATAGTGAAGTACAAAAAGTAAAGAATTACATTGAGCGAATATCATGGCATAAGAATACTATCCCTCATATTATTTCAAATAATAATAAATTCATAGCATTCTTATGAATTTAAAATAATAATAATCAATTCAGTTTATTGTTACTAAATAAATCCTAATTTTTTTATTAAAACAATATAATTATAATAATCTCATTGTCTTTAAAATAAGTCTAATCAATTTACAATCTCCTATCGTCAAGTATGGGGATTATGTATCAACCTCGACTACACCTAACTAATAATAATAACAACAACAATTATATAATATAATCTTTTACTTCTCATATGGCATCTTAAATAGAATATATGTGGTATAATCTGATATAATGTGAAAATATGTGACAACAAACAACGTTAAAAGTTTATGCAATAAATTGTGCAATTAATTATGACCATAATTAAACATAATAATGCAAAAGAAAATTTCTCAAGTATATCATATTTTAAATCATTGTGATTTCTTACATAAATAATTATATATGTACTGTGCAAATATTACGTTTGTTTTGGTATCTGTCAATCATGTATCTATGGTGGTGAATAAATCAACATAACACAAAGTTTTATAAAACAAGTTTAACAAATTTTAATATTACATACTTTTAACAAATTATGTACACCATTTACAACTGTCTTTGATAAAACCTAAGAAATGTCAAACTAATGAAAATAATATTAAGTTACATATTTCTTTGTTTAAAAATAATAAATCAAGTAAATAAGCCTTTACTCGGACGTATACATTTTTGAGCACATTTATTTAAAATAATAGTATCAATTTAGGAATACTCTTATAGTTTTAATAATAAATATACATTAATTAACCTAAGTAGAACATATGGTTATCGTAAGTGTACACGATAAATATAAAAAATATGAGATACTTAAACAATATAAATCTTTAAAATATGTTCAAATATTTCCCTAGAATAAATCAATCAAATTTCTTATATAATAGTGCTAGTATTATTTTAAATACTTTGCTAGGTTCGTTTGATAAAGAAAATTGACTTTAATAAAAGAATATGATTGATGTTTTTTTTTATAAATTTTGCTTGGCTACTCTAAATAAAAATCCTTACATGCGTCTTTCCTGTTTGTTTAAAATATAAAATAATATTTTAAAAATATATGCATTCGTTCTATTCTGTGTTGTTTATTTTGAATGTTTTTACTTTTCAAAAATATGCATTAACACGTAAAATCAGAATATCAAAATTATTCAAAATCTCGTGAACAATTGTCATCTCTTTATTTTCTAAAATAGTTTAATAAAAATCTATAAAAAAAATCTATGATTCTTTATTATTACTGTTAGCATTTACATTCAATCTCATTTGTAATTGACTTTAACTTAAACCAAAACAAGAAAAACTTATTTCATCACCTTTCAAAATAATAATACTACAATTCAAAATTATTCATTATTTTTCTTTCATAAAATACAATGCTATACGATACAATAATTGATGAAATTAAGATAACGATACGATGTAGGCATGAAGAACTAACTAGAGTAAAGACTCAATAGTATAAAATATATGGAATAATCTACAAGGATACAGTATGAACAAAGAGGCATGACTTCTCTGTCTAATCACCTCAAATATAATAATAATGCCCAGGCTATTTATTCAATTCTCATTCTAACATACAAATATATATATATATATATATATATATATATATATAGAAATATTCAATTCTCATGTCTAACATATAAATATATATATATATATATATATATATATATATAGAAAGAGACTGCCCATGGAAAATATATACAAGCCACAGGGCTAAGTTATCTTTACTTGCATAAACTACCAAGATAATAATATAGGTTACTTTTCTATTCTCTCCATAGCTCCTACATATAAGCATCCAATAGTTTCTTTTCATAATCCCAATGTCACTACCAATTAAAACTTCACAATAGATTTATCAAACTACATTACAAAATTATTAGCATTACTCTAAATAATAAATAAAATTTGCATATGACTTTAACAATCTAAAACTACTACAAGAAAAGGTTTATTCACTTTTAAAACTCACCAATAAAATACAAATGATTTTGTATTAAGGTATTAAAATCAATATTCAAAATATTTCTAAAAGTAGGGTTTATCCATTAAAGAATCATATACACTTATGAGTATCAATAAATTATATTACATTAATAATAAAAAAGAAAAATGTATACATATCCTTCTAAAAACATCATGGCTTATATCTCTAGAATAATAACAAAGTTTTATGTGTAATTAATACACACACATGTTCATATGTTCATATGACAAAGCAATAACAAAAATATTCCAAGCAATGATAATAAAATATACATCATATAAAATTAATATATTTTATAAGATTTACCTAGTGACAGTACTCTTGTCAATCACTTATAGATGTTTTCTAGTCCAATATTTTATATAAGAAAACATATTAAATAATAATAACATCCATTCAGCTTCACTATCATATCTTAAAAATGTTTTTGAAAAACTTTACAAAGAATTTAAATTTTTTTTTTTAAATATTAATTATGTTACATTAAATTATATATTTAAATGTAATTTTTTCTACCTAACACTAATAAAACTTAATACTATAATTTGTATGTGAAAAGATAAATAAAGAAAACCTATAATCATGAAAACTCCAACTCTCCATAAAGTTTAAATTAAAACAGTTTCTTTCTTCTAATATGTTCATAGAAGTTTTTCCTCCAGATGCTTGTTGCTAAGATAACACTACTATTCAAAAGCTTTAAAACAAAAAAAACTTTCTCTCCTCCTGGCATGGTTACTCAAGAATAATAAAAAAATAAATAAATGAAAATGAAGTCAACTTTTTAAATCCAAATAATTTTTGAATATTAATTATTAATCCTTTTTATGGAAGTCTATAAAACATGGTCTATTGTCTGCAGCTTTCCAGGACAATAATTATTGAATGTGATATCACTTGGAAAAGTTTTTTAAATAATCTCCAGAGTTTTTCCCATTTATTTGGATTCTATAGGTTTTAGATGCATCAGTTGTTGGTGGTATATATTTATACGTATTTGTATGGAAAATATGCATTTTATATTCCATTCAAATAACATTTTATGGTAATTCAAATAAAATCATTTATAGGGTTATATTTCTTTAGTCAGGATGATATTTTTTAATTATCCATTTATTTACTTTTTCTGACGAATAATTTTTTAAGAACCAGTTTTATATTATACTAATAATTCACAATATTAAATAATTTACGGTATTTTTCAATAATTATTTGTCATAATATATATATATATATCCATAACAATATCAGTTTTTATCTTTATCATCATTTTTCAAGAGAAGTTTGTAATAAACATTTTAAAGACAATATTTTTCTTTAAAATATTCACTGCAACTTTTTTTAATATATATATATATATTTACATAGTTGCTAATGAAGCATCAATGGTATCTTTTTATTGTAGGTTGAATATTAAATTCATTTTTTAACTTTTTTAAAATATTAAAATTTAAGTTTTTTCCATATAACTTTTTGTTCTCTAAATAAAGCTATATATCTTTAAAATATAATGCATAAAAATGATAGGTTTTTGAAAAATATTTCTGCTCACCATTTTTGCCAATGTCCAAAGCATTAAAAATAAATAATGATGTACATTTTCTCATAATGTATTTAAAATTATATCTTCCTTTATTAACTGTACTTTTATCATGAATTTCTTTGAATATATTATTGCTGGTATTAAATCCATATTTTATCATGAAGTTGGCTTAAGCTTCAATAAAATGACCAATAGAGAATTATTTTTATTAAGGGCTGCATTATACCTTTAAATTCATAAATTGTTAATCCAAAAAAAAACTTTTCTTTAAAACAATAATTTTAAGTAGAAAACTATGCAATACTTTGATGTTAATATATGATAATAATATTGATAATAATTGAACAAGTTATTAAGAGAGTTATTAAGTTATTAAGTAAGCTAGAAAAATGACAGCATTTACTTTTATACCAAATTGAACTGACAATTTGATTCGTTGTTTTAATCTTCAAATTATGATCTAATTTACATATTTGCCAAGTTTATGTAATTAAAATTTAGAAATATAATTTGTGACTCATATTACAGTATTAAATATTACATTATTTAATTCTAAATTAATTTTATACTTTCATTTAAACAAACTAAACACTTTAAAACAACATTTTAAAAATAATTCTTTATTAATTTATCCAATATTTAATTTTAGTTTATTTATTTTTAAAATTTAACTTGACTAATTACACTTGTTTTAAAACTCCCCACTAAATAATTTTCCTAACATTTACTTTTATTTTGTAATACACAAATGTTTCAATTTTTTAAAACAATTCTAAAGCAATTTTGAAACTTTCTTTAAAAACCTTATAAGCACAAAGTATGAGTATTTGTTTATCACATGACTTTTTAAAAACCAGACAATATGTAACAAATTTTATAATTACTGTCTGAAAACAGAAATATCTTAAATATTTTATTAGAAAATACTATATTATAAAAAATGATAAAATATAATAATACAATTTGGAATAATAAATTTTAAAATTATTTAAACTGTAATAAATTAAATACATTTGTCCACCATAAAATATTATATTTTAAATAAATAATTTGTAACACAAATATTAAATCTAATTTTTATTTTAAAATACATTAGTTTATTTAATTTTAGAACCATTATTTTAAAATTAGCTTTTAGCACTTAGTTTAATAGAACTTTTACTATATTATTTTACAATTGCCAGTTTTCCCAATGATACAAAAATCATAATATTTAGCTTTACTTTATAATTTTATCATATTAACATAGTTTTTTACATAATTACATCTCTCAATTTTATTTTAGCAAAGTTTTTTAAAAAAATGTTATCAATACTATACAGCAGTTAAACTATTTAAGTTTTCACTTAATTTAAAATTTTTCAAAATTGATTTAGTAAACCTATTTGGACCTAATCAAAAGGATACTATATATATATATATATATTTGTTTGAGGGTTAATATAAAACATTTTTCGAATGGCGGAGGTGGGGCTCTCCGGTTGAAAAATTAAAACCCACAACAAAAGAATTTAAGAGTTTAAAGAAACTTTCCAAAAGGGGTTGCTTGCCGCTTTTAAGTCTAATGGCTCCGTGGGAGGTTCTGGATATGTCTGGTGAAAACTATTTTGCGACATGGATGGAGGGTTATGATGGTTTTTTTCGGCCCTAGTGCCCATTGGTGGCCGGGGGGAACGGGGCCGAGGAAGGGGAGGAAAGGGGCCTCGAAAAGAAAGGGGTCGGTGCAGACACAAGAAAGGGGTCCGATGAAGGAAAGGAACGAGAAGGTTAGGGAAACGAAGGGCAGTAAATGCGAGGCCAGAACAAAAGTTTGGTTCCTGTGGGCCCTTCTCGGGGGTTATTCATGGGAGATATAGACGCTTTGTCTCATCTTTAAAACTCTCTTTGGGATAAAGATGTTTTGCATGGGAAATGGAAAAAATACATAGTTTTTTCTTACATAAATATTCCCATATTAAATTACAATGGAGGGTGGAACCCTTTTCTGTGTTCACACCAGACCAATTTTATCTTTTCTTTACAGAAGGATGGTTTACTTTCTCTCTCTCCCAACTCGAAGTTTCTGTAGCAAACTCTTTTAAATAGAGTTTTCAGATGATCTGAAGAAGAAATAAATCATATTATAGTGTTTTATTAGCAAATAGATAATTACAAATTATAAAAATTTCAAGCCCAAATAGAAAAATAGGAAAAAAAGAGAAGCAGATTAGGATTTACATATGTAAAAGGAACTACGACAGTATCGGGTATATTAAATATAAATAATACAGCATTTTCTCTCATCAAAAGATAAATATAATACAAGCCTAAGATTCAATCCCTCTTGAATCTCATGGTGTTATCAAATCTCATGTAAATTGTATAATAGGTATGATCAGTGTTAGGAGAGATGAGCATCTAATGATTAAACACACTCATATATCAACTCTCCTATCTATAGATTCAGGTCATAAAATAGATTTCTAGTACAGGATCATATCAGATGTGATAATCTCTACAATGAAAATCAGAGAAGATTGAGATATAAAGGATGTATGGAGATGATTGCAAACTTCCTCCTATTTGGAAAGATTTCTTTAAAAAATTCTTAAATTTAATTTTTTATTGGTGGGATTTTAATGTTTTATTAAACAGTGATTTAGCCCTCTACATCTTTTACCTTTTTTATGTGGTGGTGTGAAGAAGTAGTATATTGATATTAAATTTTAGGACGCAAAATATGTATTTTATATATATATATATATTGTAATAGTCCTGCCATTTGTCAAATGTGGACATCAAAGTTAATTTATCACAAATTATAATAATCATATAGACATGAAAAGTTAGTGCTTAATAATGAAATAATCTTTGAGATTTCACACTTATGTCCAAATAACGGAGGTGAAATGAGATAGAAGTAAAATATAATTTAATTCAATCATAAATCATACTAATCGTCAGACATAGATATAATAATAACAATATTCCATATCATTAATCACTTTTAAATGACTGAAGAAAAATTCTACCCTCTATGGATTGTGAATTTAAATTAGGTTAAAAACCAGAGTGCTGTACTAAGACTGGAAAATCCACAGGAAGATGTACCACACCACCAGTTCTATTAAAACACTACCATGTGTAATTCATATCCCTAGCTATTATAAATTTAATACATAATCTAAATGGTAGATCTTATGGAAACTGAAACAGAAGATCAGATTAATAACTAACGAAAATATTTATTATACAACAACACAAATAACATATTTAAAATATCATTACAATAAATTATAAAATAATAAGCATTTAAACATTAACATTCTTCAAGTAATTAACATTTTAAACACTAATGTTTTATCAATATCTTCAGTTTAAAATCTCTTTTATGTTAAACTTAACATTTTTTTCATGGTTTGCTTTTCATTATAAGGTATATTCCAGCAATTAAAGATGCTGCTCAACATCCTTAAAAATTTAGAAGCAGTATTTTTTTTCTAATTCCTTTAGCTGCTGCAGGTTTTAATTTATTTATATCATATTTCCTTAAATCATATTTCTTCATGTTACCAAAAAATACTCTATAAAAAAGACTTTCAGTTAACAATCACTTTGCAAACAAAAATTTTTACCATAGGTTTAGCAGAACTCAGAATTGTAAATTGAGGTTTTTTTCACATATGAAGCTGAAGATAAGAATTAATCCATGCTATATTGATCCAGGTTATATAATACCCACAAAAATTAGCCATTAATAAACCATAATGTATATTTTATAATATTTATATTTGTTCATAACTTGCCTGCTAATAACTTACACTTTTTACAAGCTGCCAATGTTGACTGTAAAACAAAAGATAGGCTGAAAATGCTGCCAGTATGCTAGCTTCCAATAAAATTTTTAAATCACATTTATTAAAACTGTCATTGATTAAAAAAATGAATAAATCATATTCTATTATTATTCTAATCATATTTCTTTTAATTGGGTTTATTACAGAGGATAATAATAAAAATAATTATTACAACATAAATCTTTCATAAATTAATATTCTAAGAAAATAAATCTTAAATCTTTTTTTAAAAAAAAAACAAAATCAGATTTCAATTATTTAAATGTAAAAAACTGACATTTGAACCCTGAACTTTAATCTTAGAGATAATACAAATTTAAAATTGTCAACAAATAGAAATATTTTCATTCTTTTGTAACTTACTTTTCTATTACTTTTTTTAAATATTGTTTTATTGAAATTGTTACCCAAAGATAACCATCACTTACTTATCCTTGTCATCAATTATGTATCTTGCTTTGCAACTGACATTATTCTTCTAATCAATTAGAAATAAAATAAGTAAATTCAGATCATTGACATTCTGTTGATTTTATTTTTACACTAAACGTTATCATTATTAAATTTATACATTTAATTTTAATAATGATATAGAAATTAAGTAATTAGACAGCAAATTTGAAATCATCTGTAATAGTAAAGTAAACTGAATAAACATAGAAGAAACAAATTAGGAAATCACTTTTCCATATAAAAGTAAACTAACTATATGTTAAACAATCCTGATAATGAGCTGCAGATCAAAATAGTAGAGATACTAAGTTTAAAATCACTTCCAACACTAAAGTAAACTTTCTAAATGTTAATTATAGATAATTTATAGATTTCTTAAAACAATATTTAATAGTACATCTAATAAACTAAAATTAGGAATGAACATTGAAAATGTTATATTAATGATAAATATTTTATTAACAAGAATTAAAATATTTAGATGATAATTAATAAAATTGAAATGAACATACACACACATCCAGACAATAATGTTAATCAATCTAATATTATGTTTTTTCTAGAAAGCAATCCTTGCATAAAATGTTTCTTTATTTGGTATGTAGAATATGTGATTAAAGTTTATAGTTAAATTTACTTTGCAAATATTGAATCAGATACAAATTAGGGTATGAATTATAACTTGCTGGTAAGTTCTGCTTATTTATGTAGATTGTAGATTATTGTAGCATACATGATTAAGATCTCATTTGTAGTTAACTTTGATTTTTTTCTGTCAACATTTTTACTTGAAGACTAGACTTGAAAGCTTTTTAAAGTGACCTCTTTATGACAAATGAGGATATTCGCAAATACTATACTTTCCACTATTGCATGATGACTTGGTTCAGCATATGAGTAGTCCCAGATAGAGACATTTTCTCTATCCAGGACCCATCTAAACCACCAGCCAAAAGAACCCACTTTAAAGTGGTCTGCTTTTTTTATACCTGGAACTGTTTTTAGATTTATTTGCACAGATGTATTTTTTATCTTTTGTTTGGTTATCAAAAAACAAGTTTTGTACATATTTTTTATTTTATTTTAGTTACTATGTTCTCTCTTTTTTATATAAATTTCTTAGGAGCTATATTTAAATATAGTAAGATTCTAATTATAATCTCTTATTATTGTAATTTTTTTTGTTTTATTTTTCTGAATCCACAATCAGTATGCCTTCCTATTCCCTCCAATTTTAACTTTAATTAAATAAATAATATCAAACCCAAGTAACTTTCATTATACATATCCCAAAAAAAAATGAATTGCATTTGAAAAAAAAAACTAAATATTATTTATTGAACTATCTCCAATTATATATATATATATATATATATATATATATATATATATATATATATATATATATATATATATATATATATATATATATATATATATATATATATTATTATTGTGCCATTACAATTTAGTTATTAGCTAAATTTGTAGTAATGTGCATGAAAGAAAATGTAAAACAAAAATCATCATCACATTTTATATAGTAAATGAAGTTGTAGGGCATCCAAGTTTAAACCCTACAAGATCAAGTTTTAAAAGTTTAAGACAGATAGAGAGTGGGACAACAGTTATATTCTTTAATTGTTTGTGTGTTGATAGAAAACTCAAAAAGAGTATTACACACATTTAAATATTCAATATTTAAATTTTTTTGTTAAAAAGTAAAGTAATAACACATATATAATAGGCAGTGTGTTATAAAAGTTATTTAGTTAGTCATTTTTAAATTACACATATTGACTTTCTTTAAAACTAACCTACACTGGCTAAATTTTAATATCTTATTCTATACTTCTATTTTTGCTTTTTTATAATTGTAATTTGGATTTAAAAGTTAAGGATTTAATTTTAAATATTAGGGTTATAATTACTAAGCTAGCAATTAGATTATTTAATGTCAGTTTATACATGATTTGAATGATGGAGTGTGTGTTACATCACATAAATATATCTACATTTATTAAATATTGAGAGAAAAAGAAGAAATCTGTTATATTATTTTTTTTCTTACTCAACAATTTTTTGTATTATAAGGGTTGTTTTTCTGTTGAAAAACTTAGAAATGATGTGAGAAGTCTAATTTTAAAAATGTCTCATTTTAAGATCAAAAGAAAGAAGCTCAAATTTGAGATGTTACATAGGTGTAAAAAAAGATTAAGACTATTTTTTTTCCTTCAAAACAAAAGTTTGTCTAAATATCAGGATATTGAGATTTTTCATATTATTCAACTAAAAACAATTTGGTTGAAAATACGTTATAAATCTAATTAAAAGAGGTGGTCAGAAGTAGAAGAAAATCAGATATAAAAGCAGTCTGAAAATCAGTTGATTTTGTTATAGAGACTTTTAAAAATATTGAAACTAAAAGGACAAGCATTTTTTAATTCTACAAAAATCTCAATCAAAAATCTTTTTTATTATTATTATTATTTTTTTTGAGGATTGAAGATATAGAAATGGTGGGGTAAGAAAAAATAATATATGTCTCATCTGTTGACCAGACTATCCAACCAGCACATCATATAGGAAAGAAAAGATATCTTGTCTGAAAAATAATATTCTACACCTTTCAACTGACCGAGAGAAGTAAGATGTTTTTAAATAGAAAGAAGAAAACACTCAACTGCATTTAAAAGCTGAAGAAAATGAATAATCTACAGATAAATATTAAATCAACAAGTTTAATTAAATCCAGTAACTGAGTTTAAACCCAAGAAAAATTATAAATGTGAAAACAACTGCTGTACTTTATCCACTAAAAGACCCATGCTTGACAGGAAGAGAAGAAAAGTTAATATAATGATTTCCAAATTGTCCACTAAAGCAAATAACCTCAATAGGATCATCAACATCAAATAATTATACACTTCAAGAAAAATATTGTTCCAAAGAAAACGGAAATTGTAGTTGCAAAAATATAAACATTAAACAAGAAAATTTGACCCATTGGAAGTCTTACAAAGAATAGAATTGGTAGTATAATTTTTTATATATATTTTCTTTATAATATCAGAGACTTAGTAAAATTTTGGCAACAGAGTGGTATCTATTTTGTTTAAAGAACTTTTAAAACTACCAAGATCAATTGAAAACAAGAATTTTTTAATAATGAGAAACATAAGCTTCGGTAATGATTTTATATGTACTAAAATTATGATTGTCTATTAACCTAAAGTTATGAAATGTTATTAATATGTAAAATATTTTTTTTATTATTATTTTGTTTTAAATAATATTTTTGTTATTATAGGGATAAAACATGCACATACATAATATAATAATACTTGTTGCATATATGTAATGGTGTGTGGATGTAAAGAAAGAAAAATAGGCAGTATTAGAAATATTAGATTTTGTTTTAAGTTAAAGTATAGCATTTCAGAGGGTAGAAGGGAAGGGGAGAAAATAATTTAAAACTTGTTTTGGAAATCTTGCTCTTTTATTTCTACTAACATTTTTTTTATAATTCTACTTTACCTGTTAGGTTATAAAAGTATGTGTGTGAAAGAGAAAGGAGAAAAAAAAAGAGAGAGTGAATTTTTTTTTTTATGAAATATTTTCTTGTGAATCCAAAACTTTAGCAAACTCAGTATCCAAATTTATGTATATATTTTTGATGGGAAAGGGGGAAGAATTCAAAATTAACATTATGATTGCCAGATAATCAATTATTGTTCTCATCATTATTTCATATAAAATTTTGGTTTTATCTTTAAATTATTTGTAGATTTTCATAATAAATTAATAAATGTTAAATTTTTTTCTTAAACGAGGTGTATGTATTTTATTGATAATAGTCTTTATTCGTTGTGATCATTCATCATCAATAGTTGATATTGATTATTTAAGATTTAATTAGATATACTAAAATTAAGCAATAATTATGAATTTCTTTATAACAATTAGGTTTTATGATTAGGCTTAGTCCTAAAGCTGTGGTTGAAACTATTATCGTTAACATTATCATCATCATCATCACATTTTAATTAATGAGCTGTTTAAACATTTAAAGGCCATAAATAAATATTGATTTCATAGTATTTAGTGATTTCTTAGTATTATTATAACTACCATCCCATTATCTATTTCATGCAAGGATGAGTGATTTGCCATACTAAATTAATCATATAATCTGAGCTAGTAAAACTTATTAAAAAATATTGAAACACATTTGTTATGTTAAGATCTAAGAAATTATTTCTGTCTAATGAATTCCACTTTAGTTTAAAGATGTTTTATGTTACCTAGGTATTTACTTAATTATTAGTGCATACAGTGCTATGGGTCTAAAAATAAAGTACCGAAAGAGGATTCAAACCCGGTACACATGAAAAAGTTATAAATATAACTTTGTCTAGGTCCAGCTAACCCAGTGCCACTTTGCTAGACCATATTCACTTGTGATTTATTTAAATATGCACTTGACATCAAACCAAGAGATGAAAGTGAACAAAATCTACCATCTGTATACATGAGAAGATATTTTATTGAGTTACTAGTGTTCTCACATCACTTGATTTCCATATACCTGAGATATAGTAGTTTGTTCTTAATAATTTGTTTATAATTATTGATATTGTGATATCTTTGAAAATCTAATTATAGAAGTATGTTTCATTTAATCCAATGACCTGTTATATGATCGATAACTCAGTCTGATCTTTTGTTTAATAGACACTACTCAGGTTAAATAATTCTTTTCTTTTTGATATAAAATAAAAGCTACAATTCTTTTTTGTTTATTAAGTTATAATATTTGAATATTTGAGATTTTAATAATATTTGGATCCATGGAATCTTTGTTTATATTTGAATCTTAATTCTTTTGATCATCTTTTATTTATGTTACAATGGCAATATGTTTGAGATAAGCATCTTGATGTTTTCATATATTTGTGGCTGCAATGCCTTTGGACTCAGGTAAAAATATTTATAATGGTAATATTTTATCTTAATTCTTTTGATCTAAGTTAATTAAGTTACAATATATATATATATATATATATATATATATATATATATATTGTAACTTAATTAACTTAGATATATATATATATAAGCTTTCAAATATTACCCAATGTCAACACACATGTCCCCTATATATATATATTACTAGATGGAGCTTTACCAATAGCTCACGATCAAGCTTAGTTTACATAAACACTGAGAGATAAAGTTAAATATCTCTTTCAAATTGTCTCCAACCTTTAAACCATGGTTTCAAGCTAATTGGATCATGTCAGTAAAGGGCAGGAAGACCAGAAACTAGATCTAAACTCCAGATCTACTAAATAGCATTTATGAAACTTATTTCTATCAGTTTGAAAGCTCGAATTTTTCAGATACATAAATATCTTCAAATCCAGTCAAACAAACAAGATAGCTATATGGGTCTGAATTCAGTTCAGTTTCATCATATAGTAAAAGCCTCTGCAATCTATATCATTGCAAAACCTTCAATGGTGTATTTATGATAAACAAAACAAGTTATACATTTCATAACTTGCTATAGCTTGCATTTTGTGTTACTAGATGGAGCTTTACCAATATCTCACAATCAAGCTAAGTTTACATAAACACTGAGAGAGATAAAGTTAAATATCTCTTTCAAATTGTCTCCAACCTTTAAACCATGGTTTTGAGCTAATTGGCTCATGTCAGTAAAGGGCAGGAAGACCGAAAACTAGATCTAAACTCCAACTCTACTAAACAACATTTATGAAACTTATTTCTATCAGTTTGCCAATTAGCTTCAAACCATGGTTTAAAAGTTGGAGACAATTTGAAAGATATTTAACTTTATCTCTCTCAGCATTTATGTAAACTAAGCTTGATTGTGAGCTATTAGTAAAGCTCCATCTAGTAACATAAAATGCATGCTATAGCAAGTTACGAAATGTATAACTTGTTTTTTTTATCATACATACACTCTTGAAGGTTTTTGCAATGATATAGATTGCAGAGGTTTTTACTATATGGTGAAACTAAACTGAATTCAGACCCATATAGCTATCTTGTTTGTTTGACTGGATTTGAAAATATTTACGTATCTGAAAAAATTGTGCTTTTAAACTGATAGAAATAAGTTTCATAAATGCTGTTTAGTAGAGTTAGAGTTTAGATCTAGTTTCTGGTCTTTCTGCCCTTTACTGACATGAGCCAATTAGCGTGAAACCATGGTTTAAAGGTTGGAGACAATTTGAAAGAGATATTTAACTTTATCTCTCTCAGTGTTTATGTAAACTAAGCTTGATCATGTGCTATTGGTAAAGCTCCATCTAGTAACATAAAATGCAAGCTATAGCAAGTTATGAAATGTATAACTTGTTTTGTTATATATATATATATATATATATATATATATATATATATATATATCAAAACTGTCTTAGTGAGTTATAATGCTTATACCAATTTACAATCAAAATGTCCTGATCGATTTTAGGCAATTCTAGGGCACTTTGTTCATAGTTTATCAGTTGGTTGACAGTTTCATGTTCCGAATTAATGTTTTCAGATGGTTATGGTAATTTCTTCTTTCTTACAATTATCATTTTCTCTTTTTATTTGATGCTTAGCCTGGTCAAAAATGGTAAATTTTATTATTTTTTGCTCTTCAAATTAAAAAATTTAGCATTGATATGTTTCTTTCTTTATCACTTTTTATTTATAGATTCAATATCATCATTTGGTAGAATTTTGGAGTGAGCCAGTGACTGTTATATAAACATCTGGCCAGGAAAATCATAATTTTGATGATGATGGATATCAATGCATTTTTTCATTCTAAGGCTGGAATTTGTTTTTTTTTTCTTTTTACAATGCTACATACTAGGGCAGAGAAAACACATAGAGGTGGATTAGCGACACGTATTAAGAAAGGATAAGCCATTAGTGTATTTATTTTACTATTTTATAATGTTTTAATGATATTTAGAATATTATTTCCTGTTTGGCCAAGCTTACTTTTACTATACAATGGTCTGCTTAAGTTATAATATTTCATTTGCTAGATGACAGATTGTGATCTAAATTAATTATTTATGATAATTTATAAAATATATTTTTCTTTTATCTAGCTGTCTATCTTCAAAATTTTCTTACCTCAATTAATCAATCTCTTTTCTCCTTTTTTTTTCTTCCAAAATATAAGGCAAAAAAAAAAGAAAGAACAAAAAATATTGACTTTAATAATTTTCAGTTCATTTTTGAAAACTGTATTTAAAATTATTAATTGAAAAACTTTCAGTTTAATATTTTATTTTAATATTTTTTTTTTTTTTAAAGTAATTTTCCAAACATTTTTTTTTCTTAACACAAATATAATATCTTCTAAATAAAATAAAAACAAAATAGCTAAAAGAGAGTATTGCAATCTGAATAAAATTTAACCCTCTCTCTACTTCAGCCTATAAAGTTTTAATATTGAATTATGCTCGATTTGACTAATTTTATTTTATCTTTACCTTTAACTCTATAATTTTTATTACACTCAGCTATTTTCTATTTTTTTCAGCTTTGTGTGCTAGTATTATTTCTTTTTTGATCATGATAAAAGTTTCTTCCTTCAGCTCTAGTAAAAAATTATTGTTTGATCTGATGGTCTTTATTAGTTTTCTGTTGTGGTGGTTTGTTGTGCTTTATGGATTCAGATGGCTTCTAAAAATTACAATTATATGACCATTGACCTGCAATCCTCGGATAAACAAAAAAATCAATTACCAAAGAATAAGTAAACAATTAATTATAAAGATCATAATACTACTTCATTTTAAGCCCTATACACAATACAGAACCCTGATTGTAAAATAAAAAAACATAATCTTCACAGATTGAAACTTTGCTCCTGAAGAGATTAGTGAATAATATCATAGAACTATCCAAAAAAAATCAATCACAACATAAAATATGAAAGTTAAGCTTTGTTCAATTTTGAGACATTTATATTGCTAAAGTACAATTCTGAATACACTACTCCATGGAGTTTTATGAAACATTAATCATCATGTCCATGATAAAACTCCCCATCATTTTGTTAATCCTGAAAGCACAGCTGAACATTTAGGATTAGCTACAAGTTGCCTGTCATCTCAAAAAATATTCTTCTTCTACTTTATTTTGGATCTAAACATTCTTTTTTACATCTTGTTGGAACAATAGCTTAACCCTACTATATGCAATTAAGGTTCATTATTATATTGGTGGCATTATTCTTTTTATCGATGTAAAGCCCACTTTTGATTCATCTGATTAATCAAGTTCTTGATAAACTGCCAGAGAACCTTATGTTTTTCTATTTCTTTTCAATGGTGGTGGTTTCTCTTTTGCCTTCTCATTTTGGATGGCATTGTAGACTATTATTTTTTTTAAATGCTATTGTTTTTTTGAGTTTTATATTTCTCCTTTTTCAAAAGTTGCAGGTTTGCTGCTGTTGAATAAATTCAACAACTAGTTCATTGTATATCTGTCTGTACTGATAAGCACTCTCTCAATATTGTTTTATGAGTTATGTCTTACATTGTGTATGATCTGGAAGTCTGATATGTAACAACCATGACCTTCAATTTAGTGACCTGTCTTAAGTATATAGTGTATGATTTATTAGGTTGGCACTTGTGGTAATCTATATTTGATATATTCCAGACAATACTCATTGCAGTAGCAGTTCAATAATGTTGGCTTGATTTCATTAAAACTATCTAGTTAAATAAATAAGAATACCAAGGTTGGATGTCTCATAAAAGTGGCTACAGTCTATCATGAGCTTTGCTTTTTCTCACATTGTATTTAAGCTACAATATTTTCTAAGATACTTAATTATTCAATTAATGCTTCATCTACATTTACTGTGTATATTACTATACATGCACTAATATGTCCACTTCTCTAATACGCTACTAACTTCCCATTATTGTGAATTATTTTTATGTTAATTGATCTTTTTAATTTGGACATTTTTTATTTGCCCTCCCAGATCATCAAATTTCTTTTGTAGTCTTGCTAAATTCTTGTTGTTTTCTATCTTTGCCAATTTCATTACTTCCTATAGCTGATTTATCTTATTATAATATTCTCATTTATTGTTCCAGCCCTTTTTATGCACTCCATTCACTTTATTACCTAAACTTCATAATCCTTCCTCCAATCTCTTCATAGTTTTCTCTTTCAGTCAGATTTGATTTCTTTCCTTTCTCTACCCAAGTTTTCTATTTTTAGTTTTATTGACTCTAGCCAAGTTTTTCATTTGACTAACTATATTTTCTATTTGACCACTCATATTTTTTTATATTTATTCTTTCTAACCATGTTTTTCATTTGACTTTTACGATCTCTATATAGATTTTCCATTTGACTAGCCATCTTTTCCACTTCCATTTTCTCAATTCATTAAGGGATTTAAATAAAATAATTGAATTGTGCAATATGGTGTTTAAATCTAATGTGTCTGCAAATTACTGCTGGTGCTTGATGGAATTATTATCACACAAATAATAAAAGTTTGAACCTAGGTATTTCTTAATTCCTCAAAGAAATTAAGCAACACTTGACAATTGTTTTCCAGAATGACTAGTCATCAAGGTTCAAACTTTCATTCTTTGAGAGATAATAATTCCTTTGTACATCAAGAAATAGCTTGCTGACATATTCATTATACACAAATATCATATTGCATAATTTAACCACCAAGGACAATTTAAAGTACCACATTAAAACTTCTTTGAGGAAAGACCAGAAACCGATTTTCAAACCTTCATTCTTTAGGTGGAAATAATACCATCAAGTATCAGCATGCAGACACATTTGAATTAAATATAATATCATAAAATTTAATTATTTAACTTTAATATTTTATGATGAAATGCGAGAATGGGAATGAACACACAGATTAAAGTTTTAAACTCAATAATATTTTCTTTCAGGCAGTACTATTATATATGTCAAATCTCTTCTTTTTATTAATTTCACAACATTTCTAATTTCAAACATAAATCATTGAGCATATTACAAACAGTAATTAAATAAATTTCATAAAAAAAAAATAGAATAATACAATTAATAAAATTTTAAATTCAACAATATTTTATTTCAGTCAGTACTGACAACTATTATATGTTTCTAAATTCAAACATTAAATATTCGAGCATATTACAAACAGTAATAGAATAAATTTCATAAAGCAAAGAAAAAAAAAGTAGATTATTATAATTAATACAAATATATAATCTTTTCAAAACAAAAAATGAAAGTAAAACAGCATCATCATTATCATCATAATAAATATAGTAGTAATGATTGCAACTGAACAAATATTGTTCATATATATATATCAAACATTTTCTCAATTAATATTGTATATATGAACAAATATTGTTCATATATATATATCAAACATTTTCTCAATTAATATAAGTGTTATGCTTATTTACAGCCAACAATTTTTGATTGTTTATATTTTTATTTTATTTTAGGCAATCCTAGGGCAGTCTGCTTATAGTTTGTTCGTTGATTGATCAACTTCAATTTCTCAACTAATCTTTCCATCTGGTTATTAAAAGTAGTTTGTTCTTTTCTGTAATTATCATTTTACCGTTTATTTGATTTTTAGATTTGTCACACATGGTAAATTTCTACCGTTTTTTATTCTCTAAGTTAGAATGTTCAGCACTGGTATGTTTCTATTTTTATCACTATCTAGTGATAGATTAAACATCATCATTTGATAGAATTTTGGAGAGAGTCAGAAACTGTCATATAAATCTATGGAAAAGGGAAACATATTCAATGATAATGGACATCAATTTATTTTATTTTCACTTTATGGTGCTACATACTATGGCAGAGATGAACACATACATCTATATTAGCTACACACGATAAAAAACATGAACAACTAGTGTATTTCACTATTTCATATTTTTTTAATAATACTATTATTTCTCCATTGACAACTATAGTTTCTTGTATTTCATTTCACTATGGAAGATTGCAGATAAGCATACATTGTTCTGCCAAACTTAATCTTAGTGTACAAAAATCTGCTCTAAAATTTTGCATTCACTTTGCTAATGACATGCATTATCTGTGTTAATTTATATCTTCTTCAGTTTGATATTTTATTTCAATAACTGATTTACTTTCTTCTCACATTTTTTATTCTCTTTTCAAAACATTATAATACCTTTTAAACAAAGAGAAAAAATAGTTAAAAATAGTGTTTACATTACAATCTGAATTAATTCAATGCTTCCGTCTTTATATCAGCTTATACATTTTTAACATTGCCTTGTTTTTTATTTGTAGTTACTTAAGAATGGCTACAACATATATATATATATAATGTTTAGCAAACATATTAATAGTCCAATAGGAGGATAGTTAATTGTTTATAGCCGAATTATAAAAAAATCACAATTTAGACAATTCTTAGTGTTCTTTATTATTCCTTTAGAAGAAATTGTAAAAGACATTTTTCAAGTAGTACCTAAAATGCTTTACTTTATATAACTAAACTCAAACATTTTAATATTTATAAAGTATGTCTTTTTTATATTACTTATAAGTTAACTATATGTTAACATAATCAGAAGAGTTTACTGTCAAATAACGAATAAAAAATTAATATCATTAGATACAAATAAAAATAAAAGCTGCCACAATAATTTATAATTATAATAAAAAACTTATAATTTATTCACGTCAATAATCAACTATTGTTTCATCGTGAAACCAATTATATTGCTCAACAATATAATATTTATTGAATTAGTCCTACATTAATTAATGAAGTTATTTCGAACAATAATCCAATTTTTTTAAAAAAGGCTTTTAATTATAGTTTGAAAAGAAAGGAACATTTCTACCTTTCTACTATAAAAGAAAGAAGATTAGATTAATTAAATATTCGTCAATGAAAGTTTATTGGAGCATATTCTTTGGATGACAAAAGTTTGTCTTTGATTTTAAAAAATAGCAAACTCCACATGAAAAAAAATAGCAAACAATATATCCAATAAAAAATCACTATATGTATATAGAAGGTAAACAGAAGTATACAATTATATATATATATATTGTACCTTCACTAACTAGAAATGTAATAATAGGAAAATACGACTAGTTCAGATAAAATGATTACGCTCGGCTAAAACACATATATTCTTACTATAATCAATAATAAAGATATTCTGTAATAATATTTATTATTTAACTAGCTCCTACTGATTAATAAATAATATATGGTTCGGTTTATAAAAAATTAAATAAATAAAATATTAATAAATCATGAGACAATAAAGTGAAACAAGCAGTAAAGAATTACATTGAGCGAATATCCCACATGATACAATCTCAATGGCATAAGAATACTATCCCCCTATTATTTCAAATAATAATAAATTCATAGCATTCTTATGACTTTAATATAATAATAATCGATTTAGTATAATGTTAATAAATAAATCCTAATCTCTTTATTAAAACAATACAATTATAATTGTCTCAGGTTCTTTAAAATAACACTAATCAATTTATAATCTCCTGTAGTCAGGTATGATAAGGGATTTTGTATCATTCTCAACTATCCCTAACTGATAATAACAACAATAAATAAATAATAATCTTATTCCTCATTAAATAATTATTAACCTTATTCACTGTTTAATATTATGGTAACCAGTAACAATGATAACAATAATAAGTAAGATAATCTTTTTAGTTCCCATGTGGATCTTAAATAGAATATGTGGTATAATCTGATATAATCTGAGAATATGTGGCAACGAAAAAGTATGTGCAATAAATTGTACAATTAATTATGACCATAATGATAATATTAATGCAAAAGAAAATTTCTGAAGTATATCATATTCTGAATCATTATCATTTCTTAAAATAAATAATTATATCTGTACTGTGCAAATATTATGTTTATTATGGTATTTGTCACTCATGTACTTGTGATGGTGAATAAATCAACACAACAAAAAGTTTTATAAAAACAAGTTTAACAAATTTTATCATTCTATACATTTAACAAAAACTGTATACACTATTTACAATCGTGTTTAATAAAACCTAACAAATATCAAACTAATGAAAATAATATTAAGTTACATACTTTAACATTTAAAAGTAAATAATAACTCACCAAGTAAATAAGCCTTTACTCCGACTTATATACTTTTGGGCATATTTATTTAAAATAATATTAATACCAATTTAAAAATATTCTTATAGTTTAATAAAAATATCCATTAATTAACATAACTAGAACATAGATTTTTGTAAGTGTACACAAAAAATATAATATATGAAATACTTAAACAATATTAATTTTTAAAATATGTATATATATATTTCACAATAAATCAATCAAACTTATCTAATATAATAGTGCTAGTGTTATTTTAAATATTTATCTTTGCTTGTTCGATAAATAAATTGACTTTAATAAAATAATATGATTGATGTTCTTTTACATATTTTGCTTGATACTACTACTCTCTAAATAAAAAAAATATTATATGTGTGTTTCATGTATGTTAAAAATACAAATTACTATTCACAAAATATAAGCATTTATTCTATTTTGCGTTGTTCATTTTGGATGTTTTATTTTTTCTAAAAATAAGCGTTAACATGTAAAATCAAAATATCAAGATTATTAAAAAATCTCGTGAATAATTATCATTTCTTTTATGGTTTTTTTTTTAAAATAGTTTAGTAAAATATGAAAAATATCTATAATTCTTTATTATTCACTGTTAGCATTTACATTCAATCTCATTTGTATTTGACTTTACCCTAAACCAAAACAAGAAAACTTATCTCATCTTCTTTCAAAATAAGGATACTACAATTCAAAATTATTCATTATTTTCTTTTGTAAAATACAATGATATACTATGCAATAACTGTTAAAATTAAGATAGCAATACAATGTGTAGGGATGAAGAAATCACTAGAGTAAAGACTCAATAGTATAAAATATATGGGGTAATCTACATGGATACAGTGTGAATGAAAAGGTATGACTTCTCTGTCTAATAACCTCAAATATAATAATAATGTCCAGGCTATTTATTCAGAACTCATTCGAACATTTTAAAATACATCATATCAAGAAAAACACTGTTCTCAGAAAATATATACAAGACACAAGACTATGTTATCTGTACTTGTATAAACTACTAAGATAACAGTATAGGTTACTTTCCTATTTTCTTCATAGATCTTACATATAATCATCCAAAGGTTTTTTACATAATTCCTAAGTCACTATCGATTAAAACTTTATAATAGATTTAACAATCTACATCGCAAAAATTACTAACATTAATTACTCCAAATAATAAGCAAAATTCGTATATGACTTTAACAATTCAAAACTACTACAAGACAAGATTTATTCACTTTTAAAAACTCAGCGATAAAAGATACAAATGATATTGTTTTAAGATATTAAAATCAATATTCAAAAAAATTCCAAAAATAGGGTTCATCCATTAAAGAATAATATAAAATTATGAGTATCAATAAATTATATTACATTTGTAACATAAAAAAAAATGTATGCATATTTTTTTAAGAAATCATAACTTATATCCTAAGAATAATAATAATGTTTTATGTGTAATTAACGCACACATACATGTTCATATGTTCATATAATAAAGAAATATCATAACATATTCCATGCAATGACAATAAAATATACATCATATAAAATTAATATATTTTATAAAGTTTACCTAGTGACACTACTCTTTTAAATGTTTAAAAATATATTTATTGACATTATAAAATTGTACAGATGCTTAATAAATACACTTTGTTAATGTTGGCTCATCCATTGCTGGCATTGGTCTGGAAGAAGTATGCCAGAGCCATTCTCTGCATTAGCAGGTTAATATATGTGTAAATACGTACTATTTTGTTGGTATTGCCCACCCCTTTTGAGGTTGACCCAATAATGCTAACTTATCAGCTGGGATACATGTAGTGTGAAATCAATGCCTCTCTAGTAGAATCCGACATGTTGCAACACAGACTACTTCTTCTACGATACACTACAATGTGGATATATCAGGTCCAAAATTCATGTTAGTCTGTGGGCCATACTAGTAGGCTCCATGTATTATTAAACAAAAATCTAGAGAATAGTATCTTATCCTTGTCTTGAAGAGCTTTGAGCTTATCGCAAAATATAGCATTGGGGTCCGGTGTTGGTAGGGTGAACTTTGTCCTGCACCTTGTGTACCAAAAAGCATATGTCAGGAAGATAGATAACCTGATTACTGTAAAGTCTCCAGAGAAGAGACAACCCCTGATGTCCAGGATTTTATCCACTGCTATAAAGAAGTGTTGAGAGATAACTCTTCGAATACTGTTATAGCCTGGACATATATTTAACAGATGATTAAAGGACTCCTCTCCTCTAGAACAGGCATGACAAATTGGGTCTATTTTATTTAGAAACTGCTTGTAGTATAAGAATGTATTAGTTGGCATGGAATCCATATTCACCTTGAACAGATAATCCAAAAGTTTGGGCTCCAGTTGCAGATATTTAAATATTGTGGTGATTTTATGATTGCTGCACCCTAGGTGAGCATAAATAACTGTATTTACAGGATTCAGCAGGCAATGTGCTTGCCAAATGTTGATTTTATTATTAAACTCTGTTGTTGAGTACCCGATGTATAGAGATGGTTGTTTAATAATGGTGTCAAGCCATGTGTGTTTACTGGGGGGAGGTCTGTCAGTAGGTATTACAGTCTCTATAATATCTGATAGAGGGTATTTTTTACCCAGGTTTACTAAAAGTGAATGCCCTTTTTTGGAAATTGATTGTCTGTATTGAATGGAGACCCATACCATTCTGTCTCCTGTGAAACTGAAGTCTGCGGATGCTAATTGCAGTGGTCCGACCTCTCCATAATAGCTGATCACAGAGCCTCTGAATCTGTAAGCTGAATGATTTGGTAACTGTCATTATTGGAAGGTAGTAATTTATGCTTGCCATAATCTTCATATTAATAAGAGCAATCTTCCTTTGTAGGGACAGGTATGTCCTTGACAGCGACTGAACCACCTTAGTAGCATTGCTTATGATGGATTTTTGTAGGCAGACAGACATAACAGTCTGTGACTTGAAGATAGGGAACCCCAGAAAACACCGAGGTTCCACTAAAAAATTGGATAGTATTTTCCTACCAGTGTTGATGCATCAGGATGATGACTTGTGAGGATTGATGGATAATTTATAATCTTTAGTATAATTGGTAATTATGGAATGAAGTGTCTTCAGATATTTATGGGTGTCATCCATGTATGCAAAAACCTTGATGTTTTTCTTAAGCCGGGGCACATATATCCCTGGAAGCTGATCTAGCTCTTTAATCAGAGGGTCAATGTACTTTATGAACAAAAGGCCACTCAATGGTGAACCTTGTGGTATGGATCTTGAAGGGCCAAATCCGTCTGAGTAATGTCGATTTATGGAAATATGAATATGCCTATTATTCAGGAGATTGTCCAAGATCTGAATTATCTGGTTTGATATGTCCAACTGATATAGAAATTCAAGAAGAATGTTGACATCTACTGTATCAAAAGCATTGGACACATCTTAGACATTTTCTGGTCTAGTATTTAATATAAGAAAACATATTAATTAATAATAACATTCATCCAATATAACACCATCACACCTTAAAATGTTTATGAAAAAACTTTACACAAATATTAAACTATTCTTTAAAATATTAATTATGTTAGATTAAATAAAAACATTTAAATTGTATCCTTTTCTACTCTAAGACTAATAAACCTTAATACTAAAATTAGTATGTGAAATGATAAAAACTATAATTACTAAAATACAACTCTTCTCTCCATAAAGTTCAAATTAAAAGTTCTTTTTTCCTTCTAATATTTTCATAGAAGTTTTTTCCCTGGCAGTTGTTGCTTAGTGACACTATTGTCCAAAAGGTTTAAACACAAACACAGAACTCTTTTCTCCTCTTTGTGTGGCATGTAAAACTTATAAATAAAAATAAATAAATGTCGACTTTTGTATCCAAAATTATTTTGAAGAATAATTATTAATCCTGTTTTGAAAGTTTATAAAAATACAGCCTATTATCTGTAGCTTCCCAGGACAATAATTATTTAAGTGATCACTTGAAAAGATTTTATAAAGAGTTTCCAGAGTTTTTTTCCATTCACTAGGATCCTGTATGGGCTTTAGTTGCATCAGTGTCAGTGATATAAATCCATGCATATTTTTACAGAAAATATGGATTTTTATATTTCATTCAAAATATCATTTTATGATAATTTAAATAAAGTCATTTATAAAGTTACATTCTCAGTCAGAATAATATTTATTCTTTTAATTATCCATTTATTTCTTTTTTTGACAAATAAGTTTAAAACCAGTTTTTATGATATTAAATAATTTACATAATTTTCAACAATACTTTATCATAAAAAATTATATCCGTAATAATATTGTTTTTTTTTTTTAAAACATTTTTCAAGAGATATTTGTAATAAACTTTTTTTAAGTCAATAGTTTTAAAAAATATTCACTGCAATTTTTTTAAGAAAAAATATACGTAGTTACTAATGTAAGCATCAATGGTACCTTTATTCTAGATTCAATATTAAATTCATTTTCAACTTTTTTAAAATATTAAAATTTAAGTTTTTTCCATGTAACTTTTTATTCTCCAAATAAAGATATTTTTCTTTAAAATAGAATCCATAAAAATGCTAGTCCTTCAAAAATATTTTTGCTTAACATTCTTGCCAATGTCCAAAATATTAAAAATAAATAATGATATAAATTTTTCCATAATATATTTAAAATTATATCTTCCTTAATTAGCTGCATTCCTGTTAATTCTTTTGAATGAATCATCTTTGGTATTAATTCCATATTTTACTGTTAAGTTGGCTTAAAATTCAATAAAAATAATTGATAGAGAATTTATTAATTTAGCAATGCATTATTACTTTAACTTATTAAATTGATAATTCTTCAAAAACTTTTATTTAAAAATAATAATTTTAAGCAATAAACTAAGCAATACCTTGATGTTGATATATGATAATAATATTAATAATAAGTTAACAAAATGATACAATCTTAAATTTAATTTGACTGTGTAACTGGAACATATTTAATAATATAAATAGGCAGAATTGATCTTAGTAATTAAAAATGAGACCTATAGAAACTTTGTTTCTATCTATATAAGTGATAGTACTCTCGCTTAAGCTGTTCTCCTGGAATTTTCCAACTGTCAAGTTCAAATTATGAAATGTACTAATTGTAAGTGAATAATTTTTTTTCTCTTTTTTTTTGAGTGGGAAAAAATGAAGCAGTTGGATCTAAGTTTGATCGGAGCTTCATGATATTCCATGCATTTACCTAACTTAAACTGTTACTAATCATAAACATTTCCAGATCCTGTAATGAGATTTTATACCCTTTTCCATATACATCTGATCTCAGTTAAAATCTACTCTATTATTTAAATATTTATTAAAACTAATTATGTTGTATTTAATTCTATTTATACTACCAATTATATTATAGTAAAATATTAATAATGCTCTTTAAAGAATATTTCGTATTTTATCAGGCATATTGCTTATAAATGGTTAAATATGTGTTAGTATAAGATTCCATTACACTAGAATGTTTTATTTTATATTTTGCAATTTTGTAAAATTTTTATGATAAAAAGTCACATTCCTTCGATAAGCTTTAAATCGTTTTTTTTTTTTCAAAGCCAATGGGAAATCTTTCATTAATTAATTCAAAAATGACAAGTTTAATTTGAGGGTAGTTCTAATTTAAAATCATATGTTTAGATTTTATGAATTCATTTTCTAAGTAGAAAATGAATTCAAAATAATGGATTTGCAAGTATTATCAAAGTAATAGATCGATCTTTAATTAGAGAAATTCCTTTTAGTAACAATACAAAAGCTTTAGCTGTAAGGCATAAAGATCGGAATGGGTGGGACAATCACAGAAAGGAGCATATAAATACCCTGAAAAATTGCCATTAAGGAACCATTACTTACAATTTTTAAGAAGAATTGCCACAGGAAATTATGTCCATTTTAATATTGAATCCTCATTGTATTTGCAGTATGGCATGTGGCTAACTTTGGGGATCTGATTTCTGGATTTCAAAGTTCCCTAGAAAATCTTTAAATGTTGTTGCTAAATAGCTCTCAAATACCAAATTGTAAGCTGCCTAAAATCTAAAATGAAACTGATCTACAAGATGAATTTTATTTGAGTTAAGTGCACACCTACATTTTCTTCTAAACCTACCCAGACTCTGTGCTCCTAAAATCAACAAGCAAGTCATGAAGGACTGGTAATTTTTAATTTTGATTAAACTGAAACTTTCCAATTGATTCATGAGCTTTCTCGCTAATTACATTAAAGTAATCAATGCCTTAAATCTTGTCTATTTAGTTATGCTTAAAATTATTACACTGTAATTCTCTATGTTGTTACATCTCTAGTTCTAAATTAATACTTTAATAATTTTCTTTCTTTTCTTATGGCGGTTTATTTGACTAACTCTTAATTGCATTTGTTTTAATGATTATTAATATCATTTATTTTGCAATATAATATGACAGTAATATTTTCATGTCGATAATGTTTTCATTTAAATTTATCCCACGAAAATATTTACTGTGTTTAGTTTTATAGCCTATTTCTTGCCTATAAAAACTAAATTAATAATAGCTCCACTAATTATCAGGTTGAAAGATTTATTTAATTATTTGATATAATTTGACCAAGAGCTGATATAAATTTTATTAGCTTAACTTCTAGCTACTATGCTCTTGATTAAGTTTATTTAAGTTCTAAAAGATTTTTGCACATGTGTAAATTTAAAGCCATTAAAGGTTTGACGAAGTTGTGAGAGAGAAAATATATCTTCTGAGTTAAGTCTAGTCTGTCAGTATTTGTGTTTGAGAGAGCATGATATAAGGGGTACTATTGTGTAATTGGGTTTAGGCGTTTGCCTATCTTTAGTTTGATTATAATATTATTGACCAAGTCATCACATCAAACATTTATATTATATATAATTTGGGCTTTAACTTTAATATTATGATTATATTATTTCCGTTCTTAACATTGCTGGCACGAGCTAGTTTTTTGACTTCTTAGATTTTGTCATTCCTGTAGTATTATTTTCATGGATTAAAATGTAAAACAAATGTTATTTTTCCATTGTTCATCACTTGTTTGGAACACTAAAGATTTGTGGCTAAGTTTTTGTCCTGTGTTTCCCCATGTTCCAAAATTCTTTGCATGGCAATTGTACTTGTTGAAAAAAATAGCCATTGGTCTTCTTAAATCATCGACAAAACCATTCACTTCATCTTCATTCCAATGCTCATATTGTGCCAGTACCATTCTCATTGATGAATTCAAATAATGGCCCACATTTTAATTTGCTTTGTAATTTGTGACGAAGTGATATCTTTTAAAATCAGCTTATTTTGCATTTATATGCAAGCCAAAATAATCGTACTTTGCGAAGTGCTTAATTGAAATCATATTTTTGTATTTCCCATGCTTACCATAAACCTATTTATAGAGGAGTGGGAGGTAAATCTAGCTTTCTTTGTTTTTCTTTATATAAAATAGAAGCATATTTTTTTCTAGAAAAACATCAAATTAGTAGTTAATATATATAATTCAGTTGGCATATATACTATACACATTGTAATCACACAGGTCTGTTTGTTGGAGTATAGATTAGACACATATCTATTTTTACCTTAGGTATTTAGATATTAATTATAGGCATATATATATAACTCGACTATTAGTCTTGCGTATTGTAGTTTCATGTTTTACACTAGAGATAAGTTATGCAATCATCATCATCATTTATATAACCATTGCTTATATTAAATATTATATATTATACTTGGTGTCTGACCTATCATTATTTATTAATTAGATTAAGTATTAATGTTTACTGTTGTTTTGGCAACCCATATATATAATGATAAATAATATTTTAATAATGAATAACTATATCAACACGTGAAATTTTTTACAAACGTATTTAAATAATAATTGAACTGCCCTCTAACTGCAAAGTTCGATAGCATTTTACAATAAGAGAATGACCACCTCTTACCGTCTTTTAGATCTTTTTCTGTCAGCCATCCAGAACTATTACCAGCCAGAGTTCCAATTTAAATCAGTCTTTATATCTTTTATTGTAAATTGATCTTTAATCAACTGATATTAAATGTATAGAGTGGAAATCTTTCATTCACTTCTAGAACTCTATAATAAATTAACACAAGTTATATACGTAATGATTCACTTCTAGAACTCTATAATAAATTAACACATGTTATATACGTAACATGTGTTAATTTATTATAGAGTTCTAGAAGTGAATGAAAGATTTCCTCTCTATACATTTAATATCAGTTGATTAAAGATCAATTTACATTAAAAGATATAAAGACTGATTTAAATTGGAACTCTGGCTGGTAATAGTTCTGGATGGCTGTACATAAAAAGATCTAAAAGACAGTAAGAGGTGGTCACTCTCTTATTGTAAAATGATATCGAACTTGCAGCTAGAGGGCAGTTCAATTATTATTTAAATACGTTTGTAAAAATTTTCATGTGTTGGTATAGTTATATATATATATTGTAACCTAATTAAAGGAACTCAACAGAAATATTATTAAAGAGAGTTCAAAAAGTCCATTGTAACATATTAAAGAGAAATTCAATTGTATATTAAAATATCATTGGATTTGTCAAAATCCAAATATTATTAAAATCTCAAATAATCAAATATTATATTCATTGTAACTTAATAAAGATGATCAAATGATCCAAATGTATCAAATAATTAAGAAAAGATTCAAATATAAATATTTAGCTTAATAAACGAAAAGCATTGTAGTTTAAATTAAATTATGAGAAGAATACCTGAGTAGTGGCTGTTAAACAAAAAGTCAGACTGAGTTATCAATCATATTAAAGGTCATTGGATTAAATGAAACATACTTTTATAATTAGATTCCTCAAGATATCACAATATCAATAATTATAAACAAATTATTAATAACAACTATTATAACTCAGGTATATGGAAATCACGTGAGGTGAGTACACTAGTAACTCAATAATATATCTGCTCAGGTATACAGACAGTAGATTTTATCCACTTTCATTTCTTGGTTTGATGTTAAGTGCATATCCAAACAAATACCAAGTGAATATGGTCTAGCAGGGTGCCACTAGATTATTTGAATCTAGACACGGTTATATCTAATAACCTTTCACAGGTACCGGGTTTGAATCCCTGTTTGGTACTTTATTTCTAATAAACATGGAAGATTTTGCTTTTTAGAGCCATATCTCTGTATGCACTAATATCTAAGTAAGCATAAAACATCTTTAAACTAAAGTGGAATTCATTAGACACAAATCAATTCTCAGATCTTAGCATAACGAATGTGTTTCAATATTTTTTTATAAGTTTTACTAGCTCAGATTACTATTAATTTAGGATGGCAATTCACTCATCCTTGCATGAAATAGATGATGGAATGGTGGTTATAATATTACTAAGAAATCACTAAATATTATGAAATCAATATTTATTTATGGCCTTTGAACATTTAAACAACTCATTAATTAAAACGTGATGGTGATGATGATGACCATGACAATGATAATGACAGTGGTTTCAACCACAGCTTTAGGACTAAGCCTAAACATAAAACCTAATTTTTATAAAGAAATTCATAATTATTGTTAATCTTAGCATATTTAATCATATCTTAAACAACTAATATTCAACCATTGATGATGAATGATCACACTTGATAAAGACTACTCTTAATGAACTATATACGCCTCATTTAATAACATAAACTAATATTTATTACTGCATTTCTAACATATACATAAAAATTTCTATATTTACATGAAAATTTATATTAACAATAACAACAATAATCATAATCGACTGTTTTAAAATCATAACATTAAATTTTAAATTCTTCCCCCTTTCCTGTAAATGTATTTCAAAAGTATATTGTATTAAATTGGGGTAATCGATTTGTTAAAATGTTCCATTCATAAGAAAAGTATTTAATATAAAAAAAAATATTCACTCATTGGCACACATACCTTATAATCCAACAGGTAAGCAGAATGTTAAAAAAAATGTTAGTAGAATTGAAAGAGCAAGTTTTAGAAATAAGTTTTAATTATTTTCTCCCCCTTTCTTCTACCTCTGAAATGCTATACTTTAACTTGAAACAAAATAATCTAATATTTTAATACTACTTATTACTTCACATTCACACACAATTATACATATATAAAAATATTATTATGTATGTGCATGTTTTATCCCATAATAACAAAATATTATTTAACACCAAAATAATAATACAAAAAATTATTTTACACATTAATATTTCATAACTGTAAATTAATAAACAAATAATTTTGATACATTCAAGATAATTTATGAAGCTCAAAGCTATTATTAGTAAGACATTCTTGGTTTTAATCTATCTGAATAGTCTTTAAAAGTTCTTTAAATAAAATATACCACTTTATTGCTAAAAGTTTATTAAGATTCTGATATCATAAAGAAAATATATAAAAAAATTTTTTTTATACTACCAGTTCTTTGTAGCGACTTCTAATGAGTCAAATTTCTCTTGTTTAATGTTTATTTTTGGCAGCAACAATTTCTGTGTTTCTTTGGAACAATCTCTTTCTTGAGGTGTATAACTATTTGATGATGATGATTCAAATACGGTTATTTGCTTTAGTGGACAATTTAGAAATTCTTATACTGACTTTAAATTTTTCGTTCAGCATGATTCTCGACGTGGATGAAATACAACAGTTTTCACGTTGTAATTTTTCTGGGGTTCAAACTCAGTTACTAGAACAATTAATTAGATTTGATGATTAATATTTATCGGTAGATTAATTCATCTTTCTGATCTCCTTCGAATACAGGTGAATGGTTTTTTTCTTTCTATTTAAAAACATTTTATTTCTCTGGTCAGTTGAAAGGTGTAGAATATTATTTTCCAGACATGACATTTTTCTTCCCTATATGATCTGTGGCTCCATGATGGTCAGGTCTGGATGGGACACATATATAATTTTTCTACCCCATCATTTCTTATATTTTCAACATTCAAAACTTCATAAAAATGATTTTAAAAAAAACTATTTAGCAGAACTAAAAATGTTTGTCTGCTTTAGTTTCAATAATTTTTAAAAAGTTCTCTCTCCCAATATATTATAATAACAATAATCTAATAATAGTCCAATATCTCAACTGATTTTCCAGACTGCTTTTATATCCAATTTTTGAGTCAACTCACCCAATTAGAGTGATAGTGTGAATTGCTATTTTTGACCAACTCAAAAAAAATTACACACCTAGTTTTCAAACACTTTTGTCTTTAAAAAAAATAGACTTAATCCTTTTTCACATATATCTGTAATATCTAAAATCGGAGTTTCTTTCCCTTAATCTTAAGATGAGACAATTTCAAAATTAGAGTTCCCACCAAGCTTAAGCTCCCAAAATGACAAACAATAATTTACAAAAACAAAATTGCTACAAAAATAGATATCTGATTCAACAGATTTTTTCTTTTAACATAAAATTGCAAAAAAAAAAATAATTTGACAGATTTAGCCTTTTTTTTTCTTTCAATATTTAATAAATGTAAATTTCTGTATGTAATGTACACACTTACTTTATCATTTCAAATCGTTCATAAACTGACATTAAATAATACAATTGCTAGCTTAGTAATTATAACTCTAATATTTAAAATTAAATCCTTAGCTTTTAAATCCCAATTACAATCATAGAAAGGCAAAAATAGAAACAGAATAAGATATTAAAATTGATCAAGCATAGGTTAGTTTTAAAGAAAGTTAAATATCTGAAATATAAAACAATTCAATAGCTTATATATACATTGCCTATATATGTGTAACTTTGCTTTTTAACAGAAAAACTAAATATTGAATAGTTTAAATGTGTGTATTACCTTTCTATCAACACACAACAAATAAGGAACATAATTGTTGACCCACTCTCTATCTAAAGCTTTTAGAACTGGATCTTATAGGGTGTAAACTTGGATGCCCTACAGCTTCCTTTTTTATATAAAAAAATGTGATGATGATTTTTGTTCATTTTGTCTCGTGCACATTACTATAAAAGGCTTTCCAAATCCTTGCAATTTAATTTGGGGCATCAGATATCCACAAATTATCATCAGTTCTAACAATACGTTTAGCAGGCTTATTTCTGTTTGTTGATTCTCCACACAT
Source organism: Epiperipatus broadwayi (assembly GCA_028023455.1). Lineage (NCBI taxonomy): Eukaryota > Metazoa > Onychophora > Udeonychophora > Euonychophora > Peripatidae > Epiperipatus > Epiperipatus broadwayi. The sequence continues at coordinate 462,098 of JAQFVV010006375.1, forward strand.
ATATTTCACTTTTGATTTCTTCTAGTTATTTCAATGTACATTTGTCAATATTTTGTTGATGGTCAGAAGTCTCTATATTACACTTTCATTAAGTGTCTAAGTCTGAAATGCATAGGAAAAATATTAAGACATGCCTATTAAAGTAGTATGGTTATCTTCAACCAAAAATAAATGATTAGTAATAATTATTAATATATAATGTAAAATGGATAGTGTGAAAATTGTGAATGCTAAAATCTTTGTTCTTGTAAATCAAATTGTGTTAATGAAAAAAACCCAGGTCATTTATTTCAAGACCCACCGGATTTTTCATTGTCAGTAATTATATCTTACAAAAAATTCATAAATTGCTTAATTTGCCAATTTCTTTCAGCTGTACAACAATAAATAATGAATGTTTTAAGTATTGTGTCTGAAGAGTAGTTTGTTTTCAGATATGTATAGATAAATTAACTTGATAACTATATATATATATATGTAGTATTAAAATTTATAAAAAATAAAATAAAATGCTTTAAAACTCTCCACCATTAATTTTTTTTTACTAGTATGTTATTAACCAATGTAGTTTATATGTTATTTTTAAAAAAAATGTTTAATAAAGAAAGGATTTACCTTTGCATTTAATTTTGCAATGTAAATATTTATATCTCTTTAGCCAATCAACATTTTATTGTCAATATTAAAGATACAAGGAATTTAGAATCAGCATTTTAAAGAGAGAGAGAGAGTATGTACCATTAGCTCAAACAAACTCTTAATTAATAAGTGCAGTAAGAGAAAATATTTAAAATCTCTATCAAGAACATTCCTATCTCCATTCCAATTGGTTTCAAGCTTATGGCTCACCTCAGTGAAAAGCTAGACTTGTCAGATACTAGATCTAAAATATCAACTCAAAACCCAGCATTTATTTCATACGTAATATTTAAGTAGAAACACGGAAGTTTTTGGAGATAGGAATGTTCTGGATAAAGATTTGGAACATTTTCTCTTACTGCACTTATCAAAATCAACATAATATCAAAAACATGTCACCCAGGTCTGTATGGCATTCCAAAAGCAATATTTGAATATCTGAATCATTTTACCATACAATACTTGGCTAACTAAGCAAACATTCTCTTTTAAAGACATATACAAAATCCAAAGCTTCTATTCATTTTTTTTGTTCTTGTCCATAAAACAACAACAAAAAAAAAAGAACCAAACTAAATAATCTACTCTCAGTTTTAATTAGTTCTTTAAGCACTAAAATACTAAAAAGCACACTCAAAGTCATTATTACCATTAAAAGCATCATAACGTGCAAGGAAAAGGCTCATCCACTTACCAGATAGTCTTCATTTTGAAAACAAAGTCAGAAGAATTAATAAATATAGCTCCATGGTAGTGATATTAGTGATAAACTTTGTTTTTAATTCAGCACAAATAGACACATTTATAAGTCTATTTCCAGAAATTGCACTTCCTATATTTTACCTTTACACAAGCATAAAGATATCAGCTCCCATTATACCCTCACACTAGGTTCCCCATAAGTTCACTCCTATTCATGTTTTACATTGATGCAATAAAAAATTTCAAAATAAATTTACATCTTCATAATACCAAGTTTCAACAAAAGCATCTTAGGAATAGAATATATAGATGATATTTATGTAATTTTAACAAGCAAAAAACAAATCTAATCTTAACAACAAATAATTTCTGAATACACAAGCAATTTTAAATTTGATGTAAATTTGGAAAATCTAGTTTATGGCAAATTTATACAGGAAAAAAGTTCACAAATCTGTTCCAAGAATGTCCAACTTCTTTTTTACATTTTTTTTTCCATATCAACCATTCAGTGAAGTGATGGCAAATTCAAGATATGTCTTTTAAAAAAATGAAGATATAACACACCAATGTCAAAAACCTATCCTTAAATGCAAAAACTGTATTATTCAATATGCTAATAAATATAAGAATTCTCTATTACATCCCAATAGTAATGTTTACAAAAACCCACAATTAATAATTGTGTTAATCATTTATTAGATTAAAGATTATTCAATAATGAATAATATTTGTGTAATATAATTTTCCCTATACCACTCTCACACAAGATAGGGACCAGTTTTAGGTGATTTTAATATCTTGTAGAGAGTTGTAAATATGCATCTTGAGGATAATACCTTTTTTTCACCTGTCTTTGGTCATATATTTGTGATTATATCTCTTTACACAATATTAAAAGTGAATATAAATCTGATTCACAGTCTATGTAAAAATTTCTCTAGAACAAAAAAAAACTGTTGCAATCTCAATTAAAATATTATAATATCCCTGATCACAAAATGAACCTGGATTACATGATTTGGAAATATGTAAAATCCAAGAAAACATTACATATAATATTTGTCTGTATACTAAAATACCTATATTTGAAATCTGCATTTAAATTTACTCTCATATATAAACCTTTTTTTGTCAAAGGATACAGAAAATCTCTTATGGATCCAATCTATAAATTAGAAAATTTTATCTTCTGCCCACACAGATATAAATTCATATATAAGTTTATACCTATGTTTTAATGAGCAACTATGTAGAAAATTTAGATTCTGGTCTTTGTAATCAAAATATTTTGATTGCCTAAAAGTCATCATGTAACCTCTGCCCATTCTCTTTTCCTCTAAGCAAAAAAAAAGTTCAAAGAAGTTGAACATATATGTACTCTATATCATTTTCAACCTGAAGGAAAACATCTTTATTTAAATTTGCCAAACTAGCAGCATTCTGTAACCTAATTTTAGAGCAATAAATGAATAACTGTAAAAATATCTTTCATACAGGAATCTATGCACACCTAATATTAATATCAAACATTTTTTTCTTTATTTACTTTTTTTACAATGCATTATGTGCTTATTTAATATCATAATGGTTTTGATTGCCCCAGAAATCTTCTTCAGATTTATGATAAACATAATATAAATACATTAATATTTATATATAAACACATAATTTTGCAAACTATATGTATGTCATACTATAAATTATTCATACCTATATGTACAGCATATGTTTTTATAGTCCCTTATATATATATATATATATATATATATATATATATGTAAAAATATATTGAAGTGATATATATATATATATATATATATATATAATCACTTCAATTATTTTTACATTTATATTATATTTAATAATTAATTCTTTTTATCATCTACATATATATATATATATATATATATATATATATATATTTTATAACTATGATAGAAATTCGCCAATATAAATATATACATTAAAAACTGGACATAAATTTGAAAAAAAAAATCGGTAAAAATGACAAAATTTACTAATTATAGGACACATATAAAAATAAAAAAGGATATTGTTATTAATAATATTAAATCAGTTTTAAATAGAAATTTGAATTCAAAAAAGATTTTATCATAAGTAAAAGTAGTTTTAGAAAAGAAGTTACAATAAGGATAAAAGATAAAGATAAAAATAAATTTAGTTTGTAAAAAAATATAAAGGGTAAGCCACTAAAAATTATTGAAAAAATTGAAATTTAAATAGAGGATAGTTGGGTTAGTTTAGGAATAAAAGATGATTTTAAAATAAAATAAAAAAGAAGTTAAAAATAGATTAAAAATAATTAAAAGAAAAGAAATTAAGATTGTGAATATACATTAGGAATACATATTAGGTGGAGGTATTAATAAAAATAGAAAATATATGAAGATTAATAAATAAATAATATATAATGTTAGATATATAACATTAGATAAATAATGTTAAAGTTAGAATATATAGGTTAAATATATAATGTTAAAATTAGAATAAAAAGTGAATATGTTAAGGGAGTATATTAAAAACGATATTATTAGGATATATAGGTATGTTGATTAAAAGGAAGAATTTATAATATATATATATATATTGTAACCATATATTTTAGTATAAAATATAATAATTGATGTAACTGGTATAAAAATTTCTCTGTCTTCTTTTGGTGATTTGATTGGCTTGATTTGCACTTTGAACAGATTACTCTCTTATATTCAAAATAATTTATTAGAGAGAATGGGTAATATTTTGCCTTACTTGTTGTCTATATTATTTTAATAAATTTAAATTGCTTCTTTCCATATACTAATTCATATCAAAATGTTTAACTTTTTAAAAATTTTGACAACACATTAAATTTGGTAAAATATTATTAAAAATAATAATAATTTTTATTTGTTTAAAATGGTCTTAAAAATTATTTCCATTGAATTAAAAAAAACCATTTGTTCAACTAAATTTAATTATTAAAAATAAATACAGTAATTACGTATGCGTTTCAATGTAAAAAAGAAAGGAGCGCGAATTAAAAAAAAAAGATCGTCTGATAGTGTTGCTTTTGGGGGGAGAAAGAAAAGAAAATGGTAAAAGGCAAATGGTGTAAATATGATAAGCTTATTTTAAAATAGTTAACAAGTAAACGGATTACCACAAAGTTTTCTATAAACATAAAAATAACATAGTGGTATTTAATAATAAGATGAATTGCTAAATTTAAAAGTCTGTTCAAGTCAGCTAGGCAGGTGGATCAAATTGCTAATAATAATTTTCCAATATTACATTTGAAATATGTCGGAGCTTTCCAGTTTAAAAGCAGAATTAATTGCAAGATTTTGATATGTTTTAAAATATTTATTATTCTACAATTTGGAAAAATTAAATAAGTATTTTAATTACAGAAGTTTTATAAATATGAAAATTTGCTTTTAAAAAAAAGAAGTTTAAATTAAAGTAAAATGTTAAAGTTATTAACATAGTTTAATATTTCCGTTTATAATTTTAATAAAAAATATAGTATTGATTGATATTTAACTTTGCAATGCCAGTAATATATTTGCTAGTTAATTTGTTTACCATTTGGATAATAAAAACAGTCTTCAAATAATTAATCAAAGCTATTTTCTAATTTTATTGTCAGTTTGGAATGATTAAATTAATTGCTATAATTAGTATTACTAGATTTAAGTGTGGATAAATAAATATTAGCATGGATGTGATAAACTTGGAACAGTTTTAATAGAGAAATGTAGAAATTAATAACTTATGAAAAAACATTTTCATTTAAACTCTGCATGTCATGTTTTGGAATTGTTTCATGTTTATGGAGCCACGTAAAATCGTTAATCTAATAGTGCTTATAATAACTAATACAAATGGATAAAATTACATGTATGGAATTCAACTATAATTGTAGCTATTACTTCGTATATTTATTGTTCAACACATCGTACATGGATTTCACAAATCATATTTGTAGTTATAAAATGCTATACAATTTAATTTGTGATACACACACCTGCTAGAATTCATGTATTGAACTATAAAATGCTATACATTTAATTTATATCACACACACACCTGTTAGATTTTATGTATGTGATGAATAATGCATTACTTTAATTTTATCGTTATATGAACTTGCATGTGAAGTTCATAAGTTATATTTTATTAAGTTTAAATTAATAGGGGTTGAATAAAATACTTATTCAAGAGAATAGCGTTTGCGAAAAAGCTTGAAAAGTACTAAATGAATTTATGAGATGTATCAATTTTTCATGAGGTATTTTGTGAGTCTTTCCAGATTTCTATTCCTATACTAATATTACTTATATTATATTAAATATGTTTTATTTTAAGCAAGATAAGTTAGTACATTAGTTGTCCTGATTAGTGTAACATTTATTATGCAAGAACCCACATTTTCTAAAATGTTAGTGTTTTCTGAATCGTCAGAATAACTGAGGAGGATGATTTTGCACTTTAATGTGAAGTAAATAGTAATGTTGTTTTATAATGTTAAAAGGCATTAATCTGTGCTGGTGGTTAATCTGCAGATTACTTAATTGCCATTTGTTTGTATTTTACACTCATTCCTGCGCTGGTGGTTAATCCACAGAATTGTGTAATTATACTTATTACTTTATGATGGTGTATAAATCCATAAAGCATTTAGTGTTATTTAATTCCTATGTGTAGATGAATGCATCCACAGGAATATGGTTTTACTTCATAGATATAAGTTGGGCAAAGTATTTTAGTTATTCTGCTAAATCATCTTCTTCCATTTGTAAGTATAATTTATAAGTTAGATCATTAAATTGTAGCAGGACATTCTATTCAAGTTACCTCATAATAATTAACTGTTGGTTGATTATTATTTACCTGAATGTAAGTTTAAATTTTCACTTTATTTAATGATTGCATTATAGCTAAATCCTACAGATATAATATTATTTATTATATTATTATAAGTTTACGGTATAGATTTATTGAATCTGGAAATGACATTAGATGTTTCATGAGTTGATGTTGAATTTAGTATAATTTCCTCAATACATTCATTATATCAAATTGAAATATAAGGTATGATTAGGTTTTTAAAAACCGTATCTATGATATGTTATTGAAGAAAGTCGATGGAATTATAATTTATTTATTTTATTTGTTTATTTATGTCTTTAATTATAACATTAGAATTAATTACTTATTATTCATAAATTTGTAAATAAACGTTGATTTATAATTAAACTTACTGTGCAGTTGCTATTTGTCATTCGTAAAATCAGAAATCATTAACCTTGGATAGAGCATACATTGAAGTACATACTATCGTCAACATGATATAAGAGTTTAGTGATATTTTGAGAAAACATTTGGATGCTTTTCGTCTTTGGTAGTTTATGATGTGTAAGGTACAATAAAATCCCATTTACCTTTTCCATCATTTTAGCTTTGCGTAGTTGATTCTAGTATACAATATAAATTGATTATTAAACCTGTAAACAGATTTACCAGATAATGACATGATTGAATATATTTACTTAACGTTTTTAAATTGTCATTTGTCAGTATAATAAGAGTCTCAGTGATATAGTAAACTATAAAAAAAGAACCCAAGTATTTATGTTTATTTATTGCAAAGCTTTACCTGGACTAGCATTTGTATTAAAAATCATATAGATGGTTTAAAATTTCATAATCTTATGTAGTTCCACAAATTATGTCATCTTGTACATGGTCGGCCATCGGGTCTCATACAATGAAAATCGCAAATTAAGGTTTGAAAGATAATAACATTACCTACTTATAATTTGTTTAATGTATTTTATCATACTACTATGATAGGTCTTCGCGGTACACTCTGGCTGCGATCAAATTAAATCATAAAAAGTTTATGTTATATCATTAGTTTGGTCTGTGGTAAGTTGCTCCAGATGTTGGTTGTGGTCTTTGGTGCATAATATAGATGGCATGATATGCTTTTGGTTACAGCTCTTAATAGCTGACAATGTGCAGCGGGAATTGATCGGTGATCGAGGTTACAATTCTTAGCGCACTTATGTTTTGGTGATATTATGTAGTTGGGACAACAATCGAACGGTTACAATATATATATATATATATGTGAAGAAATTATGTATTTATGTATAAATATAAATTGGAAGAAGATTGCTGAGGCAATCAAAACCATTATGATAGCAAAATAAATGTATAATGCATTATAAAAATGAGTAGATAAAAATGATTGATATTTAATATTGGATTAATTGGCCAATGGAATAAGTGAAGATTAGAATTGTCATACTTCAAAGAGAAAAAAAGGAATCTATGCAAACCTTAATGGTAACACCAGGACACACTCTAATACACTCTCAAATAACAAAACAACTATTCAAATATTTGGTCTCTACTACTAGACAAAGTATGATAACTACATATCAACATAAATATTTGTATAACACTATAAACTACATTGCAATTCAGCAAAACAATGATACTATGATAATTTTTGTATCTCTTAATGTTATTCTTATAAATAACTCAGGTACAAGTAGAAATAATTAAGCTATGTAATCTTTTAAAAGTAAATAAAGTTCCTTTGATGATAATAAGAATAACAAGAACAACAACAACAACAACAACAACAACAACAATAATAATAATAATAATAATAATAATAATAATAATAATAATAATAATAATAATAATAATAATAATAATAATAATAATAATAATAATAATAATAATAATAATAATAATAATAATAATAATAATAATAATAATAATAATAATAATAATAATAATAATAATAACAACAACAACATAAAGACTGTATTGCATATATGTATGACATCACAGTCTTCCTTCCATTTAGAAAGCAGATACCAACATTTTAAAAAATACTGCAAAACTTCCAATCAACACACCATCTAAAATATAATTAGAACAAGACCACTGTCTGGTTGCTATATTCCACTAAGTCATGCACACAAATATTTCAAGGCAAACCATCTGCTTTTCTTGACTTTCCTTTTTATATGGGAACAAACACAATGAAACAAAAAATCCAGAACAAGTTAAAAGATGAAGTAAAAAAGGTCACTGCTTCACTATTCAAAGCATACTTCTCAATATATACTAAAGTACAATTATATTCAGCTGGTGTTCACCAAGATTATCTATTATTCTTCTATAATTCAATTCTCCAAAGCTTTCACATCAAACATGTCTTCATATTGCAATAAACTTTTATTAATAAAACAACAATGTCAATATCTGCAAAATGCTTTAGTTGCCCAGCAATACACAATGGTTTGGGACAACACAACATAGATATTTTTCAAATACAAAAGACTGCAAACCTTATAACAGCCACCCTCAAACCTTTCCCAGAACTTCAATATCTAATCCAAATAATACCTACAGACAAACCTCCACCTTCACATTGCTATTTCTCATCAGTTATAAACCAGTTTACAAACACACATACTCAAATATCACTGCTAGCAACAACAACATATTCATATTGGCAGATCTATGCAATGGTATACCGGGGACCTACACCAAATATTTTCACCCAGATGCTTGGAATAAACAACCAACAGCTTCTTAAAAAAATTAAAAAATGGTCCATGGAGCCCAAATTCTTTTATTTCCTCCTTAGACTAAATCTATATGCCTTGCTAAGCGTATATTTCCTAAGATACAGATAGTTGTATACAAAAATAGACCTCTTCTGCACATTAGGCCACCAAGCAGAAGAAACTCAACAACATCTGTTTTACAACTGCTCAGCATTAAATGATATTTGGCATGAAATAACTAATACATACAGACAATCGAACATCTCCCAGCAAGATATCATCAGCGCATTCCATAGAAAATCTCCACCCCTACAATCCAAGCAGTGACTTTTGTGCTTTGTGTATGTTGATGCACATGATGCACATTCACTTTTGGAAATAATACATGGTGACATCTATCAACTTTTCACAACAAATTAGCACAATTAAAAACAAAAACAGTAAAATAGCAAACCCAGACATTTCATGCCTACATGGTTACTCATAAAACAATGCTCAAATCAGTAATAGTTTTGCCATTCCTCAAATCACTTAATAAAATCAAAAAGAGAGTGCAAAAAATGGACATCACAAAACCCACGAATCAATAGATGATAATAAAACATACAAAATTATCAGCAGAAACATACCACAACTCACAAAAAAAATATCAAAAGACTAATAAACTGTTAATTATCCAACTGTAAATAAAATAACTTTGAGAAAAAATTTAAATCAAACAAACGGAATTAAAATAAAATAAAACTAACAAAAGTCATATAAATTTAAAATTATAATTTAGAAAAAACAATCCATCACTCACCCAGTTTATATCTGTAAAGACTTGTAAAGAATTTAGACAGACACAATATACATAATCCTTAGAAATATCAATGTATACACATGTATATGGAAATTATTAATGTAACCTGCTCTTCTAGTCTGAATAAAGTTCCTTGTTGAAACATCATCACCATCATCATAACAACAACAACAACAACAACAACAATAATAATAATAATAATAATAATAATAATATGTATAAATGATTTTAAAGGACTACTAATTAGATATATGCTAAACAAATAATAAATAAAATAAGTAATTATAAGAAGAAATACAATTTTCAAATATATATAATAATAAATTAGTATATTATAACAATGGGAATTAACCTAATTGGAATTAATTCATATATTTTACTTATATATATATATATATATATATATATATATATATATATATATATATATATATAACAAAAATAAATGTAACTTTATAAAACATAATAGCTAAATAATTATTGAAATTTACAAATAAATATTCTAAACAAATATTGAAATTAATTATGGATTAATAAAAATGTTTAATCCATTATCAATAATTCTATAAATATTACTAGTACTCATTTTTGACTTGAAAGTTTATTAGGTTTTAATTGTCTCCATACATAAATTCATTAGGTAAAACAAGATGACTGACAGATAATAAAAATAGTCCAACCAATTATCACATCTATTACATCTTTATCACAAACCTTCAGAGAAAAGCTTTATAACATGATTGAGAAACAGTTGTTCCTCAGTATTTAATGATTTGTGTTGAACTATTGAAAGTGTTTCTTTTGTTATTTTATTGGTATTAAAATTTTTAATTAAGACTTATTTTAAATTTTTATATTGATGAAATAGTAGAACACTATAACATCATAATCATCTTACAAAAAGGAAAGAACTGAATAGTTGTTTGTAATTCAGATAGTTAATCTGTATTTTCTTACTTTAAAAAATAAATAAAATTGTTTAAAGTTTAATAAAGCTTTAAAATACTTTAACAAGAAATTGATTTTTTAGATAATAATAAAGACAAAATTGTAAGGTATGAAGCTTTTAGATTTTTTATTGAATAAATTAATAATAAAACTTTGCAAATTTATTAGTTTAAATCCAGATAATAAATCGTATCATTTAGTAGAAATAAATAATTAATTCATATTCATTTAAAATGTATTAGTTAATGACAATTTCCAACTCGAACATCTAAATTTGATTTTAATTTTATTTCAACTCAATTCAAAAGGTTGAACATTAATCAATGAAATGATAAAACTATTCAATTTAATTAGTTTTGTTCTTATTAATCATATTATTGAATTGTTGATACAATTATAAACGTGAAATGACTAAAATTAATTTGCTGTCATATATGTTATATTAAATTATACCATTTATATACACTAACAAAATATTATATTAATATAATATAATTTTTAGTATAAATATTATGTTAGGGTATGCTGAATAGATTTATAAATTAACGTGTGTGCATAATATTCTAGCATCCATACACATATATTTTTCCATATTACAGTATTTTTTAATAGTATACAAACAATAAAGAATTATAATCTTGTTAAATCATTTAATTTGGTTAATAAAATATTTACTATTTTTTAAAAATATTTAAATGCCTAAATTAATCTCTTGTTTTGTTATTTTTTTCTTGATACCTTAATTATTTATCTGATCTGACTGCATAATACTTGTTATGGTTGGATTGTTTGGTTTAAATTCTTTTTGCTATGGCAATCTTTAGTGTTCATTTTCTGTTTTTGCATTAATTTGATGGCAAAAACTGACACCATCAAAACATTAATTTATTAATTTAAAAAAATCTCTAGATGTAAACCGTATATTTCAAAACATCTAGTGCAAAGAAGTCAACAACACTTTTGATTCAGAAGTTTATTTTGCTCAAGAGCACTTGAGAACTCTTTTGAGATTCTTATGCTTTTGCTTAGATTTCAAAAATAAAAATGGACATTTTCTGTAATTAATTGATTTTTGCAAAATATTAGTGCAATATTTATTTTACACTGAGAAAAATGTGATTTGATTTAGATTTTACTCAAAAGTATGTGCTTTTGTGATATAAAACAGAAAGCTGTGATTGATTAATGGAGGAACATTTTCATAATCATTAGGGCAGTTATTTTATTATTTTCCTAATTATTACAACTAGAATTTTAAATTTAAACCAGAATTGTATTGTTTTTATAATTCCATTGCAATATATAGTAAATATTATAAAAATAAAATTAAATTTTATTTTATTTTATTTTATTTGTAAAACATTTTATTAACAATCAAAACAATTGAACAATGTCAAAAAAATGTAGTTGCAGTAAAGTATTTTTATATGTTGCTTTTTTCTATACTTACCAAGTTGAAATATTACTTTTAAAAGTAATTGTTGTTTGCAAACTTACATTTCTAAAAATAATATTTTCAAATACATGGAAGTATAATAAAATATATAACAAAGTAAACATTTCATTGAAATAGTTTGTAGAGGCTATCAAAAATTAAAATTATGAAAGGATTAAAAGATATTTCATCATATTTATGTGAGGCTTTAATTATTTTAATTTTTCTTTTTCTTATTCTTATTATATTTAATATTTTTTTATAATTAATCATCTCTTGGAAAAGTATACTTACTTCTAAAACTGTTGAAATAATCATTTAATGTAATCATTCCAATATTATAATGATTAGTATTCATTTCTAAAAACAAATTATTTCAAACATTGCTGCATATTGCATGTTATAATATAAAATATTTATAATATGTAGTACTAGAATATTTTTTTCTTTTAGTTTATTCTATTCATTATTTTATTCACTTCCAGTTTAGCAAAACTAGTGTATCTTTGTATGTTTTGTGAGTATAAAATGTTATCTTGTGAAAGCTGTAATCAAGTCATATCTTTGATTAAACTTTTATGCATTCTCTTTGTATTTTCTCCACTATCATACTAATATCCTATAGTTATCTCACATTATATCTCTTTTCATAGCACAAAGAAATAGATAAATATTTTTTAATACCTACATTATATCATGGTTTATATTGGTCTCCTTTTAATTTTAGATCTTAAAAACAAACCAAAACTATTAATATTAATTCAAGATCATTTATATAATAATACAAATTCTATTTACAATATAAATATAAATTAATATTACCAAAATGGTTACAATAATAAATAAACATAAACTAAAAACAATACTTTAAATAAATACAAAATAGGTCTACAATCTATATTAATTATTATTAGCAGAAATTTAATATATTATACTATATTAAAAAATTAGAAAAGTACTACTGGATTTCAATAAAATTATGATAATTTAACCTACATATTTATTTATGAAATTAACTTTTTTTATTTAACTTTTATAACTTAATAAATATATGAATCCATCAATGATATGGGGTACAAACTTGTGATGTGTAACAATTTAAAGTTTAGAATTTGAATATTGATATTGAAACAGTCAGATCTGTCTATCCTACTATTTCACCTATGATATGTTACAGTAGTACTTATATTTACATACCCATATACCCAAATCCTTGTATATTAAACTAATTTTAAAATTAATAATCATAGTTATGTACGTGTACATATATTATAGCATACAATATAAAAAGCATATGTATATGTATAATAAATCAACTTATGTGCATACATATATATTACTATTTGCTAAATAAATGTAAATCTTGATACATATGTAACCAATATATATATATATATATATATATATATATATATATATATATATATATGTGTGTGTGTGTGTGTGTGTGTGTGTGTGCAGAGAAGAGATAGTGTCATAGACATAAGCATTATAAGTTTTCTTTATTTAAATAATTTTATAAATTTAATATTTGAAATTATATTTCTGCATATAGAATTAAATTATGTTTATACGTGTTACATATGTATAATAAAAGTTTGCCAGATTCCAGATTTATTTTTCGTAAAGAAATAATTTAATAAAATTGATTCATCTTGCTATATTTTGACCTACTTATAGGGTTAAAAATAAAAACAGATTTAAAAAAAAGTTGGAAGAAATTAGCTTGATCCAAGCCTGTAAAAAAATCAAAAACGCAGCAGAAATCCAAGAATATAGCAAACTGATTAGCAAAACAGATCTGAAATTAAGAATTAATTAAGAACTAAAAAAACCATGTGGTTTTATCTTTCACATTATTACATGTGGTTAATGGAAAAAAAACATATGCGGCTAAAGTAAAAGAGATGGGGGGAGGGTCAGTATAAAGGCTTTTTGCAGCCATTTTGAGATTATTAAGTTTAAGATTAAGCTATAATCAATCTTATTGCAAAAATTGTTAATACTGAAGATTATGGGCCAGGAAAGCAAAAAGACTTGATAACCAATGGCCTGATACCAGCAACAGGACACCCAAGAGCAACATTGAATAACTATGTCTGAGAAAAAAACTTAAAGCGGTAACACTTCTGCAAATTTAAAATGAACATTTAAACTAAATCTCATAACTTATCAAAGCTAGCTAAAATTACTATAAATGGCCAATATAATTTAAAGTAATGTACTTTAAACTTTCAAATATTAATTCTTAAACTAAAATATAAATTTCATGTTATTATTTGATATAGTAAATCTTGCCTGATTTAATCTAATTTAATTGATTCAAGCCAAATTAAACTATTTTATTCTGATTTGATTTGATATTTAATCTATCTTAATTCCATTTCTTTTCACTAAGTAACGTAAAGCCAAATCTTAGATCATACTTGTGTGAAATCTTATTTATAATTTTATGTGATGTCTTTTAGTTAAGTCTATGCCAATATTATTTTCAATTATTTGTTTGTATATCTATGCTGTGTTTATTTAGAATGAAGTTTACTAGTATTTAACTTAACTGGTTAGAAATGATTAGGTGTTCTCTCACATAGATAATTTTGTGTTTATTAGTGCACAAATGAAACTCCTTTCTGAAATGAGTAAAATAAAACTTGGTTTAGATATATAATTAAGCGATGATAAATTATTAAAAATAGGTTTGCGTTAAATGAAAATGTGGTTAATATTTAGTCGAAGTGACTAAAGGCGGCATAAAACTAGAATTTAATATTATAATTATCTCAAAATATGCTGTAGCTCTCATTATATATATATATATATATATATATATGAGAGCTACATATATATATATATATATATAAATGCCTATATAGATAACTTAATAAATTAGATTTATTATATTTTTTAATAGCATAATTATAAACACTAATTTATGAACTGATTTACAATGGTTCTATAGAAGGAAACTAATGTTTTGCATCTCAATTTTGTTATATAATGATATAGTCAGCAGGGCAAATATGTCCTTAGGAAGTGCATATGTGTATATACTTATTGCTATATATTATCTCTTGAATGGGCTCCTGGTGTTAATGGCCACCCCATCACTTTAGTTCGGACAGCTCTTTTCTTCACAATGGGTTTTGGTTTTAAGGGTCATTTTATTACTTCCGCTTAAGACTGGATCATAATCATCCTGATATATTGATCAGCTCTTCGATCACTCTTTCACAACAATGAGTACGGTAGAAAGGAACCAGTTATATGGTAAAGAATCATGTGAGTAAGCACACATTTGAAATGCACCAGCTCAGATTGTATATTTTATATATGCCTTAGTATCTGAAGTCTTACTACCCACCATCAGTTAATCCTTCCATAATAATTTATATTTCAGCTTTGATCTGAAACATAATCGATCAAATAAAATATTAGTTATGATTAATGATGATCACTTCTGTGGATTAAGTAAAGCAAAGCTAAGCCACAAAACATAGCATAAATAAGGCATAAATAATCATGAGCTAAACTTGAAATAAATCTGTAGACATGTAATAATAGAGCTCATAAAAATGTAACTTGGTAAATTATAAATCATCATCACCTGTGAGTGAGAGAAAATACTAAGTTTGTAAATTAAACAAAATGTAACTTGGTAAATCATCATCATCTGTGAGTAAGATAAAGTCTGAAATCTGTATATTTAAACAAAATGTAACTTAATAAATCATCATCATCTGCGAATGAGACCAAATACTAAATCTGTAAATTAAACAGCCTGTAACTTATTCAATCATCATCACCTGCAAGTGAAACAAATTTGTGTCATTCAATTGTTCCTGTAACTTATTCAATCATCATCACCTGTGAGTGAAACAAATTTGCGTTATTCAATTGTTTTATTTTACTTTATTACTTAAATTTTGGCTTTTATTAAATTTGTTAAAGATATAACTCTGCTTAGTGTCTAAATTTTTGTTCATTATTCATTAGTTGATTATTAACTAGTATTTAGTTATTGTTTGAATATTTACGAATCATAGCTTAAATTTAGTAATGTCTGTTGGTTGAGTCACATCTATGTAGCTATATTTTAGTTATTCCAATTTATATCATATTCTGGTGTTTCATTGATGTGCTACTGCCAGCATGTGAATTAAGGAAATACTGGTGTAGCCTCATATATGTCATCCATAAGGTAGTAAATCTTTGAGTATTGGTAAAATAACTGAGATGATATTGGATTGAGGGTCTTAACAATTTCATTTCGATCAGCCTTGGCATGATTTGCTAAAACTCTGGATTTTGTTGCGCAAATGTACAAATATGACCATTACAATATTATCTATAACAACTCCAATCATTATTAATCCACTGCAGATTAAGTTCATCTATTAATTTAATTCAGTGCTCCAATCTATAGTTTCTCTTCTTCACATCACATCTCTATAAATTTTATATCATCTATTCATCTCACATGGCAACACTTTCTAGTCTCTTGGAATTCTGTTTAAAATTTCAACTGCTTATATATTATCATCTCATTTAGTAATATATCCAGTTCAACTCCATTTTAATCTCTTAATTATTTATATGATGTAAGTGGTATCTATGTATCTCTCACTCATATATTTAATTTTAAGTTTCTTTTAATTATTTCTAATATTTATCTCTCCATATTTGGTTGAGTAGCATGAAATTTCTATGATCTCTAAGTAAGAAATGATAAACTGTTCTTTTCACTTTATGAGCATTTTCCTTTTGGAGAAACTGGATTTAAATTGATTTCATTCTGCAGTGAATCAATAATGGTTGAAAATTATATATTATTTATTATTTCACAATAATGTTTGGCCACTTATTTGATGAGTTTAACATGACTAAAATAGCTCTGTGCTATAAATTTAAGCAACTGTCAATTCAAATAATTTTTATTTAAATATCTTAACTGATTTAATACATTTCTTTAGCTTTTGTAGTTCAGGAATACTTTCCATATAAAATATTGGAGATCTATAAAAAGTGGCGTTGTTTTATTGTAAAAAAAATCATTAAACATGGCAGCTAAAGGATGGTTGAATTACTTACGTTAACATTGCTGGATATTATCACATTGACTGTCATATACTTGACATCGTAATTATATACTATTACATATGTATGTTACACAAAGTTACTTTGTAAGTTTTAATTTTTTAAGCTAGTAGAAACAGTCTGCAATAGATAATAATCTTTGCAAACATGTCTAATTTATTTTA
Source organism: Epiperipatus broadwayi (assembly GCA_028023455.1). Lineage (NCBI taxonomy): Eukaryota > Metazoa > Onychophora > Udeonychophora > Euonychophora > Peripatidae > Epiperipatus > Epiperipatus broadwayi. The sequence continues at coordinate 479,483 of JAQFVV010006375.1, forward strand.
AAAATTAAAACTTTTGCTTTATTATAATACAATCTTTATAATTAACATTACTCTTTTATTCAAATACATTTTGGTTCAAATTTATGAAGTCTTATGTTTGAAATATGAAAGTAAACCTGATTATAATTTGTGTATGTTGTATTTACGTGTAAAATAATATAATTATCTTTACTTATCTCGTAAATTGAAGTTTAAACATTATTATCATTACCAGTATAAAAACACTAATAAGCTTTTAATTTTAAAGTGAATTTTAACATCAATATTTTTAACAAATAACATCAAAGCAATTGTAAATATTACTTATCACACCGATACACAAATAGTTTCTTTCTTTGACATAAATATCAATTATCGCGTATAACTATTTTCTCAATCAAGCGAATCTCAATTAAAATTATTGCTTCTAGGTATAATAATAAATGAAGCACAAATGTAAAAAAAAATATACGTTTTTCAAACTACTGTTTTAAACTTTTATCATAATAATTGAGTAGTGTTTTTAATTGGATTTTTTTTAAAATCCTGCTCTAATATATTCTCAACTGACAAACAAAAAATATTTGTAAATGAAATATCTTAGTTCTTGAAATTAACTTTGATTAAGAATGGTGATTTCAGATTATTTAGTCTGCACAAAAATTAAAATAATATACAGAATTTATACTATAATTTCAAACTACTTCAAAAAACTAAAAGGTAAATTGGTGTCACTCTATCTTTTTATAGTTATTGGGAGATAGATTTACTCCTGCTTCAATTATTTACAAATCAATATATATTTAACAACAAATTTAAATCTAGATTTTGAACGTTCGAATTGTATAATTATTAATCGGAATGTTTCCTTTATCTACTATTAAATATTGAATTTCTTTAGACAAATTTTAAACTTTATTTAAACTTTCCAAATACATTCAAAATTAGTAATAACACACAATATAATATATAAGGCAACATTTCGAGTAATACTATTTTTGTCTCTTCTTCAGGTGTTGCTGACCTGAATAGTAGTAATATTAGTACGGAAATTAAACAGGAACATTTAAATTTGTGGATATTAAATCTTAAAAGGTTTGATTCCCATGCTAGTACTGTGACTGATCAGGCCAATACCTGAAAAAGAGAAGAAAATAATAGCACTTAAAAGCAAAGCAACAAGAAAAAATACTTTAAAATTCACATTAAAAAAAATAAGGAAATAAAGTATCACTAATGAAAAATATCAAATATTTGAAAAAAATTGATACAAGACAAACTTTTTTTACTTTTTTTTTTATTAACTAGAGTATTTAATTTGACACTTTTCCATAAGTATTTTAATCATTATCACTATTTTCGAATGTGCAGCTCATATGTAAACTGGTAAGAAATCAGATTCTTTGATGTGATGTGATGTAGCTTCTTCTTGAACAAAGTCAAGAATCTCTCAGAAATTATGCCCAGAGAAACTTGTTAGCCATTTTATTTTCCATTCCCCATATTCTGCTCCATCCCATTTACACAGCTAGTGCCAATTTCAGTCTTGTGCTGTGTTAATGTTTTTCTGTTGACAACTGATTTTTACTACTGAAATAAATTTTAAATGTTCACATTTTGTTTCTATATTAAAAAAATGAGATCACAATCAAACAAAAAGATTATACATTATCATTAAAAATATTATTTTCAGTTTATAAAATCAATAAAATCTTTGTTATTTATTTTAAAAATCTACATTATTTATTTCTGTTATACCTAACAAAATACATTTTAAAAGTTTAAAATTTTTGAATATTTATTGCAATATTTTTATATGTAAGTATAAATCTATTATTATTATTTACTCATTAGTATAAATAGGTTATTTACATACAGCTTCAGGTAATATTCACGTTAGCTGCTAATATGACGATATATTATTGAAAAAAAAAAGTATTTCAAGTCAAAATAAGTTGTTAATAATTTAAATTTCTTGATATCTAATAAATATAGTGAAATATGAAAAATATTAAGAAGAAACATGAATCACATAACTTCAAAATCACATTAAAATAATCCGCATAAAACGAGACCCAGGTGTATTTATTTCAGTATAGCGTTACACACGTGGATTACATATACTGAAAATAAGACCTAATCATTCACTGATGATGGTGATTATAGGCATTTTAAGGCAATAAAGTAAAACTCTTTTATATAGTGATAAAGATATTTTGAGAAAACAAAATAAATAATTTGATCATTTTAAAAATAAGAATAGAAGAACAAAAATCACAAATTTTAATAATATATTAATTTCAATTACTTATTTAGATTTGGACAAAGATATTCATTCAGCTTAACGAAGTTGTATTATTTTTTTGTAATTATATATTAGGAAATAACCAGAAATGTTTTGAAATATGACTGTGCTTCTATTATTCCAATTATTAAAAATAAAAACAATAGACACTATTACAGAAATTATCATGGAATATTATTGTTATCCTCTTCAATAAAATTACTTTCAATAATTTTATTGAAAAATTGATTGTTTTTATAAGGAAATAGTTACCCGAGACTTAATGTGATTTTTAAAGATTTAAAAAAAATACTAAAGATATTATTTTTTTTCCTCCTCTAGATAATGGAAAAATGTTAAGAAACAAAAGAGTAATTTATGAAATGCTTTTAATGATCTGGTTAAGATATTTGACTCAAATAATAAGATCAAATTGATGACATTGTTATCTGTCCATCAACATTTATTTGTATGACATGATAGAAAGAGATAAAATGTTATAATTACAGCTGGAAAATCTGTCGCATTTGAAATAAACGCTGATATTAAACAAGAATTTAATTAAAACTATCTTTCTAGAGCAGTGATCTTTAATAATATATATATATATATATATATATTAATGAATTAAATATTTAGTTGCGATACAAACCTAATTATAAATATTTTAATTTGTATTGATTTAAAGCAGAGTTGTCCAAAATACTGTACATGGGCTGCATGTAACCTGCAGAGAGGGATTGTGTGGCTCACTTAGAAGTTTGATTGTTTCAAATATAAAAATAAAACAACAATCTGAATCAAATGCTTATTATTTAATTTAATTCTATGTTAAGCTCTAACTTTGATATAAGTTATTTGTTTATAATGATGTTTATGAAATGTCTGCTAAGAATAGCTAATAATAGGACTCTCCACTAAATTAATATGTGTACTGTATTTATTATTTTGCATGTGATCCTCAAATAAATATATATTTTAATTCAGTTATTGGATTATTTAAAGTTGAATAATCCTAAGGTAAATCAAAATAAAAATTTTATCTTCTAAAATTATAATATTCTAATGATTCTGCTATCCTGGTCAATTCAAAAACTGTTCTACAGAATGCATTGGTTGTATTAAATGTAACATGCAGAGATTTGAATTTAATAATTAACATTAAAAAAACTCAATTACTTTATGAGGCAGTGATGAAAAATATTCAGTAATATGTTCTATATGCCCTAAACATTTGCAGTTTACACGTTGCTTTATATTGTCATTGAAAACACATCTTTAGTTTTTATTGTTATTATTTGTTTTTCTATCTTTTTTCTTTTACAAATACAATCATTATACTCATTTTAGAAAGGCTGAATATATATGTTGCAATGATCAAACTATATATGCCTAAATAATTTAATTTTATATTAACTGATTAATCATTACTTGATATCAAACATCAGTATATATATATATATATATATATATATATATACGGATAACATATATATATATATATATATACATTATATATATATATATATATAATGTTTTTACGGTTATATGATGTAGATAAAAAAATATTTTTGTGTACAAACCGGTATTATTTTGCATTACAATCTGATATTTCGATGGACTAGCAACTGCCATTATCAAGGGTAACTTTTGAAAGAACAATCATTCGATCTCAAACAATAACGTGACTTAGTGTGAGATGAGAAGTGAGATTCAACTTGAAGTAGTTCAGCATTCACAATATGAGGCTTATAAAAATGTTTATTTCCCTCAGTTTTTTCACTTATTAATTTCAAGTTAATATTAGATAAAATGAGAGATTTCCACATAGCTGCAATACACTGTGCTTCATCAGCCTTATTTAAACAAGTATGTCTCTTTAACATTTCAATTGACTCTCTCATGGTTCTTAAATCATATCTTTCCAAATTAGCAAGTATTTTGGTATTGTCTAAATCAGGTTAATGAGCAATTTTTAAAAAAATCAAAAGTAAAAACTGATGTGCTAATTTTTTGATTAAAAGCATTTCTGTTTCTTAATTCTGACATTTATTCATCTATTAGACTGACCCACATATCTTCTTGAGCACTGCAACACATGGAATTTCATAAACTCCTTGGGGTTCCAAAAACATTCTAACTTTAGGTTTATATAAAAAAATCACCATTTTTTTTTGCCAGTAGAAAAAGTAGTCTTTATATAAAAACAAAATAGTCTTCTACTGATTTTATCAGTAACCCCTTTAATGCAAGGTAAAATTACTCTATTAAAAAGGAATCGTAAATTCTATCCTCTTTTTCTTTTTAGTATTAATATTATGTAAAGCCTTATATATGATGTTTTTATTATAATTATTAAAAAGTAGAATATTTTTTGTAAGTTCTATTTCTTGAGTAAGATGTTCTTTATCAGATAAATTATAAGCTCTAGTGAAAAGATTTTTTGTTATAGACAAAATTTGTGCAGGATGAGGATGAAAATTAAAATCAAGATATCTGTTGTATGGATGGATTTTCTGTAAACTGATATTGATAATGTTTCATCACATTTTCTTGCAATTAAAACATCAAAAAAATAAAGCGATCTGTTATTTTCCACTTCCATAGTTAATATAATGATCCTGATATTTGCAATATAAGTTACCCCTGATAAAATGGATATCAGGATAAATATATGATTAGACAATATTACATATAAAAGAGATAACACAGTATTTAAACAAATAATTAAAATAAAAGTTTATTACAAAATATTATAATTGTTATACAAATATATTTATCTTTAAGAAAGCCATTTCTCCAATCAATTATTATTATTTGATTCACATGCACAGTGAAAATTATGAATAATTTATAAAGTATCCAAGGTTTATTTGGATCAAATTTAAAACAATCTTTCCATTAAAATATATAATAAAAATCTTTTTATGATTGATCACATTTGTCAAAAAGTAAATCCCTGGCTTTTAATACACTCTCATAATTTTATATACTCTACATTTATTTATATTAGATGTTTTATAGCATTGTCACACTGATATATCTAATATGTGATAATTTAACCAACACGCATTTTTTCTAACTCTAGGGAGTGGTTCAATTTAGGCCAAATATCAATTTAACAATAACACAAATCAATAGATGATGCTATTCTTTGAATTCAACTCCAAATTACTAGTAATACTCTTTAATTAACTGAAGGAGTCCTTTGGATTTGACCCCAAATTTACAAAACAAAACTGGGAATAAATTTATCAAATAGATATCATGTACAATAACCATTCAAACAGTGTTCTACAATTGCATGTATATAATAAATTCTAACATATATAAAATTTAAGTCACAGTAATCAAAAGGAGAATCAATTTATGTACAACTGAACTGAATTGAATTTGAAAACAAATTTCTAACTTATTTTTTTAACACTTAAAAATCTTAAATATTTTACAAGCATGAACAATATATCAGACAATTTGACATTATAGAGAAGGTTTTTAAAAAAGATAAATTGTTAAAAAAATCATAAAGATGAGGTTTTTAATTAACATTAATCATTTTTTTAAACTTCTGTTGCTTTAAAATGCAACTAATTATTTTTTTAAAAAATCTTTTATTTCTTGATTTAATTAAGTAATAATATAAAATATAGATTGTTAAAATTATATATATATATATATATATATATATATATATATATATTATATTTTTAGCAATATATATATATATATATATATATATATATACTAAAAATAAAACTAACTGTCTAAAAAGTTTTTGTTTTAACTTACAAACCAAAAGTTCTGAAGATAAACTTCTCTACACTTCTCTGAGTAACTTTCTTTTTGATATGATCTTTCTTCCATAATGACATTTATTAACTGATTTTACTTATGTTTCCATAATATTCTTTAGCAAGCTCTGTCACTGTAAAATTATGTTTATATTCCTTTACACACAGCATGATCAGATTTCAGGAATCCAGGTTAGATTTCAGCAGTCACCAGTTTTTACTTTTTTCTATCCAGTCATTATAATGAAGTTCTAAGCAGTTTTAATAAACTGAGAATCCAGATTTTAATGTAGCTTGATTAAAACAAAAATTTAGGATGACTGAATTCAATAATGCTGACCATATATAGATTTTGACATAAAACAAGAATGCAGACTGACTGAATTTAAAAAGACTGAGCATATATAAATTTGGATATCTTGTTTTTTAATACCATTAGATTTTGTTTTTCATACCTTTGATCTTGTTTTAACATCTTTAATAATATCTTATTTTTGAGCCCTTTATAATCTGATTTTATTTTAATCACAATAATTTTAAAATCACTTTCATTATTTAATTGCTTGAAATTGCGAAACATTGTAATTATTAAATTGCTTGAATTTTCCCCATGTTTTTAAATCTCCTATCTCAAAACAGACTTAATCTTTTTTATTAACTTATTGTTAATTCAATTATCTAAAATCTATTTCTCAACTGTGTTGTTTTGCAATACATTGTTTAATTAAAAAAAGAACATAATTTATATAATTTATTAGCTTCTCTTAAATTTAAACATTTTAAACAAGCTTATTACATTATTTTAATATGATATTTAATAATTTATTCTAACATTAAATTATTACCTACTTTATTTTAAACCACTTATTTCATTTTATATAATAATACTTATAAACTTCTGAATGATATATATATATATATATATATATATCATTCATGCTATATATATATATATATATATATATATATATATATTAGCATCACTCACACCCATGTGGAAAATCACATGACCAATACTGAAATGAATGACATTATTCATTTCAGTATGTGTACATGAAGATATTAACTAGTCTATCAGTTGAGTTTTTCTCAGGGCAGAAGAATGTGTATGTGAATAATTACTTTATATATATATAAAATCATGATAAATAATTAAATTATGGTCCTTATTCCTTGCAATCTGCAAAATTGCTAACCAAGGCAGTGGCTGGGAAACAAAGACAGAAAATGCTAATTGTCAAACAAACTGACATTTCATTTAGGTATCTGTAACTGCATCTTACTTTCAAGTAAAAAGAGATTGCTTGAATTTAAAAAACTTTCTAATATTAAATAAGTCATTGTTATGTTTTGTCAAGTTAAAAATAAAGGTAAAAAGTCATTTTTTAAAAAAGGGCAGCATCTACTTTTCTATAGAAGAAAAGTATTGGGAACACAAGCAGAGTAGGACTTCTTATAAATAAAGAGTAAAAAAGATTAACACTATGAAGATTGATTTATATCATATAGAGTGACAAATTAGTTATTTAAGTTAAGGGATAACATTAAACACAATGATTTTTTATGTTTATGATCCAATAAGTTCTCATTGTGATGAAAAAGTGGAGAATTTTTTTATAGATGTAGAAAATGCTATTGATCAGACCAAATAACATTTTAAATTTTTTATGAACGACTTTAAAACTAAAATTGGTAAATTATTAAAATATAAAATTACAATATATCTATTTGGCTACAGTATTAAGAGTTACAAATGAGACAATCTTTTGAAGTTTGCAGAAATCTGTATTCTATAATATTTTTCTATGAATAAAGTAATAAACAGAAAAGTTTTTAAATTAATACATAACAGAATCAGCTTATAGTTTGACTAATAGAAAATACAGTATTTCAAAATTATAATATTTTTAATATACTAAACATAGAAAGAGATTAGCATATAGACAGGTGTAAGATATGCTTTAATGCAAAACTAGAGAAATGAAAACACTTAAAAAAAGTAAACATTCCAATGAATTTCGTTAGAACTTACAATTCATTTTAAAATTCTAACAGATTTTAAAGATGATTTGATGCTGATTGTAATTAACAAAAAATATCTGATACTTTATTAAAAATTGAAAGGCAGAAAGCTAATACAAAAACAAAGCAATTTACTAATAGATTTTCTACTGATATAAAAGAATATATGAAAAAAAAAAAAGAAATATATTTTTTCCACAAATGATTTATTAAGAAGAATTAAATATCTAGAGTTTTGTAAAATGTTTCTAAAATAGTTGATAATGATATAAAAAATATAATTATGAATTGTCAAAGAAAATAAAAGAACATAAAAGTTTCATAAGTATAAAATAGCATTTTCCTACTAAAAGAAAGATGTTTCTGCAATAAGGAGAGAAATGAAATTATTATTAAAAAAAGATGACATCATGAAATATGTGCATGTTTATGGCTAATTATATAATAAAGTAATATATATTAATGCTATAACCTTAAGACTATGCACCTAAAAATGACAGTAGGGATCTCTGCAAATCTTTAACACAAGATTTATTTAATATAGAACAAAAAAATAAAAGTCTTCCCCTCAAAATCCGAATACCTTCTGAATTCTCATATATTTTAATTAAAAAGGTGAGACATAAAACTAAATCTATGAAGAAAATAAATACTCCCAAATATAGTAGAATTATTATTGATATATTTTTTTAAAAAATCAAGAGAGGAAATTGAATGTTGGCAAAAGGTGCAGTAGTAGTATTATTTAACAATGGTGACAAATATATATTACAAATTACAGACCTGTGAGTCTTATATAAGTTCAATTTGAAACATTGATCAATATATTTACAACATTTTAAAACTTGGACTCTACCCAACAAAAAACAAACAAACTGAATTTAAAAATATTTTAATGGATGACAGAATCTATAGAAAAAAACCAATGACTATATGGTTTGAATTCATATTATAAAAATGCAACTGCTATTATAAACATTTATACAATGGGTAATGTATTAGATCTTCAAGATATTGATCTAGGATATTGTCATACTTTGATGAATGTTTATCAAAATTCAACAACATGAAAACATTCCATGTGATTGTAAGATTAAAACTGAAAGAACATATGACAGGATCATTCCTTATCTAACAAAACTTTTTATAACAACTTTGCAAGAAATATTTTATAGATAAAAATAAAAGCTGAAGAAATAAAAATAAGTAGACATTATTTATGTTATATAGAATTTGCAGATAATGTGGCCATTTTGCAAATAATGCTTCAGTATTACACAAAATGTTGAAAGACTTATCAGATGAAAGTCACAACATATGACTAAACATATATTCTAAAAAGATGAATGTTCAATGGATTTTTTTCAGAAGAAAAAAATAAATATTGATAATCATGCTTCAGTAGAAGTTAAAAATTATCTTGGTCACATCATTAATGCAGATAAAGACATAATACATAAAATTAATCATAATTAAATTTATTAAGCAATAAATCACAGATTTATGATTTACACTTGTCAGTTATAATAATAATAAAGTTGTGCTAACTCACATATAACTTAAAGCTACATAAATCAACAAATTATTTGTAGTCAAAAAATTAAATCGGCTAAGTGCTTTCGAAAAAGTGTATTTCCCATAATCATAGTCTGTTGTGACTCTCTCATTGGAATCATTATACATGTACAATATGCAAACATTATGCAAATGAGATTTACATTACATGTGTTAGCACAACTTTATTATTATTATAATTAAATTTAGTTGGGCACCTTTTGTTAGAAAGAACTTAATATTAAAAAAGAAATCTACCCATGTTATTGAAAATTATTTTTTTAGTATATGTGTTTTTCTTGTTCTTGTCTATATATCACATATTTGCAGGCTTAATGAAAGAGTATGGATAATGTATGCCAGGAGTAATGAGAAGATATTGAAAACCAAAAACACAGAAAAATAAATATTTATCACTGACTTTATTGATACAATTAGATAACTAAAATAGAGTTGTGATTGATATATTACAAGAAGAGATTATAACAGATGGGTAATTGAAGTTTTAAACTTAAACTCCAAAAAAGACCATTTTGTGAGATGAATGGATAAAATAATGAAGATTGTTAGTGTATTATAAAGAAGAGAGGCTAAAAATAAGAGATACTGGATTGAGATCTACATTCTGGAGTAGGTGAGTAATATTTGAAATTGTTGATGAAGACATTGATTATATAATATCACAACTATTACTTACATGACTTATGTTAATTAGAAATAAATGAAAAACTTAGACAAGTAACCCATTAAGAAGACCTTTGGAAATCAAAGATGTGAAATTAAATAATGAAAAGGATTTAAAATTATAATAAGCAGTACATTTATGTCTGTAATAATATGATGAGCCATTTCCATAATCTAATAAGAATTGGACTGACATATAATTACAACTATAATTCCATTATCATAAACTTTTAGATAAATTGTATGTTTATATGTATGTTAAAAGACTTATACACCACATATAAAATTAGTAGTAATTCATTTAATAACAAAAGAAAATAGAAAAATTAATAAACCAAGAATCTAAATATTATTCTAGTTGAAATGAAAATGAAGCTGCACTGAAATTTGATTTTGATTTCAAAATAGTGAAGGTTTGGAAATATAATAGTATATATAGACATGTTATTGCTCCAAAAATAAATATATATGAGCATGTTAATTTATACATAAGATAGCGATGCTTTTTTTTATGTTCTTAATATTATTAAACAGCAATAACTTAATGGAAAAAAAGATTTTCAAATGATTATTCAGTAATTAATTAGCAATAGCTTATATTTGATACAACTCTCATGAATTAAAATAGCATTGATTGTAACAACTTTTTAAATTCTGAAATTTTAAGATGTGTAATACATTATCATAATATTATAAAAACAAGTCAATTATAATAGAAAGAAGCTACTTTCAGTTAACATAATTTTGAAAAATGTATGAGGTACAAACTTTTTTTTTAATTTTAATAAAATTTTCTGACTAAACAATTTGTAAAACAAAAGCAATAGGATTAATATTAATTATATGTTAGACTATTTCAATCATCTGACATTAAATATTGAATGTCTTTAGAAAAAATTAAACTTATTTAAATTTTCCAATTATGTTCAATTGTTAGTAATAGCACACAGGTTAGTATATACATGACATTTTGAATAGTATTATTCTCCCATTTCTTCAGGTGTTTCTGGCCTGACCAGTGATAGTACTATCATGGGATTTGAATTTTAAAATATTTTAAAGCATCATCTTAAAATTCAATATTCACGAATCTAAAAGTCTCAGTTCCATTTACATGATAATATTGTCATTAGTTAAGCAAGGAACACTCAAAGAAAAGAGAATAATATCATCCAACATTGTGTACTGTACTAATCCATGTGCGATTGCTATGACTTGAATATCATTTGAAAATTTAAATAAAGTTTTAAAATGCTTCTAAAGATATTCAATATGTAATGTTAGATAAAGGAAATATTTACATATGTAATTAATATTTAAATGGTAACATTAAAAACTTTTAGCAAACAACAGGATTAGAAGCTACTAAGTTTTTTTTTCTTTTGATAGCAATAAAAAAGCATAAGCAGATTAAAAAAAACAAAGTAGTGTATATTATAAGCATAAAAAAATATTTAATAAAAAACGTATACTAGAAATTTAATATTTTTATTCTTTTCATGCTATTCCAGGAACTAAAATAGAAAATGTTGAACTTTATCTTATCTCCATGTCAATAATTTAGCACAACTTCCAACTCAGGATTTTGTCATTGATTGATAGACTTTTTTATTCAACAAATATAAAGCGACAATTAAAAGAAGTAGAATTCTAGTTTTCAAGTGTCACTATCTTTAATTTTCCCATATTATATATTAATTTAAGCCATTATTTTGGCTGTATAATCTACCTGCCTAAAATATGTTTTAGCAAACAAGAGAATGGGATATATATATATGTAAAGTCAAAGAACATACAAAAAAGCCCTAGTAATCTATTATGTTCTTTATGTCTAGATTTCCTTAGAAGACCTACCCACTAGTCTTGTTTATTGCAGAGAATGGGGAATGCTAACATTGAACTCCATTGCTTTTGTGTCATAAATCTGAAGAAATATTCATCATTTTCTGTTCCAGTGTCCTGTATTTTTTACCAGTATTGAGTCATTTATTAAATTGTGTAATTCTTTTACTACTGCTCTCATTAATAGTATGAAACAATATTTTTTTCTTAAATTAGGGTTACTACTTTACTTATGTTCATCTTTTGTTTTCTAAATGTCATTTTTCCTTCAACCCTACATCCAGAGAAAATGAAATCACTGTTTTATAATAAAAATTTTAAAATTAATAATAGTGACAGGGTGTTTGCCCCTCCACACATTGTTGATGCTACACAAAGCCAGGATTCTCTTCGAATTCCATTATAAGTAAACCGTTCTTCCCTTATGTTTTTTTTTTTTACTTTTATATGTCTTTGCTATGTATTTACAAAATGTACCTTTTCCAATTTATACATCATTTTATTTGTTCTTTTATAATATATTTCGTATTATCTAGTTGAATTATAAATCACTTTTACAAAATTTATATAAAATTTTTATCTGATAAAGATGTTTTTTTTTTTTTTTTCATTTACAAAGAGAGAGAAAGATAGAGAGAGAAAGAAATCCAAACTCACAGGATTTATCGTTCACAAACTCTTAGAAAATAATTAAATAAGTGCTGAAAATACATTAACTTTTTTCCACAGGAAGCACAGCAATTGACTATCATAGCGCTTATATTTTGATAAAAATCATTAAGTAAATTCCATTATGATATTAGATTAACCAGACCCTGAAAAATATATGTGTAATTTTGCATTAAACAGTTTTATTTTTAATGTAAATGAATCTATAGTTTACTTTTTATTTTTACCCTTAATGGCAGAATAATTAAAAAATTCAAAACAATAAAAAAACAAACAAAAAAAAAAACCCACTAAATATTAGGTCGCAGCGCTAAAAATTTTGATGCCATTCATTATATTAATATATTTAGGAAAAGATAAGTGTTTTCATATATCTCCAAAATTATTATTTAAATTTATTTTTGTTACATTGATATATGATTAGAAAAATAAAATATTCTTATAATATTGAAATGTTTTTGTTATGTTTCAATTGAAGCATTAAAAAATAAGATTTGTTTACATATATTTTTTTTTATTAAAATTCAGATTTAATACAGGGGATTTTAACACAGACTATCGATTTTTCTTTAGCCATCCACTTTATCTCATAAAATTTATGCACTTGACCAAATATGTAAAAAAGATAAATAATCTCCAATATACTATGTTACATCTAAACTTCAGGTATATAGAGTATACTTGTATTTAAATATTAAAATTCGGATTGCAAGATTTTTTTTAAATATCACATAATGGTATTTGGAAAGTAATATTTAATATTAAATATGCAAAATAGAAATTTTATTTTGCCATAAGTTTTATTCAAATTGATGGTTATATATACTAAAAATTAATTTGACAATTTAACTCTTAATTTAAGTTACATGTACGAATTTAAAAAAAATAAAATCGGTAAGAGTTATATTTTAGAATTATTAAAGCTTAGAAATAAATGTTTATTTACGACATTTTTGCATGCGAACTATTATTTTTGATAAATGAATAATTTCGTAGTATAAAAATTTCGCAAGTGAAATAAATAAATGGATTGTACAAAATATTTAAATTTTATTTTATATTGTATATATCACTTAAACATTGACACAATTTCAATATTTATAGTATTAAGTGTTATAATCATAAATCATAGTTCTTTTGTAAGGTTATTTAAAGAATGCATGTATTTAACATTTGTCTCTGAGATGCAGTAGTTTTGTTTTAGGATCAGTTATTTAATTAATTAATTTTGAGACATATGTAGAAATACGGATTATTTAGCCTAAAAAACAATTTATTGAATGTATAATTTTGATATAATTTCATATTTCTATATTTTTATATGATATTTTTTATAATACTTTACAAAATTATTGTTGGTAAAATTAATTTCTCTTCATGATATTATTTATTCAAGGTCATGAGCTTGTTTTGTATAGCATAATTTTTACATATATGTGTGTGATTCAGTGATCATCAGAGGTTAAATCTTTGAAATTGTGCTAGATGCATAGACAATGTAATAAAAAAGAAAATATGTATAGAATAGTTAAATAAAACTATTTTTTAATATTTAAATTGTAATTGTGTCACAAAATAAATAAAAACTAATATTCACAAATTGTCACATGTGACTTTGCTAATGATTAAAAAAACAAAACTGTTTACTATCAGAGAAAAAATGTTAGTTAGTAACAATGTCAGTTTATGACTTGGTTTAAATAATCAAATTATGTTGCTTAATAATGATGTTGCATTTGATTTGATCTAAATTTGAATTAAAAGTTGTTTATAATGTACAGAGTTAGTTTGATTATATATATATATATATATACATCACCAAAAGTTAGTTTGAATATATATATATATATATATACATCACCAAAAACTACCCCAAATCCAAAATTAAACCAGACTAGCACAAAAATAATATTAAAACACAACCTAAGGTTTCACTCCTACAAGCAGACTTCTCAAGTGTAAAGAACTACAAAAACTACACAATATATATAATATTAAAAACTACCCACAAATCCATTCACTTCCCATCCATCCTTAATATTAAAAGAACTCTTAAATAAGTTAATTGCTTAAGAATAATAAATTTTCAATAATAAAGACTCTTTAATTCTTTTTTTGATTTCATTTCTCTCAAAGAAGACAACCTTAGCTTCATCAAAATCAATAGTGTGGGCCTGTATCTTTTTCATGGACATACAAAGCAGAACTAAGATATATATTTTTAACTCTACTTTTATAAACCTTTATTCTTTCATTTAAACTCAAACTACTCTGACCTATGTAAACCTTCTTACAAAATAAACAAGGGATAAAATATACTACACCAGGAATAGTCTTTCTCTCAAAAACTTCTTTTGTATTATTTAATAAATTATTCAATGTAACACCCCTTTTCCAAGCACTTTTTTTATTTTCAAACAATTTACTATTTCTACACACAATTTTATAAGAAGACAATTTAAATGGCAAAGAAATAAAATCATATTTTGCTTTAAACTTTACATTCTTACAAATTTGTAAGAATGTAAAGGTTAAAGCAAAATATGATTTTATTTCTACACACAATTTTATAAGAAGACAATTTAAATGGCAAAGAAATAAAATCATATTTTGCTTTAAAGCAAAATATGATTTTATTTCTTTGCCATTTAAATTGTCTTCTTATAAAATTGTGTGTATAAATAGTAAATTGTTTGAAAATAAGAAAACTGATTGGCAAAGGGGTGTTACATTGAATAATTTATTAAATAATACAAAAGAAGTTTTTGATAGAAAGACTATTCCTGGTGTAGTATATTTTATCCCTTGTTTATTGTAAAAAGGTTTACATAGGTCAGAGTAGTTTGAGTTTAAATGAAAGAATAAAGGTTCATAAAAGTAGAGTTAAAAATAGATATCTTAGTTCTGCTTTGTATGTCCATGAAAAAGATACAGGCCCCACACTATTGATTTTGATGAAGCTAAGGTTGTCTTCTTTGAGAGAAATGAAATCAAAAGAAGAATTAAAGAGTCTTTATTATTGAAAATGTATTATTCTGAAGCAATTAACTTATTTAAGAGTTTTTTTAATATTAAGGGTGGATGGGAAGTGAATGGATTTGTGGGTAGTTTTTAATATTATATATATTGTGTAGTTTTTGTAGTTCTTTACACTTGAGAAGTCTGCTTGTAGCAGTGAAACCTTAGTTTGTGTTTTAATATTATTTTTATGCTGGTCTGGTTTAATTTTGGATTTGGGATAGTTTTGATTTTATATTGACTAGTTTAGCTTTATATATATATATATATATATATATGAACCCGCAAAATATGTATTTTATATATATATATATAACATGGAGTATCTGAATTAAGTTCAGGCCCATATGATTTTTCAGTTGGAGAGCTGATTTTAAAGACATGCAGATGTCTTAAAGTTTCAGATTTTATTTTTGACAATTAACTTTTAGATAAATGCTTAGCCTGAGTTGGTTTTTTGAATCTAGTATCCCAACTCCTCACTGAAGAGACCCATAGATCAAAACCAGTATATAAATAATTATGAGATCCAAATTGAATTAACAAAAACTAAAAATGCATTCATATAAGAAACATAATAAGTAAACAATGAAATATATAAGTTAATAAATGAATAAAGTAATCTTGATTAGGATATTTGATTATGAATCAAATATCAATGGTATTATAGCATATATTATATACATTTGTTATTTATGTATCTAGAAAATGTTGAGAAGGATGTACTAATAAACCAGAAAGATAATATTACATTTGCAAAAGCACTAACAAATAATCCCTTAACATTCTTGGTTTTTATTACAATCATAAATATCACATTAACACTTTACTACGAAATTATGTTGTAATCATGGTACAAGGTATGTGGATTATACATTATTCTAAGTATAATTAAAAAATATTTATATTTCAAATCTATTGATTTTCAAATATATATAAATAATGGAAACAAACAAACATAGTATAAAATTATAATATATTTACACTTTGTTTTATAGTAATCTAAATTTTAATTTTGGTTAGTTTATATTTTAGATAATATAAACAAATGCATACAATCTACCATAAATAAATATATAACAAAAACATATGAGCTGGTTAACATTTCCAACCATTGTCAGATATTCCTTAACTAAAACCTTCATTAAAAAGCATGTTTATTAACACATATTGACAGAAAAATCCTGTAAAATTAAAGTTAATAAGTCTTGAAATCTCTGATTAATATTCTTAGTAGAAAGATATATTATGCAAGCATTGTATTTGAAGTTCAATCATATTCTAATCACAGCATTCAAAACAGAATTTTTTAATCACTTGAAAGAATTATCCATTTTAAATAAAATAATCCATAGTGAAATATTAAGATGTTAATATTTCCATTTTTATATGAATAATAGCACTATTTAATCTTTTGGTATTGTATAATAACATCATCATGGTATCACTAATTTAATCTATAATGAATTCTAACTTGTATTCCTTAATTATATTAAAGCCAATAGAAATTTTAGCACCAAGTGTATTCCATGACTTCTTATATTTATGTCACATTATAAATGCATTGGGTGTTAAGATGATTTTATTTTAAGATGTGAATAGATCTCTCAAAAGACAGATATCTTAGAAGAAATGTTTTTTTGTCTAGACATTCATTTTTGTAATAAAATTCAACTTTTAATCTTAATATAACACATTGACTTTGTTTATTGTTAGGAAGATTAAAACAGATTCTAAATATAAAATATTTTTTATATCTTATTTCTAATGATGGGACACTTAAGTCATTATCTTAGATATTGTTCCCATGGTCTCATTCAAATATAACACATTTCTATTTTCACTATTATAAAGAGTTAAATTTTAATTAAAAATTATTGAAATATGGTAACATTTATGAAATAGAATATTTCTTAATTTTGTAATAAAAAAGTTTCTTAAAAATAGTAAAAAAATAATATCAAAATGAATGAGCAAATTAAAATACATATTTTTAAAATCACAATTTAAATAAAATATAAATATCCTTTTTATATTTTTTTATTTAACATACAATATTCTATAATTTTTTAAATAATTACTAAAATAATTATATATAATTAATAGTTTTAAATATGTATAATTTTATATTATTTTACATTTGGGAAAAGTGACCAGATTTTTAAGTAATCATTAGTATATTTGCATTCATGCCAATGTTCTGTATGTGAAATCATATGAGTTGTTGGCTAAAGTATAAACCAAAATAAAATAATTGTTCATCATCCAGTATTCACAAAATTGATTGATCTTATTTTCACCCACATTGCTTATTTTAGATGATAAATGGAAAAGATTGTGTCCTGCCTTAGAATATTTAAAAATATTTCGTTTTTATTCAGCATTCTGAGTGTGACAATATTGAATGTAGTAAGTTAAAATTTTTTTCCATTGGGCTTGTAAAGCGAAATAATGTGATCAGATTTATTTTTAAAATCTATACTACCTTAAAATAAAATTTAATTAAAGTGGCAAACTCTGCTCAGTTATAGTTATTATACCAAATACATTCCAAAAAAATATAGTATCAATTGCTTACGTTACAAAGACATGACTGGAGATAGAATGCAATATCCATCTACAATTTAGCAAGAGATTTAAGTGTTTTCGAAAATAAAGTTATTCGTACACATGTTCAAACATAATAAGCAGGATATTAGTTAAATAAATAAAATAATGATAATATGCGTAATAATAAAACATAATTATTGTTCATGAATTAGTTGTATAGTAATTGAAAACTTATATTATAATTTTTAATTTTTTACCTTTCTCCACAGATATCCACTGTCTCTTTATGTATGTAAAATGCATAAATATTCACTGAAACTGTTTTATTAATGCTTATCATAATATTCGTTTTTAAATAATGTATTCATATTTTAAATGACTGTAAATTTAATTTCTAAAAATAATTTATTGCTTCGTTCATAGTTTTTCATCAAATTACTCAACCGTAGGAAATATTTTTAAAAGTTAGAGGTTGGTATTAAATTTGCGTTTTTTTATATTTTTGAAAAAATTAAACTCAAGCTAAGATGGTTTCATATTTTATTACCTTTTAAAAAAATTTAATTTGCATTTTTTTTCCAATTTTTTAAACAAAAAATAGATAATTTTTATTTGAAATTACGATAAATAAAACCGAAAAAACATTATTTTTAATATTTATAGAATTGACTAAAATAGTGAGATAAAGCTTGATCTTGTAAATATAGTGCAGGGGTATAAACAGGATGCAAATTTTCAAGTTTGTTTAGTTTTTATCAGTGCATTCATAATCTTAGTGTTCTCCATATTGGAATCTTTATTTAGCACAGAAATTCATATTACTTTCTCTCATTATGCACATAAGTATATATATATACAATAAAACTATCATAAACCTGATTCAAATTAATTTCATTTTTGCAAATAAAGACATTTAGAAAGATAGGGAAATGAATATCTGCTCCATTTAAAAAATAATATAAAATTAAGGCATTTAAAAACAGATAACATTATAATAGATTGCATTAACATATTCTCAGTCCAAGACCATAAATATACAATTATTACTAATACTAAAATAATAATTAGTAAAAAAACACATAAAATAATAATCTAACTTGATATATTCCTTTTATTATTAATAATCTTATAAATTCTCTTCTGTGAAATCAAAAATATATCTTACAAAAAAATATTCTTATCTAATGCGATAGTAAATGAAATTTAAAGTGAATATTGTCTGTAATAATTTTATTTACCCTAAATTTCTTATAATAGTTATTTTTTTAGATATGAACTTTTATGTTACAAGTGCTTTGATGTATTACTCCTGGTGATGCATTATTCTAAGATTGCAATATGTTTAAAATAACCCCTCCAATTTCAAATTTTATAAATTACGTTAGTTCACACATTTCTTGGTGGCATTATTTTAAACATATCACAGATTTAAGAGTAATACATCATCAGATTAATATGTCATAACAGAAATAATACCAAAGTACCTGATATTTTAAACAACATTGCCTTCAAATTGTCATTTACAATCAGTTATAAAGTAAGATTAAAAATGATTGCTAAATTAAATATGTGGTATATTTTTAAACACTGTTAGAATTAACATTTTACTGATAATTATTGTCTTAAACAAAATCAAAAACAATTTGTTTGTATAAATGACATTGCATTGTTAAAGTGATAAATTATTGCTAATTATGATTTTTAGGATTGTCATCACACTGAAGCATGGATTTTCTTAAGAAGTGTGTTTATAGATGCAATTCAATCTATTCTTGGGTTCACTAAGTAAAGAATGATGACTGGTTTTCTGACAATGATCTAATTATTAATGATTTAATTAAAAAAAACATATGCATTTTTTTGCTTGGCAGATTGATAATTAAATATGGAACTTTATAATAAATGTATCAATCTGAAGGTAGAAGTTCAATGATTCACAAAAATGCTTGAAAATGATTGTTGAATTAAAACTGCAATACAGAAAATTGCTGATTGTGATCATTCCAGATCTCTTTTTGATGTATTAAACACAAAATATGGACATAAAAAAACAGTATCACAATTTTATTAAATGCAGCAATGTCATTCTCTTGTATGAAGAAAATCATATTTTGAAGAGGTGGATTCAAGAATTGAGATGATGGCTTTTAATAATATTTGTACATGTCTATTCACTTAGATTTGGATCAAAATATCTAGGATAATGAAGTCACAACTGTTCTTTGTAAACTTAAAAATTGAAAGATTGTAAGTCCTGATTAAATACCTGAAGAAGTTTTTAAAATGTGTTTGTGATGTATTAGTTTCAAAAATATTGAAATTTTTTAGAAATATATGAGCTCATGAAATTATTCCACCCATTCTTAAGAATAATTTTATTGTTCTAATTTTTAAAAAAACAAAAGTAGAAAATAAGATCATAGAAATTATTATGCAATATCATTATCATCCACTAATTCAAAAGCAAAATGTCAACAATTTTGTTGAATAGGATGCTTTCTGTTATAGACTCAATGTGATTTTAGATACTCAAGAAGCACTATAGATGTGTTTTATTATTATGACAATGCTAAAAAAAATATCAGTAACAAAGTAGTCATTTATTTATTACTTTTATTAATTTGATTAAGGCATTTGATTTGATTAATGTGACAAATATTTAGTTTCTTTAAAATTAGTTGTCCTTCAAAATTTATGAAAGTGTTATTAATACACGTGAAAAATTTAAGCTTTTAAAATAAAAACTGGTATTAATCAAGAGAGTGAATTTGTTTTGACATTGTATTTATTTTTTTTATGATATTGGTTTTTGTAATTGTTCATAGGAAGCTTAAACAACAGTGATAAAGATGTGGTACAGGTTCAATAATGGAATTTTTCATTTGAATCAATAAAAAAAAAAATAAGTTTTTTATCTTCTTGAATTCTATATTTGTAGTAAGCTGATTATTGTAATACTTTTACCAATTGAAAAGATAATTTACAAAATGTTCGTAATGTTTGGAATGCAACATATAAAGATGTACGCTTATAAGAGACAGAACAAAAATTCTCAACAACCTTTAGCTTGAATGGCTATAAAATTGATAATGTAAATTTGGTTAAATGCCTTGTTAGTTTTATAAGTAAAAATACAGTCTTAGATGTTTAGATTCAGCACATATGCCAGGATGCAGCATCTGCCTTTATCAAGTTAGAGTATTTTAATACAGGTAAATACCTACTGCAACCAAATTAGGTGTATATAAAACTATTATTTTTCATAATTGATCATATGAAGTACTACTTGGATACTCTATGAGGGCAATATAAAACTGTCAGAAAGTTTTATATAGCATGAATGCTCCAAAAGTTTTAAAAACTTCAATAGCAAAATCATGAAACCAATCAAAATGTTCTTAGCTTGTTGGATATGGATAATGTGATGTTATTAATTTTATTATGGTAACATCATACCCCATTGAGTTGGACATGCAAAAAATCAACAATGATAGAATTTCTAAAAGAATGTTTTATTGTGAACTTAAACATGGTTTTCATGAAATTGGTATCTCTATCTATGATAAAATAATTATACAACAGATCTTCCAGCAAAGTGTAATGCCAATTGTTTTCATTGATAAGATATGACTGGGTATAGAATATCCTGGACAGCTTTAATTATTTTAGAAAAAAAAAATTTATCCTGTGGAAAAAAAAAACTATGATAAAATATTATGTAAATAGAGAAATATGTCCTACATGTGGATGTATTTGTAGCTCGCAGATTGTTTTGTATAATCATTGCAAAACTCGTTTCTATACTAGTTTTTTTCTCTCACTCCCCCTTTTATACTTTGCAGCTGAAATGACCATATTCATTTATAATTAACTATTTGTTATTTTATTGTTATTTTTAATCCCAATGTAAGCTTTTTTTGTATTATTTCTTTTTATTGTGTAATGGAAAACAATTTGTTTGTACATTTTATTTTAAAAATTAACCTTTTATCCGCTAATTAAATCATTGGTTGTATGAGGTAAAAATCAAAGCTTGTAATTGGCCAACTCACAAACTGAAGACAAAGCCTATTGTTAAAACATATTCGCCTATAATATTAAATTCAACTCAGATACGTTTATAAAAAGTATATTATTAATTTTTTCAAGTTGTGAAGAGAACGAAAGTTCTTTCAAAAATAAATTGCTATTTATTTATCCTAAAATATTCAATATCGAGCAACATAAAAGCTATAATATAAACAAAAAGATCGACTTTTACGTTATAGAAAAGTAAATATTTCTTTTTACTACATCTTCAATATTTGTACTAAAATCTTCAATATTTTTCGAAAATAATTTTGTTTTTTTATTATTCTATCTGAGAATCATTTTTAGTTTCCATAAATATAATTTTATAATACTTAAAATTGGATTCAAAATGAAAATCTCAGTGTTTTTCTTTATTTTCTTTGATCAGGCGGTTTCTTTGTTCTTTCCAGCCAATCAGAATGTCTTTTTCGGCTGAGAGCTTGCTAAGAACCAATCACAAATAATGTTCCTTCTTTGTTTAGGTTTAAATGCGTTTTTTTTCTATTTTTTATTTGTAAAATAAATCAGAAGATGGCACCATCATACAGAACTTTTAAAAACGAATTCAATACGTGTTTAACGAATATTTTCGTATAAAAACTGGCTGAGTTAGAGTGATGTCAGATGTCGACGAGGAGCCTCATAAAAAACAGTCTAAGAATTAAATGTAGATAGAATATATATATATATATATATATATATATATATATATATATATATATATATCAATAAAATACTAACTAAAAAGAAATTTATATTAAAATTGCCTCATGGCAATGGCTTCATCTATTAAGAAATAAACTTTCTCCAGTCACAATTGACTTGATACTAAGCACACAATTTATATGAAACAGAAATAGCATTTTCATAAATCATTTCAATAGTTTGTTATGTTTAAAATCAAAGGAACTTTTTATAAGATTGATGGACTCATATTCAAGAAAACTATTCTCAGAGTTTTTTTGATTATTCTTAATAAGTTATACCTTATGTATTATAAAATAATATTTTGTGACCTGTATTCAGTTCATGAATATATAAAACTGAGTTATGATTACTATTTTTAATTTTATTTTTATGATGTTCAGCTACTTTGTTAATACTTAATTTACTTTGACCTATATATTTTTTAGAATCACTGCATACAATCTTATAAACTATACCAGGTATTCATTTACCAACAACTGACTTTTTTAACTATTTAATAATAAATTATAAATCACAACTTTCCAGTCAAGAAACTTTATTATAACCCATTAAATGACTTCTTATAAACCAATCCCAAACACTTCAAACACTTTTTATAAAAACCTTTAATTTGTACGTATATACATACACCTATGTTTCAACTGTTCTGCAGTCTTCTTCAGTTGGCTCTGAAGAAGACTGCAGAACAGTCTTAATGTAGGTGTGTGTATATAAGTACAAATAAATGTTTTGGATAAATTGAATTTATATAAAATATTACAGCCAAACAAAGAAAAAGGTGATTTTGGTAATTTATAAATCGATGACTTAAATGCTAAATAATTGGCTATTCATTGTTTTATTATTATTTTTAGTTTCAATGTAAAATTATTCTCATTAACATTTAAATTTTTATTAATATCATGCCTAGAAATAGTTTTCTAAATATAATTTTTATAAATTCATGATTATAACACAATTCAATATAATCAAATGCAAATTGATATCTTTGAGGGTAAACATCAGTAGCAAAATTATTAAGTTTTTATTCTGTAACAAAATTGAATAAAAAGATGTTTTATGAGTAAAAATGAATGTTAGATTTTAGCATATTTTTAAAATTTTCATATGATATAATGACTACAATGTAAAATATTATCAATGTTATCAATACTTACATCTTAAAATTTTTACTTGACGAAATTGAACGTATCCTTCTCAATATTAAAATTAATATTAGAATCAAAAACATTCAATCTATCACAAAATCTTCAAATTAATCTTTCTGAATAACAAATAAACAATTATCAACATATCTAACAAATATTTAAAAAAAACAACAACAGAAAAATGATGAATAAGATTATTTTCTAACAAATCAGAGACAGAGCACATTAAGATAATCAATAACTCATCTCTCTTTAATCTTATAAAATACAATATTACACCCAAAATACATCGAATCCTTTAATAATAAAATCAAATCATAAATAATTTTAATCTCATCAGCAGAAAAGTATCTGTTTTCCTAAAAAAAAGAAAGAAATTCAGTATACTTTATTTTCAAGATCTAAACTAATAAATAATAATCATTCTCTAAACTAAACCATTTATTTTATTTATCAAATTAAAATAAGTCTTAATAAAAGAGTTAACGTTTATAAAAATACAATTAAAAATCAGTCCCAAAACTCTGTATAGTCATGAACTGAATACAGGTTATAAAATAATATTTGATACATTTCATGTTATTTTTTATAAAAATATAAATTAAAAATAAGAGTAAAAAAAGACAATAAATCTTCAATATGAGATTTTTAATTATCTAAAAAAAGTAAATTTTTTCTTTGAAAAATGTATCAATAGAACACTCACTACCAGTATAAAGGTCAAGGCATCTTTTGATGTACTTTATGAACTTCTTATTTAGTCAACATTGTAGTATGGATGGATTATGTGTTCATCAAGGATAGGCTGCTAAAATAATATTTGGGTGAAAAATGACAGATAGTGCTTTTTCCAGTTTATTAGCAGTAGGTGCAGGAGGAAATGACACCCATTTAAAATTAGCAAGGTCAGGAGGCTACACTGTTCCAGTGCCAATTGGCCACTATATTTTTAAAAGTTTTTACTCCTGCATAATGAGACCTTTAGATATTTTATGCTTTTTTTCTATTAGCTGGGTCAATAGGTCAAAAGTTAGAAACTTCTTAAATAACTGGAAATACCATCCTAATCAGTTTATCATTCGGGAATATAGTTTAAACAGTTTTTTAGCTGGTTGAAATAAGCTGTGAATCCTTGATTGAGTCAGTATTATATCTTTCTTAAAACCAGAAAAACTCTGCTTAAAAAATCTCTCTCGCTGGCATCTATGACTAGTTTTATATTCCAACATTATTCATAATCAAATTCAAAAAATTCAGGTACCATTATTTATTGACATAAATTAATTATATTTTAATTAATTACATTTTTCATACAAGAAATAACTTTTTTTTACAAAGAAAAATAAAATAGTACAAAATTATTTCTTTTATTTCTAATTTTAATGATTAACATTTTTACTAAATTTAAATACATAGAATTACTAAATAAATGTTTACTTACTACTAGATAATAAATTTTAATAACTTTATCTAAGTAATAGATTATTTATTTTCTTTCTGATCATCATAGTATATACCTTAAATTAATTAATATTTTCCTTTTTTCTTCCTAATATATGTAGTTTACAGATATAAACAAAAAATGTAAAAAAAATCAAAAGACTAGTGACTTTTAAAATAAATAAAAAATAATTCGGACTTGGTACTTTTGCTTATAATTTGGACCTATGAAAGACTTTATAATTATATATGGGATAGATGGATTCTCAATCCAATTTCTTTTAAAACATATTAATTATATAATTTTGCCTTTTTCCACCATTGTTAAGGGCATTTAGATGATATCAATGCAGTTAGAGAATCTATTAACTATTATATAACAAGAACTAAATCTTTTATTTATTTATTTCATTTTTATTTTATGTCTATTTTAATGTGATAGTGAAAACACTGGATCTGAACAGCTACAATATGTAAAAATATACTATATTATTTATATATATTATAGATATTATGTAAAAAAAATATTCTGAGTACATAGACAATTATTAATAATTACTGTAATAAGTCTTAGATATAAAACAATGTCAGATATTATGAAGAGTCATGTATAATCTTAAAATCTAGACTCACTCAACAAACTCATCTATATAATAGAGCTAAATGCAGTACTAGCTTATAGTTTAGTGTTTTGAAGACCATGAGAAAAATATATGCTCATGTCTTTAAACCTGCATACATAAAAATTGTTTTAGAAAGTAATAAAAAAATGCACAATAAAATAATCTTAGCACACAATTAATTCTAAGAACTAAAAAAATATAGTAACCAATAGCATTCCTCTCAATAAACACTAATTGTTTAATATAATCACATAGCCAACTACCGGGTCAATTTGCACATGCAAATATACAAATATGCTAGTATCTATAATAATAAATGAGTAGTTTGGTGTATGTTTATATACATGTAGATATACTAATGTTTATTATAATCATGATTTGTCAAAATTGTCATGTATCAAAAGCCTGGCTTTAATAAAGTAACAAATATTTCTTGGTGTTTAAGATTTACTATCGTAATAATTGATAATTATCTACATACTCTAGCAGAATATATTTTTGATGTCTACTAGATTTTTAT
The DNA here is from genome assembly GCA_028023455.1 of Epiperipatus broadwayi. Lineage (NCBI taxonomy): Eukaryota > Metazoa > Onychophora > Udeonychophora > Euonychophora > Peripatidae > Epiperipatus > Epiperipatus broadwayi. Next base: position 506,386 of record JAQFVV010006375.1, read on the forward strand.
TTGAGGTCTATTTGTCTATAGATGAATTTATGGTCATGAGGGAATTATAGTATATACTTGATTTATTATTTTGTTACCATTTTAGTATTATATGAGGTTCTATTTTATTTTATTTTGAATATAATGTACTGGATAATTGTATCCTTTTAAATAAATTCAAAAATTGGTTAAGTGTATTTTGTTCGCATTAAATTTCAAAATTATTCCAACATATGTAATTTTTTCCCATTCATTTTCTCTTAGAATGCTAATAGTAGATTTTCTTTGCACCAAAAAATTAAAATTTGCTATTGCTTCGCATTATTTAGGATAATATGTTGGATTAAACTAGAGCCATATAGTTTGGCAAGTTTAAAAAAAAAATACTAGAATATTATTCGTATTTTAACGTTTTTTTTAAAAAAAAACAATTCCTTTCATTAAGAACAAAGAGATATTTGAATTATAACCCTTTTTTTGTAGAACAATCATTAACCAATCACATTTTCTCATTTTTCTAATTAGGTATGCAACGTTTGAAACTTTTTATGTTTTTTATTCCCATTTCAAATGGAATAAAAAAAAATTTTACAATAAAAGAAAAAAAATGTAATGTTTATTGTAATAATTTAATTTGTACAGTCTACTGAAAGAATCGAGAAATAATAAAATTGACATTATATACTTTGTAGAATTATAAATAATTATAAAAATAAACTCTAGGTGTGCATATATATTTATTTGTTTATATTTACATATAAACAGAATCCATAGTGTTAAGCAGTTAAATATTAAGGAAGTAAAGAAAATAATCAGTAATTTTAATCAGTTAATTATTAGCTAGTTACAATATGACATTAATATAAATAAAAATTTAATACTTAAGAGTACATTCTTTTTTTAAAAATAAGTATAAACTTACACTTCTTACAATATACAACCATATATACATATATAAATATACAAAAAATATTTGTCAGAATGATCACTAATTACATCACACAGATGTTGTCTGGATAAAAATGAAATTCCTCATCCAGATAAGGCCCAGTGTGATCTAATCAAATCATGGGGCAACATTAGTGTTAATTATACAAGGCTGAATCTTGAATATATATATATATTTTATATTTGTTATATAAAGAGCTTGCAAATAAGCTCTTAACAAGCTTTGCAGAATATCCCCAATCCCAGACCGGTTTCTGTATTTGTAATCTATAAAATTTGTGGTTATTCTTTTGGTTACTTTATTGACTTTCTTCCTACTATGGACACATGATACATAGCTAGTAGAGCACCCCTTGATTTACAAAGCCGATAGTGAATACCAAACAAGTTATCATCTAATCAAGTTGTCTCTATATAAAAACAATAAATTTTCTGAACTCCCAAAAAGTAGTTCTAATTCTAATGACAATAATTCAAATAAAAATAAAGTTTCTACGTTATCAATTATAAATTTTTTATAGAGATTGTCTAGGAAAAGTAGTTTTGTTGCAGGGAAAAGGTTTCGTCAACAGCTCCCCAATAATGGACAGTGAACAAAAAAGCAATTATTATTACAGGATTTTTAATTTCTGAATAGTAAGTATTTTATTGGTTTTCTATTTTTATTTTATGCTCTAGTTATAGATATCCATTTATTAAACAGTATTGGACAATTATCTTGATTATTTTGGAATTAATATGTCTCTTAAAAAGTTTTAATGTTTATTCCAAACTAGATTACTATGATGGTGGGCAAATACATAACCTTGGTAATATCAGCTTTACATATATATATATATATATATATATATATTATAACGGAAATGGTTGTTCGTCCGGTTGCTTAATTATTTGTGTATTCAATTATATTTATTTCGATTATTTTATTCTATATTATACTTATTTATTATATTTTAATTCTTTTCCTTTCATAACTTTTATTTCTATCCATTTATTGCTTACAACTTAGATTCTTTATTATCTTATTTATTATTTTAACCAACGCCGTTACAATACAAGCAGAAAGCTAATACAGATACTAATTTAACTTCATATCTATACCCTTGACTGAACCCCAAGGTAATACATACATATTATCTTGGCGTTATTTTTCCCAGCCAAGAACCCTCAGCTGCTGAAGAAAGCAAACGATTTCAAAGAAACTTAGCAAATGTCCAGCGCTTGCTATTTATTTTTTAGAATTGGGATTTCGCACGAACAAGCAGCACATGAATATCTTAAACAAACAAGTATGCCCCTTTAATCACTAATTACAGATTCCCCCCTGTCGTAGCTTGGTGATAGGAGAATAAAGCAAGGACACGAAATTTAATGATAAATATGTTTAATACTAATACTCACACTTGATATAAAAAAAATACATAATAATAATAATAATAATAATAACAAAAACACACTTATAAATACATGGTTATAGTTACATATGAAACAGATCAAATATTAAAGTTCTTAAAGTCCTGTAGATAGAGTTCTATTTTATCAAATCATTAATTTTATATTTAGTTATGAATAGTAGATAAATGAAAATGCATGCATGCTTTTACCTAGGCTTTGTTGTAATTGTCCCATGGGTATTTCTTCTGAGCACTCTTGATTAACTTCCTCAGTTTGTGGGGTTATTTCGTTCCAGTTTTGGCTTGTTGATTCCTTAGGTTCTCCATTAACTTCCTCAGTTTGTGGGGTTATTTTCATCCAGTTTGCTGGTTGATTCTTTAGGTTGAGTTTCAATTGACAACTACAGAAGCGGTGGTCCCTCTAGCAGGTCAGGCAAAGATCTTACATTGTGAGTCAGTGATGAGATGGCTTGAATCCGAACCCACGTCCCTTTAACGCCATTAGCCATGCACTTCTTCCATTTTCTTTTAGCTGTTGCTTCTCTAAAGTCTCTACTAGCAATGACAGACAAAATAGTAATTTGATTAATCTCTTTCTTTGTTCATTGTTTTTAAAATTTTTAATTAAGACTTAGATTTCCAACCAATTCTTATCATTATGTTTCTTTATTTAATTAGTGGCTGGAATGTAAGTCCCAATTAATTTAACACATCAGGCAAAGATCTTCCATTGATAACATTTCTTTGTCCGTGGAATTTAATTTGTCCAACAGACTTTCACACCTATGGCCATATTGTTTCTTTTTATATATCACATATTACATTTATTTTATTTAAAGTTTACAATTCATTCATTTTTTCTTTCACATTTACGTTTTACATTTATTTTAATTTGTTATAATATATTTTTTAAAAGAGAGAAGAAACACATTTTTTTTATGCCTCCACTTCCCCTCTCCCACAATAAACAAAAATAATTTCTAGCATTTGACTTATAAGAGAGAAAGAGACACATTTCTTTATTTATGCAGCCCCCCTCCCCTTCTCTTACTATTACAAAATCCACAGTAATTTTGACATTAGAATTCCAATTTTTCCTTTCCTTCCTTTTTTTTTAAAAAAATTTATTAGCTAATTTATTTCACCTTTATTACTTTCTAATTTTATTAATAAATATATATGTGTGTCGACGACTTTACGTGGTCGTCACATTACACTCCGCCCATTTTTGAGAATTAAAATCAGGTCAAATCTTATTCTGAGATGAGAGCCTATTTTAATTCTTTGTTTTCAACTCTTACTTCTGCTTTTATTACATACTTTCCCACTCTGTCATGATGAGTGATAATGATGATGAGGATGACTGCAGAGAGACAGCTAGGTAAAGCTACACAATTCTTTCCAATCGATTTTGGCTGATCAGCCAATTTAATCTCTACGCATACGAGACCATGGCATAACTTAACTCTATAAGAAAAAAAACATAACAGGGTTTAAAGCGTGTGAACAGCAGGATATTATACTGCCTGCTCATCTTGTGCAAACAACAAATTTTTATTCTTTATTTATTTTATTCAAGGCATTAATTCTTATTTCTTCATTTATTTATTTCGAGACACTAATTCTTATTATATTGGGACACTAATTCTTATTATATAATGAGTCCAGGATTCTTACTGGTGCTTCATTTAAAAGTTTAACCACCGAGTGCCATGAGAATCTAAAGTGCGAAGAGACGGCTGAATCATAGCTCAAAATACGACCCAACATAATGCACACACACACATATATGCCTCAATCTGAAACCTCATACACCTATCAGTGATATCTATCATTTAAGCATTATCACTGTTGTTCATTTAGTTTATTTATTAATTATTAAACGGCTCTTTAATGAGCCTAAATGATTCTTATTTTATTTTTTCTTTTATTTATTTGTCAATTCTATCTGCATTTATACCTGACAGATTGTGATACGAATAAACTATTTATAGATTTCCTTTTTTTTATTTTGTTATTACTTTTATTTACATTGGTCTTGCTGTGCTTGACTGCACATAAATACGCATTAAGTTTATCATTGATTTTACTCCGTTAATATTACTCCCTTTTTTTGTCCCTATCATAGTGACTTTAATTATTTGTTGTGAGACGATTTGCCCCACCTGTCATATATTTTAAAACAAAAATTATTTCTCATGGTTCCAAGACGTTATCTGTTTCATCGAACCGACATATCCATCCATTTACTTTTTTTCTTAGTTTTTGTCTGGAGGTTTCTCATGCTTTTTAACATACATATTTCCACTTTGGCTTGGAACTGGAGCAATGTTCCGATGTCCTCTAGAGTCAACCTGCTCATATAAATAATTGAAGTCTGAACCTCTTCCGGTCTGTTCGGACATTTCAGCCCTTTTGGATCTATCAAGAAATGCCTGGCTCCCTTCCCAATAATCGTGATGAGGATTGTATTGCATTCTCCCTATGTGCAGATCATTGGGCTGGGGTTTAAGCCCCTGATCCTCTGCCTTGTAATTAGGCCTAGTGCTGTCACATGCATCTAGCGACTCAGTAACCTGTCTGACAGTCTTCCCTTCTGGACCTATAAGCATTTGGTCCGCATTGTTACTTTCGCTATTTATGTGCAAGCATTTTCTCGTGCTTTCTTGCTCTTTACTGTTAGCTCTTATTATCTCTGTTATATTTTCTATTTTATTTTCACCCCTTTCTACCCTTACTTCTATCCTCTTAACTGTGTTTGCTAACTGAGTTACCTCTAGTTGTATGTTTTCTAAAGCCTTTCCGTTTTCATTTTTTATTACTTGTTCAACCCTTTGGCTAAAATCCTTACTGTGTCATTCACCCAACTCTTCTATCTTCCTACTATTTCTTTCACCTATTTCCCTCATTTCCATAAACAACCTTTGCTGGCCTTCCATTAATTTCATGAACATATCCCTTATATTACAGCTTTCCATTTTATTTTTATCATCAACCACTGTCTCCATTCCCTTTCTAATTTCTATATCTCCATCAGTAGTTATTTCTCCGGACGGTTCCATTAGTTCTTCGGAGGTTTTTCCTATTTCACCCACTAAAGTGTCCATTTTTATTTTTGATCTGATGTGCATCAAATTTATTTAACACACACACACTAATTAATTACTTATATTTTATTCTACAGCTTTACTATCTAACCTTATCCTTATAGGATTATATTACTTTACTAACTTTATATTTCACGGACACTAGGTATGTTTGTTCAGCTCTCCCTGTCTCACTCACTAATCACTAATCATCACTCACCCATGCCTGCCTTCAAGACCCCTCCGCAACTGACTCCAATTTACAACCTAACTTCCCACGTTATATTACATTCTCTTTCTCTCCTTTTACTCTCTAATATTTATTTTATTTCTTGCTTTGTCTACCACCAAGCTATTTTTTGATTTGTTTATTAATTATTGCATAAACTATTAATTTTGTTATATTCGAATTCAAATGGGCTGAACTTGTAAATGTGAAAATATATCCCGGACTGGCCCCCAATTATAACGGAAATGGTTGTTCGTACGGTTGCTTAATTATTTGTGTATTCAATTATATTTATTTTGATTATTTTATTCTATATTATACTTATTTATTATATTTTAATTCTTTTCCTTTCATAACTTTTATTTCTATCCATTTATTGCTTACAACTTAGATTCTTTATTATCTTATTTAATATTTTAACCAAAGCCGTTACAATACAAGCAGAGAGCTAATACAGATACAAATTTAACTTCATATCTATACCCTTGACTGAACCCCAAAAGTAATATGTACATATTATCTTGGCATTATTTTTCCCAGCCAAGAACCCTTGGCTGCTGAACAGAGCAAACAATTTCAAAGAAACTTATCGAATGTCCAGCGCTTGCTACTTATTTTTTAGAATTGGGATTTCGCACGAACAAGCAGCACATGAATATCTTAAACAAACCAGTATGCCCCTTTAATCACTAATTACAGTTTCCCCCCTGTCGTAGTTGGTGATAGGAGAATAAAGCAAGGACACAAAATTTAATGATAAATATGTTTAATACTAATACTCACACTTGATATAAAAATACATTATAATAATAATAACAAAAAACACACTTATAAATACATGGTTATAGTAACATATGAAACAGATCAAATATTAAAGTTCTTAAAGTCCTGTAGATAGAGTTCTATTTTATCGAATCATTAATTTTATATTTAGTTATGAATAGTAAATAAATGAAAATGCATGCATGCTTTTACCTAGGCTTTGTTGTAATTGTCCCATGGGTATTTCTTCCGAGCGCTCTTGATTAACTTCCTCAGTTTGTGGGGTTATTTTGTTCCAGTTTTGGCTTGTTGATTCCTTAGTTCTCCATTAACTTCCTCAGTTTGTGGGGTTATTTTCATCCAGTTACTGATTGATTCTTTAGGTTGAGTTTCAATTGACAGCTACAGAAGCGGTGGTCCCTCTAGCAGGTCAGGCAAAGATCTTACATTGTGAGTCAGTGATGAGACGGCTTGAATCCGAACCCATGTCGCTTTAACGCCACTAGCAATGCACTTCTTCCATTTTCTTTTAGCTGTTGCTTTTCTAAAGTCTCTACTAGCAATGACAGACAAAATAGTAATTTTATTAATCTCTTTCTTTGTTCATTGTTTTTAAAATTTTTAATTAAGACTTAGATTTCCAACCAATTCTTATCATTATGTTTCTTTATTTAATTAGTGGCTAGAATGTAAGTCCCAATTAATTTAACACATCAGGCAAAGATCTTCCATTGATAACATTTCTTTGTCCGTGGAATTTAATTTGTCCAACAGACTTTCACACCTACGGCCATATTGTTTCTTTTTATATATCACATATTACATTTATTTTATTTAAAGTTTACAATTCATTCATTTTTTTCTTACACATTTACGTTTTACATTTATTTTAATTTGTTATAATATATTTTTTAAAAGAGAGAAGAAACACATTTTTTTATGCCTCCAGTTCCCCTCTCCCACAATAAACAAAAATAATTTCTAGCATTTGACTTATAAGAGAGAAAGAGACACATTTCTTTATTTATGCAGCACCCCTCTCCTTCTCTTACTATTACAAAATCCACAGTAATTTTGACATTAGAATTCCAGTTTTTCCTTTCCTTCCTTTTTCTTTAAAAAAATTTATTAGCTAATTTATTTCACCTTTATTACTTTCTAATTTTATTAATAAATATATATGTGTGTCGACGACTTTACGTGGTCATCACAATATATATATATATATATATATATATATATACATATCATATGTTGGTTAGTATTATAAAACCATTGTGTTGTCTTCCTAATATACTATTCTCTGAAATGAAATATCATCAATTTATAAGACAACTATATACTTAAATAATAAATAAATAATAAAATTTATTAACATCTAATTGATTTTCATTCAAAAATGAAGCTTGTCAAGATATTATAACAATTAAAAAATTCATGTGATTTACATATATTAAAACACCATCTACTGGACAAACTTAACTATAAAAATGTTTTTTATATTTTCCAATTTTTATTTAATGACCATGTTCTGAAACGATAACTTTCCAAGCCCCTATCGTTTCACCATCAAACCTAATGACACTCTCATCTGTGCTAAGTTCGAACCTATTTAAATGTTAATAAATATAAAATTCATTCATGTCTGTATAAAACAATATTATATATTTACGTGCGAACCAACGCTATAATTAGATAGGATTAGTAAAATTATAGCGTCCTAAAATTATTTAATATTTCTAAAAATGTTTATTATATTATTTAAGTTAAGAGTAAATTATTAATTTTGTTGTTTAATATTGTAATTTCGTATGTGGATATATAATCTGTGCTATATAGAAGAAAGACATGATTTAAAATATGTAAAAGCCATTATCTAAAAATACTATTAAATGTTTCTTTAAAAATTGTTAAAAGATTTCTTGTTTTAAATATATTTCAGGGAAAAGTTTCTCGAAAATATATTTAAAAGCTATATCAAAATATGTTTGTAAATTATTTTTAATAAATATGTTAAAAATGTTTTCATTTTAAAAAAAAATGTTAAAAGGTTGTTTTTAATGTAAGATAAAAATAAAAGCTGATCAAGTAATTTAAAAGATTTTTGATTGTAAACAAGTGTCATTAACGACCACGCCTGGAATTCGTAAAAAGTAAAACTAGTTCAAAATTTACTAATTAAAATCTCCTTAGATAAGAGTAAGTTATTTTAAAATCTAAATTGGACAATTGTTTGCAACGAAAAATCTTAATTATAATAATATCTTATGGAATGTTTCTAACATAAATTATCTAAGATCTGGATTATAAATTGAAAAATATTTAATTAAATTCCTGAGTTTAGTGAGTCTTGAGGTGAGAGATTCCGATAAGGAAAACATATAAATACTCTGTATTTTTTAACAAGAGAGAGAGAGCCATATTGTTAGAGAAAGAGAGCCAGATTGTTAGTGAAAATTGCAGCCAGTCTTCACAATTGTTAAAGTTTAACATGTCCAGCTAAAAGCGGGCATCTTGTTGCTGTTACTCCGCAGGAGAACGGGGTTTCTATCGTCGAAATGCCTAAACCACCATCATGCCGATAGAAGAGACGAGCCTAACATAATGAGAAAGATGATGCCACCCAGTCAAACTAAACCAAACCAACAGCCAAGAACTTGCAGATAAATCATACCGGTACCGTTTTATTTTTCAAACCGCAGAGCTCTGTGTAATTCTTTATGTAAATATATCTATATAAGTAAGCTAACTTTCTTTTAAAATAATGATAAAGCTAAATGTAATCAAAACTTAAAATCCATTTAATATTTTAAATATGTCAATTACTATCAAAATTTAATGTGTTAATGTTTAAATAATCTGACTTATTTATATTTTCCATTCACTTCAAAGTAAATTATTTAGTTTAAAGTTATATTACTGCAGTTGTGTCTATATTTCTTTGCTTATTTTATTTTAAATGCTTATTATATTTCATATGCCAATATTTCGAAACAGTGAGCACTTCATTTCATGTATATTTTAAGAAGATATTATTTGAAAATCTTCGTGTAATTTATTTATAGCATCAACTTTCTGCGCTGTTTCGAAATCCTATTTTTTTATTATTTAAATGACTTAATATGTGAAATGTGGCTCTTTTATAATCAACCATTTAAAAAAAACTTAACTTGATAAGTTTATTTAAAATTAAATTTAGCCTTGATCATATAAGTATATTTGACATTTAAATTCTTAAGTCCATAGAAATATATTTTTACTCCTTAAATATTTATTATCTATAAGTAACTTAATAGATCGAACATGTCAAAGTACAGATGTAATAATATTCCCTTTAGTAGCATAGACATTTATTATCAGGCTATGCAAGAGTTGGTCCCAATTTGATAGAGCTAATATGATATTAACTCGTATTTCATAGTATGAAATATAGTATTCTTTACTTGGCGGATGTGATAGTATTTTATAAAATTATTCTCGTTTTGCTGCTATACGTAATATACGTATCTCAAGTTGGAACCACGGCATTGCCAGCACATCTTCTCTTATAGGGTAGAGCAGTAGCGAAGCCTGAGCCAAGGCCAGGTTAGCACGTAAGACCCCCGCCATTCCTGAACACAATGTTCCTTTTCACGCAGCATTGCGATCGGTTACAGGGTACCGGCGTTTGTCGCAAGAACCCTGAAGTTATTTCATCCATCTGCAGAGCGACTTTTCCTATTATTGTTTACCTGTGCCATAGCACATTGGTAAAATCTTATTTCAGCCAACTCTCCCACCTTAACATAACGCTTTCAGCATTCTGAAATTTTCTCTCGAAAGCCATGTTCGCGATCGATCATTACTTGAGCTGGTTTATGCGCTCGTTATTAAATTATATTGTATCTTTTAGGAAATAAATTCATGATCAAAGTTTAATATAATTATTTATATACCAGCCACAAATGTAATAGGATTTGGCTTATCGAGATTTCTAGACATAACGTAGTGATTGATTATGTATTAATTGAAAAGCAACTCATAAGATGGGCACATGTTAAACCCATTTATGAAAATTAAATGAAAGTATTTATATAAAGCTATTTTGAATTGTATATAAAAAGAGAATGTGTTCTCTTATCCACCCAATGTTTGTACATTCAACGCTGAAATGTGTAAAACTGATCAATTTCATGCCAATTGTAAATAAATATATAATTAATTTAATGTATTTCGTTCTCTGTTTCGTTATTGATCTAATTCAATCCAATTCTAATTACTATTTATAGTCTATATATGTGAAAACTATGCATTAAGTTAAATTAAATTAGTGATATTTTAGTCAATTAAGAACCTCTCTTCTAATTATCAGAGTCTCATTGCTTCTCCGTGACCTATGTCGGCCGTGTGGAAAGAGGTATACTACGTGTAATTTCAAGGTGGTCATTCGTAGGGTCTTGAGTCTTGGAATCCTGGCTTATGAGGTGAAGTGTGGTCAGACTCGGGATTTCACAGTCCTAGTCTGGTCAGCTTCGGTCTCTTTTGCTTGGATTCTGAATTCTGTTACGCGAATGTACAAACTTGACTGTTACATAGTATTTTTTTTTCACCGGGTTTGGACACCCAAATCGTGGGGCTTGTAACTCATTTCCACCCCTGAAGAGATTATGGAGTATATATATATAATTCTTTTGGTCAAAATTAATGATTTTGAGTCAATTTTTTTTAAATAAGGTATATATGTATGATTTTTTTTTCCACCGGGTTTGGATGCCCATCGTGTGACTATTCGATATTCCAATACCCTGTAGAGCATTTAATATGTACATATAATGTTTTTTTGCCTTCCATTTTAAATAATAAAGAATAATATATATGTAGTATTTTTTCCCTGGGTTTGTAGTAACTTATTTCCACCCCTGAGGAGATTGAGTATAGAGATAAAATTCTTTTGTTTAAAATTAATGATTTTGAATTATTTTTTTTTTCGTTTTCCAAAATAATGTATATGTATAGATTTTTTTCCCCTGAGTTTGAACATCAATTAATTTCATACTCTAAATAGATTATTATTTTATTATATAAAAATTATTTATATAGATGCATAGTAGAATTTTTAAGGAGATTTATAATATATGTTGTGTAAACTTTCTTGCTCACTGTGACTGGCGCCCGAGGATGATTTGAATAAATGTCAAATCGTTCTCACATAAATTTTGTCATCAGGAGTAAAGAGAGAAAAGGAGGGTCTATTATTTGTTTTATGAATTGGATTGAACGAGAAAGAGAAGGAAATAAATGTAAGGTCAAATCAAATCTTAAAGGTTCGAAACTAGCACAGACGTGTAAATTAAATTATAACCATGAACCATGGAAAATTTAAAAAAAGAAAAACAGCTGCAAGAGGCCAAGGGTGAGTTGCATTTTATAATTTTTGTTGTTATATGTATTAAATTTATTTCACTGTTAGTTAAATGTTGGGTGGACATCAAGCGAATGTATAGCGAGAAGTTAGGTGTATTAATAGAGTTAGGCATAGGTGTTGAGATGAGTAGGAGACGGATCGTTTTCTTTGTGGAGTGCAGCAATTAGCCGAGTTAGTAAAGCAAACAAAAACCAAGAAACTTTAGTAAAAACGAATTGAGCCAGTAAAAAGAGAAAATTTTTTTTTGTTCTTAGTATATTAAAATGGATAATAGTATGGAAGAAGAAAGGGAAGTAGTGAGCGAAGGGGAAGAAGGGAAAACAGGAAAAGAAGGAATGTGTAGGGGTATTATATTAAGATCAGGAAAAGAAATTATGGAAGAGAGTAGCAGCACAGAGGGAGACAAGGAAGGTGAAGCGAGTATGAGCCAGATTAGGGAAAAGGCATCGATACATCAAAGCGTGGCCATGTCAGAAAAGTCAGACACCACGGGATCTGAACAGAGACCTATAGAAGAAATTAAGAAAGAATGCTGGAATATGAACTCAATGATGGAGTCACTAGTGAAGCAACTTAGACAGGATGCAGAAGAGAGAGATAGGAAAAATAGACAGGATGCAGAAGAGAGGGATCATAGAAATAATCTAGAAATGGAACAATGTTTTGAAGCTTTGGGCAGGCGATGTGAGAAAGGGACAGCACAGATTAGAAAAGACTTAGAAGAAAAACTGTGTAAAATCCTGCAGGGATGCCAGCTAAAAAGTGAGGAGATTCCAATAAATCTCGCAGAGAAGATAGAAAAAGCACAGGACGAAAATGGCAATGAAATGCAGAATACTGTAGAGGATGAGATAGAAGAGTTAGTGTCAGATCAGGAATAAGAAGTAAAGTCTGATAGCACAATGCTAGAAGAACATATTAACATTGATATAATAGTATTAGTAAAAGAAGAGTTAAAACCAGTGGAAAAGGAAGAGTTGAGGAAAACTGAGCTGGACAAAATGAGCAAGCCAGAGATTAATGAAGGATATGATGAAAGTTGCCATTTTCTTTTGAAGAGAACCGAATTGGAAACGTGGGATAGCAAGAACACGCTGGAGAATATAGTAGAGACTGAGAATAAAGAATCCAAATGTGTGGATATTGAGGCGATGGTAGAAGATAGAAAGCAGGAGTTCCAGCAGGACAGAACAGAGTTGGATAGAGAGTTCTGGGGAATAGGTGGACTGTATGGGAAGTACGAATCGAAGAGTACCATAAAGAAGAAGAAAAGGAAAAGAAAGGATCCATACACAAGTAGGAAGAAAGCAAGGCTAGGATGGATAGAGAGAAGGCAGGAGACAGCCGCAGAGGTTCGCCAGGGGAAGAACAGAGGGAGAGAGAAAGAATGGATTCAAACCCTACTATTCAGGAATAACAGATCTGGAAAGCACCCAAAGTATTTCTCTAGCTATGGAGTAGACTTATATAAATCGGATAAGGAAGTTCCATACAGTGGAAGTGAGTTTCCACACAGTCTAGAAATGCATCCAGTACGACCGCCTGTGAAATGGGAAGATGAGTATGAGGGATATGAATGCACATCAGATGAAGAGGATGACATTTTATTCGGGTGCTGTTTTAAGTTATATAAAGAGGAGTTGCTTAATGTACCACCAGACCCTATTTAGATAAAAATATGTATATATTTGTTACGATCTGCCTTTCCTTATCATTATATAGTTTATAAATTATTATTATTATTATTATTATTATTATTATTATTATTATTATTATTATTATTATTATTATTATTATTATTATTATTATTATTATTATTATTATTATTATTATTATTATTATTATTATTATTATTATATATATATATAAATTAACATCCCCATTTTATTTTAATTAACGTATATCCAGTAGGATATAAAAGTTTGTTTAATGTAAATATTTGACAATATTCTATTTTGTGTGGAATGCTTTTAAACTTTTAATTTAGTCGTATTTTTTTTGTAATAATTGATTGTCTAATATGTATGAAATTCCTCGGTATAGAATGTAGCAGGCAATTGGGTTTATATGTTTTCATCTCTATGTGGTAGCTTAATTGATTTAATATTACTAGTAAAAAAAAAAAAAGCTTATCAAATTATTTAATAGCCTACTGTAAGTAAATTCCTTTTTTCTTTTGTTATTTTTTTTGTCCCAAGTATTCGGATATGAAACGATAACTTTCCAAGCCCCTATCGTTTCACCATCAAACCTAATGACACTCTCATCTGTGCTAAGTTCGAACCTATTTAAATGTTAATAAATATAAAATTCGTTCATGTCTGTATAAAACAATATTATATATTTACGTGCGAACCAACGCTATAATTAGATACGATTAGTAAAATTATAGCGTCCTAAAATTATTTAATATTTCTAAAAATGTTTATTATATTATTTAAGTTAAGAGTAAATTATTAATTTTGTTGTTTAATATTGTAATTTCGTATGTGGATATATAATCTGTGCTATATAGAAGAAAGACATGATTTAAAATATGTAAAAGCCATTATCTAAAAATACTATTAAATGTTTCTTTAAAAATTATTAAAAGATTTCTTGTTTTAAATATATTTCAGGGAAAAGTTTCTCGAAAATATATTTAAAAGCTATATCAAAATATGTTTGTAAATTATTTTTAATAAATATGTTAAAAATGTTTTCGTTTTAAAAAAAATGTTAAAAGGTTGTTTTTAATGTAAGATAAAAATAAAAGCTGATCAAGTAATTAAAAAGATTTTTGATTGTAAACAAGTGTCATTAATGACCACGCCTGGAGTTCGTAAAAAGTAAAACTAGTTCAAAATTTACTAATTAAAATCTCCTTAGATAAGAGTAAGTTATTTTAAAATCTAAATTGGACAATTGTTTGCAACGAAAAATCTTAATTATAATAATAGCTTATGGAATGTTTCTAACATAAGTTATCTAAGATCTGGATTATAAATTGAAAAATATTTAATTAAATTCCTGAGTTTAGTGAGTCTTGAGGCGAGAGATTCCGATAAGGAAAACATATAAATACTCTGTATTTTTTAACAAGAGAGAGAGAGCCATATTGTTAGAGAAAGAGAGCCAGATTGTTAGTGATAATTGCAGCCAGTCTTCACAATTGTTAAAGTTTAACATGTCCGGCTAAAAGCGGCATCTTGTTGCTGTTACTCCGCAGGAGAACGGGGTTTCTCTCGTCGAAATGCCTAAACCACCATCATGCCGATAGAAGAGACGAGCCTAACATAATGGGAAAGATGATGCTGCCCAGTCAAACTAAACCAAACCAACAGCCAAGAACTTGCAGATAAATCATACCGGTACCGTTTTATTTTTCAAACCGCAGAGCTCTGTGTAATTCTTTATGTAAATATATCTATATAAGTTAGCTAACTTTCTTTTAAAATAATGATAAAGCTAAATGTAATCAAAACTTAAAATCCATTTAATATTTTAATTACGTCAATTACTATCAAAATTTAATGTGTTAATGTTTAAATAATCTGACTTATTTATATTTTCCATTCACTTCAAAGTAAATTATTTAGTTTAAAGTTATATCACTGCGGTTGTGTCTATATTTCTTTGCTTATTTTATTTTAAATGCTTATTATATTTCATATGCCAATATTTCGAAACAGTGAGCACTTCTTTTCATGTATATTTTAAGAAGATATTATTTGAAAATCTTCATGTAATTTATTTATAGCATCAACTTTCTGCGCTGTTTTGAAATCCTATTTTTTTATTATTTAAATGATTTAATATGTGAAATGTGGCTCTTTTATAATCAACCATTTAGAAACAACTTAACTTGATAAGTTTATTTAGAATTAAATTTAGCCTTGATCATATAAGTATATTTGACATTTAAATTCTTAAGTCCATAGAAATATACTTTTCCTCCTTAAATATTTATTATCTATAAGTAACTTAATAGATCGAACATGTCAAAGTACAGATGTAATAATATTCCCTTTAGTAGCATAGACATTTATTATCAGGCTACGCAAGAGTTGGTCCCAATTTGATAGAGCTAATATGCTATTAACTCATATTTCATAGTATGAAATATACTATTCTTTGCTTGGCGGATGTGATAGTATTTTATAAAATTATTCTCGTTTTGCTGCTATACGTAATATACGTATCTCAAGATGGAACCACGGTGTTGCCAGCACATCTTCTCTTATAGGGTAGAGCAGTAGTGAAGCCTGAGCCAAGGCCAGGTTAGCACATAAGACCCCCGCCATTCCTGAACACAATGTTCCTTTTCACGCAGCATTGCGATCGGTTACAGGGTACCGGCATTTGTCGCAAGAACCCTGAAGTTATTTCATCCATCCGCAGAGTGACTTTTCCTATTATTGTTTACCTGTGCCATAGCGCATTGGTAAAATATTATTTCAGCCAACTCTCCCACCTTAACATAACGCTTTCAGCATTCTGAAATTTTCTCTCAAAAGCCATGTTCGATCGATCATTACTTGAGCTGGTTTATGCGCTCGTTATTAAATTATATTGTATCTTTTAGGAAATAAATTCATGATGAAAGTTTAATATAATTATTTATATACCAGCCACAAATGTAATAGGATTTGGCTTATCGAGATTTATAGACATAACGTAGTGATTGATTATGTATTAATTGAAAAGCAACTCATAAGATGGGCACATGTTAAACTCATTTATGAAAATTAAATGAAAGTATTTATATAAAGCTATTTTGAATTGTATATAAAAAGAGAATGTGTTCTCTTATCCACCCAATGTTTGTACATTCGATGCTGAAATGTGTAAAACTGATCAATTTCATGCCAATTGTAAATAAATATATAATTAATTTAATGTATTTCGTTCTCTGTTTCGTTATTGATCTAATTCAATCCAATTCTAATTACTATTTATAGTCTATATATGTGAAAACTATGCATTAAGTTAAATTAAATTAGTGATATTTTAGTCAATTAAGAACCTCTCTTTTAATTATCAGAGTCTCATTGCTTCTCCGTGACCTATGTCGGCCGTGTGGAAAGAGGTATACTACGTGTAATTTCAAGGTGGTCATTCGTAGGGTCTCGAGTCTTGGAATCCTGGCTTACGAGGTGAAGTGTGGTTGGACTCGGGATTTCACAGTCTTAGTCTGGTCAGCCTCGGTCTCTTTTGCTTGGATTCTGAATTCTGTTACGTGAATGTACAAACTTGACTGTTACAGTTCTTCCTAACTTTACTGATCCTTGTACTAAATTCATACATTTCTCTTTATTTTCATGTATATACAATGTTTCATATACTTTTCTTTCTTTATAATTTTTACAATATTTGATAACTTCAATACTTTCTTCACAATTCATAATGTGTCCTGTTTTTAAAAAAATGACAAAATGGTCCTGATTTAATATATTTTCTATTTAATGATCTGTCATGCTCTTTACCCCTTTCTATTTTACTTTTTGCTGACTGACCTGTGTATATCATCTTGCATCTTTTACAAATAATTTTATAAACTATTCCTATCTTATCATTCATATCATTCCTTATTTTAAAATTACTTACTAGTTTTTGTTAAAGATTTACTATTTTTCCATCAAATATCTATATTACAATTCATTTTTTTCTATCATTTAGAATTTTATATACATCGTTGAAATATGGAATAGAAATCCATTTCTTATTTTTTCTTTCATTTTTATTGCTAACTTTTTTATATCTATTATTATTTTTTAAAATATTTCTTACAACCATACTATTATATCCATATTCAATGTATTCTTCTTGGATTTTTAATTTTTGCTCCATTGCATCTTTATCATTTAATGTAAGCTTATCATTTTTTTCTTTATTCCTATTAGTACCCCCATTTTTTGATACCAAGGTTGATAAGATTTTGAATGTATCATTCCTCTAACATTTTTATTTTTTATGTAGTGCTTTATGTTAATCATTCCATTTTCATCCTTTTTTATTAATAAATCTAATTATTTTATTCCTTCTTCATTATTTTCTATAGTAAATTTAATATTAAATGTATTTTTATTTAATTCATGAAAAGCTTTCATTATGCTTCTTCCATTTCCTACAACTAAAATATCATCCACATACCTAAAATACTTTATAATTTCTCCATTTTCAATATACTTATTAATTACTTTCTGCTCAATCCAATCAACCATAGTTGATGCCACAATGCCACTTATTGAATAGCCCATTATCCATTCTTTTTCTATATTCCAAAATTCATTATTATATTTTACATATAAAGTCTCATTAATCATGATTAAAATCTCTTCTATTATTATTATTATTATTATTATTATTATTATTATTATTATTATTATTATTATTATTATTATTATTATTATTATTATTATTATTATTATTATTATTATTATTATTATTATTATTATTATTATTATTATTATTATTAAAATATCTCTGTCAGGAACCCCTCCCCAAACCCCTGACCATGTTTTTGTGCTTTGGCACTCCTCAGAGAAGTGTCAGGGTAGGTTCAGACACTAGATCTAAAAATACCAACCCAAAGCCAAGCACTTATCTAAAAGTTATCTATTGGGTGGAAAATCTGAAATTTTCAGACATCTACATGTCTTCAAACCCAGCTATCCATCCCGAATATCTATATGGGGTTGATAGATCTTCAGCCATACCATATATTAGTAGACTTAGCAATATAAAATTGCATAAGACTTTTGGCAGAGACTATAAATAGTCAAAATAAGAGTCATAGATCACATGACCCTATCTCTTAAGTTTGAAAGTTATAAACAGTGAGGATTGCCAATTCCTCTACAACTTTATTATAAATGCTTAGCTAGAGCTTGCACTTAAAATATCTCTGTCAGGAATCCCTCCTCACACCCCTGCCCATGGTTTCATGCTTTGTCAATCCTCAGAGAGGTGTCATGGTAGGTTCAGACACTAGATCTAAAAATATCAACCCAAAGCCAAGCATTTATCTAAAAGTTAACTACTGAGTGGAAAATCTGAAATTTTCAGACATCTACATGTCTTCAAATCCAGCTATCCAACCCAAATAGCTATATGGTACTGATAGATCTTCAGCCATACCATATATTAATAGTCTTAGCAATATAAAATTGCATAAGACTTTTGGCAGAGACTATAAATAGTCAAAATAAGAGTCATAGATCACATGACTCTATCTCTTAAGCTTGTAAGCTATAAATAGTGAGGATTGCCAATTCCTCTACAAGCTTTATGATAAATGCTTAGCTAGAGCCAGCACTTAAAATATCTGTCTGGAACCCCTCCCCAATCCTTTGATCATGGCTTTATGAAGGTTTTGATGTTTATTGAACTGCTTGGAAAATACTAATTCTTCAATTTTTTTTAAATTAAAAAGTCAATAATATCTAGACAACTGTTTAAATGTTTTTTTTTTTATTTTTTTTTTAAGAAAACTTATGTTAATATTAGTTAACAGAGCAATAGAAGAGAATCTGAAGTGGCAGAACAATTATATTATATCTGAATTAAAATAAATCTTATAAGCTAACATAAATGTAATAAATAAGTTATTGTATCATGTAATTAAAATTCGTTTATGTAATAAACTATATAAAATCTCCATTATAATATAATAAGGCAAAAATCAATTGAAACAAGCAATAAAAGCTGAAACCACATGACATAGTAGTAGAAATAGCATTAGTTTGATGTATATCAACCTAAAACAGATTACTTATTATTTAGTACTAAAACTGATATATAAAAAGTAATTTGGATCATGTTCTTTTCTATATGTGAGTTTAAAGTACAACTTTCATGGTTTTTTACTACTAATAAAATACTTCCCAAACAAAGCTGTAAAAACTAAAGACTTTCTCTGACTTAAGTTATAAATATTGAAAATATAATAGGATTTACATATGTAATCAACTAGATAAAATTTCTGCTAAATATAACTAATCAACTATCAATTAAAACTGGTCATTCATAGTCAAACAAAGTTATCTTTTAACAACAAATATTAAAATAAGTAAGATGAATAAATCTTTGTAAAGACAAATGGAAAAAAGCTTTAAATAAGTATGAATGTATCAGTGGATCAAAAGAGGTATATATGCATTATATAATTTTTTACATTTTTATGTTAATATGAAACAAAATTAAGATTTGGAATTTTTTTTAAAAGAAAGAAAAAGAAGAAAAGATAATGCAATTTTTTTCTTTTAATTTATTATTTTTAGAAATGGCATTAGATCATGTACTAAATGTAATTACATTAGCAATATACTAATAAGTACTGGTAGTTACATAAGAATTTTTTGTTAAGTAATATGTGAAATGTCAATAAATAATAAAATGTTTTTTTTTTCTATAAGAAAAGAAAAAAGTATATAAATATATGAAAATGGATGGATTAATTATATATTTTTTATTCTATCAAATCCAAGCAAATTAAATCTTGTGGTGATTTCAGATACAAGTTTGCCTTTTGTTTTAGTTAAATCAGGCTATTGACTTATTAAAAAAAATTAATTATAGGCTATTTAAATATAGTCTGAATAAAATGGAAATATTTTTTATTAGTTTTATTTTGGTACAAGATTGAAGTGAAGATAAGGAAAGGAGATACTCATCACCTGCATGATGAATCAACAAGACTTATAAGAAAAAAAATTGGATTTGAATGGCTATCTTATATCCCATTTGCTTAGTTTGGAGGTTGCCTTAACTGCTCTGAGGGTTTTTTTTTAAATGAACATTATAGGTAAAATCTAAACGATCTGGAGTTTGGAAAGAGTTAACCAGGGCTATTGATTAGAAATAAAAAGAATTTAAGTAAGTAGTCTGTGTGCTACCGTGTACATCATATCAAAGTGCATAATAAAAAAAAACTGGAGTAGAGATCATCTGATTAAATCAGACATGTAATCCTCAATAACCATGTAATCATGTTGTTTCTATTGCTATATATCTGCTTCAGGATCATTGGCTTACCAAACAGAGTTCCCCATAAAAGAAATGAACAGCCATTTACATATAAATTGCTTGTGCCTGAAAATTTGATAAGTATATTCTAAAGGATAAGATAGACTTTAAATTTACACATTTCAATAAGCTTAGTTATGTTACTGTTATATTCTGAGGAATTTAAATAAATATTTTTTTATTTGATTTCAATTGTAATTTTTTAATGTTTTTCTAGTATTAATTTTATAATGACTTGTTATTTTTTTCTTATTAATGGATGTGAAAAGGACATCCATGTATGTGTATGTATATAATGATTCACAGACACAGATGTATAAATGAGATAGCTAAATAAATAAAAAATCAGAAAAATAATGAATTAAATGTATATAATAAATTAAATGTATAAAGTTTAGATTTAACCCCTAGTCAAGTAATGACTTAATGGAACTCTATGGGATTGATTATATAGATGTTTTTTTTTTTTGTTTTGTATTGTTGGGTTATTAGCATTTTTTGTATTTGTATTATTTAAATTTTATGGAGGGAAATTTATAATATGTTATAGGGGAAAGAATCAATTTGTGATCTATTATTATAATGTTGGTTTACTAAAATAAATATAAACAAAGGTGTGAGACAAAATATAGATCAAGTATAGAAAAGGAAAGAAAAAAAATGGTATTGCAGTAGCAAACTCAAAATCAAAATAAACTAAATAGCTGAATAAAAACAAGTGCTCAATCAAGAAAGGTGGAGCAGGGCATTGATCATAAAAACCCAGTAAGTGAGCTTCCAGAAATCAAAAAAAAAAAAAAAAAGCGAGCATTGTGGAACAGATTATACAAAATCTGCAAGAAGTGCAGAAAAGGGTAGATTTTATGCTTAAAAATATGGATTAAAAAATCAAGGAAATGAACTTAGAACTACCAAAGTGTTTTGACTTAAGGTTGTAGGAGATGCAACAGAACATAGACCAAATGCTATATGCTGATAAGAAAGAGCAAGTAGAAATATGGGGAAGGGTGACAATTAGGAAAGGAGATATAAAAATAAGAATGAGAATAATGTAGTTGAGATATGGCAGAGAGTAAAAGAATTAGAACATATAGAAGAATTAAAGGTAAACTGTATATTTAATAACAAAGTTAGTGGAAAAAGAAAAAGATTAGTATTAAGAATTAAATCAGTCAGGTGATAAAAGCTTAAAGAAACCAAATGAGAATAGGGAGGTCATATTTGAAAGTAGAGAGAATGAGATGAGCCTTGAATTCCCAAAATGAAAGGAAAAAAATTTAAGATATTGATATCAGGTCTGATCATCAAGGATATATAGAAAGATATCCCCAGGTACATCTCAGTGTAAATCATTTCTTAAAGATAAGGACATTCAAAGGTCAGGTTAAGGAAACTCCTATAGAACATCTAAACAGTCTACAGAAATACTTTAATATAAACCCCATGTCTGAAGAAAACAAATTAGCAACAACTTTTAGTCATCTTCAAGGAGATGCATATTTATAGAGGGATTTTTTATTTCACCAGCTTGAAACTTTTCAAAAAATATAGAGAAGTAGTAGGAGGTAATTTATGGATGGAAGACTTTCAAGAGATTATAAGATACCACATTATGCAAGGAAAATTTAGAAATAATGATAATAAGAATTATTCTCAATTTTTCTAACATCAAGTAGCCAGTTTGAATTTGGACGCACAACTCCTCTAATTGATAATTGTTTCAATACCATTTTATTATTAATTTTATTACCTTCTCTCCATAAAATTAGATCCAGATATTTTACACTATTCTCACTATCTTCAGCAGTACTAATCCACATTAATCCATCAATATTATTCATTTTAATAAACAATTTTTGCACTATCATATTTGCTCCAATAATAAGTACATCATCTATATACCTAAAATAACTTTTTATATAGGTATTTTAATTTTGTAGAATTATTCTAGTAAATTTTGTTTGTTATACTTATATATATATATATATATATATAAGTATATATATATATATATATATATATATATATTGTGTGTGTGTGTTTTTTATTTAAGTTTTTGGTTTTTGTAAACATACTCCCATTATGTAAACTCAACCATTTTACAAACTATCAACATTACATGAATTTAATGAGTGACTTTCATTTATCATATCTCTCTTTTCTATAGGCATAATGATAGCTTGATATTTTTTCATTATGCCTTTTTCTCATAAGATAATAACTATTTCTATATATATATATGAAAGCATATATTTTAGATATATTTGTGTTTATATCCTTCTGATATTAATTTTTGCATTGCATCAACAATGATGTAACTGAATCCAATAAAAATATCAGTTTGACAGAAATATTTTCAATAAGCAAATGTTTACATGCATAAATGCAAAATATATGTTCATGTGATTTACATATAATTATCTTTGTTTTATAAATATATAATAGTAGATCAGGTGGTTTAGAAGTGGCACATCCATCTATTCCTTCTGAATTCTGCTATTAATCTGCATTTATGTAACTATGGTGATTTATAGGCTAAAAGAAAGATGTAAATCCATGCAAACTCTCACTAGGAAATATAAAAGCGTGTTGAGTATTGACCATTTTTATTTTTGTCAGAAAGCTGGTGAAAAATATTTGCCCTACACTGGAGATTTTAAATACTTATTAAAATATATGTAGGTCATAATGAAGTTTTTATAGTAAAAGTTAAATGTAAAATAGACTTAAGAAAAAAAAAATAATTGTCAGAAAAACACAACTAGGAGTTTGGCCAATTTAAAAAAAACACATTGATTTATAAGTTTTTGTGGATTTTTTTCTTACTAAGTGGTATTACATTTCTAAAGAATTTTAACATGCTAAACGTTTTTTTCTCCAGGCATATTCTATATAAAAATATGCAAGATATAATGATAACCACTAAACATCACATGATCACTATCTCATACTAGCACAATAATTGTTATTAAACAATTCAAAACAAAACAACACTCTCCATATAGTAGTGCCATCTTGTGCTAACAAGAGCAATCAATGGATGCCAGAAGGCTTGTGCATAAAATTCCTATCTAATGCCTACTCATCCAATATCCCCAGACTAGTTTCTGGCTTGTGGCCTTCATCAGTGAGGAGCCTTGGATCTGAGAGCACTGCACCTAGATCCTAGGATCTAATGCAACCCTCCAGCACCCACCTTTTAACTCTATTTAACTACAAAACTATGAGAATGAAATTGAAAACACTATTAATATTTTCAATCCAAGCTCAATAGCTTATATAGTCATATGGGTCTGAACTCAATTCAGTACCCATACATTTTGGTGTCTTTGGCTCTTTAACAACCATAGCCACCATTATCCTATTAGGCAGGATTGTTGTTAAACCACTAAACATCACATGATCACTATCTCATACTAGCACAATAATTGTTATTAAACAATTCAAAACAAAACAACACTCTCCATATAGTAGTGCCATCTTGTGCTAACAAGAGCAATCAATGGATGCCAGAAGGCTTATGCATAAAATCCCTATCTAATGCCTACTCATCCAATATCCCCAGACTAGTTTCTGGCTTGCGGCCTTCATCAGTCTGGGGATATTGGATGAGTAGGCATTAGATAGAGATTTTATGCACAAGCCTTCTGGCATCCATTGATTGCTCTTGTTAGCACAAGATGGCACTACTATATGGAGAGTGTTTGTTTTGTTTTGAATTGTTTAATAACAATTATTGTGCTAGTATGAGATAGTGATCATGTGATGTTTAGTGGTTTAACACCAATCCTGCCTAATAGGATAATGGTGGCTATGGTTGTTAAAGAGTCAAAGACACCAAAATGTATGTGTACTGAATTGAGTTCAGACCCATATGACTATATAAGCTATTGAGCTTGGATTGAAAATATTAATAGTGTTTTCAATTTCATTCTCATAGTTTTGTAGTTAAATAGAGTTAAAAGGTGGGTGCTGGAGGGTTGCATTAGATCCTAAGATCTAGGTGCAGTGCTCTCAGATCCAAGGCTCCTCACTGATGAAGGCCACAAGCCAGAAACTAGTCTGGGGATATTGGATGAGTAGGCATTAGATAGAGATTTTATGCACAAGCCTTCTGGCATCCATTGATTGCTCTTGTTAGCACAAGATGGCACTACTATATGGAGAGTGTTGTTTTGTTTTGAATTGTTTAATAACAATTATTGTGCTAGTATGAGACAGTGATCATGTGATGTTTAGTGGTTTAACACCAATCCTGCCTAATAGGATAATGGTGGCTATGGTTGTTAAAGAGTCAAAGACACCAAAATGTATGGGTACTGAATTGAGTTCAGACCCATATGACTATATAAGCTATTGAGCTTGGATTGAGAATATTAATAGTGTTTTCAATTTCATTCTCATAGTTTTGTAGTTAAATAGAGTTAAAAGGTGAGTGCTGGAGGGTTGCATTAGATCCTAAGATCTAGGTGCAGTGCTCTCAGATCCAAGGCTCCTCACTGATGAAGGCCACAAGTCAGAAACTAGTCTGGGGATATTGGATGAGTAGGCATTAGATAGGGATTTTATGCACAAGCCTTCTGGCATCCATTGATTGCTCTTGTTAGCACAAGATGGCACTACTATATGGAGAGTGTTGTTTTGTTTTGAATTGTTTAATAATATAATGATAACATGTGTCTTTTCTTCAATGTCTGCAACCAAAGTTTACATCCTAGATAAATAAACTAGATTTGTTTTAATAAATTTATGATTTCTTCTGACATCTGCAATCAAATTATGTAATCAATTCATATAAATTGCTAAATAAGTGTTTAGTTATGTTTAGCTAGAGATTAAAATAATGAAACAAGAAGATGGCACCCTCATATCTGGAATTTGGAAAACTGTGTATTACCTTTTTATTCACTCTTCTTTTATAAGAGGCGATTGAAGAGTATTTTGCAGAAGATATATATATATATGTGTGTGTGTATTTAGCTAGATAGATAACAAAAATACTAAATAATATATGCGACATTTAAACTAATATTTGGGTATAAAAATAATTAAAAATATTACGTTTACTGTGAATTTTACTGCTTATTTGACATTATGTAAATCTATATTACTTTTTAAAATATTTTAAATTGTTTTTTAGAAAAATATAAATACAAATACGATTGTGTTGATTTAAATTTTATTTTATTTTAAGTTATATTATCTCAGCATTTTTTAAAGTTTAATGTCGAAATATTAAAAAACACATAACGAATTTCTTTTACATTTGCATATAATTCTCAGATTAAACTGCTATCGCAAAATATAAATTAAGCGGATGTTTTTATAATTTGTATATTATGTTTGTTTACATGTTTTGGACAACTTGTATTAAGTTTCTTCCCGTGTTTAATTAATAGTTTTTTACTGACATCCTATATAATAATCACTTCTGCTGAGAAAGATCGTTAGAAATTAAAAAAATAAAAAGAGATTGTATTTAAATAATAAATTAATGCTCAATTAACATTTGTATAAAAACTTCCTTAGTAACATTAAATATTTCAACAAACAATTTTAAAAAATAGACTTCAAATGATATGATAGTTAATTGCAAACTTTGTATTTGTTTTGTTTTTTCTAAATTTAATGAAATCAACTTTTTTCAAGTGTAAAATAATCGAATAAAGTTCATCTACTAATTTAGCTTTGCATTTTTTTTCCTTGTGTAACAGTATATATCTTAAAAACGTTGCCAAATTACGGGAAAAGTGCACAAATAATACAACTTATAATTCAAACCATATTTAAAAATATAAATATATTATTTATGTAATATAAAATACTTTTACTATAATTATTTAGAAGTGCATTGTACTTTATGTTTTATATCTGTATTATGGTGTAATCGTAGCATAATTGACTGCCATTTTCTCAGTATTGGTTTGAATCTAAGGTGGATCAAACTTTAAATAAGTAATTTGATATTTAAATATGTGTTGGCTTTTTTCAGTCAACGGCACATAAACAAACCTTCTAACAATATAATATTGATTGTTAAAATCATATCTAACTATTAACTACAGAATAATAGTGTATTTTAAACTGATCAAACTCTCTACCTCAACAAATTAAAAGCCTGGTGAGAAACGTCTTTTTTTTTTTACTGTTTCTCCATTATAGTTAAAAAGTCTTTGATCTATAGAGGTGTCTTACTTTATATAACATTATCAGTATTATGTGATAATAAGTAAATCTTGGATTCCAATTAATTAACATGGATCATATGATGGACATTCAGACGGGTATATAACATTTCATATGCAGTTATTTTTTTTATGTATTTTTTTTTTTTTTTTTTAAAAGATTTTAACACTTTCATATCGTTGCTCTCCAATAAACTACCTACTCACCATATTCTCATAATATCTTTAAGAAAAACTTTGAAAGCTAAATAAAGTATGTGGCTTTCGTAAAACTATGCTTAACTTTCCTGCAAAATATTTTTGAGAAATATTATCACTATTAATTTATTTTACACACTCAATCCAATGAATATTAGTCCAGTACTTTTGAAAACGTATAGATTGGTTTTATATATTTAAAAATATTTTTAAATAGTTGTTATTATTTTAGGTTTTATTTATAAGGGATTCAAGTCTTACATATAAAAAATTTAATAGTTAATAGACTTATTTAGTTGAGATATATAATAATTATGAAAAAAGAGACTATTTTTAACTTATCAAATGCAGAAACAATACTCTGACATCAGTACTGTATCTCAATATCGAAGTCAAATTTTCTTCTTAAAATATTATTAAAGTATCTATATCTATTTCCATTTTGAAATGATAAACACCCAATCCAGAAGTTGTTAAAAATTTTGATTCCACTATTGGTTGATAAATTATATTAGTTCTTAATTATTAATTATTAAATCATGATTTTCATACATTGTTCTAAAACATTAATAAGATTGAACAATTAATGCTTGAATGATCATAAATGGTATAATCATCATCATACTGAAAATTAGAATTCATGTAGATGAGATTCTTATTTTTATTAGAATTTGATTTATCAATTATTTAGAACAAAATAAGTGTGTTTATTAATGTTGACTGGTATAGCAGAATAATATATGAGTTATTTGGTTCATACTAATAAAATTTTTAATAAAACATACTTGATAATGTCTCTGACACAAGTTTTTTATCACTAAAGGAATTGCTTTCATTAGTCATTTTCATTAAAATGAATAATTATTAGTAAAAAGTTTTCATTTGACTCAAATTTCATATTTTTAATAAGAATTTTTCATATTATGGTAGTATTAAGATTCAATAGATAAAAAGTTTTATATCATTACTTTTTAACATCTAACTGATTTTTTAGCCTTTAATCACCATTTGACTACAGAATTAAAACTAAATATAAGATTACATTTTTATAATTGTATATATTAGTTTTTTTCTGTATTCCTTTTATGTCAATGATTTTCATAAATATATGCTTGATGTAGTATTTACAGATGTGTTATTACTAATAAGATAAACTAATACTAACAATAATCAATATTACAAATACATTTAATCTTTAAATAAAACTTTCCAGAAGTTTATTATGACACTGGATGTATCCTTGTGATTAACCATTTAAGAGAGGTTGAAGATAGGCCCAATAGTTATTGAGTACTTTGTTGACTAACTACAACACATATATCTTTCATTACCTAATTCACTTTTATTCTTAGTTATGATGAAAAGAAACAATCTGAATAATAAAATATATGCTTAGGATATTAAGACTAATGATGACAATAAATATATAAAAAATGACAATATATAAAAGTTAACGTAAACATTATAGATGTAAAAGGATACATTTATGTGGAATACATACTTATGTTAGTTTTCTAAACTGTCTACAAGTAAAAAAAACAAAACAAATGTGGTGTACCAAAAATATAAATTACTTATATAAGCTTATATCATAGAGTCACTAATTACTTAGTTTTATTTCAAACTCTTGAAGAGGTATTTGACAAAGTAACCACTCTTTGGAACCATGCCTTATAATTCATTGATAATTATTTTTTTCCAAATAAATAGAAGTTTCTTAGTACATAGGTCATTCTAATATGTTTTATTGGCAATAATTTGCTTTGATTATAAATGTACCATTCAGTAATAACTTCAAAATTTCAAGATACAATTAAAACTATTATTTGATATTAAAATAGTAATAGACAGCTGTCATAGAATACATTAATAAATTTTATTATGATTATCAATTCTAAATACTAATAAATTTAGAAACATACTATCAACAATGAAAAAATCCTCATAAAAATTGAATATAAATTCAAAAGTGATAACGATTTCAATCATAAATCAACTATTGTTAATGTGTATGTGGTGAAGCTCTTTGATATTTTGTGGAATGTCATTTTTACACAGAATATGAAAAGAATTAAACCAGTTATACAAAACACAGGAAGAAACAAAATATTATGATGGGTGAGAAAAATCAAATAGTAAAAAAGTAATTTAAAAATAGATTTATATATTATTATAAAGTTAAATTCAAACATACAAAGAAGAAAAGATCAAGAGGAAGGATTTTATTACTGGTGCAAATAAAGTTTAAAGCAAAAAAGTCTACAGTTAGAATGAAACTGAGATTAAGTTATTTGTTCAATTGATACTACAGTTACATACTTATATAAGTTGTTTTGAATTCAAAAGATTACAGTTTATGAATTTCAGATTAATAGCTTCATAATAAAACAAAATATATATTAAAAGTGGCCGCTAAATTTATAACTTGATTTGCTTCAGCTTTGATTTCCAAATTCTAATTGATTAAAGACAGAAATCTGAAAGCATCTGGAGATGGAGATTAAATTATACTACTTTCTGATAACCATGATTACTCAAATTTAAAATATATGATATTAAGTAGAAAAAAAAAGGTATTGTAATATAAAATACTTATTTAATGAAATATATATTTATTATAGTATAAAAAATAAGACAAATCCAACAAAAACAAAAAATAGAAGCCCTGCAATCCAGAATCACCAATAAGTAACTATAAAATCTACATAAAACTTGTTGAGGAAATTCTTTGGAGAATATTAAATATGACCATTAAAAACTTGTAAAAATTTTCTGTAAAGCCAAGCTTAGGTATTAAAGATATAATAAAATGGTTACCAGTAATAATTACAAAGATTATATATAAACAGCATTAGAAGACAGTGCAATATTTAAACATCATATTAACCATATCAAAAAAATTTAGAACAGAACTGTTAGATGTAGTGATTATTCCTAAATCAGAGACACAGGGTAGACTAATATTTCTGGTGAAACTAATGTAAAAAAACTCTCATTTGCTGTCATGTTTAAGAAGCAGCTACTGAAATCAAAATTGAGGGAGGATAAAATGCTACAGAGCCTGAAAAAAAATTACTTGCAACAAAGCATACCTGAGAATGGAGAAGACCAATTAGGCTACAAGACTATTTAATAAAATTAATTTTAATTTAGCATTGTGAATAAATTTTTCTGCATATACTTTCTGCATTCTGTATAGTTTGTTTATTGAAGGTTAAATAAGGGGATTTGGTAGCAATATGTTAATAACAATATGCTAAAATACTAGTATGTGTATGCAAATTCACATATTAAATATATTATTACATGCAAATATTTTAATAAGAAAAAATAAATATTATGTTTAACAAATATATTTTAAAAAATTATTCAAATAAGTCTATAATTTGATAAGAATTTTAGTTTTACTTTTTATACTTTAATTAAACAAGAATGAATACTTTAATTGAAAATTAGTAGAAAGTCATATAAATAAAAAAAACATAAAGAACTTATTATCCACTGATATATTTCTAACAATGGCTAAACATAAATTTGTACATAATGTTGTTCAATAATAAAGAAATATTTATTTTTATATAGTTGTTTTATTTCAGTTGTGTTGGAATCATTATTAATTACCTACTGATATAGTAGGTAGGATTGAGGTTTCCAGATTTTGATTAAAAAACAGATTAGAAGATAGGGATTTTTTTATTACTTTATAGAACAAATTAATAAAGATATAGTAATGACTTTTGATAGGCTAGGATTCTAAAGAATCAAAAAAAATTTCTAAATCATT
This sequence comes from Epiperipatus broadwayi, assembly GCA_028023455.1. NCBI lineage: Eukaryota > Metazoa > Onychophora > Udeonychophora > Euonychophora > Peripatidae > Epiperipatus > Epiperipatus broadwayi. The sequence continues at coordinate 537,361 of JAQFVV010006375.1, forward strand.
CTTATGCTATCTAGAAGAAAGACCAATTCATGGCTGAATTTGCAAACAAAATGATTTTTTTCACCTTACAAAAATTTTGATTAACTTTAAAATGACTATATAAACCACTAAAGACTGCATTCCACCAGTCTTTAGGGATTTTAGCAGGTGCCTTATAAATGTTCCTGATGACATCTACTATTTAAAAAAAATGAAAAAAACCGCCAAGTTTCTAATCGATGACCCCTGTGATTACCAATTACTTATTATACGGTATATAAATTATACGTATAATTACCAATTACTTAAAGGCACAAAAATGCATATTTTGACTATTATTTAACAAAAAAACTCTTACATTACAACTTGTGTTGCTACTAAATTATTCAGCAGAGACTGTATTTTTATTCCTCTGATTTGGAACATTTAAAAGAATGAGACTTGAAACTATTTAAAAGAATACACTTTTATTCATACTTATGTCAACTATGAATAGTTATTGTTATTTTATTATTCATGTCATTTATAAATTATTGATTATTAAAATATTTGCATTATTGCATTCTAAATTTAATGACAGTTTTTGTATAGTATTATATCTTTATAAATATTAATTCGTTTGTTATATAAATTCTAATAATTGGTAAAATGTTAGTTTTATAAAGTTGACGATTGTTGAAATTACAATCCAAGTTATCTGTTACACACACACACACACACACATATATATATATATAAAGACAAAATTTATATGCTTAATAAAATAAAGTCAAGTATTAAATCAATCATGAGATTTGAGACGCATTCTAAAAATACATAAAAGTTAAACTAATCAATTTAACTTAATTTTTGTCAATTTCTAAACAGCTTAAATTAAAATTAATCAGAATTTCTATTAAAGTTGTTCACTAATATGAGTATATTCTTGTAAAAAATAACCTTGAATATTAAATCCTATATATACATGTGCTTACAGAAGTGTGTGCACATATAGAAATACAATATATGCAGTTACAAATGCATTCAATACTTGAACGATGCACTCGATCCTAGGGAATTAGGAAGTGTATGTTAAGAAAAGCAATAGAAATGTTGATAAATAAAATAAAATGATATTCTCAATTTAATAAAGCTATTAAATCATATCCTATCATTTCTATTATTATAATTTTGTTAGATTAATATAGATTTAAGTAGGAGTATAACAGCTGATAGTTGTCTGATTATTGGTTAGACTTTCTGATAAAGAGATCATTGCTCTGAGTTAGTCCATGTATATTTACGTTTGTGGAATATCTATTAATTACTGATAAAATATGCATTTAAATTTATGTTACTTAAACTACTGTCTAAAAATAGATAAATAATAAAACGGATAAATTAAACATTAATTGAACAATGAAAATAAAATTATAAGTAAAATCTGATTTTATAGGAATTCAATTTTAATAACAGATTAACAACTGATTCTAGAAAGAGCTAATGTTTAATAAAACCTAATAGATTCTGTAAATAACTATCCACTTGGATACAGATAAACAATTAGATTACTCCAGAAAACGAAAGACAAAACTATTTAGCAGAGGGAAAAAAGAAAGTAATTTTTTTTCTCCATTCATCATGTATTTCTGCAACTAGGTTGCGCATATATGTGTGAAACAGTAGAATAATAGTAGGGATTTGTTTCCAGATTCAGGCGAAACTGTGGAAGAACAGTATATGTGCCTCAAGGGCTCCCAGAACTAAAGAATATTTGCCAGAATTAGATAAATAGTGATTTAATTAATCATTAATAGTGTGATTAAGCAGGGAATTTATATATATATATATATTTCAAAATACAGTAAAATTCACATAAATTATATTTTTTTTAGAAGTACTTTCAACTATACATCTTGTAGCCTTTATCAGTTATATAACTTTGAATAATCAAAACAAGACAACCCTTCACAATATCCATAGTTCAATTCAGATTTCCCACAATTCTGTTATCTTAACTGTTAAGATAACAGAATTGTGGGAAATCTTTTCATTCATAATAAAGAAATAATAAATTTAATCATGTTTCATTTGTTAAAAGACATATTTCAAAAATGGAATGTGTAATGTATATAAAAAGTAAATACTCATAACATATCATTAATATAAATATCTTTAAATTATAAATATTGTTCAGACAATATTAGCTTGATATTTCTATATTTAGCCATTCCCAACTTCCAGCCTTTAGTATATTTTTACAATTTACTTAACTAATATTTTTAATATAATTGTGAAATTACACACAATATAAAATTATAAACCCCATAAATAAATTGATATACACCTGGGTCTCTTTTTATGTGAATTTTTTAAATGCGATTTTGAAATTATGCAATTCATGTTTCTTCTTAATATCTTTTGATGTGATTTTCTTTTATGTGATAAAGAAGTTCATATTTCACTTAAATTCGGGATTTTCCTGTTTTATATACACACATTAAATTTTACATACTTTAAATGCCTATTGACAAAAGGTTTAGCAATAAATTTTGATACCGTAAAAGATTTAGAAACAGATAATAGAACAAAAGTGGAACCTGTTCATTTCATAGGAAAAAATGATTTGGACAAATTATGAATGATCTCTTAAATTCCAATGAGAGCTAAATAGTTGTATTTCTGGAAATTGTGAGCTTCATAAACAATTAGTAAAATCATCATCTCAAAGTTTAATCACTGATTACATTGTCACCAGAAAACCATTATCACAACACAAGACTGAAGTTGGCTCTAATTCTGCTGTTTGTGTTTCCACTTGTGATGAATCTGATTTCTTACCAGTTCACAAATGAACCCTCATATTGTCAAATAGCGATAATGATTAAAATATTTATGAAAAAAATGTGGAATAAATTAAACATAAAAACATATTGTTTTAAATAAAATTAAATAATTAATAAAAAAAAAACTTTATCTTGTATCATTTTTTCTTCAAATATTTGAAATGTTTTATTAGTTATACTAGATTTCATTACATTTTAATGTAATTTTACCTTGTTGCTGTGGTTTTACATGATTTTTGAAAATTACAGATTGTATCTCAAATTTTTCAAGATTAGTTAAGTCTAATTGTGCATGGGTTTTTTATGTGAATTTTCTGCAGAATGTATCTACCAGATAAAATGAAATCCAGGTGTACAATTATTTTTAAAAACAAAACAAAAATATGTAAGTCAGTAAATATATGTAAATTAATAAGTTATCGTCATCAGTTTTTATAAAAATCTGCTTAATTTCAAAAGTTTACACTGAACTGGAAAATGAATGAGATTAAAATATCTAAATAAAATGGTTCAATAAAAAGGTTTTTTAAAGTGATTCTTGATCTTTTTAAAAAAGAAAAAGAGAAAATATAAGATGATTTACATTAAAAAAAAACAACAACTCAAAAACTGTCTATTTTAATGATAATGTTACAACTGCTTGCTTTTTATTTCGAATTATACATTAAAAAAATAATTTAGATTGTGCACCCACACACACTTTAAATTAAAAGCAAATAAATGTATTTACTTCCTGGCTTTTTTATGTATTAGACCTATCCTAATAACATCCATTAAAGTATATGTCTTCATGCATTCTTTATTTTTGTTAAAGCTTAAACATATAGTTATTTTGTAATAGAAGAAATGGTGCTTATTAACCAAAATTATAATTACAATTTTATACATTTTACATCATAAATTTATACCGTTAAACTGTCTGTGCTAATAGAAAAGCACTTCAAGATAATTCCAGCAGCACAATCTGTAACACAGATACCATAATTAAACATTTTATGTGATTCAAAAAATTTCTTAAAATAATATATTTCCTTTAAATAAGACATGCAGGTGGTATTTATTTATTTATGTGCAAAAATCAGTGTAATAAATTATATGATAATATTGTTATCAGAATCTTGTTTAATGTGATTTTAATAGTTGCTTGATAATCTTTTATTTAAACTCAATTGATATTTTTCAGAATTTTAATGCATTACTTATAGAATCTTTGGAAATAAGATGAAATGTTTAAAACCATTTAAATTTGCTTTTTTATTTTATATAAAACTTTTCATTTCTGCCCTAGAAATTTATGGTTTGAGTCCTTCTTCTATATATTTTTTTTTCATATTTTTCTTTAACTTGTATTTTTTTTAACAAAAGGTCAATTTTCTTAATAAAAATACTGTTTTTTTTTTTTTTACAATTTTATTAAAAGCATCTGTTTTAGCATTATTAGTATTACATTTATCATAGTATTACATTATCATAGTATTTAAAAAGCATAATTTCAAAACATTAAAAAAATTAAAATATCAATTTTGTAAATAAAGACAAGACCACGAACAGATAGAAATAATAAAAAAACAAAGAAGTCCATTTTAATATTTAAGCTAAAAATGCATGTAATAAAAAATAATTCTCCATCACATCTGTGTGTATATATATATATATATATATATACACACAGATGTGATGGAGATATATATTTTATATATATGAAATTTATATATATATATATATATATATATAAATTTCATAAAAATATAAATTCAAATAATGAAAATATTCTATAAAATATTTAAGTCCAATTTTCCAATTAAAAAATAACAATAAAGTTTTGATTACAAATATTTCATATTGGATGTCATTTCACGGTTTTGCTTGATAATATTTACTTAAAAATATAAATATTCAACAAAAATGTAAATAATAGTTTTATAATTATTAATGAATAATAATTTAACCCTTTAAATTTTGAAATTTTGTTTTGTTATTTCTCATTCAAAATAAAATCTTTACTTTATATTATAAGTGACTAAATTAAATTTGATTTCTTTTTAATTTTATTTTATAAATAGATAATATTTAAAAAAATCCTATTTGACTTTTTAAATATTCCAAAACTGGCTTCTAAAAAACAGCAGACCATAAATATTATTAACTATGTTTTTCTAAAGACAATTTCAAAAAATGAATACATTTCTCTTCACTTTAATTTTTTAACGCCAATGAATAAATGAAAATTGGTAATAAAACAACCACATTTTGCTTTAAAAACTGATATTTGTTTTATAATTATTAAAATATTTGAAAAAAATTTAACATTGTCAATTTTGACAGTTGATAACATTAATGATAAATTTACATGAAAGTGTCATCAAGTAGGAAAGAATACTCTTAAAATATATCTTTCCTTAGAAAACAATGAAATAAAAATAATTTGTATTTGCTGATAATTCACAAAATACTGACCTCTTCAGTTTTTATTTCATTTAATGAATCAATAAAAGCAGTATGGGAAAATGCACTACATTATAAATAATCTTAAACTAATATAAGTTGTGATAACAGTAAAGCAGCCATCTGAAGTCACAGAAACACTACCCTTTTTCTAAGGAAAATTCCAAATACTTCTCAATAAATATGAAAGTTGTCACTTTAATAATTATAAACAGTAAACATGTACAAATATATGAATATTTTTGTATTAATATCACAGTAAACATAATCTAAAGTGACCATTATATTTAACAATAGTTTGATTTCTTTTGAAATAATTCATTCTTCATTTTAAAATGCTGATTGTGAAAAACATTTAAGCATAGCAGTCACAACTAAAATTTTAATCTATTAAATGGTTTCCAATAATAAAAATTTCTAAAAGCTAAAAGTTATATTTAAAGGTTTTTTTTTGCCAAGCAATATAAATGGGTTCTTACTGTTGATACCATTTTAGTCTGATTGCAACTACAGATTTACATAAAAAACTATGCAAAAGATTAAGACAATTTGAGACAATTAATTAAAAGATTTTATAACAAAAAAAATTGTTATTGACTATCATTAATGTAGTTAGACATTAATTTTTATTTACTTTATATAATTTATTACAATGACTTAATATGTAAATTACACTATAAATTTTAATGAATCTTTACACATCACTTGACTTGTATATACTATTTTACATTACCTTGTGGTAAAATGAAATTGATGCATTTCTTGTCAACAACTGGATGACAGTTTCTTATCTAACTTAGGATGTTTAGTTTTTACAAAAGTACATTTTTTTTAACTTCACCAATGATCATTTGAAGTGCAGTATAATTGCCAATATAAGAATCTAGAAGTTGTGAAAACATTTTTAATTTTTCTCAAGTAACAATTATAATTAAATAAGATAATTAATAATATCAACTTCAAATTAATTCATTCAAAATAATAGCTGCAAATGAATACCATAGAGATAGAAACATTCATAGATAAAAATTTGTTTTTAAACATAAAAAAATAAGACTATTTTGTGTTATATTGATTTAAATTCAAAAAGGAAATGTTATTTAAGTCATGTTGCTATAAAAATTATAACATGAATAAAATCATATCACATTTTTAAATCAATAAAATTACAATTTATAAAACTTACAATATATGATACACAAATGTATTATTAAAATAATCTATTTTTTATAACTACATCTATTAAAGTCTTAAAACATTTAAAAATATGATTTAAAAATTTGATGACTTACCAAGGTGGGCCATCGACATCTGTAATGTTTGCTACTGCAAAAACTAATAATATTTCATCTACTGCTCTATTTTTTTTAATAAATGAACAATTTTGTGATAGAGTGACAATAATTATTTAATTGTCAATAAAACAAAAATATTTTTTAGTTTGAAAGCATACCAGTTTTTGATTATAGTTAACCTAATTACCTATAAAATTATTACTTAATAAATGTCTAGATATTATATAAACAAGCAAAAAAATCCAATTTTTTTCATCACTCAGTATTTGAGTAACTGATGAATATTGTCATCTTTCTTTGATTTTGTGTAGAAGGGATCTGGCAAAATATTAATCTGTAATAGAATATATCCATAATTATTTTATATTTATACAGTGTAGCCAAATGAAAATATGACACATGTTTTTTTTTCAAGCTGCTTGCAATGACACCTTTTAAACCATGCATGTGTTCCTAAAACAATTCAGCTACTCATCATATATTTTTCAGTTTCTATCATGTTTGGTTGATGAGTTATCATATTAAATGTGACAATGTATTTTATTCTTATAACCTATCATGGAACAATGCACTAATATTAAACTTTACTTTATATTGGACACAATTTCTACTAAAACACTTAAAATAAAAGGAAGAGCATTAAAATCGTCTAAATAGATATGAAACACACTGTCACATTTCATGTCATAAGTCATGATTCAGATATCTAGCACCTTAAAATTTGAATGAGGAGTAGCAAAATTATGGAATTACATGACACTATAACACATTACTCTACAAATCAAACATTCTCATCATTTTTAGAGCATAAGAAACATGACCTACAAAATAGCATGATAGTTCTTTATATAATAAAATCTTAAACGTAGTCAATATAATTTTAAATCGTCAATATATATATATATATATATATATATATATATATATATAGATTTGTCAAATATATATATATATATATTTATATATATATATAGATTTGACAAAAATATCATATTAATTAATTTGCTTTAGATCATTTAGTAAATATCTACAGTAAATTTTATTTTGCTTGCTTGACCTATTAAGTTTAATTCCAAATTTCGAATACATTTTTAAATGTCTACATTTGACATTAAGCTTTATCAAAATTATTTTTCGATATTAGCTTCATTTATTTTAGTTTAGAAAAGGCAAAACATATTTACTTCGTCGTTTTTTAGTTACTTTTTAAAATCAACTTAGAATTATTAAATGTGTTAGATTATTTTTAGAGGCTGGCAATGAATTCCTGTTAATTATCTGCTCAAATAAAATTTCTCCAGTTTTTTTTTTTTTTTTTTTTTTGGTGTTTCATTTTTTGAGGATTTATATAACTACATTTTTATTTAGCATACTTATATCACTATCATTTATTTATAATTATGGAAATTGAGTTTTATTCAACATATAGATGTTGATATAAAGTTAAAAAAAAAAAAAACAGTCTAAGGTTGTCTTTTAAATTATTTTAAAATATTAAATACTATAATGATAAATTAGATTTGAATGAAACATTTAGTATAAAATTGTATTTTTATATTGTAATATTTCCATCATCTAATATGAATTTTGAATGTCTTTAGAAAAAATTAACTTTATTTAAATATTCCAAATACATTCAACTGTTAGTAATAGCAGATCAAACAGATTAGTATATACACAATATGTTGAGAAGTATTATTCTCTCCTTTTCTTCAGGTGTTGCTGGCCTGACCAGTGACAGTACTAGCATAGAATTTCAACCTAGATCCTTAGATTTTTGAGTATTGAATTTTAAGGTAACTCTTATAAAGCGTGGTGGAGTGGAGTAGATATCAAAGATAAATAATAATCAAGAGTTAATATTAAAGGCAGAATTCTGAATTTAATTTTATAGTATAGACAAGTTTTTCTTGTTGTTGTGTATTTTCTGGTACTGTCTAATTTGGAATTTGAGGAACAAACCTATAATATAATACTTGAGAATGTAATCAGGGAGCAAGAAAGTCTCATTACAGTAAAACAGAAGAATTGCAAGCCCAAGCCAAAAATAAAACTGTTTTCAGTAAACCACTGCAATTGATAAATCTAGGCATGTTACATATTGGTGTGTGGGTGATTTCAAATTTTCAACCTTAAACAAGTTGACTTCAAAATGAATTGCATTGGACTCTTTGAAACTCTCTCTACAATGAGAGTGAAAAAAACTGGTAATATAAATTTTAATTATATTTCTGTCAGTGACTATTAATAATTTTTTTAAAAGTAATAAATCCATTTATCTCTTTTTAAATATTAAAATGAGAATCAATTATTAAAGAAGATTTTCGATAATAATAAATATTGACCCTCTTAATATATTGTATATTATTAGATTATCACTACATGTAACCATTTATATAGGTATTTTTTTATAAAATGTTTTTAATTATGTATTGATTCAAGTATTATATAAATATGTTGATTTATATTGTATATAAAGGTTAATACAGTTTTATTCATAATGGGAATTGACATATATACACATACACACCTAATGCTATAACTATGCTTACATGTATCTTTGTTGAGTATGGGTGTATAAATAGATAAAAATAGAAATTTAGCATTATGAGAGATTGGTTTTAAATTGGCTAATGACCTAGATTGGTGAAAGTTTACATAGGTAATTTGAAGCTGATTTTGTTAGATGTTCTTATCTCTATGATCTAACTAACTTTTCTCTATTTATTTCATGATTGATATTATGTTTAAATTTATAAATATAAAATGTATGTTATATGCAATAGGCAAATATGTACATGCATCTGGTGTTTATTTTTAAAATTAAAATGTTTCTAAAATATAAGATTTTTATTTGCCCACTAGAGAAATAAATGTATACACATCATGTTATATGATATGGACATTGAGTTTACATTTTATTAAGTAAATGGGGAAAGATCTTTGGTTATTGTTATTATTATTATTTAAATGTAATTTATCATTGCTAAGGTTTACAGCCTTGTTAAAACTATTACTGAAATAATAGTGAGCGTTTAATAAAATTTATAATTACATTATAAATTATGTAAATTTTTATCTGTATTATTAATGATTGATCAGTAATAAATTTTAATTTGTTCTTATTAAATGAGACATATATATTTCTTTAAGAGTGAACCATTGTCTTGTGAAGTTATTTTAGTCATCATCATCACTGATTAACATCAATCTTTATGTCATAATTTAAATATGATATTTTGGGTAAATAATTATAGGTTGATAAAAGATAAAATTTATATTGTGAGTTAGTTTTAAAGCTGAGGATGGCAGCACCATTATCATCATCATCTTACTAATCAATAGTGTAAATAAATGTTTAAATGGACATAAATAAATAATGTTTCTCATTGTGTTTGTTTGTTATGTGTGAGCCATCACAAAAGATATGACTACCATTGAAGCGTCTAATAATTTATGGCAATAAACTAAGCTAGTAACACTTATGAGAAATAGCCATGTTTTTAGAACTAAGCAAGATGGATTTATATGTTCCATTCTAGAACAAATTTCAGTCACACAGGATTAAAAAGGACTTTGTTTTATCTACCAACATAAAATGTAAATATGCCTAAGTTATAAAAACAGTTTTTGAAATATCAAAGAAACTATAAAGATATAGATGATATATGTAATCTTTGCCATAAGGACTCAGAGACACAAAACCACCAAGTCTAAAAAACATTCGTGAAATTATTAGCACTTCACTCAAGGATAAAAAAATCAATATAAAAACCCCTTTTTGACTCCTTTAAAAGGGGTATCATTGCTGAAATAAAAATCTGCATATTTATACTCTATGCCTTATGGTGTACAATGTGTAATTTCATATACAATTATAAACCCAGAAGACATACAGACACGTTCAGAAATAAACTGCAAACCATATGTAAAAGAAACATGAAGATTACATATATAACTAAGTGCATTAACACCTGGCATATACAAGAACTTATATAAAAGCACTAACAAAAAACCATATCTTACAGAGACACTTAGGTCAGTTATGAAGTCAACTGACACAAATTAGAGGCATTACTGCTTTAGTTTAATTGAAGTATATCTAATTGTATGATTGAGTGATCATCATTGACTTTGTTGAACTGTTTTTTTCTTAAATACTTCTAGTTTGATAAAGCATACAATCACTGATCAAATCATTGTACATATGTTGTTTTGTGAACCAATTTATATATAAGAACTATGTTGTCAAATGTAACTTGTATAACTTTTTAGAATACTAATAAAACTTATCCTCTGAAACATAATAATAATAATAATAATAATAATAATAATAATAATAATAATAATAATAATAATAATAATAATAATAATAATAATAATAATAATAATAATAATAATAATAATAATAATAATAATAATAATAATAATAATAATATCAGTGTGTATTCATATCTTTTTTTAGAAAAAAACTGACTTGAGTCAGAATAATAAATCATGGCTACTGACCAGTCAAGCATGAGCGAGTTAAGCACCAATATGAAATTAACAACATCATTAGTTTTAACATTGACTATTTCATATGCAAAAATTACTTAAAAGTAACAGCAATATTACAGCACAACCCAAATACTGCATTTCTGAAGAACAAATACAAATGATATAAAAATGTAGATCTACATACTCAAGAAGAACGTCAACCCCCAGCTGCAATCTGGACAAAAGAAACACTTGAAAATGTGATGGACCACTTCAATAATACAGTGCCTTGTATGTTGTTTGAAACTTTTCACAGGATTTTTTTTACCAACTTCGCTAGTATTCGCAGTAACCGATAATCAATTCTCATTATATCATTTCCCAAAAGCTTTATTATATGAAGCAATCACACAAAATGCACTATAGGAAACAATCTCTTGTATCACAGACCATCCAAATTCTTGATATATAACCATAGATTTTTATACTCAGCAGCAAAAAGAATGTTTTCAATCCACTATTTTAGCACTTGATAATTACACACTCATAATTATAGATGAAAACTGGAAAAATATAATTACTGGAGTACTAAAAAATACTTATCTTAAATACAACTTACAAGATTTTCAAAAAATGATAATCCCATTTGGAAAAGTAATTGCCCTACAGCTTATATATTTAAAAAACACACCTATACTGATATGTAGTAATCGTTTTGAATTTAAAATAAAACTCCATAAAAATGTAGATGCCTCCATGATCCCAACACAAATTACAGATCAAGAAGCAACACTCTCTCTTCACATACGAGGTCTAAAGCAACATTGTTTTGGCTGTGGACAGAGAGGCCACCTAGCAACTCAGTGCAATAACACAAAAGGCAATCACTGTGAACAAACTAAAGTCCTCTCCCCAGAACAACCCACTGATGATGAAAATAAAATTTTTAATAACACTACATCCATTGGCAACCCAATAATAGAAAATGGGAAAAAACAGGTTCAAACACCCACAAACAAAAATGATAATGGAGCAGAATTGCCTATCCCAAAGTCCAACCAAAAATAATAACACACAAACTAACATAGACACCCAAGATTCAAACGAAAATAACTCTCAAGAAACCACAACCCAAAATACAGCAATTACATCACAGGATCAGCATCTCAATAAAACAAAAGGTGTACCAAGTAAAAATCAACAAACAGAAAATAAACACACACAGCTATATAATGAAAATATAAATCAAGATAATATAAGGACAGCAATAATAAAACAAACTACAATAATAAACAAAACTGCATCAAACATAATGGATGCAATAGAACCTCCTCTTCCACCCATTCAAGAGAAAACACCAGAGGAAAAAAGAAAGCCAGGTAGACCACCTAAAAACCATGAATCCAAAAAGACAAAAAAAAAACAGACCAAAGCACAACTCATCAGACATATACAACTTAGAAAATAATGAAATAGAAATGGATTTAAGCCAACAACAAATGGCCAACTGTTCAGTTTCATCACAAATTGCCTGTATAGAATCTGAACTAATATTAAATGAAAGAAAAACTGATAATAAACTCTACCAAGTCTTAAATATGTATCAGCATCCATCTAGTGCAATATTAACAAAACTTTAGAATTTAAAAAATCAATAAAAATCAATACCCTGTTATAAATTTATCCTGAAACATGAAGATAAAAATTGGATCTTTCAACATTAGAGGCTTAAATACCATCAAAAAACTTTTTGAACTCAAAAAATAGTTACATACAACACAACCACACATACTGGGGCTATTGGAAACCAAAATATACAGTGGCTCTCAAATTGATCCTTCAAAATATTTAGTCAGCCAAGAGTTTTGTGCCTCCAAAAAAAAAAAACCCCCCCCCACAAGGGGCAAAAAAAAAAATATATCCCACAACCTTCCTTTTTTAATTTTTAAAAATATATACTGACTCTAATCTTATCATAATAACACTCCATCAAAAATATCACACTTAAACTAGTATTTGTCTATATACCACCAGGCCCTGTCATCATCTCCAGAATAATAGGAACAATAAATTCAATGATTACAGCAACACCAAATCCCATAATACTCCTGGGAGATTTTAACATGACCTACCAAACTTTTGTCACCAAATGGATCCATCAAATAACAATCCCACTTATGAGTGCTGAAGGTTTTCTCCCATCAAACTCAATATCTTGTAATAACAATAGATATAAGTCACTTATTGATTTGTGTTTCTACTCACCAATATTACATCATTATTTTAATCTTGAACTCTGTCCATCTATAATCTCAGATCATGCTTCCCTGTTCATCACCCTCGACCTAACAAATATACAGAATACAACAATAGCCCTTCAAAAGACTATGTGAATACTTCTTCCAAAACAAACAACTGAATTCCTATATTCAGAAACACATATAATGCTCCAAAAACTTCAAAACATGTCACTCGATCCAGTACAATAGTATATAGCATTCACCAATATACGTTCTTTCAACATCAATCATATTACATGCAATTCAACACTGCCTGACCAGATTATTAGCTTTGGCAGATGAACTACATAAAAGTATAACCATTTACAGACCAACTACCGATAATCAAACACAAATTAAAACACATACAGAAATGTACAACAGTACATGCAACACACTAAAGCAATATGTAGCAATAAAAAAGGAAAAAAATATACCATACCCATCAACACACTTGGACCAGAGCATACATATGGTGGGCACTGGGATACACATCCACAGTCAGAGCACCTATGGCACTTAAAATAGATGGCTCTATAACAGCTGAACATAACATGATAAACCCAATATATCAACACTTTATAAAAAAAACTGCAAAAACAAAGAGAGTACATACCAAATGAAGATATATTTGGAGGCACTGAAACAGACACACCAATAAAAAAACCTGACATTGTATTTCAACTTGCAACAATAATAAACCCATGTCACCTAGGACCACAAGAAATTTCCAAATTTGTGTTCAAACATCTTAGTCACTTCACAGCCAAATACCTGTGTGATCTAGCCAATTACATATCCCAAAAAATTTACAACATACAAAGTCTATACCCAATTACAATGGTTCCATTTAACAAAAACCAACAGCAATATCATCTTTATCTAATCTATGACCAATTTCAATGGGACCTTTAGAAATAAAAATTATTGAAAGAGTAATAAAGGAGAAAATAAAACAGCACATACTCCATGTGTTATCATCACAATATGCCAAAAAAGGATCATCCATTGTCCAGGGTGCATTAATGTACAAATCAATAATCGAAGTAGTAAAAAAAAGAAAGAAATATGCACCAATTATAGTTCAACTAGACATTGAGGCAGCATTTGACTCAGTGCCTATAGCAAAATTATTAGATGTGCTGAAAAAAACAAATATCTCCATCCCTACTATATATAATAGCCAATCTGCTACTCAGCCATGAAATTCACATCACATTGAATGGGAAAAATTTGCCAGCCTTCAGACTGAGTCAATCCATCCCACAAAAATCCTCCCTAAGTGCCTTGCTTTTTACAATATATATATATTGTAACAAACGGGGTTCGAATACACGCGTATGTAATATATTACTAATTGCGAGTGTTAATGTTGAGCGACTATATATAAAAAATATATATGTAAATAGTCATTCGAACCCTGTTACAAAGAATGTGGATGTTAGGTGGGTATGCTTATATAAATATATTTGTATATGTGAGTATAAAATGTGTGTATGTATTAACGGTGATGGTTACAAGCAATTATATACGGAGCTGTATAAGTTGTAATGGATTATTTATATATATTTTATCCGTTAAAAATTTTCTTTAAGTCTGGTTAATAATGTTGTCGGTAACACGTGTTTTCTTTGCTAATTAATCTTTTGAACATATGAAGATAAAAATAGAAATAAATCAGTTGCTGTAGGCAGTTTAGTGATAACTGGCATCAAGAAGTCCGAAAACGAGTCAGGTGGGTATCTTTGGAAAACAATAGAAGAATGGGACAGTGGCGTAGGGATATTGGAAGAAAATTTTACAAAGTTAAAGAGTGAAAACAAAAGAACTTTTTGTGAGCTCAAGAGTGAAAAGAAGAAAAAAAAACGTGTCTTGTACTACGGAGTGTGTGGACGCATAAAATTTTCTTAAGAAGTTATTAATATTTCTCACCCCAAAATGTTGGGGTAATTCAATAGTGCTAGTTTCATTAACCGATCCAGTGGACAGTTGTCATGGAACCCATCTGAAGTGGACCTATGCATTTCGCTATACAAAGGAGATCTTGTTCATCAAGTGTAATGGCGACAAAATATCTGTGAAATAGGACCCTCTCATAAAGTGAGTGAATCATCTACTCCACCTCCGTAATAAGCTATTCGATATACCACATTGGAAATCCTTGCCATCCGTTATATCAACCAGACCAGTATTCGTGGAGAATTATAAATGCGGACTTGTCTTTGACCGTGTGATCGGTTGACGGTACAAGGTAATTGACGTTTACACTAAATATATGTTCAATGAATGCGTCTTGGTAAAGAAACTAGTGTTATCTCAATATTAATTCCTATAATAAATCTCTTTTAAATTAAATAAAATAACAACTTTAAATAAACAGCTCTGATGTATAATTACACTATTTTGATGCGCGCGTGAATTATATAGGTGTGTATCAGGTTAAATGGGCTGTACGCTTGAATATTGATATTTATATGCGTGGATAAATGAGATTTTATTGGTATTAAGTATGGTAATAAATAGAGTAAATGGTATGATAACCTTCAGGTTGGGTTATTAGATTTATAACTGATAAATTATCGGGCAGAATAGATAGACACATAAGATGTAGTTGGGTAGTGTTTAGCTTTGTTCTCTAGTTAGACTATAGTCCCCAAATCCTGAGATTGAGCTGGTAGGGATGTGCTACCATTAATAGAGGTATATATGTATACCCGAACCCTTATTTATGTTTTCGATGGGATAATTCTTATTTATGTGTAAGATTGGCATGTGAGATGGAATCAGACCATGCTCACAAATATCCTCACTCGAAGCTACGGGTAGAAGCGTACAAATGGCGATATAAATATATTATATATATAAGCCAGGTATTATAATATATATATATATATATATATTGAACCGTATTCGAATATGGATTCGAAAGAACGGCCTCTTAGGCAGAGAAGAACATACTCGGAGAGTATGTATGCCCAAACGATAGCTATAAAGTATATAACTAACGTTACATTTCCAGGACATAACTTCTTCTCGACTGTTGAGTTCAACACCAAGTTCAAAGCACTTTTTTTGTTTGTGTATAAACACGGGCGCCAGCTGCTTATTCTAAAAGAATAGACAACGCACTTTGAATAGTGGCAACTAACCCAACGCCTAAATCCATGACTAGCTCAGTTGTTTGTAATCACTAATAGATTATACTTAATTAGTGGTTAAAAGACTTGATAAAGAATTTGTTAAAAAGAATTTATAAAAAGAATTGTAAAAGAATTGATAAAAGGGAATTGATCAAAAGAATTGATAAAAAGAATTTGGTAAAAGAATTGATAAAAAGAATTGACCGACAAATAAAGTTTAATTTTAAAGATAATTTATTAACTAACATTTATTTACTAAATTTAAACATTCTAATAAAACACACGCATATTTTAAATTAACATTTCTAAATAGTTTAAATATTCTTGTTTACTTTCATAACAAAACACTGGTATTTATCTAATTTAACTAATAATATTGATATAAGGATCATGCACATATTAACTCATGCACACACATAATAATATTAAAGTATTACATAGCATTTGAAATTTAATCACACACATCAATAGTTCATTTATGTATGATATCGAGTTCATATAATTAGACTCTTGGAGGATTCATACGAATTAATGAAATGCAATGGCTATTACAGTATAACGAAATAAGCAAATGTTTTACCTAGGATTTTGAATGTTGACGTAGAATTTTGTTCTTTGGAGGCTACTTTTCGGTGAGGGTATTTCCATTACAAATGCTTACCAGCCGGCTGGGACATTTCCTTGCTGAGTTTCCTGATTTTCACGATTATTGCTATTGGAGACAAATAGATACTGATGGAGATTTTATAAGATGTTAAGCTGACATTATTTCACGGGCAGATCTGCTGTTTTCTCGGACATCTGGGCTGGAGGTGAACGTGCGTTCCAAAATATACTCAGCACTGCTTTTTGTTTCTTAACTGACTCAATTAATTTCCAAACTGCACTCTCTCAATAACTTTGTGAACTGATTGTCTCAACTCAATTAATTTGTGGAATGAATTACTGTCCGATAAAAAAAAGTCTATTTATACCTGCGCCTTGTTGTCTTTCTAATATCTCCGGCAAAGATCTGTTATCAAATTCCAATGATAATCATTTGATAAACGTGTTTTGAAAGATTGCTTAATTAGTAATAGCCATGCAAAAACGTATTGTTTTATATTAATTAATATCTAATAGCCATTGCCGTGTTTTTTAATGATAATCTTCTTTAACTTTCACATACATTTTATATATTTACAAATGTACATATATACGCACATATATTTTTAATACAATTTACTATTTAGTTTTAACATTATTTTTTCTTTAATTAAAATTGAATGAAAAGAGATTTGCATGTTTTAACTTTTCCAAATTATATTTTTACGAATACTAAAAAAAAACTATTTAATTCTTATCTTTTTTGAAAACAAGCTGCAATAAATTCTTCAACATTTAATTTTATGTTTTTCTTTTATGAAAGATTACTTTAATAATAATTTTAGATAAAAATTATATGTGCCTATATCAATATAGGTACATTACACTGCCCTTCCTTTTGAGAGTAAAATGCGTCATTTTTGACCATTTTATCTCTGACAACATTAAATCTTAATTTATTTATTTTTATTTTTATTTTATTGACATGTTATTTATTTGTTTAATTCGATCACTTTAATCAAACCCTTTATTTTATTCATTTATTTAATCCTATAATTGTTACTCTTAAATCATTCATTTGACCTACTTATTTAACGTGACTTTATTGATTTTTAACTGTTTATTTACAAGCATTTCTTCTTACGTAATATGTGCATGGGAAGGAAAATCTTTTATTCAATAATGCCTCCTTGTTACTATTATTATTTCTAAATTTCATTTAGTATTATTACCGCCTGTCTGGTGGTTGTTTTTCTCTTTTCACTAACCTCAACGACCGGGCATTATATGTTCCTTTTTCCTCTATTCCCTGTGCTATCACAAACGCGTTATTACCGTATTGCCATTTGATGATATAAGGGCCATCGTATATTGGCTGGAATTTCTTGTATATATGTTTTTCAGGATGACTCACCGGATGAACTCTCACCATGACCTCATCTCCCCTCCTGAATATAGCCTTAGGTCTTCCCTGCCTCTGCTGCCGTAGCCTGCCCATTTTTCTTAACCGGTTGAGCGCTTGCTTAGCATCTCTTCTCTGGTTGATTGGATTTATCCCCACTGGCAATTTAGTCTCAAACGGATACGGAATATTTCTTCCAAAATGTAGCTGAACAGGTTCGAATCCTGTAGACTCATTTCTTGACCAGTTTATCATGTTGATTATTCGTGATGTTTCTTTCACCCATTTGCGATGATCATCCTGTATATAAACCCGAAATAGACGCCCCAACTCCCTCATAACCCATTCACATGGATTAAACTGACGGTTACAAATCGACGTAAGTATATGTCTTATCCCACATCTGTCCATCCATTTCTTCCATTCGCTAGATATAAAGGGCGTTCCATGATCCGACAGAATTCTGTCTGGAATTCCTACAGTTTTAAAGTATTGTTGCTCCAAAACTCGAATAGTCTGTCTTGCGTTCACTTGGGCTACGGGATATGCCGCTACCAGCTTCGAAAACACGTCATATGTTACCATGAGATACCTCATTTTATTGAATGGAGGCAGAGGTCCGTAGAAGTCTATCGCTAGCAAGCTGTTCGGGCGTTGGGCATATATAGGTTGCAGCGGCCCGACTCCTGACGTGTTAGCAGGCTTAGTTGCTGAACATATGGTGCATCTACCAATCACATCTGTAATATTGGCATTCATTCCTGGCCAGTAAAACCAATGACTCAGCCATCCTTCCACTTTATTTGCCCCATAATGTCCGAAAGTGTTATGCGCATATTTAATCATTTGCTCTCTCATGGCGACCGGAAGAATAATGCGTGTTTTTTTTTTTTTACCGTAACACACGCTGTAAAAGTCCTCCCTTTAAACAACAGTGATTTCGGTCCCTCCACAGCGGATTATTGGCTGTTTTCGTTACAGGCTGATTGCGTAAATACTCTATTATTTGTTTGCAATCGTTATCTTCCTCTTGCTGCTCCTTTAATCTGTGCAACTCGTCTTCTATCCCATTTCTTTTATATATTTTGGCGGCAGCTATATACGCTCTGTCGCAACTCAAGTGTTGTTCTTGAGCTACTGGATATCAGCTTAAGGTGTCTGCCACAATATTCTCTTTGCCACGACAGTAAGCCACTTTGTAATTAAATTCTTGCAGGAATAAGCTCCACCTTATTAGCCTGCTATTATTCAAGAAGCTGTGATTGATAAATTCAAGGCTCTTATGGTCAGTGACTACTACCACTTCAGAGCCTACTAAATACTGCCTGAATTTCTTGAATGCCCACGCAATAGCCAAGGCTTCCTTCTCGGTTACAGTGTCGTTCACTTCCGGTCCCTTTAGTAAATGGCTAATGAAACAAAGAACTCTGTGCTGTCCCTTGTCCTGTATCTGAAATAGCGCAGCCCCTAATCCAAACCCACTGCTGTCCGTTTGTACAAAGAATGGTTTGTCGAAATCGGGATATGACAGCATAACTTTATTTAAAAATCCTGCCTTCACGCTCTGAAAACTGCGCTCATGCTGCTCATTCCACACCCACGATTTCCCTTTTCTTAATAACTGCAATAACGGCTCCATGTCAAATGAAAAATTTCTGTAAAATCAATTATAGAAATTACAGAGTCCGAGAAAAGATTTAATATGTTTTTTATTCCGGGGTGTGGGGAATTCCTGTATTGCTCTGATTTTTTCAGGATTAGGTAATATCCCTCTTTCTGTAATTATATGACCTAAAAACTTGACCTCGTCAGTCATTATCTTACTCTTATTTAAATTAATTCGAATTCCCTTTCTCTCACACTCCCCCAGCAACATTTCTAAATGCGCAAAGTGCTCATCTATACTTTCCGATGCCACCACAATGTCGTCTACATACATTATAACTAAATTCTTAATATCATCTGACAATACTTGATCCAGACATTGTATAAGCCCTGCCCCACTATTTTTTAGCCCGAAGGGAATCCGGTTAAAATTATATGCACGTCCGTTATATTTAAATGCCGTATATTTCCGATCCTCTGGATGAAGTTTGATTTGCCAGTAGCTGGCAGTTAAGTCGAACGTCGAAAATATTTTCTTATTTTGAAATTTCAATAACAATTCGCTCATAGATGGTGGAGCATTAGTATCAGCTATTGTTATCTTATTTAACTGCTGTGCATCCAAACATAACTGAATTGATCCATCTTTTTTTTTTACAGTTATGATAGGGTTATTAAAAAGAGACGAACATTTAGATATAATCCCCCATCTAAGCATTTTGTCTATTTGTTCTTCTACTGCACATCTATATTGATGAGGTATGGGATATGCATGGGCTTGATATGGTTGGTCTTTCATAAGCCTTATCCTGTGTTCATACCCTCGGATTACCCCAGGAACCTCGGAAAATACGCTTTCATATCTATTGAATAGTTTCTTCAGTTGGTCTCTTTGATTGTCATTTATGCATTTTGACTCATCCACCTTTTCCCCTATCTCTATTTCCATTACTGCGCTTTGTGCATCACTCTCTCTATTTATCTCATCCTTCTGGTGTTTTGTAAACGGAATTATTACGTTGTTTATTTCTGCCCGACTCCGTTTATAATCCAATACACAGCCTGTTTTGTACATAAAATCCGAGCCTAATATAACCTCATGAATTAGATCCTCCAAAATCAACAGAACATGCATATATTCTCCCTCTGCCATATGTAATTTCACTCATGCCTGTTTGGATGCCAACTTTGCCTTCTTACCATTAGCCAACAAAACATATACTGTTTTTAAAGGCAATATTTTAATTTCCGGGTCAATGTCATTTATTTTATTAAACATTTCCTGTGACATTACCGATACCTGACTCCCCGAATCAAACAATGCACTAGTTGCAACCCCCCTACCTTTATCTCTATCTTTGGACAGCTCTGAGGTGCCATCACAGGCATGCTTTCTTCTCCACTACATACCAGATTCACTACTTGCATACAATCAACTTCTGCGTTTCCATCCTCATCTTGACCATCCACCATCTCCCTATTGTTGTCCAATGCCATTAGTATTTTGGCCATCTGCTCTACTGTTTGCTTGCCAATCATCATTTGTTCCACCTTCTCAGGTAAACCACGCCTAACTATACGCATAATATGCTGCTCCGATAATTTGTATGCTGTGATTGATCTCAATTT
The DNA here is from genome assembly GCA_028023455.1 of Epiperipatus broadwayi. Classification (NCBI taxonomy): domain Eukaryota; kingdom Metazoa; phylum Onychophora; class Udeonychophora; order Euonychophora; family Peripatidae; genus Epiperipatus; species Epiperipatus broadwayi. The sequence goes on from JAQFVV010006375.1 coordinate 559,024, forward strand.
CGCTATTTGTCTACGAAAAAATGTAATAAATAACTCCCCCGTCTGCCACCTGTCCTGCTCTACTTGAAACTTAACCTTTTCCTGCAGCTCCTCCCCCCAATAGTTTGCCAACAATGAACACTTGTATTCACCGAATGTTGTCGGTTTTACACGTAATGAATTCCACCAGAGTTGGGCTTCTCCCTGTATGTGACTGCAAGCTAAAGCAATTCTTGCTCCCTCGCTTAAACTATTCAAAGTGCAATAATGTTCCAAGCTCTCTAAGTGATCACTCGGATTCTCCCCTCTGTTCCCTGAGAATGCTTTTATCTTTAGCAGCTGATTTACTGCCTCCATTTTATGTCTGTGCACCCATGTTTTCCCATTCTAATGTTCTCTTTCTAACGCCTCTACTCTTTTTATTACTTCCTCCATCTCTATATCTTTTTTCATTTTGACACCATGTATTTTATTTTTTTTTTCAAACTAGCACTTACGTTAAACTAAATTTAAATACAACTTATTTATTTATTTTTCTTACTAATACGGAACTCACGTTAACTCCAGACTTTTGTCCTTTTCACTACCCACTCTTAATGCTTTAACTCCGCCCATAACATCATATTGACTCTGATTTGATAACATATATGTCAAAATCTCTTTTCATTTCGGAAAAAAAAATTTTCGGTTAATTCTTTTTTTTTTTTAAATTAAAACACTTTTACATACGTAATTTAACTTTTGTATAAAACAAAATTTTCAAACAAGAAACAAAGTATTTCTTTACTATTGTTTCTTAGGTACAGCCCCATGTTGGGCGCCATTTGAACCGTATTCGAATATGGATTCGAAAGAACGGCCTCTTAGGCAGAGAAGAACATACTCAGAGAGTATGTATGCCCAAACGATAGCTATAAAGTATATAACTAACGTTACATTTCCAGGACATAACTTCTTCTCGACTGTTGAGTTCAACACCAAGTTCAAAGCACTTTTTTTGTTTGTGTATAAACACGGGCACCAGCTGCTTATTCTAAAAGAATAGACAACGCACTTTGAATAGTGGCAACTAACCCAACGCCTAAATCCACGACTAGCTCAGTTGTTTGTAATCACTAATAGATTATACTTAATTAGTGGTTAAAAGACTTGATAAAGAATTTGTTAAAAAGAATTTATAAAAAGAATTGTAAAAGAATTGATAAAAAGGAATTGATCAAAAGAATTGATAAAAAGAATTTGGTAAAAGAATTGATAAAAAGAATTGACCGACAAATAAAGTTTAATTTTAAAGATAATTTATTAACTAACATTTATTTACTAAATTTAAACATTCTAATAAAACACACGCATATTTTAAATTAACATTTCTAAATAGTTTAAATATTCTTGTTTACTTTCATAACAAAACACTGGTATTTATCTAATTTAACTAATAATATTGATATAAGGATCACGCACATATTAACTCATGCACACACATAATAATATTAAAGTATTACATAGCATTTGAAATTTAATCACACACATCAATAGTTCATTTATGTATGATATCGAGTTCATATAATTAGACTCTTGGAGGATTCACACGAATTAATGAAATGCAATGGCTATTACAGTATAACGAAAATAAGCAAATGTTTTACCTAGGATTTTGAATGTTGACGTAGAATTTTGTTCTTTGGAGGCTGCTTCTTCCGGTGAGGGTATTTCCATTATAAATGCTTACCAGCCGGCTGGGACGTTTCCTTGCTGAGTTTCCTGATTTTCACGATTATTGCTATCGGAGACAAATAGATACTGACGGAGATTTTCTAAGATGTTAAGCTGACATTATTTCACGGGCAGATCTGCTGTTTTCTCGGACATCTGGGCTGGAGGTGAACGTGCGTTCCAAAATATTCTCAGCACTGCATTTTGTTTCTTAACTGACTCAATTAATTTCCGAACTGCACTCTCTCAATAACTTTGTGAACTGATTGTCTCAACTCAATTAATTTGTGGAATGAATTACTGTCCGATAAAAAAAAGTCTATTTATACCTGTGCCTTGTTGTCTTTCTAATATCTCCGGCAAAGATCTGTTATCAAATTCCAATGATAATCATTTGATAAACGTGTTTTGAAAGATTGCTTAATTAGTAATAGCCATGCAAAAATGTATTGTTTTATATTAATTAATATCTAATAGCCATTGCCGTGTTTTTTAATGATAATCTTCTTTAACTTTCACATACATTTTATATATTTACAAATGTACATATATACGCACATATATTTTTAATACAATTTACTATTTAGTTTTAACATTATTTTTTCTTTAATTAAAATTGAATGAAAAGAGATTTGCATGTTTTAACTTTTCCAAATTATATTTTTACAAATACTAAAAAAAAAACTATTTAATTCTTATCTTTTTCGAAAACAAGCTGCAATAAATTCTTCAACATTTAATTTTATGTTTTTCTTTTATGAAAGATTACTTTAATAATAATTTTAGATAAAAATTATATGTGCCTATATCAATATAGGTACAATATATATATATATATATATATATATATATATATACCTATACAGAGCATATATCTATTTTATATATATATATATATATATATATATATATATATATATATATATAAATCCTCTATTAATAGAGATACAGAAAAAATTAAAAGGCATTCAAATCCTAAACACTGCTTTAAATATATTATGCATAGCCTATATGGATGATATAAGCATTTTCCTCCCCTCTAAAAAGAACCTCCCCATATTACAAAAGAAAATCAAGAATTATACCTCAAATTTTAATTTAAAAATTAACACAAATAAAACTGCTGCATGGTCAATAGACACAGGCAAGCCCTGTACAGAGATGTTTAATGGTAAACCATCTGCTTTTCTTGGTTTCTCATTCTACCTTGGAACCAATGGAATGAGGCAAAAAATTCAAAATAAATTAAAAAAGAGCTGAAAAAATCACAGCCTCACTTGAAAAGTCATACCTGTCAATATTCGCAAAGGTAACACTATTTAATCAACTTATAACTACAAAAATTACCTACTACACACCTATAATCAAATTTGCAAAAACATTAATCTCATCAATCTGTAACAAAAAGACAGTGGCAATCTCTTTAAAAAATCTGAGCAGACCACCACATAGCAATGGTCTTGGACTCCATACAATCAATGTTTTTTACACACAGAAATCAGTAAATCTAATAAAAGCAACCATAAAAAGATTTCCAGACCTGGAGTGTGTAATCAGTATAATACCCACAGACAGACCACCCCATTTATATGGATATCTATCCACACTGATTGAAGAACTCAAACCAATATACAACAAAATATCACTCATTAATGACAACAAGTATACATACTGAGACATTTATAATATACTATATCCAAACCAGACACCTAATCTACATCCATCAGTTCTTGGGATAGACAACAGGCATCTATTGCAACAATTCAGAAAATGGTCATTGAAACCAAAATTATTTGTTTTTCTACTTAAGCTTAATCTTAATGCTCTACTCACAACACATTTCCTTAGATTTCATAGATTCTATAGATTCTATACAAATATAGACCCCATGTGTGGGCTATGTAATAGATAAAAAAAGACACAATATCATTTTCTTCATTCATGCAGTGCCCTAGAAACAATACATTACACAATGTTTACCACATACAGAAAGGCTATAATTTCAATTGATGAAATAATAAATGCATTTAAAAAAGGCAACATCCCTTCTATTAATGCAGAAACATATAGCCTTTATGCCTACTGGTATACCAGATGCACATTTGCACTTGCTAATAACTCTCAATGCCACCCAGAAACATATTCAATAAAACTAGAACTTTTCAGAAAAAGAGACAGCATCCTTGCTCAACCAGATGAGTTTGCAGCCACATGGTCACACGTGAAACAAAGATCCACTCTATAAAATATAAAGTCCAATATGATAGATGATGAACATCAGCATTTTTTCCAACTTCAAAGAGATTCAAGCATAACCTGAACTAAATAGAAGACCAAATTTAAAAACAAGAAAGAAAGTATGCAGAAATGATAAACACTTATATACTGAAAGTTGTTGTAATTTGTTTTCCATTTGTAACAAATCAATATAGTAGTAAATGTTACTCTGTAACTTTTTAGACTCAATAAAGTTTTGCTTTGAAAAATAATAATAATAATAATAATAATAATAATAATAATAATAATAATAATAATAATAATAATAATAATAATAATAATAATAATAATAATAATAATAATAATAATAATAATAATAATAATAATAATAATAATAATAATAATAATAATAATAATAATAATAATATTTACATTAATACTTGCGAAATCTTACGATTTACAATGAGTCAATGGAAAGATCTTATAGTAAGAAATCTAATACGATAATTTAAAGTTGTAATTATAAATTTTATTAAATGCACATTATTATATTAAGTAATATTTACTAAGGCTGTAACCTTTAGAAATAAGCGTCTGAAAAATTAGAAGATAGGGACCTCTACAGGTTTTAGCCACAAACTTTTGCTAGAAAGAAAAGAGGGAAACCATCTTTATTTCAACCTACTTTTATATATGAATAGGTGAAGCTAAAGTGCTTAGATCTAAGAGTATGAAGCTATTCAATACTTCACTAATTAAGTCCACAATTTTTATTATACATTAATACTCACGAAATCTTACGATTTACAATGAGTCAATGGAAAGATCTTATAGTAACAAATCTATTACGATAACCTTACAGCCTTAGTAAATATTACTTAATATAATAATGTGCGTTTAATAAAATTTATAATTACAACTTTAAATTATTGTAATAGATTTCTAACTATAAGATCTTTCCATTGACATGTTGTAAATCATAAGATTTTGCAAGTATTAATGTATAATAAGAATTGTGGACTTAATTAGTGAAGTATTGGATATCTTCACACTCTTAGATCTAACTACTTTAGCTTCACCTATTCATATATAAAAGTAGGTTGAAGTAAGGAAGGTTTCCCTCTTTTCTTCTTAGCGAAAGCTTGTGGCTAAGACCTGTAGAGGTCCCTACCTTCGAATTTTTCACACGCTTATTCCTAAAGGTTACAGCCTTAGTAAATATTACTTAATATAATAATAATATTCATTAAGGCTGTAGCCTGAATCACATGCATATAAAATGCGATAGTAGGGACCTCTACAGGTCTTAAAACCACAAGCTTACTTTTGGAAGAAAAGAGGGGAACCTTCTTTACTTCAACCTACTTTCTATTTAAATAGGTGAAGCTGAAGTTGTTCGATCTGAGAGTGTGAAGCTGTTCAATACTTCACTAATTAAGTCCACATTTCTTATTACACATTAATACTCGTGAAATCTTTCGATTTACAGCGAGTCAATGGAAATATTTTATAGTGAGAAATAAAGTAGGTTGAAGTAAAGAAGGTTCCCCTCTTTTCTTCCAAGAGTAAGCTTGTGGTTTTAAGTCCTGTAAAGGTCCCTACTATCGCATTTTATACGCATGTGATTGAGGCTACAGCCTTAATAAATATTATTTACGTAATGAATGTGTGTTTAAATAAATTTATAATTTATATAATAATGTGCGTTTAATAAAATTTATAATAATAATAATAATAATAATAATAATAATAATAATAATAATAATAATAATAATAATAATATTAATAATAATAATAATAATAATAATAATAATAATAATAATAATAATAATAATAATAATAATAATAATAATAATAATAATAATAATAATAATAATAATAATAATAATAATAATAATAATAATAATAATAATAATAATAATAATAATAATAATTCAATTCAATTCAATTCAATTCATTTATTTAAGTGCTAAACAACAGCATAAAGCCAATTACAGCTTGCACATACAATAAAAGCGAAAATAAAACATATAACATAAAATGAAAATATAAATGTATACATAATAAAGTAAAATTTAAAAGACAAAATCAAACTTCACATTTCAGTTTAACAAGTTTACAAAATTTCTTATAATCAATGTCACACAGATTAAGGTTACTCCCAATTTGATTATATAAAGAGGGTAACCTAAATAAAGGAGAAAATTTAAGAATATTAGAACGGCATGTTTGAATCTGATATACACAAGTAGACCTAGTATCATAACTCAAAGACCTAACTGAGATAGTTGAAACTATATCTGATAAAATAACCTGTTTATTAACAATTTTATAAAAATATTTCAAATCCCTATACTTTCGTCTAGATGAAAGATTAATCATTTTACCCTCCCAAGAAACATATTTGAAAACTTCTTTGAAATAGACTGCAACAAGTTACATCCTTGCAAAGAACTAGGGTTCCAAATTATTGAACCATATTCAATAATAGGAAGAACCAATGAAAAAAACAATTTCCGTTTAGTATCATTACTGAACTGATAACCATGTCTAAGAATGGCACCCATAACCTTAAAAGCTTTACCAACAATCATTTCAAAATGAGGAATAAAAGATCCATTACAAGAAAACATAATTCCAAGATCTCTTCCGATCTATTTAACTGAAATAATTTTATGAGAATTGATATAATAATAAAACTGTAAAACTTCAGATTTTTTGGAATAAGACATAAAGGAACATTTATCAAAATTAACTGTCATATTATTTGACTGACACCAAGCACTAAAGTTATCAATATCCTTCTGAAGGAGAACACAATCGTTCACTGATACAATTCTTCTAAAAATCTTACAGTCATCAGCATAGCTTAACAGAAAAGAATATCTCAAGCAATCATTAAGATCATTAATGTAAACATTAAACAGCATGGGAGCTAAAATACTACCCTGTGGAACACCTAAATTGCATTCAAAATTAAATGAAACTTTATTATTGAATTTAATATATGCTGTACGACTACATAGAAATGATTGAAACCAATATACAAGTTTATTAGAGAAACCTATTTTATGTAATTTATGAAGTAAAACACTGTGATCAACTTTATCAAAGGCTTTTGACAAATCAAAATAAATAACATCTAGTCTTTGACGATCTTCAATAGCATGAGCTATATGATCATAAATTGTCAGTAGATTACTATCAATTGATCTATTAGGACTAAAACCATGTTGAGAAGAAGAAATTATCTTATCCACATCTGAAATAATTTTATTATAAATACATCTCTCAAAAATTCTTGCAATGGTATGCAAAACAGAAATTGGTCTATAATTAGAAACACAATCTCGATCACCATTTTTGAAGATTGGAACCATTTTAGCACATTTCAAAACACTAGGAAAAATACTGGAATTAAGAGACAGATTAAAAACAAAGGCAAGAAGTACTGCAATAAATTCGGCTAGCCCCTTATAAATAAAAGAAGGAATATTATCACATCCTAAACTAGAGTGAGTCTTAAGCCTCCTAATAGCTACAATAACATCTTCCCTAGAGATATAATAATAATAATAATAATAATAATAATAATAATAATAATAATAATAATAATAATAATAATAATAATAATAATAATAATAATAATAATAATAATAATAATAATAATAATAATAATAATAATAATAATAATAATAATAATAATAATAATAATAATAATAATAATAATAATAATAATAATAATAATAATAATAATAATAATAATAATAATAATAATAATAATAATAATAATAATAATAATAATAATAATAATAATAATAATAATAATAATAATAATAATAATAATAATAATAATAATAATAATAATAATAATATGTATGGTTTTAGTTTTTTTAAATAATTTTTTTCTGAAATATTTTTTTTTATACAAAGTTTTGTAAATATATATATATATTTATACAAAGATTTTAAAGATTTTTACCCTATAGGAATTAGTTTTGTTATCTGATACGTAACTGTCTGTAATACTTTAGCATTTCAATTCTGGAAATAGCCATTTTGCTATGCTTTCTGATGAAAACCAGTCTGCTGGTTGAAATATTAAAGCAGTTTTATAGAGAAGTAATTGTGTGTTTTACTATGTTTTTATTTTCCTTTAGTTAGTTCTTATATATATATATATATATATATATATATATATATATATATATATATATGCATAGATGTATAGATTGAACATATAGACAAAGATTAATTGACGTATTGTATAAATATAATGACAGAAAGATAGTTAAATGCCTATAAGCTTTCAAAGATAGTGCATGCTTTGTTTTGAGAATAATCTGATTATTTTAGACTTAAGAATAGTGATTGTATAATAAAATTCAAAAAAGAGTACACTCGTCAATACTGTAATCTTATTATTCACATATGTTTTTAAGCACTACTTCCAATTACTATGTGTGCATATATTACGTTTTTTATTAGTTCAAGACTTAATTACTTGACTATATAATTTATTTATGGAATTTTTAATCCCTCAATAATAACATTTACTTGTTTTTTTTTAATCCTTTGGCAATTTATTTATGATTAAAATCTCTGCTTTTAAAATTGTTTTGAATATAGTTTTTTAATACATTTTTTTACCAAAATCCCCAAACAGTTTATGTTTTGTTAATAAATTTATAAATATACCTATACATTACATAAAATACGATTTTAGAGGAAACCATAGTTTATAGAGTCTTATATTAAGTAATGAATTTGGAAAATTAAAAAAAAAATTATGACAGTCAAAATAATTTTAAAATATAAGTAAGTATATTTAAGATAAAGTAAGTATATTTAAGATAATTTACCATAAGTTTAAAGTTATAACTCATTCTTATTATAATGTGTTTTATTCCATCAAAAAATCCTACCATATCTTTAAAATTCGTATGGTGAGTATGGTTTAATTGTGTTATAGTCTTCAAATTATTACAGTCATGATTTTTATGTGATCATGTGTTATTTGATTTCTTTGTTGATAATTCCATTTACAATATTACACAATTAACAAAGCGTATGCCACACTTGAATGAGAAGCTATAACGATACACAGAAATTATTCTATGCTAAGCGCTTTCAAGGTCTTTTGCCTCATATTCATAGCGGTACTGTGAGCTGCAGAATGAAAAAACAGGGCAAGGGAAACAAAACAGTATGCAAAGCATATGCAAATGAACTAGATAGTCCAACATTTGGAGATGTCAAAGCAGGTATCTCGTCTATTGATGGAGTTATTATTGCCATTAATAAAATATGCTTCTCTGATTTTCCGCTTGATGTCATTTTTCTCAATACAGACTATTTTAGGGCTGGAAGGTTCAAACAAATGTCCTGTCTTCTTGGAATGCTCTAAAAATGTTGATGAATTATCATTGTTTTTCATGGCTCTATTATATGTATATCTGTGTTGTGCTGTCCTGTTGATTATGCCTGCCTTGTTCTCTCCAAAATAAATGGCCCGGCAACCAGGTTGTGGGCAAGCTATGCTGTAAATGACATGGGGAGTCTGAGAAGGTTCAATTTTGTCCTTAGAGTTATTGATTAGACGATTAGTGCATGGGGGTGTATGAAAGCTAATTTTAAATTTATCGGCCGAAACCTTGATTAATTGATAGGAGATTTTAGGTATGTGGGGAAGAGTAATATATGGAAGTTTAATATTGTATTTATTGTCAGTGATTTTCCTATAAAATTGTTTGATTTTGTTGTTAATAGTGTTGAGTTTATAGCCTGCTTGTAGTAGATCTTTGGTGTAAAGATGTATATTATTCTTTCTATCTGCTTCAAACTTGCACAGCTGCATATTTCTATATAAAAATGCTTGCAGACCTGCCAATTCGTGAGAGCTTGGAGAGTTGGAGTGTGGGTGTATAAAGCCTCTGATTTCAAAGGGCTTTATTATCATTGAATAATTTATACCTCTTTCATCGTGTGTTAACCTAAGGTCAAGGTAATCTAGACTTTGGAATGCGTCTTCTGTTGTGGAATTGATAGTTAAATTAGTATTATGTGTTAACTCTTGTGTAATACTATTTATAGTGTGCTGGTTGGCTAAAATAAATATATCATCTACGTACCACATGTATATAGTGGACGGGCTGTCAGCTTGATATTTGGACACGATTAGTCTTTCGTAGTGATTAAGGAAAATGCTGGTTACGATTCCACTGAGGGGAAGGCCCATAGGCCAACCACTTTTCATATTGTACCAAACGTGCTCAAATGTTGTATATATATGTTTATCCATCCATGTTAAAAATGTAACGATGAAATTAATGCATTCAGCTGACATCGTGTTGGTTAAGTTCTTGTTGGATGATTTGAATAGATTGTTTTCTGTCCACCGATCCATATAATTCTTTGACGTCAAGGGTAGTCATATAGAAGTTGTTTTCGATCGTGGCTTTTTTGATTTTTTCCACAACTTGAAAGGATGAATTAACAGAATAATTTCCAAAGCCCAAGCTGTCTATTAATAGTTGATTAACCATTTTCGTGGTTTGAAAATAATGGATTCCCCCAAAATCCATCATTAAACGCAACGGTTCACCAGGCTTATGGAGTTTAATGTTGGCAAATATTCTTGTAGCTTTAGTGGAGGAAGGATAAACTCGGTAGTATTCCGCAATTGAAATGCCTTTGTTTTTATGAGGTCGGAGAATGGATGAAACAAATTTATCGTGGTTAAGCTTATTGTTGAATTGTGCAACAGGAGTGAGTTGTAGATTTGTAATTTGTTCATTTATTTTCTTCTTATAATCCTGAGAATTTAAAAGCACAAATCTATTGCCCTTATCTTCTTTAAGACAAATTAAATTATTGCGATCAAGAAACTGTTTCGTAATTTTGATGTCGCTATTGCAGCTATTATCTTTTATATGTAACTGTTTTTGTTTAATAGATTTAGTTATATTTGTTATAATGCTATCTCTATGCGGGTTATTAATTAAATTTGCTTCGACATCAGCGATTAGCTCTAATTTGGGTTGTTTCCATTGTCCTCCTACAAATCTAGGTCCAAAGGATAGAACCCTTGCTATCCTATCAGGTGGGGTAAGGCCAGTTCTATTAACATACGAAGTTTGCTGTAAGTCAATATTTATATTTTGTTTATAAGCTAAAAATTTGATTTTCAAAACGAAGCGTTTGCGGTGGTTTATTTCTGTAATGTTGAGTTTATCGATAATCCATTGAGGGAGGGTGCTATTTGCTGTTATTGTGAGCCATCTTTTTCTTTTTTTACATAATGCGTTCTTACATTCTTGTATGATAAAAGTCAAGAGGCGTAACTGTAGTTTATCAATGATTTTATCACGGTTATATATAGAGTTATTTATTTTTATTTTTATTCTGCAGCAGTTTGGAATGATATTAAATCTCTTGCATTCAGACAAGAATTTTAGACGCTGTTCCAATGTTTTGACTGAAATGCCAAATCGTAATGTGAGTCTTTGTTGATGAAAATTCATATTTGTAAAGTATTAAAGATTTTAAGACTTCTCATTCGATAATTTAATCTACAAAATTAACAAAGTGTATGCCACACTTGAATGAGAAGCTATAACGATACACAGAAATTATTCTACGCTAAGCGCTTTCAAGGTCTTTTGCCTCATATTCATAGCGGTACTGTGAGCTGCAGAATGAAAAAACAGGGCAAGGGAAACAAAACAGTATGCAAAGCATATGCAAATGAACTAGATAGTCCAACGTTTGGAGATGATTCTGCAGCTCACAGTACCACTATGAATATGAGGCAAAAGACCTTGAAAGCGCTTAGCGTAGAATAATTTCTGTGTATCATTATAGCTTCTCATTCAAGTGTGGCATACGCTTTGTTAATTTTGTAGATTAAATTATCGAATGAGAAGTCTTAAAATCTTTAATATATTACACAAGAAAGATGACATCTTTTTCAAAACCATTACGGCAATCACTTTAAAACTTTTAAAACCAATTAGTAAAATGCCTAGTTTCTACTTTTCAAAATGTGTCATCAAATGTATTTATATAATCAATTGTCCATCTATTATTATTTCTTTGAGTAATATGTTATGCCAGAACCATTTCAATCCATTAATTATTTCATAGATATCAATAATCACTGATTGTTTTTTTATTCATGTATTTCATTTTACAAATATATTTCTCTATACTTAGTTGAGTGGTCTGAAGATGTTGTGTTGTTCTTCTAATAAATGTCTTAGTCCCATATTTGTAAGTAAGATGTAGTAAAACATATCTATTAAAAATCTTCCTTTTCAAACACATAGATATATTTTCTTTTAATATTAATTTATTTCTAATAAAATTGCTCCATCCATGTTTAATTCTATGATTAATTTTATTTATTAAGCTTCCACTTATATTAATAATTTCACCAAAATATTTAAAATTAATAATTTCTTCTAATCCATGTTTATCAATCTTTATTTTGTTTTTATGATAAATACCACTGAACCTTACTTTAATCTTTTTTTTAGCATTTATTTTTACATATATTTCCTTACTTCTACCTGATAACTTTTGCAGTATTTCTGAAAGTTATGAAACATTATTTACAAAACATGCATAACATCTGCAAAATATAAATGAATTAAAGAATCATCATTTATTTTATTTCATTAGATTATCATCTTAATCCACCAAATAATTCTTGTAAAACTGCTGTATAAATTTTTTGTGATATAAAATTATCTTGTGATACAACTTTTTTACTCTTGACCATCTTAGTATCATGATATAATCTAATCATTACTGTTTAATAAATATTGTTCAGAATACAATATCATAGATACGTTGATGATCCAATGCTTTAAGCAACATATAAATGCTTATAGAGTCAAGTACTTTTCCACAATCTACAAAGTCAAAGTATAATGAAAACTCATCATAAAACATTTCTACTTCTCTGTATGTTTGGATATAATCCCAATGTTAAAATTAGTTTTAGATCCAGTTTGTTTTTGTTAGTTAAATGGCATCCTCTGAATATGAATTGTTATTATATTGGAAAAAATGTAGAACTGATAGAAGAGTGACAGATCTATCATTTTTATCTTCCTCATCACATTTTTTAAATATCAATACTATTTCTGCTTTTTTCAATCATCTTGTTCATTTTTATCATTTCTACATGTGTTACATAACTTTTCCAACTGGTTTTGTATTTCACTTAAAATGATAGTTAATTCAGAGGTTGCAGATATTGGAGGAGATACTGTACTGGTCTGATTTGTATTTTAATTCAACAAGACTCAGAATCATCAATCATTGGTGGCCTAGTGCAGTGGTCTTCAACCTTTTCACACCTTCAAACTGGTAAAAATAAGGATAAAGTTACACAGACTGGCAAAAATAAGGATAAGGTTTTGCGGACCAGCAGAAGTCTATACATAAATTTTCTTAAAGATGAGCATAATTGTTATAACTAATCAAAACAACAATGTTAAATATACAAGGTAAAGTTATATATATATATATATATATATATATATATATATATATATATATATATATATATATATATATATATATATTTTTGTATAATAAAAAACCTTTTTTTTTTTTAAATGTTGAATTTTTTTAGAAAAGTAATAAAAAATTTAATTCTACCCCCCCCATAAACATCTGTGATAACTAGAAAAAACAAATTAATTTATGTATGATTGATTAGATTTTGTTTTCGTTCTGTTTTTTCTTTTTTTTTTTAATTGGGTAAAAATAAGATGAAAAATATATAAACATTGGTTAAATTAATTAAAAGTTTAAACTCTTATTATTTTGTTATTACAAACTTTCTTGCCAGTCTAGGGTGCAGAATGGCAAAAAAGTTCTGCAGCTAAGTGTTGGTCTGCAGACCAAGGGTTGAAGACCACTGGCCTAGTGGTTAGCATAGCTGCCTTCCAAACAACTGGCTCAGGTTTGCTTCCCAGTCAATTCATTTGACATATGAAAAAAAAGATCCAGAATTTGAGCAAAAGTATCTCAAATACAGTCATGCCTGTAATACACAGGTCAGGAGCAATCATAGATTCTAACCTATTTGCCCATTCCTTAAATCTTTAACACTATGAACAAAATATTTGGTGATACAGATGAATTGAATTCATTCCAGTCCCAGAGACACAGTGAAGTGACATGATATCTTGAGACTATTGATGACTAACTAGCTAGACAATGATACAGACTAACAATTAAATAACACTTAGGATGTGCAGATTAAATAATAAAATAATTAATGGATGACACAAGTGAGGTAACTGAGCAAAGAACTTATAGTAAAATAAAACTATATATTATGAGCATGGTCTTAGGTAACCCAGGAATAATGAATTATTCCATAATGAGATGTTTATAAAACAAGAGATTAAATTAAATAACGATTCAAACTATTGAGTAATTATATATATATATATATATATATATATTACTATATAATTTCAATAGTTTATATATATATATATATATAAATTTTAATAATTATACTATCATAATCTTATATACATATGTGTTATATTTACCAATTCACACAAACGATATACCATTGCTTATTTACTGTTATATAATTTATCATTATGGGATCTCATAATGATACAAGGTTAGTGTCACAACTGATACAGATATAGAGGTACAGTAATCTTAATATGCTAATATTAATTAAATAACTTTCAAATAATAATTTAACAATATTAATGCTATTAAGTAATTAATGACCATTGAGATGTACATAAATAATTAAATTATTGTTCTTTACACTTAATATTGAATATATATATGTAATGAAGACATGATTGATGCCACTTCTATCACACATGAAACATATACATCATCATCATCATCATCATCATCATCATAATAATAATAATAATAATAATAATAATAATAATAATAATAATAATAATAACAACAACAACAACAACAACAACAACAACAATAATAATAATAATAATAATAATAATAATAATAATAATAATAATAATAATAATAATAATAATAATAATAATAATAATAATAATAATAATAATAATAATAATAATAATAATAATAATAATAATAATAATAATAATAATAATAATAATAATAATAATAATAATAATACAATCAATGATGTTTCTAGCATTTGTGGATTATTCACATGAGAGATAGTGAAATAGGCAAGATAGGAACATGTTGCCACTAGTGCATTTTGTATAACAAGCTTTTATAGGCACAAATCTAAAATATTAATAAGTGGCAGAGTTGGCATGGATGGCAGTAAGAGAAGAATTCTGCCTTTTGTAGCCAATGAGATGCTTCATAATTTTATTTAAGAAAGGAGTATGTCTGTGATTCTGGTGGATCCATATCTCAAGATGAGGTAGGTAGGAATATGCAATAGGCTGGCAGACATTTAAAAATTTTTTATACTTGTGTTAGTAAGGATATATTAAATGCAATTAAAAATAACACTTTCAATTTTTTTTTATTGCTAATCATTAGATCAATATGCAATGAAGTAGGACAATTTTACAATTTATAATTTTACTCAAATATTTAACATTGTTAAAATAGTTTCATCGAAATAAACATTTTCACTTTTATTATTGTAATATTAAAAAAAGTAAGTGTTTTATTTTAATAAAATTATTTTAACTATGTAAAACATTTGTATACACTTATAAGAAATAAAATCAACAATAAAAATTACAGTGTTATAAAATTAGTAATCTTTAGATATGTATGATTTTTTTTATTATATTTATGCATTTATTACATTGCAAATATATTTTCAGTTTTATTTTTAATGTTTATTTCATTAAAAATTTCTCTCTTTGTGTATTATAAGAATTTTTAATTTTTTGTAACTGTAATGCCCTTTAATAATGGAATTTTCTGAGTTTATAGATGCAGATTATATTTAAATATAAACAATTGTATTTTTAAAGTACCTATAAATATTACATTATTACTAAAATTTGCGCATATAATTTTATATATTGAAGCAGTCGGATCTGAGTTCGATCCTAGCTTCATGTTAGTTACCCTAATACTAACCTTAAATTTCCGATGCAATGGGGCTTTATACGTTCAATCCACGCTAATTTCCATAATGAATAATTTATTTCAAATGTGTGTTAAAATCAATTAGTTTCAGTTTAAAATTGAGCAATTCTCTTAATAAATTCATGATAAAATATTCATGAATTTATATATATTACAATTGCGTGGATTGTGCGTATATATTTGTAAATATTTAAATATATATAATTTTCGAAAGTTTCATTGCGTCGGGAATACTTGTTTTTTTTTTGTACTTTTAAATAATTTGTTAAAGTTTGCGATTAAAAGCTACATTCCTTCCATGGGCTTTCAAATTCTCAAAAACAACAGTAAAGTTTTATTAATTAAAAAAAGATAAGAATTCAATTTCTAATTAGAATCATTTCAGATTTTAAGAATTCATTTTCTAATTAGGAAAGGAATTCAATAATTAGTTTGAAAGCCTTATCGAAGGAATGTATTGGAAAACAACTAATTGATAATAAAATGAGCGCTAGCCTTAAGGCATCTGGACAATATATATAGCCCTGAAAAAGTCAAAAAAAAAAAGATCAAGCTTTGTTGTAGAGTAGTGCAGTGAACTCTGTGCGTATAATAATTGTATTTCATCATGATAGTCGGCTAAAACATCAGGAATCTGGCTCACGGTTCCCTAAAGTCCGAGAAATCATCACTGGAGCTGCTGAACCTTTTCCGGATCGATCATTCTGCTAACATCATGAAAAGCTACTAAAATGCTATTCCAATAATCAACCAAATGGTGCCTACGTTTTAACAACCTGGAGGTGTGACTTAAGGACCAGCACGGAAGGGTAATATATGTTTCTATAATGAACGTTAAACTTTCTGGCCAGTTCGAACTTTATTTTGCACTCCTCCTTATTAAGAGCTCTTTTATTCTTTAATGTAAAATCTTTGTAACACCCTTTATTTCTAAAATGCTACTGTAAATATATAACGTAATTCTTTAAATCTCTAGTCTTTAAACTTTTCTTTTCTTACCTGGCGGTTCGTTTAATATATATATGTTAGTGTGTTTTTTTTTAAGATCGGATTTAAAAATTATATGCCAATAATCTTTCGACTCGATGAGCTCCTTGATTCCATTTGCCTCACGCAAATAATATAACATTAATTTCAAATAGTAATTCTCGCCCATTAGAACTAAATTGATAAGTTCTATTAATCATCGAGTCGAAAGAAAATATTACAGGTTTACTATTTTACATTTAGCTAATAATAAATTATTAGCTCAATTTTTCACCTATGTCCCCAGCTCCTATCTAAGTTATAAGTATTTATATATATTCACATAATGTTAAATGATTTTCTTGTTCCACTAATATTTATTTATGCAAATATAATCTTTAATGTCTTATTGCCGATCTCGATAAAGGGTTAAATGTATTTTAATTCCACTTTTGTTATTTTATATTAATATTCAGGAAGGGCACGATATTAAGGCATAGTTAACATAGTTTCCAATACTTTCAAATAGTTTTCTTAAAGCTCGTTTGACTTTAATTAATTGGTCAAGTCATCACGTAGAGCATTCTACATGGGTTTTATTTTCAACGATGACTACCAAGTCATCATCATCAAACGTTGCTGACGTAGGGCCATCTTCCGCTCCGTTAGGCTAGTGAGGTGATCATTCTCTTATTTAAATTTTTCCAGGAAGAAAGTACTTCCTTTCCGATTCATTAGTCAAAGGGCGTAAGACTTGCCAAATGCAAGCATGCCATAGGACTTCGATCATCGACTAGCGATCATCTTTAAATTTGATCTCTCTGCCTCAGTAATTCGTCAAGCACCGTTGCATTTTGTCCCGGTAAAACCCGCTCCGTACCTCGTAATTCGTGATGAAGTGATTTAAATTAAAGTCGAACCAATTCTCAAATATGTTTAATTAAATAAGTTTTCAAATAAAGATTAAAGTTATGCCTTAAAATACGTTTTGCTCTTCATGAATAGATTTCCGAATGTGAAGATAAATCTCATATTCCACCGTAATAAAATTAGAACAATCATTTCCGTTCTAAATAAATACCTTTATCCACCTTTATATTTTCTTGTTGGGGGCATAGACATAGAATTCCAATATTGCGTAATTTCCATTGGCATATGATAAGGACCGCTACTCTGATTATATTTATAAATGCTTTTAAAGACTAGAGGTAACTAATGCTATTTATATTTTATTGAACAAAACAAATTATTATTAGTATTAAATATTTTCTAACATACTTGGTTTCTTAGTTCATCATTCTTTTGATAATTATTTAGATGTTAATCTTCCGCTGTCTGTGTTGGCAACCCGAACATACATATGATTCGATTTATAAGATTATTCAAAGTATATAAATTCTTAGATATGAGTGTTACTCAGGAATCTCTAGTCCTCACCAACCGTTGAGCTAGTTCTTGGCGCATAGCACTGTGCCGTCGATTTCTGCTATCTGAGCTGTTGAGTTGGGTTTGAATTCAGTTTTGGTTAAGCTGAGTTTGAATCCGATTTGACATTAAGGGTGGTGGTTTTACGGCCAGGTACATGGTTATGTTTTTGGCTGCCCAATCGTTGTGGCTCGACTTAATAAACCCCACACATGCCCTGGAGATTAGAATTGTGATTTTAGTTACTCAGTTAATTGAAATCCCAATAAAGTAAATGTTTCTGTAGAGTGATATTTTTTTAAAAAAAAAAGTGTTATATATATACTGAAATGATTTAATAAATTAAAATATCATTTTCTAATTCTTTCTTATAAAAATGTTTTCAAGATTATTTTTTTAAATGTTCGTTCAGTAAAAGATTCGTTAGTTAAAATAATTATTCATATGTATATATATTAATTATACGTGTACTATATCAGTATATATATATTATACGTTTGTGTTATACGCGTTCATGACAGTAAGAAAATTATCGTTAGCGAAGTAGCAAGAGCAGATCAAAGCATAGGGGTAAAATAAATGAAATATTTTGTCTGTGTCAAAATTAATTTTCTTCATCTCAGTTGTTATAATATAAAATATCTAATATGATATCATATAAGAGTCTTAATTTCAAAGCATTGCTTGCTAGCATATATATTAAATGTTCGCTCCGTATTTTTAGTAGTCTCAAAGTAGGCGAAGACCTTCAAACTGGGAATTATCTGTCAAGCGGTCCGATGAAGTGTGACATTACGCTTTAATGACAATAATTTCTAGAGTAACCTCAAAGTAGGTGAAGACCCTTTGTGTACACCAAGCAGCCAGATGCAGTTGGCAAAATGCTTAAATGGTTTGCACGCTTTCATGCTAGCAAGATTTAGAATAATATCTCCAATAAAAGTTCTTGTAATATTAATTTTGACATTTTTTTTTTGGTGTTAAAGCCTCGTGCTTGGTAAAAATGAAGTAGTGAACTCCTATATTTAAACTCAGGTCATGAACGCGTTAGCTGTTATTAAATAATATTACTCATCATCAATTCAATTGTTTTATTAAAGGTTAAGTCTATCATATGTGGTTTGGGGGTCAATGGGTTATATCACATGCCCTATTGATCTCATTTTGCTCACTGGCGCCCATATAAATAAATTTGTCAGCAAATTTGATTGTCAGCACAGTAGTGGGTCAATCGCCATAATAAAAAAAAAAACCAAGTGTGTTCAATACAGAATGAGTTGTTGTATCTGCTAATACATAATATTGTATATCACTATATAGTTTTTTTTTCAGACATGGGAGAACACAACAGCTGAACAAAGGGAAAGTGAATAATGTTTTTTTTATATATTCTTGAATACATGTCTCACTCAAACAGTTAAAATAAAGAGCTAACCAAGAAAACGTAGGTAAACTAAAAAAGGCAGAGTACATAGATTGGGGAAATAATATAAAGCAGCTAGTGAGGATTGGGACAATGGACCTGTAGTCAGAGACCTAGTTAAAATTACTGAAGAAAAAAATATTTTTAAGCATACAGAGAGTACTATAAGTTGATCTGCAGTGTTTATTATATTGTTTATTATATTAGTTTCTTATGTTCAAAAATGGGAAAGCCACTGGAAAGTTCAATGACCTTTCAATACCCGTTGATTCAAATCATAGATTTTTATGGGGAATGCTGGGAAGATCCTCAGCCACATATAGACAGTTTAGCCGATGCTTTTGCAATAGAAACTCTGGATAATATTCAACAAATAATAATTGCTCGTTACCATTTGAAAGCCGTGGCCAAAGACTGGTGGGGCACGATAGAGAAGAAGCCGGACACCTTTGAACAATATTGTCACAAGCTTCTAAAAACATTCTGGAGTGAAGAGAAGCAAGAAAAATTGTTGCGTGACCTCATTAATGAACAGTTTTCAGTAAATAAGGGGACTACCTACGACCGATTTTTTTACAACAGTCAGCCAAATTTTGCTCATTGTCTAGTTTTAACTTTCCAGAGTCTCGAATTGTACGTATGATAGGACACAACATGCCACGAGAAATTCGGAAACTTATGATTGGTAGTCAGATTAGTACTATCCATGAAATGATGAATTTCTTAGAAGAAGTGGATAAACATTTTAGATCTTCAGACCCAAGTTACGGAAAAGACCCTCCAGCCCCAATCATTAGTCAAATGACTAACCTAATCTCTGAGAAAGATAATGAGGGACATCAGATAACTCATTTGTGTCCCATTATCTAAATAAATGTAGAGGAGAGCAGAGTATCAGCCTTGATTGACTCGGGCAGTCAAGCATCCATTGTATCTGCGGCATGGATCGGAAGCTTGAAAAAGAGACGCGAGATAATGCAACTCCCAACCCGTCCGATCCAAATGACCTTGGCTAATGGGAAAAAGGTTTCAAGTGAAAACCATCAAGTGTGGTTGGAGGTTGAAATCAACAGAAGGCTAGTAGGACATACCTTTCTTATTATGACAGGGCTCATATATGATGTAGTATTGGGTTCCGACTTTTTGATTCAAAACCAAGGCATTATTGACTACCCTAAAGGTAGATGCTCATTTGGAAAAGAAACCATCAACTTTAAAACATCACTCCACCGAGAAGGAAACCATGAAAGTTGCTTAATCCAGCCAGTTGATCTTTCAATGATTGACAAAAAGGTTGAAGAATCCATCATTACTGAACCGGATGATACCGAACAAATGCGGAAAATCCTCAAGAAATATGCCATAATTTTCTCTCCAATGCCAGGTGAGATTACAGGATATACCCACCGAATCAGAGTGAAAGAAGAAACTTACATCCAGTCCAAAACATACCCGATTCCATTTCAGTATAAAGATGAAGTAGAAGCACAGATAAAACAAATGATCGAATGGAATATTGTCGAGCGCAGCCTGTCTCCGTATAACAACCCATTGGTCGTCGTCAAGAAGAAAAATGGAAACTTGCGGCTCTGCTTGGATGCCCGGAGGTTAAACAGCATCACTATACCGGAAAGAGATGCTCCCCCTCCTATCCAAGAAGTACTTGTGCGATTAGCTGGGAAGACAGTATTTTCAACATTAGATTTAACTGCCAGTTACTGGCAATTGAATCTC
The DNA here is from genome assembly GCA_028023455.1 of Epiperipatus broadwayi. Lineage (NCBI taxonomy): Eukaryota > Metazoa > Onychophora > Udeonychophora > Euonychophora > Peripatidae > Epiperipatus > Epiperipatus broadwayi. The sequence continues at coordinate 580,580 of JAQFVV010006375.1, forward strand.
GATCCAAGGGACCGGAAATACACGGCATTTCGATACGGTGGCTACACGCACGTTTTTAAAAGGGTTCCCTTCGGACTTATTAATAGTGGAGCAGGACTTATGCGCTGTTTGAGGCAGGTCCTTTCTGAAGAAGTACAAAAACAGATGGTATGCTATGTTGATGACATTGTAATCATCTCAGAAGATGTGAAGGAACACTTACAACATTTGGAAATGTTCCTGAATGAATGCAGAATGAAGAATATCACAGTGAATTTAGAGAAAAGCCGTTTTGCTATTGGGGAGATAACCTTCCTTGGTCATGTCATTAACAAACATGGTATCAAGGTACATCCGGACAAAGTTGCAGCCATAGAGAAGTTTCCAACCCCGACTACTCGGAAACAGATCCGATCATTTCTTGGACTTTGCAACTTTTATCACAAGTTCTATCCAAACTTTGCCCAGGAAACTAGGAATCTTATAGACCTCATAAAAAAAACCGAAAGTGGGAATGGACCCCACTCCATGACCAGGAACTACTAAACATAAAAGAAAACTTTCTACGGGCGGTTATGCTGCACCACCCTGATTTTAGTCGGACCTTTTACATACAAACTGACAGCAGCAAACAAGGGCTGGGAGCTGTTTTGTTTCAAAAGGGCGATTCTGGTGAACATCAAGTGATATATTTTTGCAGTCGTGCTTTAAAGGGTGCTGAAGTGCATTACACCACCACTGAGCAAGAAACTCTTGCCATAGTATGGGCATGCCAGAAATTCTGGCAGTTCCTTCTGGGATCAGAAGTTGTCATCATAACTGACCACCGATGTCTAGAATTTCTTAATAAGAGTTTCCTTACCAATGACCGACTCATTAGATGGAGCTTGGTCCTCCAACAATTTCAGTATAAGATCCAATATTGCCCAGGACCAGAGAATGTGGTGGCTGACGTCTTAAGTTGCCATCCAGTACAAATGAGCATACAGAACCCAAAAATAAACGATCAATCCTTAAAAATTATGGTCACCAAAACAATGCTCTTCCGATCTGAGGCCGAGCTAAGGAATCTTGCATACTGGCAGGGCATACAATATCACCACATTATTCTGGAGTTGTCCAAGACCCAGAGTAAGGACAAGAACCTACAAAGCAAATACACTCACTTTCGGGTCAAGGAGGGTATTTTACAGACCAAAACTGGGGACTATAGTGCACCATGGAAAACTATGGTCCCAGATAGGCTGAGACCACCCTTACTTAGGCACATTCATCAAATCATTGGGATCTACGGACCAAGAAAGACAGAAGAGGCAGTGCGTCGTCAGTTTTACTGGCCAGGAATGTACAATCAGATTCTCACTACTATTAGACAATGTGACATCTGTGCTGCCACTAAATTTCCAAATAAATCATATGCAGGAGATATGAAACCAGTGATGGCCACAAGACCAAATGAAATCCTCGCTATAGATCATTATGGGCCCCTTCCCAAATTTAGGACCTTTCAATACTTGCTTGTCACATATGATATTTTTTTCAAAGTATGTTCAAATTTACCCAGTGCGAACCACAAACTCACGAAATGCCATTCGGGCCCTACAGGATAAGCAATTTGTGCTCTTCCGTAAGCCTGAGACCATATTATCAGATCATGGCTCAGCGTTCACCTCAAAAGAGTGGAAGAATTGGACAAAAAAACAAAAGGTAAATCATCGTATGACATCAATTAGAAACCCGCAGTCCAACCCATGTGAAAGAGTTATGAGAGAAATTAGTCAACTCTTTCGGGTGTGCATACCTACAGATCATCGGAAATGGGTGGATAAACTTCCATATGTTATGGACTGCATTAATAATACAATGAACGAGTCAACGGGTTTCGCACCTACACGTCTTCACTATGGGCAGCCATGTCAGGCCATTTTCTCTTCACTATTACCAAAAGATGAAACGTGTATTAACCCAATAACTGACCAAGATATGGCCAGAAAGCGGCTGGCGCAGATGGCCCAGAGGCGAATAAAAAGAGGTAGGATGCAACATTACTATTTTAAAGTTGGGGATCAAGTTTGGTTAAGATCACCAAGAACTAGTAATGCCCCTAAGAAAGAATTCAAGAAATTCTTCCCATTATACAGTGGGCCATATGAAATAATAAAGGATTGCCATGACAATGCGTTTTTGCTAAAGGGAAAAAGACTCCAGGGGGTTTACAATGCCAGACAGTTAAAACCATATGTGCCACCTGATCCAGGGAAACAATAAGACAAACTGTAATGACAGATATATATACAGAAGACCAACTGACATGACCCTAGGAAAATGAAACTTGATAAACGGACTGATTTATTATAAACCCATTTATAAGTTGAATATTCAAAAAATGGATCGCAGTGAGACATGTACAATTTGTAGCTTGGGCAGGTTATATTATTCACACTCATGCTGTTCTCCCAGAGTCTATACACTTATGCAACTATATCCTGCATAAGTAAAGTCATTTTTTTTTCATTGTTTTTTTTTGAAGTGAAAAGAAATGAAGCAGTCGGATCTGAGTTCGATCCTAGCTTCATGTTAGTTACCCTAATACTAACCTTAAATTTCCGATGCAATGTGGCTTTATACGTTCAATCCACGCTAATTTCCATAATGAATAATTTATTTCAAATGTGTGTTAAAATCAATTAGTTTCAGTTTAAAATTGAGCAATTCTCTTAATAAATTCATGATAAAATATTCATGAATTTATATATATTACAATTGCGTGGATTGTGCGTATATATTTGTAAATATTTAAATATATATAATTTTCGAAAGTTTCATTGCGTCGGGAATACTTGTTTTTTTTTGTACTTTTAAATAATTTGTTAAAGTTTGCGATTAAAAGCTACATTCCTTCCATGGGCTTTCAAATTCTCAAAAACAACAGTAAAGTTTTATTAATTAAAAAAAGATAAGAATTCAATTTCTAATTAGAATCATTTCAGATTTTAAGAATTCATTTTCTAATTAGGAAAGGAATTCAATAATTAGTTTGAAAGCCTTACCGAAGGAATGTATTGGAAAACAACTAATTGATAATAAAATGAGCGCTAGCCTTAAGGCATCTGGACAATATATATAGCCCTGAAAAGTCAAAAAAAAAAAGATCAAGCTTTGTTGTAGAGTAGTGCAGTGAACTCTGTGCGTATAATAATTGTATTTCATCATGATAGTCGGCTAAAACATCAGGAATCTGGCTACGGTTCCTAAAGTCCCGAGAAATCATCACTGGAGCTGCTGAACCTTTTCCGGATCGATCATTCTGCTAACATCATGAAAAGCTACTAAAATGCTATTCCAATAATCAACCAAATGGTGCCTACGTTTTAACAACCTGGAGGTGTGACTTAAGGACCAGCACGGAAGGGGTAATATATGTTTCTATAATAAACGTTAAACTTTCTGGCCAGTTCGAACTTTATTTTGCACTCCTCCTTATTAAGAGCTCTTTTATTCTTTAATGTAAAATCTTTGTAACTCTTTACCTCCTGGCGGTTCGTTTAATATATATATGTTAAGTGTGTTTTTTTAATGTCGTATTTAAAAATTATATGCCAATAATCTCTTGACCTCGATGAGGCTCCTTGATTCCATTTGCCTCACGCAAATAATTATAACATTAATTTCCATTTTGACAATAATACCTTAGTTGCTTTTAAATTTTAATAATTATACTATCATAATCTTATATACATATGTGTTATATTTACCAATTCACACAAACGATATACCATTGCTTATTTACTGTTATATAATTTATCATTATGGGATCTCATAATGATACAAGGTTAGTGTCACAACTGATACAGATATAGAGGTACAGTAATCTTAATATGCTAATATTAATTAAATAACTTTCAAATAATAATTTAACAATAATAATGCTATTAAGTAATTAATGACCATTGAGATGTACATAAATAATTAAATTATTGTTCTTTACACTTAATATTGAATATATATGTAATGAAGACATGATTGATGCCACTTCTATTACACATGAAACATATACATCATCATCATCATAATAATAATAATAATAATAATAACAACAACAACAATAATAATAATAATAATAATAATAATAATAATAATAATAATAATAATAATAATAATAATAATAATAATAATAATAATAATAATAATAATAATAATAATAATAATAATAATAATAATAATAATAATAATAATACAATCAATGATGTTTCTAGCATTTGTGGATTATTCACATGAGAGATAGTGAAATAGGCATGATAGGAACATGTTGCCACTAGTGCATTTTGTATAACAAGCTTTTATAGGCACAAATCTAAAATATTAATAAGTGGCAGGGTTGGCATGGATGGCAGTAAGAGAAGAATTCTGCCTTTTGTGGCCAATGAGATGCTTCATAATTTTATTTAAGAAAGGAGTATGTCTGTGATTCTGGTGGATCCATATCTCAAGATGAGGTAGGTAGGAATATGCAATAGGCTGGCAGACATTTAAAAATTTTTTATACTTGTGTTAGTAAGGATATATTAAATGCAATTAAAAATAACACTTTCAATTTTTTTTTATTGCTAATCATTAGATCAATATGCAATGAAGTAGGACAATTTTACAATTTATAATTTTACTCAAATATTTAACATTGTTAAAATAGTTTCATCGAAATAAACATTTTCACTTTTATTATTGTAATATTAAAAAAAGTAAGTGTCTTATTTTAATAAAATTATTTTAACTATGTAAAACATTTGTATACACTTATAAGAAATAAAATCAACAATAAAAATTATAGTGTTATAAAATTAGTAATCTTTAGATATGTATGATTTTTTTTTATTATATTTATGCATTTATTACATTGCAAATATATTTTCAGTTTTATTTTTAATGTTTATTTCATTAAAAATTTCTCTCTTTGTGTATTATAAGAATTTTCAATTTTTTGTAACTGTAATGCCCTTTAATAATGGAATTTTCTGAGTTTATAGATGCAGATTATATTTAAATATAAACAATTGTATTTTTAAAGTACCTATAAATATTACATTATTACTAAAATTTGCGCATATAATTTTATATATTAATTATTACAAAAATTGAAAGATTTTAGAGACTGTTTAAATTACACTTATATAGTAAGTATATAATAAATTTCTATTAAGCTTATAATCATATGATGTAGAATATACAATTTAACTTTTTCACACAACATAAGAACATAATCTTTTATTTTTAGAAAACCTTTTATTTAGGTTTCACTTTGCTTTCTCCAACATCATTATGTACAGTTTAAAGATATTAAACAATTCAATTATATTATAATGTATTCCATATATAATTTCAAATGTAAAGCTTGATAATAGTATCAAAAATATCATACATATCCTTATTAAATACATGATTATTATTATTATATCTCTGAAACATTTAGATAATTTATTTTGATGGGTGGGGGGGTGTTCATTATTAATAATAACATTTAATAAAAATATGCCTATGGTAGCTTTATCATTTTTAAATAAAATAGTGAATATTGACCTCAAGAATTGTACTGTTTGAATCGTTGAATTTTACTGTAAGTAAAACCTTTAGGATTGTGCCATTGAATGTCGGTTTTTTATTGGGGGGGGGCAGTAATTTTCCATATATTGTCAATTATATAACATCAAGTATCAGGTTCATATTTTGTATAACTAAAAAACTTTAATGATCTATATCACATATTTTTGACTTCTAAAAAGAAGCTTTTTGACATAATGTCAATACTATTTTTAAAAGTTTTTTTTTTAATTGGAAAAAAAAAAAAACTTTTTATTACAAATACTTTTTATTACATTCACGAATAAAATAAATATGCATAATATATATATATATATACTTAAATAGTAGAATGTTTTAGAAATGATGTAATAAAGGATATTACCAATAAGAAATACCCATTGTAAGTTGAAATTTGTGATACAATTAATTGCATTTTTTCTAAAATAATTGAAACTAAAAGTGGAATTAGTTTTTATATTTATCTTTGCGAAAATTGAGACTACAACAATTTTTTAAATACATTCACAATTAATATATAATTTACATAAATAATTAAATTGTTACTATTTTTGTTTGATTTTCTGGGCTAATATAATAGCAAACTGAAAAAAAAAGTTTAATTATTAAAATTGAATTAGATTAAACAAATTTTCTAATATAACTGAATCAATGTTGTTCTTTAAAAGTTGAAAACAAAAATAATTTAAAATGCTTGTACTTACTTTTTTTTGGATACATTCAATTTTGAATTTTTTAAACTAAAGTACTGAGATATTGTCAAGTATTGCTGGCTTAGCGGTTAGCATAGCTACCTTCTAAGCAGCTGGCCCAAGTTCGCTTCCCGGTCAATGCTTTGACATAAAAAAAATACTGATATATTGAAAAAGATAGAGTTATAATAAAGTAAATAAAATATTTGAGATCGCGGTAGTTTTCTAAACTTTAGAATTAAATAATAACTTTAAAGTAGCACAGTAATGGTTTTATTTGACTATTTAAGCTTTCACAGAAACAATTGAAAAGATTATTTCCTCAATTCATGACTGTTATTTCTGCTCCAGTAGACCTATCAGCTATCCTCTTTTTATTTTTTTGTGAATACATTTACTCTTTGTGATATAGAGAAATAGCATCCTTTTTCTTTTAAAAAAACTAAACATAATTTTCTTTTTAGATATCAAAATAAATACGATATCATGCTTGTGTTTTATCACTAAAATTATGATGACACCTGAATTCTGTCATGATAGTGTAAGACATATAACCGTAGAATTAGAAAGACAAAAACCTTTTACCAACATGTTGAAAATTTGACTGTTCAGCTTTTGCCATCGGTGAATGACTTAATTGATTCTTTATTAAGATACTGACCATTCAGTTATTTTTTTTATATATCTAAATCAATAAATGTAATTAAAAAAGGCAAAAAATCATAGGAATAAAATTTTAAATAACAAATGGCTATAAAAGTAGAATGATTCTAGCGGCAACACGCAAACTTGAATATTAAAATCCACATTGGTTAAAGAAATTTTCTAACACATTCAAAACAACACAGAATCTCATATTTCTTTAAAAAAAATAAATACAAAATGTAAAATTGAAGATAGATATGTATAAAATAAGAAAAGTCTTTAGATACTGAAAATTTGAAAAGAATAGTTACAGCAACATATATAAAAGTATTTGGAAAGTGAAAAACTGTTTTAAAACAATATATTTCCGTTTGATTTTATTTTAAAAATATGTAATGAATGAGTGTACTAATTTTTACATAAAATAAAATCTTAGAAATAAAAAAAATATATCAAATGTAACTAAAATGGGATCTAAAATCTTGTTAAAGTTAAAAATAACAGTTTATTTATTTCTGAAGTTAATCTAAAAATAAAATTTGTCATAGTAAAATTTTTTCATCATTGCTTATTACAAACTCTTTTATTGTTAAATATCACTATTTCCTTTAAACCCTCAGGATATTCATCATCATCATCATCATTATCATCATCATTATTATTATTATTATTATTATTATTATTATTATTATTATTATTATTATTATTATTATCATCATCATCATCATTATCATCGTTTTGGAAGAGTGATCAATTTTCTGAATATATTGAATTAAGTAACCTTTATTAATCCTTATCTGTTAGAAGAAAGGTAAGAGTTCTTAAATTTACTTATATATCTTTGTTAGTCAGAAATTTATTTTAAGAACAAAATTTAAAATATTACAATTAATAATTGTTTATATAAATTACAAATATCTAATTTATATAATGTTAAGATTTGTCACTCTAGCAAACTAAAACCTCCTTTGTTTCATATGCCTAATAATTATAATCAATATTTTACTATTGATAATATTTTTTTTTCTATTAGATTTTTAAAAAAAATATTACTAATTTTATAAGAAAATATGACATATAAACATATTTATAATTTAATTTTACACTATCTTATGTATATTATTGTATATTAATTATGTTGCAATTCTGTAATTTGTGCTATGCTATAGTTTTATACAATAAATAAATTGAATTATCAACTTGAAGAAAATTCATTAAATTTTATGATTTGCCATAAGTTTCAAGTATTAAAATATTCTAAATTTCGTGGGTCAATAATGATCAAATATAAATACTTTATAATAAAATATTATTATCAAGTACATTTTATCTCAAGTATTAAAATATTCTAAATTTCGTGGGTCAATAATGATCAAATATAAATACTTTATAATAAAATATTATTATCAAGTACATTTTATCTGAAAGTTCAATAAAAATTGAAATGCACAGTAGTGTAGTTTACTATGTTATTTGCATTCAATCTTCAGTGTTAAAGTTGCATTATATTATGGAATTTTTTTTTTAATTTTAATTTATATTTCAGGATAATAGTTGGATACTTAATATTTATTACTAGTTGATGGACTGTAGACCAAATTTGAAAACTTTTCTAGCTGGTAGGACATATTTCAGTTGCAATAAAAACGTTGTCTTACTCTGCTCCAAATTTGACATTTCCAATTTCACTTTAGGCTTCATTTTTATTATACTAATAATTACTCTATGATAATTTTTAATGCAATATAAAACTTTAGTTTTATTATTATTTGTTTTTTTTAATATTTTATTTAAGTTTCATTGTTAGAACCTTGTGGTCTAGGTTGCAAATTTGGCTGTGCGAACTTTGTAATTTTTTATTGTCACAAATAGAAATAAAAACATTTTTCAGGTAAATAACGGATGACTCACATAATAATAATAGTATTAATCAACAATACCAATTAACGATTATCTAAAATATAAAACTCCAAGATAATATGCACAGATCAGATGAATAATGCTGTTATAATTGTGGAACAAAATTATGAAGGTATTTAATTGTTTTTTTTTTTCAAATATTGTATATGATTTCTCACTTGTCATTGTTTTGTAGTGTTGTTCCCTAAGCCTATCTTCAGTTTTATCCTAATTTTTTATTTTCCTGAGTGTATACTTGAAATTTTATTATGAGACTTTTTTGAAATTAATAAGATTTATTTGAGTTTTCAAATAATCTTTTAATAGTTTTTAAAATTATTAGTGTACATAAAAAAACCTAAAAAAAAAACCCTGAAGTAATTGCATGAGAATTGTGGAAAGAATAAAAATCAAAGTTCATCTGTAGTAAATATTAAGTTACTTTTTACACAGTTAAGTATATTACGTTTTTTGTTTGAAGACAGGTAGATAATTAGGCAACAGTATACTGCAATCAAATAACGAGATTTAATCATCACCAGATAGCAGTTTACTTTTACTTGCCATCTTTTTAAATAGGTATATTCTAGCATTTATGAACTTTAATGAGCCTCACGTAATTAGCATGCAAAATTATATAGAATAAGTAATTTAGTATTGTTGTTGGTCATTTTCGCCGATGAATTAAATTATTTCAAACGCAGATTTATTGATCATCAATACACAATCGATCGGCATATTTTAAATATAAAATATCAATTTCTATAAAGGTTTTAAATGTAAAAGCAAATTTATCTTCAAAACTTTATACATTTTATAGCTTATAAGTTTAATTTAAAAATATAAATTAAGTGCTTTTACGGCAGATATTTAGTAACTATGTAAATATTTAAATAGAAAGTTTTTAAATTTAATAAACTGACTTAGCTTCGCTTTTTTTTTTAATTAATATATATTCAAAAATCAAAATAAAATCTTTCTATTTTTTTGAATATTTTACATGAAAAATATTAATTTAATATGTTTAAATAATTGAAAGTTTATGATTTTTTAAATACTTATAACATTTTCTTGTTTATTATCAATTGAAAAATTATTTAATAAAATTTGGAATTAAGCAAAGATATAATTTTTGATTTTCATTTTAAAAAATATTTAAAAGAATGAGTGATTTGGCAGAAAACCACTCAATTCTAGTCTCTCTTTACATATATTGCAATGGTATAATTATTCTAATTGCCTAAGACGTTGGAGTCAAATATTGCAAATAAGTTGCCTATCAATATAATGTGATGTAACTCAGATTCCAAACAACATTCAATAAATAAATATTATAAATGATAACTGAACTTTAAATTTGGCAATAATAAACAATGAATAAAATTCAGGTTTATATTTCTTTCATTCTTAAATAAATTTGTCCATGTGTATTTACATAATGTATAATAGTAATGTTGACTTACATACCTCAGAGTCAAGGTAATCTAAGTATAAGTGTTTTCAAAATTACAATTAATATGTGATCAATAAAGAAATAATAAATGATGTAATCTTATAAAAAATACAAAAGACCAAGTTTAATCTATAAATAAAGTCAAATTTTATTTACATTAATAAAGCAGAAAAAAATGAAATACCGTTATTAATTTAAAATATAATTAGTTATATTTATTATTTCTAGCATCATATAGGTAATATTAGATAATTTCAATATTTCTACATGTGAAGGCAGCATTCCTGGAAGGATATTTAATTCTACATAAATAATAACAAAGATTATATGTTATTAATCTTAAAATTGGTTTAGCTATATATATATATATATATATATAGCTAAACCAATTATATATATATATACAATATATATATATATATATATATTGTGACGACCACGTAAAGTCGTCATCACACATATATATTTATTAATAACATTAGATATAAATTCGCTAACAAGAAGTAGTAAAGGTGAAATAAATTAGCTATTAAATTTGTAAAAAAAAGGAAGGAAAAGAGAAAATTGAAATTCTAATGTCAAAATTTACTGTGGATTTGTAATAGTAAGAGAAGGAGAGGGGGTGCATAAAGAAATGCGTTTCTTCTCTCTCATTAAAAACTATATAATAACAAATTAAAATAAAATGTAAAACACAAATGTGAAAAAAAAAAGAATTGTAAACTTTAAATAAAATGTAATATGTGATATATAAAAAGAAAACAATATGGCCGTAGGTGTGAAAGTCTGTTGGACAAATTAAATTCCACAGACAAAGAAAATGTTAACAATGGAAGATCTTTGCCTGATCTGTTAAATTAATTGGGACTTACATTCCAGCCACTAATTAAATAAAGAAACATAATGATAAGAATTGGTTGGAAATCCAAGTCTTAATTAAAAATTTTAAAAACAATGAACAAAAGAAAGAGATTAAGAAAATTACAATTTTTATCTGACATTGCTGAAAATTACAATTTTTATCTGACATTGCTAGTAGAGACTTTGAAGAAGCAACAGCTCAAAGAAAATGAAAGAAGTGCATGGCTAGTGGCGTTAAAGGGATGTGGGTTTGGATTCAAGCCATCTCATCACTGACTCACAATGTAAGATCTTTGCCTGACCTGCTAGAGGGTTCCACCGCTTCTGTAGCTGTCAACTGAAACTCAACCTAAAGAATCAACAAGCAAAACTGGAACGAGAAATAATCCCACAAACTGAGGAAGTTAATCAAGAGTGCTCGGAAGAAATACCCATGGGACAATTACAACAAAACCTAGGTAAAAGCATGTATGCATTTTAATCTGTTTACTACTCATAACTAAATACACAATTAATAATTTGATAAAATAGAACTCTATCAACAGGACTTTAAGAACTTTAATATTTGATCTGTTTTCATATGTTTTATTATAGCCGTGTATTTTATAAGAGTATGTTTTTTTTATTATTATTATTATAATGTATTTTTTTTAATATAAAGTGTGAGTATTATTATTAAACATATTATCATTAAATTCCGTATCCTTGCTTTATTCTCCTATCACCAAGCTATGACAGGGGGGAAACTGTAATTAGTGATTAAAGGGGCATGCTGATTTGTTTAAGGTATTCATGTGCTGCTTGTTCATGCGAATTCCCAATTCTAAAAAATAAATAGCAAGCGCTGGACATTCGTTAAATTTCTTTGAAATAGTTTGCTCTGTTCAGCAGCTGAGAGTTCTTGGCCGAGAAAAATAATGCCAAGATAATATGTATGTATTGCCTTGGGGTTCGGTCAAGGGTATAGATATGAAGTTAAATTTGTATCTGTATTAGCTCTCTGCTTGTATTGTAATGGCGGTGGTTAAATAAATAAACAATCCATTACAGTTGGAGGCTAAGCCGAGATATTTCGGTTAGCAAAACTGTTAGTAAACAAATAAGAAATAAGAATAAGCAAATGCTGAAAAAATAAATGTATAATAAATAAATAAATGAAAGGAAGAATCAAAGTTGTAAAAAAAATAAAGTATAATAAATAAGTCAAAATATAATTGAAAGTATTAAAGATAAAAATCAAATCAAGCAATCATCCAAATAACTATATATATATATATATATATATGCCCATACTTCTTTATCATAAATAAGGACACTGTTTCATCTCTATATATAAATGCAATATAATATAATGTCAAAAAAATAAAGACTTTATAAATACAAATTATTCAAGTTTAGATATATATCATGTCCAATATTTTATTAAAGAATGACTATTAATCACTAAAATTCACTTCATCTTCAAAAACATATTACAAGTAACTAAAAAAATATGTTATCATAAAATATAAAATCTTTATATAATATATATATATATATATATAGTAACCTTCCAGGTTGGAACCAGGAAAAAATGTGGGAAGGTGACATTTGTGCTAACAATGGCTAAAGATAATTATCTGCGAAAAATGAATTGTGATGTAATTTGCTAGTTAAAATTAGGATTTTAAAAAAATTAAAACTTTAATTGAGTGTACTGATTGGTAGAGCTTTGGATTATACGTTTGGTAGTAAAAGAGGAGGATGAACAACATCAGGGATGTTTACATGTAATAGAAAAATTTACATGTCATAATAAGCAGATGCATAAATATATAATTAATTAGAATTTTCTTTTCTATATTTTATTTATTATTTGCTAATTATGTATTGTTTATAATCTTATATTTAACAATGATAAAGATTATTTGTATAATAGTGAATAACATTTATAAATTAATATTTGATATTTGATTTTTTTTTTATTATTATTATGTTTATTCCATTCAAATATTGTGTTGTTAAAATTTTATAAGTAAAAATTCTGACACATTTCCAAAGTTGATTGTAAAAAAAACACAGAGGGTGTGAGTGGAGAGACAGAGAGTTTAAAACTTGAAAAAGAAAGTAAAAATGTTCCAAGGAAGAAGCTATAAAAAAAATAAAGCTTAAAAGGATCAATAACTCTCTAAGAATATTAGAGCAAATAAAAAAAAATCACAAGGATTCTAATAATATAACTGTGGAGAATTTTTTATTATACTACTAGAATAATATAAAAATGAGAAGATAAACACCCCAGAGGGAAACCAGCTCCAGTTTCTGTCAAGCGATGATTCATATTCACTACCTTTAAAATGCCTGAATGATATGTAAGCTAAATAATTATGATTTATTTTAAAGTATTACCAAAAGTAAATAATATTAAAATGACAAAATTGTTTAAAATAAGGCTAGCTAAATTTTTCTTATTAAATGATATAATTAAACGCTTGATTTTTAATCTTAAGAATTTCCTATCAATATTCTACAAAATAAAATTTAAAATGAAAGAGTTTATCTATTCAATCTTATATCAAGAGGATAATTTTATACTGTATAACTTTTCTTTTTGCGCATGTATAATAAAATAATTCCAATGCATGCAAATGTCATTTATCATGCCTATAACGGAATTCTAGGATAAAAAAAAACTATTGTCATTCTTAACAAATTATGCTTTAACAATCGGATAGACATTTTTTTATGTTATAATTTACTGTTGTCTTTGAAACTAATATGTATGTTTCTTTCAACATTCATTTTTTTTTTTTAAAAAAACTTAATATGTAATGATGGGATATTGATACGTATTTTCGTTATTGATTATAACAGATGTATAACCAATTTTTTTTTGTTTTCTTTTAAAAAAACAAAACAATGTAACTTCATATCATTATAATATGATAATTTATTATTTTATATGATCTACAAATTATATTATAGGTGATTATAGATATTCAGATGTGTGCGTGATGCTATAAATTATTATTTTAAAAAAATTGTATTTATTGTGCTTCACTTTTGTTAATGAAGTTTATTAAAAAAAAATAAAGAATTGAAACCTTGTCTATTATAAGTTGGAGGTAGAAATGGTCAAAGGATGATTAGATTATTTAGATTGAGTTTGGAGATATTATTTAACCCTCACATGTATAAGTATAAGTATAAGTGTTTGGTTATTGTTTTTCCCTACCTTTTTATTATTGGATAGTTAGTGTTAGATGATATACACTGATTATAACAGACAAAGGTTGTATAAAATTTTATAGTATGTATAAAAGGTGATTGATTTATGGCATCATCCAAGTTTTATAAATAAGCTAATAAAAGTATGTTTGGAAATATATCATATCTACAATATAATAAAAATGTATGTATTCGAAAATATATGATTCATATATTAAATATTAGTCAGTTTGGTTTTACTATAAGAGCAATGTAATTGGTTAGCAAAGTGCATAAAATAATATTTTTTTTGTTTATTTATTATTTATTTTGTCTTTTAATTTCTAATAAATGTTTTATTGAATTAATAGCCCATAGGAATTCCTTGATTATATACGTTCGCTTCTCCATTTCCCCACACACTCAATCATATGCTTAATATAACATAAACCCTAGAATATCTAAATTTGCCAGTAGAAGTCAATTTATCTAATCTATCTGGAGATGATAAATCACCATATTACAGTGCTAATAATATATTCTACTTTGCTTAGAATGGTTGGTGATGTGGATAAAAAGATACCCGATCCTCATCACTATCTATCTTATATTAAATATGATAATTGATAATGTTGCAATAGTTTTATAATTAAATAAATGTATGGCATATGATTAAATTAGTGTTACAGAATTGTTATCCATAAGTGTTTTATTACTTTTATTTGAATCCTATATGAAGACCATATCCAATAACCTCAACTGAGCTAAGCCATAGAATAATTACAATATAATAATCTTTTAAATAAGTTTAAAAGCAATTTACAATTATAAATTTTATTCTATCTTGTATAGAATTGGTGCCTGGGCATTTATAAATATTATAAAGTAAATAAGTGAAAAAGACAGAGGTTACAATATATACAACACATGCAGTTTGTATTAGCATTTAATCAAAGAAGATGTGGTAGATTATTGTTTTTTTTATATAGTAAATCATTTAATACAGCAAAATACTATAGGAAAATATATATATATATATATATATATATATATATATATATATGTTAATTCTAATATTTTCATGAATAAAAGATGTCATATTATTATTACTATTTGCGGGATATTCCATGTAGTGAAAAAGCTAAATGCTGACGTTTCAGTACAATATCAAGTACCTTCCTCAGAGCATCCTCTTTCTCAAATCATAAGAATGCACATGAGATTTAAAACCGTTTTTATCATTTTCATTCTCCTCATAATTAAATTCTATTGGTTGAGAAGTTTTAAAATTTATTTTCTCTTCCAATAGCTTCTTTAATTCACACCTTTCATTTATGCTCTTGGGCCTTTTAAAAATCTCTATAGCTTCTCTTAGCAATCTCTGGTCATATTGTTCAATTTTTGCTAAAATATTTGTTTTTTCAAAATTGATATCATGATTTGTTAATTTTATATGAGAATAAATAGCTGATGAATTGGATTTTTCTCTCACTGCCAGAATGTGTTCTTCCTTTCTAATATTTATTCTACAATTAGTCTGTCCTATATATGTATGTGGACAGACCCTACATGGAGTTTCCTATACACCATGACACTCCAAAGCAATTTTATCTTTAGGAAGTGGAAATATTTCACTAATTTTTTTATAAGCAGTGTAAATTGTGTGAATAATATTATTTTTTAAAATGTTACCAATTCTATCAGTTACTCCTTTTATATATGGCAAAATTGTCTTAATTTTTGATGTATTAAAATCTTTTTTCTTTTGATATGTATAAGCCCTATTAATAATGTTGTAATTAAAACCATTATGAAGAAGCATTTTATTAGTAGCAAAAAGGTCCTGGTGAAAATGGCTATCATCAGAAAGTCTCTTTGTTCTATCCAATAATGTCTTTGCTACTGAAAATAGTTGTGCAGGATGTTGATGAGAGGAAAAATGCAGATATCTCCCAGTGTGTGTTGGTTTTTTATATATACCATGGGATAAAGAACCATCTTCTCTTCTTTCAATCAAAACATCTAAAAAAGATAATTGATTATTATTTTCTATCTCCATGGTATATTTAATATTGTTATGAAAATAGTTTAAAAAATTAAAAAAGTCATCAAGAGCATGCTTGCCATGAGGCCAAATAACAAAGATATCATCAACATACCTCAGCCAAATAGATGGTTTTTTAACTGCTAAAGTCAAAATTTTATTTTCCAAATCCTCCATAAAATAGAAGCTAATGCTGGAGAAATTGGTGAACCCATAGCTAGACATGATGTTTGTTTATACATCTGCCCATCAAAAACAAAAATTGTATTCGATAAGCAGTGTTCAATCAAAACCACAGCAAAATTAGGCAACTGAATATTTTTTAAAACTTGAATCGCTTCATTTACAGGTACACTACTTTTTATCTATTTTATTCAGATTAAATTACAACATATTTTTAGATTACAGAATTCAATTTATATGTTATATATATTGTTGATTAACAATTGTCTTATGTTATTTCAGTGTGAATTACTAATTAACCAGTGTAAATTCTTTTATCTACCATATGTATTTAAAATTGGATTGGGGGACTTAATCAAATAGATTGTTTTCAGCAGGAATAAATGACAATATTATTATATATAAGACAATGGATATTTAACTTAGTAAGTTAGAATAGTGATCATTTTAAATCACTAATATTTTTTTTATTTTTTTGTATATTTCATGATTTTGTAAGTGATGTGTTCCATAATCGATTTCTATCATCGATTAAAGGGGTGGAGCAATAAAATTATTAACTGATATAATGGTAGAGATTCATATATATATATATATATATATATATATATATATATATATATATATATATATATAAATTCAGATGTCACATGACTTTTATATAGCTTGCACTTACAAATATGTAAAAATAAGAGCATGCTAATTAGCTGTAAACAAGTTTTTTTTTATGATAAATGCTACTACAAAAAAGGCATTCAAATCATTTTTATCTTGGATTGTCCCCATCCCCAGACCAGTTTTGACCTGTGGGTCTCTTCAGTGAAGTTCAGGCCCATATGATTTTTTCAGTTGGAGAGCTGACTTTAAAGACATGTAGATGTCTAAAAGTTTTAGATCCTCTTCTAACAATTAACTTTTAGATAAATTCTTTGCTTGGGTTGGTTTTTTGAATCTAATGTCCCAACTCCTCATTGAAGAGACCCATAGGTCGAAACCGGTCTGGGGATGGGGACAATCCAAGATAAAAATGATTTGAATGCCTTCTTTTGTAGTAGCATTTATCATAAAAAAAGCTTGCTAAGAGCTAATTAGCATGCTCTTATATATATATATATATAATTTTTTATTATTATTGTTAAAATATTTTATTTTTTAAAATTCATTTCCTTATTGTTAATAAATGTTGAATAGTTTACCTTATTCTGATCTCTGGTTTATTAAATTATCATTGCATTTAGCAGTCAACTAATAACTATAATATGCATGCACACCTATTTCATTTTTATAAAATAGTTTTATAATGAATTAAGTATTAATAATGCTAGTTGTAACTTATATAAAAGTGCAAAAGTTGCTATGTGCATCTGTTCATATCTGTTAAGAGAGTCAAAAGCAAATTTTCTCTGGTTTTAAATATCAAGATATAATGGAAGAGAAACGTTTTGAGAGGTGGATAAAGTAATCTAAATTGTATCTGAAATTAATAAATAGGTAGAGAGCTAGTCAATTAAAGATGGATGCAATCATTCGTTATACATTTCATTGTTTATCATCAGCATCCTTCCTGAAGATCCAGAGTCTGACTGTAGATAGATGCAATTTTTTTCTTTTTCCAGCCTGGAGGAATTATGTAGACCATTAAATCTTGTACAGCCAATCATGTGGCATTGAATTGTAGTTCCCAGACTATTACATCTGGTGCACAATATGTTGGGCATGAATATATACATCTGGCTTTACATTTGGCACCATCAACTTTGAGGCCTGAAATAGTACTGGCACCATACATCTAGTACTCAGCATGTTAGACATGACTATACTGTAGTTGCAAAGAAGGTCCAACCATTGGACTGGTATTTAAAAAATCTTTTATTTTGTTTAGAATTTTATATTCCATTTTTATTTTTGTCAACATAAATCGAAATGAACTTATACACATCAAATAACTAGTATTTTCATTAAAAATAAATCCCATAAATGTAAACCAATTTTAAATAAATCTGTCAATAAAAAAAATCATATGTAAAGTATTGAATGCAAATTTTAAATATAGAGGATTGACCAATAAACAGAGACCAATGATAAATAAATAATTAATTAATAAATAATACTAAAATAGTGGAGTCAGGCATGTGAAAGCACATAGGCAAAAAGTAGATTTTAGAAAAGGAGATTAAATAATTATAGTCTACTACATAAATATCTTATATGTAGTTTGAAAAGAAATATATTATGAAAACAAAACAATTTGAATTAATGAAAATAATAGTGACAGTAAGATGGTAGATAATACTACCAGTAATGAGAAAGGATCTATACTGATCCAAGTACCATGGGAGTCTGTAATGGAAGTTGAACAATCTTCAGAGATGCAAGAAGGGAGTCAGGCAAGATCCCTGCTAGTAAAATCACTCAAATACCTAGAATTGGAATAACTCAGGAATCACTCAACACCTACAATTGGAATAACTCAGGAATCACTCAACACTGAGAATTGGAATAACTCAGTCTATGCAAGACCTCATAACAATAGCACAATTGACCCAAATGATAAATAATATAAATAGAAAAATGGACAGCATAAAGGCTGATATGAAAAAAATGAAGAATGATATGGCTACTAAAATGTTATGAATAACAAAATGGACAGAATAAAGGCTGATATGAAAAAAGACATGGAAGAAATGAAGAGTGATATAAATCGTATGATACAGAAAAATGAAGAATGATAAAAGTAGTAAGATGGAGAAAATGGCAACCAAGGCTGATATAAGGAAAATAAAGAGTTGAAGAGGGATGTGAATTATATGAAAGAATAAATAAAAAAAATTAAAATTGTTGAAGCTAAGCTGTCTGAAGATATGGAAGAACTCTTCCCTAAAATTAAAAAATATTCAGAAAGACAATGTTGAGTTGAAGCAAGGAATGTTAGAGATGAAGAAGCAAATGGAATCAAAAGATATGAGATGCCAATGATGATTTGATGATTTCAAATGTAGTATCACAGAAAAATTGAGTGTAAAATATGATGTTTAATGCAGGAGATAATAGATTTTTAGACAAGAGGTACATACAGAATAGAAAGGATTTCAAACCAAGGTCCAAGTTGAATTTTAAGGGATTCAATTACAAATAGACCAACTCTCCTTAAAGCAGAATAACAAGGTTGAGTCATGCAACAAGTCATTGGTAGTGTTAGATCAGCACCTTAAACAAATTGAGAATAAAATAGTTATAGGGGAGAGAGACACAGCCACATACAAGGCCATTATAGAAATGTTGGTGGGAAATGCTACTAAAATATAAGATCAAGTAGATAAAATGAATGAAACATAATCAAAGATTGAGAGTATGCAAGACTCATCTGTTCCAAGGAATGCTGACCAATAAAATAAAACAAGTTGAAGTTGACACAAGAATCCATATTAATAAAAAAAATGGAATAGTAGAAATCATCACCTAGAGATTGCTCTTAGAGACCCTCAGAGAATAAGCAACTTCTGTTCAGAATCCTCTCTCCCACATCAAATAATATCTGAACTAGAGAACTGTCTTCTCAAAACCAACATGGACACTTAGATATCAATTACACAAGTCACTATCCAGCTAATAAACCACACAAAGGTATTGGCAATGCTAGTAGAAAATAACTTCAAATTGTCAAATCAAGTAGAAAGCTTAAACCACTCAGTAAGCCTACATGTGAATAATCTAGAATTAAAATTAGATTGCAAATCTCAAGAGTTGAAAAAAAAGCAGTTGAATGAATCTCTCAATTTTAATTGATACTAAATCATGAGACCTCAAGACTGACCATGAGTCAAATGATGAAGACTTGAGTATTGAGACAGCCCCATACTTGGGCGATATCATGACAGAGTACATGAAAGAAAAAATAATGGTAAACAAATTGGACATGTATTTAAAATTATTGCAGGGCATTCATGTTTACCATCAAAATAAAATTAAAATGTTCTTTGAACACAACATTTATGAACATAATGACAGCATTCAGAGCAAATTACTGTTACCTCAGATGATTATTTCAGTGTCATTTTTGAAGACACTAAGGAAATCAATAAACTCAATCATCTTAGATGTGCTTTATGAAAATTAGAGTCTCTTCATAATCATGGAGATGATCAAAATATAAGATATTATAGAATGAGAACAGAGATGACCATGTTGCAGTCAATCACCTTCATTAGGCATATAAATGAGAGTGATTAAAAAGCATATAATTAGGAAAAGGTTGCACCTTAGGACACATAAATACAGACTGTGCACAATGGATATATTTTTAAAAATATATATAAAAAGATAAATAGAAATGTATATATATAGATATATAAAATAACATCATAATATAAGAAAGTGACATTAAAAGAATGTATTTGCACAACTAAAGAATAATAAGAATGTTTTTCCCTTAATACAAGTGGATGTGATATGGTTATAAAATGGAAAATCCTACATGACTTATAAATAATGTACCAACTGAGTTTCAAACCCAGTATAATATAATTAGATATGTAATGTAACTGTATCTAGGTTTAGAAAGCCTAGTGGCATCCAGATATACAATATACACATAAGTAAAATAAATAAAAAGAAGGAATATTAGATATTTTCATTACTAGAGACATTTCTTTAGTTACAAAGGTTTTATTTCTAATTTTTATTCCATTACAAATGATTCCCAATATGGGGTACTCTTTGTAACTCATTAAAATAAAAAATAAAACCGTTGTAACTAGATAAAAATATTTAGTAATGAAAATATATAACATTCTCTCTTTTAATTCATTTTACTTATGTATACTCTACTTGTTTTTAACCTCAATTGGTGCATTATAGGGAAAAACAAATCATTCTTTAGTTGTGCAAATAAATTCTTAGATAAATTATCATATCAGAGTTTAACATCATAAATTCATTAATATTTTCATAAGGGTTACTAGCTCATATTTAATACTATGGATTTATTGGTGGCAATTCACTAAACATTGAGTGACATTTGATGATCTGGAGTATTCTTTATTTCTTATGATAGCTCACAAATAATAAACAAATAGTGAGAACCATTATTTATACATGACCATTTATTATATTTGTTTAGACCATTAATTAATATGATGGTGATGATGATGTTGACAATGATGCTTTCAGCCACAGCTTTAGAACTAACTTACAAAACAAATTTTATCTTTTACCAATCTCTAATTATTAACCAACATATTGTTATATTTAAACTATGTCTTAATAATTGACATTCATCAGTGATTATGATGACTAAACTAACTTCACAAGACAATGATTAATTCTATAAAACATAAAAATTTTTAACAAAAATAAAATTAATTTTTTTATCAGTTAATCATTAATACACAAATAGAAAGTGTATATAATTAATTATAACGTTAACTACAATCAAATAGCAATGATAATAACCAAAAATCCTCCCCCATTCCGATAATGAAATGTAAATTCATTCATTAATATTACAGAAGGTGATGTGTGTATATTTAAATGTCTAATGGATGAAAATAAATCTTATATTGTAAAAACATTTTAACTTTTAAAATAAACACCCAATACATGCACATACTCACATATGCCATATAACATACATTTTTATATTGATAATCTTAGTAATAATAATTGAAAAATACATATAGAAAGGTTAGTTAAATTATAAAAATAAAAATAATTAAAGAAATTGGTTTCAAATGACTCATCTTAATTTCCATTAGTCTAGGTCACTAACTATTTTAAAATCTATCTTTCATGATGCTAAATTTTTACCGATTTGTACATTTATACTCAACAAATATATATGTAAGCATAATTATATTACTGGGTGAGTATGTATTTATGTCACTTCCCATTATCAATAAAATTTGTATTTAATCCTTTACATATAATATAAATAAATATATTTATACAATACTCAAATTAATACATAATAAAGACATTTGATAAAAAAATACACATAAATGGTTACATGTAAGATAATCTAATAATATGCAGTATATTTATAGGATCAATATTTATTATTATTGAAAATCTTCTCTAATAATTGATTCTTGTTTTAATATTTAAAGAGAGAGAGAGAGAGATAAATGGATTTATTTAAAAAAAGTCTTAATAATCACTGATAAAATAAAATTAAAATTAATATTACCAAGTTCATCTTTTATTTTCTGATGTGGAAACAGTTTCAATGATTCCAATTAATTCACTTTGAAATCAACTTGATTAGGGTTGAAAATTTGAATTAAGCCATATTCCAATGTTTAACACCCATAGGTTTATAAATTGCAGTGGTTTACTGGAACAGTTTTATTTTCAGATTGGACTGACAATTCTTTGGTTTTACTGCAATGATGATGATTATACTGTAAAATAAATTGTTTCTTTAGGGACCATTTTAGCACTAGAATAGTTTCTTCATTTTTTCTGTTCTGGATATGACTGGTTTAATATAAATTTCATCATTTTCTTTTATTTTGGGCTTTGATTTGAATTTAGCAACAAAATGAGAACAGGATTCAAAGTCTTCTTGACTTTGGAGAACAGCTATGGGATAATACCTGTTATTTCTGCTTTATATTTTAACTTTTCCAATGTGCATAAGTTCTTTTGTATGAGTCATAAAGACCCATTAACAAAATATATTTCTTAACCCATCATAATGTTGTAGAAACCTTCAAATAAAAATATTGTGTGGTTTCCAAAAGGCAATCAGACTTATTCTCCTCCTCTGTTTTATTTTTCAGATTATATATCTGCTAGCCTGTTTAATGACAGCATGCATATTTTTGTTACTGAAACACATGATAATCCATAAATTAATGCACCTGGATAAAATATTGTTTTGAATTGACAATTTTTTTTAATTTATTATTTGGAGTGGTTCAAATATCTGCAGTCTCTATAATTTTAATAGCCTATTAATGAGCCATTATTCTCATTCCCCATATTTCTCATGTCCAAAGTTGACCTTTATCTCTCTCTCTCTCTCTCTTTTACAAGTATAGATATCAATCAGACATCACCTGGACATTAACTGAAATCTTTCCTGACCACTTTCACATAAAATAAGACAAATTGATCTTTAATAATATACAAAAAGACAAATTTTCATGCAGAAAATGCAAATTATTTAAAAACGCTTTGATATATCTGTAAATGTTTAAATTTGTGTTTGTACACACACACACACACACACACACACATATATATATATATATATATATATATATATATATATATATAAAACTTGCCTATCAAAAGTAATCTAAGCAATTTGAAAACTATAGATTATTAATATCATTAATATTAAAGTTATAAAATAAATTAGTAATTATAATGTTTAAAATCAAAGTATTATTAAGATAGAATATTATAATTCTTTACATTTACATTAAACATAAAAAGTTAATAAGTAGCCTTAGAAAAATAATATCTCATGGATTTTATGTCTACAGACAATTACTTATATATACTTTTTTTTAAATTCTTAAATACAAGTTTAAACTATTTAATGATATAAATATTGTCCTCTTTCACTAACAAAATTAATTGAATGGAACAAAAATATTTTTCCCTTTTTTCTTTGGAGGTCTTTGAGAATTGGACATGTAGGGTTTGAACTCAATACCCTACAGCTTAATATAACCTGGCTAAATTGGAATGTGTACATTACATATAACTAATCAAATACTTAAACTTTACCCACCAAAAATATGACCGATTCTTCTGACTGCACATGCAGTTTATTGATAACTTCCAATCATCAAATGATCTAGAGATGTGAACTACCTAAATCATCCAACCACACATAATTACTTGATGATTTAAACACCCAACTATAAGTTACTTTATTTTAAAACTTGACTATATTTACAATCCATTACATATTTATATGTATTAAGCCTTTTTTGCAGCACTATTAAACTCAGTAGCTTATGATATTATGGAGGGGAAATCAGAAATGCTACAAATTGATTTCATTGATTATATGCTTATCACAAATCTAGTAATCAGTTGATATAACATATAGAAAGAAGTTATCCTCTGCTAATGAAAATTAATCTATCTCATATTAGGCAATCAATATGTAAATGGTAGAATCTTTGTATAAGTAGATTATCCACTATAGCTGATCAAATAATTATATAATGAAAAAGCTTTAGTTTGTATTATCTTACATGTATCTGAATATAGTTGATGATAAGGGGATATTAAAAATATAATTGTCTTTACCTAGAAGAATTGTCATCAATGAAGATGATAACAATCTAAGTACAAACACAAAATATACTCATACCAATACTTATAATTATTGGAATGATTAGAAGAGAAATATATTTTAATTATTTATCAAATTACCATGAATTAATAATATTATTTATGTATATGCTTATGATTTGCACTATATATTTATGATATTTTTAAATCATATATTTTAAGGGATGACATGTTATCATAGTTATAAAGATGATATTTATTATTCCCTTAATTTTATTTATTTTCTTTAATACACCTGATGTATTATCAAATTAAAATATGTAAAACAAACAGCCTCAGACCCTTAAATAGATCATACAGTGTTAAATTTGTCTACTGTCCACTGATGATAAAGTATGATTTTCAAATATTTAAATTTTTAAATTATTTTATTAAATGCAGCTTTAACTAACATACTCTCTCTATATGTATGATTTCACATTAAACAATGATTTATCTCACTATTTTCTAAGTACATTTTTATTTTGCAAAAATTAAATTAGTTCATATTTATTTCACAGTGTAAATTTGATGTCCCTGTTTCTAATTTAATAGTTATCTCTTACTACTTGTAGTCTAAATGACTGAACATTTTCATTGATTTTTTTCAACTGATCACTATTTTTTTCTACTCTTAATGCAAATATTATAAAACATGTTGCATTTAACATCTTTAATAATCAAAAGCAAATTGATTCCATTATAATTACTTAATTTAAGAGAGCAATCAATTGATTCCAGTTTAATACAAGTAATTTAATTTTTTTTATTTTTGTGATTTTATGGCTATATTTTTAAAGATTTTAGGAAAATGTATTAATATTTATTGTAAACAATGTTTTTAATAAAAAAAATTCAAATTTAAAATAATATTTATATACAACAAGTTTTTTTTTGTAGCATTTTTGTTACAATACCACAATGTAGGCATTAGAGATTTTTTCTACTCACATACAATTAGGTACACATGATCTTATTAATGAGAATTAATAGCAATATCATACAAAAAATATCTAAACATTAATATTAATTTTTTTATTATATTATTTCATTGCATATCTTAATACAAATAAAATAGAAGTGGAATATATCTGCTTATTCAGTTACCTTTGGCATTGGGAAATAGTAACTGAAATTTAAATAATAAACT
Organism: Epiperipatus broadwayi; assembly: GCA_028023455.1. Lineage (NCBI taxonomy): Eukaryota > Metazoa > Onychophora > Udeonychophora > Euonychophora > Peripatidae > Epiperipatus > Epiperipatus broadwayi. The sequence goes on from JAQFVV010006375.1 coordinate 606,559, forward strand.
TGACACAGAATTTGCGTTAAAAGAATTACTCTTGAAACAATTGGATTATCTGAGTTATAAAAATGTATTTGGTTTAAGTATGCACAACACATCTGTTTACACTAACATATTAAATTAATAATTGTTTATTCATATTAGTTTAGTTATGTTGGGAATGTCTTGTGTCATCTTTGAATGCAAAACTGACTGTCTCTTTTGTAATTTTTTTTATTTAGCTTCTTATTCAATATAATTTTACTTTAAATTACAATAGTAAAGTATTCAAATTGCATACTTTTAGTGTTTAATAAATGTAATGTTAGGGTTAAATATTGAATAGGTATGAAAATAAAATAAATAGTAATAAGCATTCTAATAAATAATTTTATAGTCTGTTTCAATAATGGGTTTTCTAAAAGAAGCAGACATGAAAAGAGATTTAAGGGGTCGAGTATTGATTGCTTTTATTTGGAGATTGTAAGAGAGAATAAATAACAACTGACATTTAAATAGAAGTTGAAATCTTTGAGAAAAATATTTACAATGGAAGATATAAGATAGTTTTAAAAAAGTAAAATAAGCAGACTAAAAAAACAATTTGATTTATGGTAGCTATTTATATTTTAGTAATGACTTTGGTGTATATGGTTTTATTAAAAACTCCGTTTTACAATTTAACATTATTTTTTCAACTTTTTGTACAGCTTTCTACAAATAACTGCAATGTATATATATAATTTCATATTTTATCAGATACTGTAAATAGAAAAATATTTCAATCTCCAGAGATTTTATTTTTAATAATAGTTAAAGATCTGCAGCTATGACTTTACTAAAGTAGCAGGCAAACAAGACTAAGTCTGAGAAGAATAGTATATTGTCAGTATGATGTTGCAGTCAAAAGAGTAATCTCTTCTGTGATTTATCTTGCTATAAAAATGGAAACCACTGCAGCAAATTTGTATAATTATGAGAAATCAAAATACAACAAATATTAAACAAAGGCAAAACTCCCCGTACAGTAGTGCCACCCTGTACCAAACAGAGTAATCAATGGATGCCAGAAGGCTTGTGCATAAAATCCCTATCTAGTGCCTACTCATCCAATATGCACAAACCTTCTAGCATCCATTGATTACTCTGTTTGGCACAGGGTGGCACTACTGTATGGGGAGTTTTGCCTTTGTTTACAACAAATTATGTGCTAGTATAGAAATGGTGATCATGCGATGTTTGATGGTACAACAAATATTCTTTAATTCTCATTTTGTAATTGAGACTTATTTATGGCAAGTCAATTATTATAACTTATTGCTTTAAGAAAGGTTGTAAATGTTTTAATAAATGAAGATTATATTTTTAATACTAGTTAAAAAATAAGTAGCTACAATATTACGAAGCTAATCAATCAAGATTAACTATGCAATGTTAACACTATTAGCATGCTGATACAATCAAAGGTCTAATCTCTTTTTAATTCATTTTTTATAAGTAAAATTGTTTTATATTTGTTCACATTTTTTATATTTTTTTTCATTTTCCCTTATAAATATAGATTTAGAATTTATTATTCCATTCAAAAATATAAAATTTTATACATAATATATCCACAAGATAAAATTAAAAATTAATATCAATATTGGAATTCCAAAAATATTAAACATAGTTATTAAATATATGTTGTTCATGTAATAATTGCATATTTAGTAACTTTATAGAAATTTTATCTTTTATGAACCATTTATTTATTTTGAAATCAATATATTAGAATCAATATTTATTAACTATATATCTATATTTTAATTATCATCAGTAAGGTAACTTTTGTCTCATTTTCAGTTACAAATTCTGCAATATATTACAAAAAAGTGGGTTTGAATCATTCAAGACATTTATAACAGTTATACAGCAATACTATTATTAGGACGTTATAATGGAAAACAATAAGTACAGCTAATTGCTAATGTCACAATGGTAGGTACCTTTATTGTGTTTCATAGCCCATATATATGTGTAGTCTAATATTAATCATCTATGATCTTTATTACTGTTCCACAATACTTTTTTACAACCTACTGGATAGTTTCAATGTGGGTTGTAAAAAAAGCATTGTTAAACATTATTAAGGAATGTAGATGTTTAATATTATATGGATTTGGCAAAGGAATAAGAAGGATAAAGTTATAATTCATCATGAATAAGGTATATATGTATTAGATGGCATGCCTTAAGACTATCAAATTATAGTGACTCAATGTCACCAGTTACTGAATTTATATCTTTCCAAATATGTCAGTCAGTCAGATACTGTTTTAGAATGGATCAGCTTACCAAGATATTCCATTGCTTGCTGTAAGATTATCATGCTATGTTATATGCTGATTAATCTATATGAAGAGAAGCACAAAGATAGAATTTCTGATGGTCATATATATATATATATATATATATATATATATATATATATATATATATATATATATATATATCAATTGTCTACAGTTCATGAGTAAAATAATTTATTGAAATATTATTTTAAATAATTAAATTCACTGTTAAAATGTCAAATTTAGAAGTTTCAAAGTAATGATGTTTTTTTAAATAAACAACATTTGTCTTCAGACAATTTCTTCTCATTATAGAGAATTTATTCCAGTTGTGATTAATTAAATATTGTAAATGAAAAAAAAAATCCCAGAGTTTTTAAAAGGATTTTCCAGCAACCTTTTTAAAAAAATATTTACAATTAAAATTAACTTGAAAAAAAAGGTAAAGAAACTTTTATGCAGGATTTTTCAAAGAAAAAAAAAAAACTTATCTTTAATCTTTTAAAATATGTCATTTGATAAAAGTAATTACAATTAGTAATGAAAATATTTTATTGAAATAAGTTTATTTATTAATTAATGAAATATCACTAGGATATAAATGTCTGCATGTGCACATATCTGAATGGGTGCTTATATATATATATTAATATCTGAATGGGTGCTTATATATATATATTAAAATCAGTCATCATCAATATATATGTTTAACCTAAAACATCACATAATCACCATTTCTTATGCTTGCTCATAACTGTTACTAAAACAGGCAAAACTCCCCATACAGTAGTGTCACTCAGTGCAAGCCAGAGTAATCAATGGATTCCAGAAGGTTTGTGCATAAAATCCCTATATAATGCCTAGTGATATGGTTATTAAAGAATGAAAAATACCAAAATGTAAGGGTACTGAACTGAGTTCCGACCTATATGACTATATAAGCTAATGATCTTGGATTGAAAATATTATTGTCTTTTCAATTATATTTTAATAGTTTTGTAGTTAAGTAGTGATAAAAGGTGATTACTGGAGGGTTGCATTAGATCCTAAGATCTAGGTGCATGCTCTCAGATCCAAGACTCCTCACTGATGAAAGCCACAAACTAAAACTTAGTCTGGGAATATTGGATAAGTAGGCACTAGATAGGGATTTTATGCACAAGCCTTGTGGCATCCATTGATTACTCTGTCTTGCACTGAGTGATACTATTGTATGAAGAGTTTGCCATATATATGGTCAAATTAATTATTATGTATTATAAAAATGGATTTTTATTATTCTTTATGGTCATTCAAATATGTTCATTTCATATTATACAGGAATATCTGTGTTCTAAAATATGGGTGTGTTTTATGTAAATCTATCTGAATGTGATACCTTATTCTAATCAAAATGAAAATACTGAATTTATATATATAGCAAACCTTAATTTCATTTTATTATTATTGTTTCTAATGAATAAATTTGTATGTCATTAAGTTATTCAAGTGAATATATTTAATCCTAAAATATTATAAATTATTATATGCTGGTAAAATCTCTTGTTCACAGTAACAGCTATAGAGCTCTTACTCATTGAGCTGCATTATTGCATAGCAGGCCATTATATATTACTGGGATTTATGTTTAGTGTTATTTACATCCACTTGGTTCATGATTTTATTACTTCTCTAATGCTGGCTGGGACAATAGGATATTATTTAAAGTCTATGCAGTACATTTTATTTTGTTTTTATTATTAGAAATTAACTTTAAAGATGGCCAAAACATTAATGGTCCTAAATGGCCAGAAAGCATTAATGATGATCAGCATGTTTCTGTAACCCAGAATTATTTTTTAATTGTTATATTCTGATGGATTAGCACTTAAGTTTGTGTATCCAAATTATTGTTTGTCTTGCTACCCTATGTTTGGCAGTGGCTAAATAAATAGCCTGGTTTATAGTGACCACTTTTAAATCCAGTCACAAGGTTGACTGTTCATTTTATTTTTTGATCATTCCTGATTATGAATGATTATTATCATTCATCAGTACTGATGGTAAACTTATAATTGCTTCTTAGCTGATTTCTCCTGCTATCATTAATTATATTTATTTTCATTTCTTGTATATTTATTTTATTTGTGATTAATGATGATGAGGATGATTTCCCATCATTCCACATCCACCCTTACATTTTGTACCATTACAGTATATATATATATATATATATATTGTACCGGTAAATATATATATATATATATATATATATATAAAACCAAAACTGTCTAACACTATACTAGCAAAAAATAAAAATGCAAAACCATAAAACAATACAGTACTAGATTAAATTCAAAATTTTACCAAAATCCTTACACAACCATGGTTTCATCTACTACAAATAGACCTTCTCAAGTGAAAATCAACCTAAAGGAAAACATATATATATACAAACAAACAAACCTTCCCATAATTCATTTCAAACTCCACCTTCCCTTAATATCAAAAGAAGTCTTCATAAGATTGATCAATCTTATGAAGACTTCTTTTGATATTAAGGGAAGGTGGAGTTTGAAATGAATTATGTGAAGGTTTGTTTGTTTGTATATATATATGTTTTCCTTTAGGTTGATTTTCACTTGAGAAGGTCTATTTGTAGTAGATGAAACCATGGTTGTGTAAGGATTTTGGTAAAATTTTGAATTTAATCTAGTACTGTATTGTTTTATGGTTTCAATATATATATATATATATATATATATATATATATATATATATATATATATATATATATATATATATATATATACGCTAGTAAATTATATGCATGTGTGTGGGATGATGTATGAAAACATAAATATTATAATCATTTATTTAAAAAAGAAAATATAATAATGTCTTAAAATTCATAATAATGTAAGTAATACATTTAGTTAATGTAGTGATTTTTATAATTGCGTTTTTATATAACTTTTTTAAAGTCATAAATAAAAATAAAATAACTTTTTTTAGATATTTTTTATTTTCAAAGTTATTCTAATTTATGCATTTTGATTCAAACATGGATCTTTACCTAGAGCAGAGAAATCAAAGAAATCACCTTTTATATGCCTATACATTCATTGTTAAGTATTTATTTAATGGAATTACATAAATTAATATTTATTCAGCTTTTATTTACAATAATATTTTTTCAATAAATAGTTAACAATCTCGTGAATATTTTGTAAAGAAAAATTATTGAAAATATACATCAGATAAAATTGTAACACTCTTTAGTTAAATCATAAGAATAATAAAATATTTCTTATTTAAAAATTGTGTATTTTCTTTATCACTGAATATGATAACTCTAATTTAATTGCAATGAATATTAGTCATTATGAGAATGTAAAGCGTAAGTATAGTGGCTCGTTGTAATAGATTTTTATTGGCTTGTTTCGAAAGTCTTATATGCAGCATTTATATAAATTTATTTTCTTGCCGGGCCATTTAATCTTTAATTTATATCAGATATTTTTTGAAATTTTTTTATAGATATTTGAGAAACACATCTATTTTTAGAATATTTTAAACTAATTAATTGACAACCCAACTTAGCGATTTATTCTGCTTAGTTTGTAAATTAATATTTAGATATTTATAGCTGATAAATAAAGTTCTGAGTTAGATTAAATTAACCAGTTGAAAATCTATGTGCTGATACCCATTAAACAAAAACAGATGTATGTGATATGATATAACCTTTACTTCTAACCACTGAAAAGTTAAATGATTTTTGACATTCATTGTAATTAATTTAAAAAAAAATATGGCAAAAGCTGAGTATAATTATTTGTATGAAATGTTTTTATGTTTATTTTAAAAATGATGTACAACTTAAATAAATATGATTAATAATGCAAATTTTAATATAAAATATAGATATCGCGGGATTACAAAAATTCTACATATATATACGTGTATGTGGGAACCAAAAAAAAAAAAAGAGGCATGTCTGCTATGTGAATGAAATAGAAATCTTCTATACTTTTTTTTTTAAAAATAATTCTTTAAAAAAAAAAATCTTGAGAAAAATTTTATCTAAATGCACTTAATATTAAGTTAGCATTTCTGAAATCTCTAAGAGACTAACATTTTTTTTTTAGTTTATTATCTACATACCTATTATAATAACTTACTTTTTGAAATGTGATGTATTTATTTTTGTAAAGTTTAAATAACTTGTTTTCTATTTTTAGTAATGTTATTATATTTGCTTATTCTTACTTTTTTATGTTTTATATTTAAGTAACTTTTTTAAAATAAAATTTACATTTAAAATATTTATAAAATTTTCACTAATTATATAATAATTATGTGTTTATTTAGTGATATTTTTGCATATTGTGATACATATTTGATTTAAATACATGTATCCTATAGAGTTGCCATTATGCTTTGGTTATGTATATTATGAAAAAGCAATTGATCCAGGATATTGTTATATATTCTGAAGAATATTTATAAAAATGCAAAAATTAGATTACATAATGTTATTAGGATGGTTAACATTGAGAAGAGTGTAAGATAGGATGACTCCATATCTCCAAAACTTTTTACAGCAGTGCTGCAAAAAGTATTTTATGGATTAATTTGGGAAGCTAAAGGAATAAAAGTATATGGAGATTATTTGAGTTATTTAGGTTTTGCAGATGATATAGTTGTTTTTGCAAATAATGCTTTAGAGCTGCAGAAAATGTTGCAAGAGTTATCAGATGAAAGTAAAAAAGTAGGACTAAAAGTAAATATTAGCAAGTTTAAAGTAATGTTCAATGGATTTTCACAAAATCTGAAAATAAAGATTGATTATGATAATTTAAAGAAGATTAACAACAACAAATATCTTGGTCAGATTACACTACAGATGGAAATATAATGGATGAAATTAATCATAGAATTAAACTTGGTTAATGTGATTTTGAGAGAAATAACTTAATAGTAAAAGAAAATATACCTCTGTGTCAAAAAAGGAAGGTTTCTAATAAATGTGTTTTACCAGTTCTTACTTATGTATCTGAGATTTGGACACATAATAGAATAGCAATACAGAGACTTCAGATTACTCAAAGAAGTATGGAGAAATCCATGTTAAGAGAAACAAGAAAAGATTCAAAACACAATGTATAGGTAAGAGAACAAACAGGTATTTCTGACATCATTGAAATAAATAAAAGACTAAAATAAACTTGGCTCTACATATTGCTAGAAGAGATGATAGTAGATGGACAAGATCCTAAGCTGGATTTCAAGAGATTGTAAAAGACCCAGAACAAGACCCCATGTGAATAGATGGATGAAATAAGAAAATGCATAGGGGTGATGTGAAAAAGAGAGGCTAGAAATCAGAGAAGATAGACTGAATCTGGAAAGATGTTCATCCTGCCATGGATTGATAATGAGTATGATAATAACCCTATAGAGTGCTTCATCAGTTTTTTCTGTGGTATATAGATCAAACAGAAAAAAATGAAAAAGTGTAATTGGTAATTAGCATCTGTTCCATTGTTTGCATACATTTATAAGTGATGATCTATTGACTAATTACTTATTTAGAATATTTACAATTTAAATATTAAAAATAAATGTGATTTATCTGACTTGTTGTTCATTTACTATGTGAAAAATAAATGTATTTTTGGAAGACCATTAAAATAAATAAGTAAATGGCTTTATTGCATGATACTTCATAAGAAGATCTAATATCCACAAGTAGCAGAACAGAAATTAAATTATCTTATTATTCAGAATCTGATACTCTATCAACTTTGATAAATCTTGAGGATATAGAAGTTAATTAAGTTGTTTGAAATTACAATATATGTTATAGAATTTTAATACAAAATACTGCAATCAATATTTCATGTAGGATATGGTAGTGCTGTAGAAAATTAAAGATAATTTTTGATTTAAAATATTTACATCAGTGGTGGTGGCCATCATTATATTTATCATGTAGTGATCAATTAAAAAATGTTTGGAACCCCATCACTGGTAAATTTCATCTATTCATATATTCACTTGTAATAATTTCAGGCAAATAATTTATTAAAAAGATAATTACTCTCTTTAACAGATCTATAGATGTTTGTACTGAGATGCCAAAATAAATGGTGTTAAGTGAATTTATTTATTTAACTTATGAAATTAGATAGTTTAATTATTATCCAAGATATTATTAAAAATATTGTAGGAATTCCAACCAGGAAATAGGTTTACTAGTAGAAATTATTGTCTTTCAATTCACTCAATGTAGCCACTAATTTGACAATCATTAACTGGGTGTTTCCTTACTTGTATTTTCCTGCATTTATAATGATCAGTGTTTGATAATTTATTTATGAAACAGATGAGTATAATGATAAATAGGTTCTTATGAGTATATCAATGAGACTTCAGTTTTGTCTAAGAAGATCAAATCCAGCTGGCTTTATTATTGGATCAGAAAAAAAAAAGAAATTTATTTCAACTTCCATAAGAATTCATTTGAACATTGAAAAAGAGGAACTTGATTTAAAATTGAGTCTTAAATACTGGAACTATATTTTTCGTTAATTGATAGGCATATCAGATAGAATCTTAATATTTAAAAACTTCAATTTTTACTTGATTCTGTTAGCCTTTGAAAAGAAAACTTAAAATTCATAAATTATTGAAAATATTCATGATCTTTTAAGTTTAAGTATGAATAATTTTAATAAGGGTTCTTGTTATTTTATATATAAATTTCAGACATAATGTTATTCAAACAAAATCACATCAACTAGGACTTTACTTAAATAATATTATAGCTAGAATTCAATTATAGAAATATATCGTAAAAATTCTATTATAACATTAATATAAATAAAAACAATACATTACAGAACAAATATATGCAATAAAAATAAATCACATACAATTTATTTTTTAAGACAATAAATAAACGTTGTAAAAGTTTGTATAAGTATTTATTTTTTAAATACCAAAAAATATTGCATAATTTATTATCCACAAGTTGTTTTTAAAATGATTTTACAATTATTTGCATCTGCATCAATCTAAACAAACTAAATCCACCTGAGTTTATATAATCATCAATAAATAAATATATAAAAGAAACTATATATAATTAATAAAGAGGAAGTGATTTTATTAATGTGTGAAAATATTTTTTTAAATAATATTTTCAAAAACGGATACTGACGTGATGTTTTATTATTTAAATGTAAAAACTTTTGTGGTATTAATTATAATAACATTGCTTAGTGAAAAGAATTATTTCTAATTTTTAATTCCTATATCGAAATCAAAACTCAAAACCAAAGTCTGCTAAACAGTCTTTCAATGACTTGAACATTTTTATAAGAGTGTATTTAAAATAAATTTATAGATATGCTTTTAATAACATACAAGGCTAAAACTTTCAACTGAAGTGCCTTAAAATGTTTACGTGACAGCCTGTCAGATGTAATAATGACTGCACGTGATTGTCACATAAGCATTTTTAAGGTGATTCTGGTGACGGTTTTAGCCTTGTACAATATTATTAGATTTTTGCTAGTGCTTAATAAATTTATATATTTAGATATGCTTTTAATAAAAAAAAGTTATGTATTAACAGGCTAAAAATCTATTGACATGTGTAATGCTTATATAAAGTTTACTTTTTCAATATATTCTAAATTACCATAAAAAATTAATAGATGTTATTCTAATTCAATGATTTTTAATCAGTTTAGCTATTATCAAATACTAGATCATATTAGTACTTGTTTTTAACTAAGCATTTCTAAGTTTTTTAAAAATAATTTGCATCAATATGGAATAATTCTAAGAACAAATGAAAGACAGTATCCTGATATATATTCCTGTAATCAATTGAGTTGTCATCACATATGCTAACGATCATTTTATGCCACAAATATGATTTCCAAATAGATACTATTGGAATGATCTTTTGTTAGTAATAACAACAATAATTAATAAGTAGTAACTAAGATAGAATATTTCTTATTGCCTTGTATATTGAAATATTGTTTGTCAAAGTTTTATTACTGGTTTTTTTAATGCAAACAGTCCATTCGCTTTTCGCTTTTTGTTAAAATAAGATCTCCAGTCAATGTAAAAAAACATATACAAGTGATTATTTTTCTGCATGAATTATAACAATGGCATTCTGTGTTTGTGTAATAAATTTTCATTCTTTAATTATATGTACAATATATTTTTATATCAGTCATATTTTATTGCTTTTCTTTTCTATGAAAATACTTGACTTTCAGAAAAAAAGGCTCTTGTATGAAGCAGTCTTATTACTAGTGAGACAGAAGAGTAATTTACTGAAGCACTTATTTAATTAATGGCCATAGTGGCTCCAAACTTAGTTGGTCCAATTATCTAAACTCTTCTTTATAGAATGACTGAAGACTGAACTGTGATTTACTGTGAATCAGCTACCACAACCAATCAACTGCTTTGATTTGTATGATTCCTCTCTTTTATATTTTTATACTTCCCATGATGTTTTTTGATATCTTTTTTTGATCTCATCCATGCCAACATGTTAACTTCTTTTGCCTAAGGCAAGAAAATGACACTATCATTCTTGTTTTTGCACTTTAATTTGGAAAACATTCAACTCCAACAAAAATTCATTAAATAAATGTGTTATTCAAATTTTAACTGTAGATTTTAAATATTGATTTTCTCTCGTTTTTTCTTAGAGAATTTGAATTCACATATTTGGTTTTTATAACATTAGTGAAAAACTGATTTTAAATCATTTTCAATTATTTATCTATTTTTCTAAATTTCACTCAGTAACTGTGTCAGCTTTTATTTTCACTTATATGCTTGTAAAATGGGGGGGGGGGGACTTCAGGATATATATGAAATAATGTATATATATATAGTATGTAATACAGTAAATCATTATATATATATATAATTTTAAATGCAATCTTTTTTTTTTAAATGTTGTTACAATAATTAATATTCACTCTCAATTTTAATATTTGACAATATGATAATAAAAAAGTTGTTATACTTTATTATTGGTTCTCTTTGCAGGTAAAGAATAATTTATTCAATACCTAGGGTGGAGGGTGTGAATATTAATCAAATCAATTATTAATTATAAGATATTTATTAAACAGATGGATTTTTTGCATAACAAGGTAAAGAAATTCCATCTTATTTTAAACTTTGTATATATATATATATATATACAAATCAAATATATATATATATATATATATCAAAATACAGTACAATTTATATAAATTATATTCTTTTAGAAGTACTTTCGACTATACACTTTGTAGTCTTTATCAACTATATAACGTTGAATAATCAAAACGAGACAACCCTTAACAATACCCATAGTTCAATTCAGATTTCCCACAATTCTGTTATCTTGTCTCGTTTTGATTATTCAACATTATATAGTTGATAAAGACTACAAAGTGTATAGTCGAAAGTACTTCTAAAAGAATATAATTTATATAAATTGTACTGTATTTTGATATATATATTGATTTGTATATTACATATCTTGTGAAACGAATACAGATATCAAACTTTATATATATATATATATATATATATATTATATATATTGTATATATATATATATATATATATATATATATATATATATACAATAAATCACAATAAGTAATTGGATTGATTACTTTGTATAATCTCTGCCTTAAATATTTAAGTCAATCTTTTTATATGCAGTGAGAACCAATAGTGAATAGGAAATATTTTCTTGTTATTGTATTGTGAGTATGTATTATTTATGATAGTAATAATACAATCTTCCAAAAATTAGTATCTCCATTACAACTTTAAAAAAAAAGGAAAGAAAAAATGGAGAGTGAGAGAGGAAGAGAAAAATCTACTTCTAAAATGAGTTTTGCAGTTACTATGCAAATCTATCTATGAACCACAAATATATCTAATTATAAAATATGTTAGTCTAATTTATTATTGTATTTGATATTTTACACTGTTGTCTTTTAATTTCTTCAGAAAAAGCTCTTCTTTTTTAAATATTTCAGCATCATGTATATTTATAGCTCTCTATTGCATTTTATTTTTTGCTATGTCTTACTAATGGAAACATCTGACATTGCTTTGCTTTAAAATGGCTTTAAGAGAATTCTTATAGAGTAGATGTATCTACGTCTTCTATGAAACTTACGCTCAAGTTCACAAAATACTCTTTTAGGAAGTTATCTAATGTCCATTTATCTTACATTTTCAAGCCAATCAATGTGTGATTTTACAGTAGTAGAGTCAATGGTATCACAACCTGCAATATGAAAAACATAATGATTGGCTTTATGATCTTGCCATTGTGATTTTAAAATTTTACTGAGAATCTTTAATAAAAATTTTCTAATTCCTATATAATTCATCAATAAGGTGTCTTAATTTAAAATCCATACAGTAAATGAGATAAAATAACCAGGTAATACAAGAGGGACTTGTGAGTTAAAGAAAATTATGAAGATCTGCCAAAGCATTTTACTAAGGGTTAGTAATTTCAAAGAAAACATTAAACATATAAAATCTACTCATCATACACTCTAGGATAAGTAAAATTTTCAAATGGAAATTTTGGCACTAAGGCTTCAAAGCATATAATAAAAGAATACTACATAAAATATTGACCAAAGAATACAATTTCTGCCTTACTATAAAGACTGAGTGGAGACTGAGACTGAGTTTAGTCCTGACAAGAATATAAAAAGGAAAATTATCTTAGTGTACATAAGTTTGGTGAGTATTCAACTTTGTGTATAGAAATGATAATAAAGGCCTTATTTTTTTCCTCTGGTAATGGCAGCAGGTGTGTGGAGACACATGTTGAAACAGTTCTAGTTTAGGCAATAATGGCAATTTCGGAGAAACAGCAAAGAGGTCAGAATCACTCTTTAGTAGACTTAGCTGCACATTCTGAAGTTTTAGTAACCAATGGCATAGAATTTGAACATCTCTAAAATGAACATAACAACTCCTGTATAAATTATATTGAGAGCCTCATTAGCATGTACATGAACCTGATGTTCTATACCAGGAGCAAATATGAATCTCCGGATGCAAAGAAATATCTGATGCAGAATAATATGTCAGAAGAATACTCTGGATAATCACAATTTGAAGAATCACTCAGAATAATAATTTCTGAAGAATGAATATGAATCAGTCAGAATAATACTTTCTGATTAATGAATGAATGCCACTTTCCTTGTTCTAAACTCAGGTCTATTTATATAACTGTCTTATCTCCCACATAAACTTTGTTTTTCATCTTTTAATTACTTAAGCAATATATGCCCAGGTCTAATTTAATACCAGTTTAATCTAATTAAATATCTTGTCAGGATATTTAAACTAATTAATACAAAATTAAATCTCTCTTAAAATAGATTATAATTACAAAAAAAAAAAAAAATGTAAACAACTTTTAATTTAAAAAAAAAAACTTTTCCAAAGATACAACAAATATGTTACAAGTTTTAGAAAATTGACTTTTAAAAATATTTTATTTTTAAATTAAATATTTAATAAAAAACACCATTCTTGAAAGAAAATAAGTGTGTGCTGAAATTTAAACTTTTATTATATATAAGAATAAATATTAAAATTTTAAAATAACTGTAAAAATCGCAATTGGACTTTTGAAAGGGATAGTATCCATGTCAATATATATATATATATATATATGATATAATATATATATATATATATATATATATATTATTAATCATAAATGGAGGCAGAAAATTCACTTATGTTAATTACGTTGCTTTGAGTTCACCAAAACATATTTTTAGAAGTAGAAAAGTTGTGTATTAATATTATAAAACATTTAAAAATCTTTGTCAATTATTGAGTTCTTATTCTAATCTGATAAATTTTCCCTCCAAACAACAGAGAAATATATTGTTATATTGTAATCAAAAATATAAATTTCATCACCAAAAAGGCTTAAAAACAGTTCTGTCTATATTACTTAAAAAATAAACATGAAACATAACCTAATTTATTTTATTATAAAGTTTATTTTAGAAAGAACTTCTTTGAAGAAATGGCTAGCTTTATTTGCAATTTAAATAGAAATACTTTAAAAACAGATTCTTTAAAACTAGACTAATATAATAGTGAATAATATGCTTTAATATTTAGAAAAAGTCGTCCATATTAAGTTATCACCATAATAATAGTATTACGATACACAAGTTTACCCTATTGCACTGGCTTCTTACTTTTTTCTTATATTACTCAATTGGACATCATAAGAGAAATTGTTTCATAAAAAATATACAAAATGCTTTTAAGTAGATATGAGTTAGTATCAATTAGACATATAGTTTTACCTTGTAATACAGATATTAAATTAACTTTTTTAATGGTTCAACCAAAACTTTTATCAGACAAGTGGACCATCACATAAAAGTGGGCTTTTTAGGAAGATTACAAACAAACTTTTTATCGAGAGCCAATTCCAATGCCGACTGATTTGAATTTTTTTTTAAATTACTAGAAAATCATCAACTGATTAAGGATTAATTATGTTTATTATTCATCCACTTCAGGATTAAAACATTGGAAGACTTGATTGATGAACTAGTGAATTTACTCTTGGTTGGAACCTATAACCTCTTTTGAAATTTGTGGATAGTCAAATTATGTAAAAGTTATGCAAAAAAATCATAAGCTCATTATATAAATTAATCCTTAAGTGTTTAATATTGTAACTTTTAATTTTATTTATCTATCTGCTTTTTCTATATTTGTAATGTTACAATAATTTCTAAGTGGAAGCAAGATGGTGATTCAAAGTTTATATACTGTTCTAATATATTGTATTTGCTTATGCTTGTTTAATCATTTTGTAAGTTGTGTATTTTAATAGATATATACTAATTGTTTACAGCTTAAAATACTTTATGAAACTAATTTGTAAACTTTTGTTACCTAATACATAAGAATAGATTCATTATATTACCATTAATTTAGAAAATGCTTAACCCCTATATATTAGAAAAAGGTTTTGAATTATTATCTTACTCTACTCAAAACTTATTGTGGCCTATATACCTCCAGAAAAAAATGTATAAATTATCAAATAAAGTAATAATGGACTAACATGTTCTATATATGGACAAAATATGTATATCACTATTGCTTTATATTGTTTTCACAAAACTCATTTAGATTGTGTTGTTATTATTTGTTTTGTCTTTTTATTTTCTTTGTTGATGTAATATCCAACTCATTGTTAGTGACTACTATTAATGATGATTATTTTTACTTTACTAATAATAGTAATAATAATAATAATAATAATAATAATAATAATAATAATAATAATAATAATAATAATAATAATAATAATAATAATAATAATAATAATAATAATAATAATAATAATAATAATAATAATAATAATAATAATAATAATAATGATGATGATGATGATGATGATGATGATGATGATTTCATGAGATATTTTCTTAGAGATACCTGTGACATCTACAAAGTTTTGAAATTGCTTCTAAGAAATTTAAAAAAGAAAACAATACTAATTAAATAGAAGATTTACATAGAAAAATTAGAGAACAAAATAAATTAAAAAATAAAATGTAAAAACGTTTTGGAAATATATTTGAGTCACATGAACTATAGTAATTAAGATTAAAAATTTTAAATTATGTTCTTTTCTAACATATAATTTTGATACTATAAGTAGTAATGGTTCAAACTCAATAAATAGGAGCTTATAAAGATACATTAGACAGTTTGAACTCATTTTGAGATAAATTAAATATAAAATGACACAATAAGTTGTTTAAAATATAGTATTAATAATAATCTATATTTAAAAAAATAATACAGAAATAGAATAGTTATAAGTAAAAATTTTATATTATTGGTTTAAAGTATTTTTTTTCTTTAAAATATTATTTTAAAAAAAATAATTAATTCAATATTGGTTTAAAATGGGCTGAAAGTATCACATAGTTAGAAGTGATTGTATGAATATATGAGCTTTCAAAAGTTAGGGAAAAAAACTTTAATTTTAACTTGGTAACAAAAATTTGATACATAATAAAGTGTTATAAATATAAAGTCTAGAGATAATATTAGAAAGGTAATACTTAAGAAATTATTATTTTATTTAGGTGTACTATTTTATGTTTAAATTAATTTTAGATTATTAAAATATTAAAAATTGTTTTAACGAGGATATTTAATATTTTAGATAAAAATATTTAATATTTAAGATATTAAATATATTTGATAATATTTATAATTAATGACTCATAATTTTAAAACTTAATTTTAAAAAATGATATTGATGTAGTTATATAAAAGCAGATTTTTACAAGCAGTATTGAACAATGAAATCATTGGATTAAGACGAGTATAAAAACAGAAGTTGAGGCTAGTTTAGACAGATTTTCACAGATTGTTAGTGATTTAAAGATTCAGATTAAAACAGATTAGTTTGAAATTTATTACTATATTTTTTATATTGTGACAGTGGTATTTTTTTAAAAAAATATTATTATTTTACTTAAAAGTGTTTTGAAAAATATAATTGGAATAACTATTAAATAATTGTTCACTAAAACACCAAATTTCCTAATCAGACTATTCTTCTTGAAACTTAGCTTAGAATAACAATAATTATATGGAATGTGATAGTAGCTACTTAAATATTGGGACAATGAACACCAAATGTAAAGGAATATATGACAACAAGACAAGAGAAGATTTATGTAAGAGCTTTAAAATTTTTATAAATAGTATGAAGCTAAATTATTAAAATTAATTAAGAGGAATCAGATATTTATTAAAAATCATTATTGTAGTATTAAATTTGAAAGAAAACAATAAAGTTAAGACTCTGCATCTAAGTTTAAAAACTGAATGTAAAATGTTTTTATGGTATGGTAGTATGACTATTTACTATACAATTGATAATCATAATTTACATTTAATTGGACATATATTTAAAACAAATATGCAAAGACAAATTGAATATGTCTTTCGAATGTCTTTTATACTTTTAAAAGAACTTGCCATTGATCAAATCAATAAATAAATTATATACTTTAAAAATAACTTTATTTGGAATAAATGAGCTCTGATATAGCTTTTTAAAAGATTGAAATTACATCAAACAGTAAATGCTTTGAATGATATAGCTGTCATTTTACCCAGAAAAAAAATATATCTAGTGAAAAGATACTTGTTTAAAAGAATAAAAATTGTAAATCTTTTAAAGAAATAAATATTTATCTTACTTTATAAAGTACATGCCTGCTGATATAAGTATTAAATAAATAATTTATATTATATCATGTTTACACTAATGTTTGTGACTGATGAAAAATGTGAATATTACTTATATTATATTTACTGCAATATATATATATATATATATATATATATATATATATATATATATAAACAAAAAAATAAAGACTTATAAATCCAATAAATAATATAATATTTCAACCAGAGGACTGGTTTTCATCAGAAAGAAAAAAAAATACACAGTAAAATGGCGATAATCAAAAATTACAGATTTGGCAAAAGATTAAAAATTTAACAAAACCCCCGTGATTGGTCACAAAATCTAACACAGAATATCTACCCAATCAATGACAAAATTCAAACAAAAAACAAAACTACATTCCCTCCTAATCAAGCTTAAATTCTATTTAAATTAAAATAAATATAAAAATAAAAAATCCAAAATTAAAAATTAAAATATTATACATATGTGCATACATAGAAAAATTAAACTATGCTCACACACAAAAAATAGCTGTGCTCACATTAATATTCATTAAAAACTAAAATACTTATACATTTTAAAAATTATAGTTAGTGCAAAGTACAATAATTTATAACTAATTATTTATCTATAAACCAATTAAACACAGATATTAAACATCCATGTAACCAATCTTTACATAAAAAAACCTCATATAAGAAAATTTTCACATAAAAAACACACATATAGAAATCATTTAGGAGACCAGGTAACCCAGAGATGTAATAGTTCCAGTGTTCAAATTCAATCCATGCGGTTCTAAGGTCTTGAATTTAAAAATAAAAAACTCTCCTTTGTTTCCTCTCCCTTGTAGAAGAAAAACCTTCCTGAAGAATCACTACTTTTAAATCATCAATTGAATGATTCGTAAGTTAAAATGTTTTGAAAGGTCTATCTTTATTCTTATGAAAATGTCAAATCATGATTAGTCATTCTGAAAACATTGCGCTCACCATATACTGGTTTAAACATCTACTACACTCTATCAAATATATCAAATTAACACTTTTACATGTAACATAATTAGGAATATACCATTTGAAATTACAATTCTTAGTACTAAAGACCACTTTTGTCACAACAAAAAAATTATTGCTAACATAGACCAATTTCCTAGGGAACATGCAATTAAATGGGATAATACAATAAGAGAAGCATCTGTTGCATTAATACATATTTTGAAAGATGCATTTTTGGTAAAACTTAAATTAATTGAAAAAGAAATTATACATTTTGGTAGTTGTAATTTAATGAATATAGATGAACAGAAGGAATTACAGGAATGGGTTTTTTTGAGAGAGAAGTTATTGGTGAAGAAATTTCATAATAAAATATATCATTGGTTCAAAGTTATGGGTAATGAGCCAAGATTTGAATTAGTTACTAATCAGTCACAAACACTAATTAATTGTATGACTTCTGATAATCATACTGTGTCAGATATTTCTACATCAGATATGATTCCAATTGATACTGATCAATCATTTGTATCATCTTCACATTCATTAGATTGTGCTGAAATGTTACCATCTGTTCTTAATAGTGATGCTGGTTTAGCATTGGTTCATAGAGTTACAGATTCTGAATGCACTAACAATATTTTAGTTTCTGGAAATACAAATACTAATAAATCTAACCCAAATATTTATAGCAATGACTTTTTATGTTTAGCTAATAAGGAAAACAATGTGATTAATCTAACTAACATTAATCTTAGTGAGGCAGAATGTTCACTGTTAAATAAAGGTTTATCTTTTTGCCCTACAGTTCAGTCATTTTATCAAAAAATGAATTTAAAATTCATCAGGATTTAGATAATTTTTCAAGAAGACTTAGATTAAGAGAATTTTTTGGAAACCAAGAATGTGATACTATTGGAAAATTACGATCTGATTGGACACCACCACATCAAAGGAATGTGTTATTAGATACGTACATTGATAATGTATATCAGGATATTATTAATGAAATTAGACTTAAACAACATAGTAAGTATAAGAGTAATTTAACATTGAGAGAGATGAATGCATTACGTAATTTAGTGAAAAGACAGGATATTATTATAAAACCAGCTGACAAAGGTGGATCAATAGTAATTATGAATAAAGATGATTATGTTAAAAAAGCTCTGGAGCTTTTAGATGATAAAATTTTTTATGAGCCTATTTCACTAACCACTATTAATTCATTATTCAAGGGTATACTTTTTAGTTTAAAAGATATGAGAGCTAGGGGTCTTATAAATAATAATGTATATAACTTTTTAGTACCAACCAAAATTCATCCTAGTAGTTTTTATATTTTGCCAAAGATTCATAAACCTGGTTGTCCAGGCAGACCTATTGTAGCTAGTATTGGTAGTCCTACAGAAAATATTTCAGCATATGTTGATAATATTATTAAATTTATTCCACCATCATTTAATTCTTATGTTAAAGATACTACTCATTTTCTTTGCATGTTAGAAAATATTAAATCTGAATTACCAGTTGATTGTTTTTTGGTTACTTTGGATATTGTATCATTATACACAAATATACCTCATGATGATGGAGTTGAGGCTATTAAATGTGCTTTACAAGATAGAGAGTATGATCATGATTTTATTACTACTATGGTTGAATTAATATATTTGGTTTTAAGAAATAATTTTTTTACTTTTGATTCTAGATACTATTTACAGAAACAAGGTACTGCAATGGGTACAAAGATGGCACCAAGTTATGCGAATATTTTTATGTCAAAACTGGAGTCCTCTATACTTGATAATGCTAAGCTGAAACCTCACACTTGGCTTAGATATATAGATGACATTTTCATGATATGGCCACATAGTGAAGTTGAACTTCATAATTTTTTAAGTTATTTAAATAATTTTAATAAACATATTAATTTCACAATGAATTTTTCAAAATCAATTGCTCATTTTCTTGATGTTGAAGTTATTTACACTAATAGAGTTCTTACTACCACTGTATATAGGAAACCAACTGATAATAACCGCTATCTACATTTTTATAGTAACCATCCTAAACATTTAAAGGCTAATATTCCTTATAGTCAATTTTTAAGGATGAAGAGGATTTGTAATGATGAGAAATTTCTTCAACAAAATAATAGTATTTTATATAATATATTGCTCAATATGAGGTATCCTAAGACATTGTTGGATAATGCAGTAAGGAGATCTTCTTTAATTGATAGAAAGAAACTTCTTTTATCTGAAAAGAGTAAAAAACAATTAGATGTTCCACCATTGGTTCTTACTTTTAATAGAGATTTACCGAATATTAACCGGATATTGGCAAAACATTTTAACATATTACAGTCCACAGATTATTTAAAATCTATTTTTTCTGATCCACCTAAGGCTGTATATCGAAAACATAGATCACTTAGAGATATACTTGTCAAAACAAATTGTATTAGTAGTTCTGTACAGGAAAAAGGATGTTCTCCATGTAAAGATAAAAGATGTTTTACATGTAAACATATTGTTGTGACAAAAGTGGTCTTTAGTACTAAGAATTGTAATTTCAAATGGTATATTCCTAATTATGTTACATGTAAAAGTGTTAATTTGATATATTTGATAGAGTGTAGTAGATGTTTAAACCAGTATATAGGTGAGTCAGCAAATAGTTTACATGTCAGAATGACTAATCATAGATTTGACATTTTGCATAAGAATAAAGATAGACCGGTTTCAAAACATTTTAACTTACCGAATCATTCAATTGATGATTTAAAAGTAGTGATTCTTCAGGAAGGTTTTTCTTCTACAAGGGAGAGGAAACAAAAGGAGAGTTTTTTTATTTTTAAATTCAAGACCTTAGAACCGCATGGATTGAATTTGAACACTGGAACTATTACATCTCTGGGTTACCTGGTCTCCTAAATGATTTCTATATGTGTGTTTTTTATGTGAAAATTTTCTTATATGAGGTTTTTTTATGTAAAGATTGGTTACATGGATGTTTAATATCTGTGTTTAATTGGTTTATAGATAAATAATTAGTTATAAATTATTGTACTTTGCACTAACTATAATTTTTAAAATGTATAAGTATTTTAGTTTTTAATGAATATTAATGTGAGCACAGCTATTTTTTGTGTGTGAGCATAGTTTAATTTTTCTATGTATGCACATATGTATAATATTTTAATTTTTAATTTTGGATTTTTTATTTTTATATTTATTTTAATTTAAATAGAATTTAAGCTTGATTAGGAGGGAATGTAGTTTTGTTTTTTGTTTGAATTTTGTCATTGATTGGGTAGATATTCTGTGTTAGATTTTGTGACCAATCACGGGGGGTTTTGTTAAATTTTTAATCTTTTGCCAAATCTGTAATTTTTGATTATCGCCATTTTACTGTGTATTTTTTTTCTTTCTGATGAAAACCAGTCCTCTGGTTGAAATATTATATTATTTATTGGATTTATAAGTCTTTATTTTTTTGTTTTTATATGTATTTCCTTTGGTTAGTTTGTTATATATTAATATTTTGATATATATATATATATATATATATATATATATATATATATATATATATATATATATATATATATATATATATATATATATATATATATATATATATATATATATATATATATACAATAGCCAAAATTAATGGAGACTATGTACAGAGGAAAGACAAGTATTTTGACATAAAATGGATCCTTGAATTATTATTTTATGAAGATATTACATGCCTGAATAACATTTTCAGAATGGACTAGAATAAATATTTTATTTGTAGTATTTACAAGTAGCACACATTTGCTATTTTAATATCCCATAATGTTATTTACAGTTTTTGTTTGTAGCATGAACCATTTCTTGATCAAATTTGGTCACAAATTCTTTATTTTAGGCTTATTTTATAGGAAATTCAAAATTTAAAATTGTAGTTCTAAAAACGTCTGCATATGGCATTATATTTAAAAAAAAATCAATTTTCTTTGCTGCCTATTGGTGTATAGGCCCATCTTTTTTCTCTGATTGGATACCTGCCAAATCTGGAAATTATTCTGTAGGCATTTCTAAATGACAAAATCAGAAACCAAAACAAAATGTTTTATGTGTTCATAATTGATTTTGAAGTAAATAAATATATTTATTGTAATATTTTACATTCATAAATAAGATTTTACATAACTTTATCAAAATATAGTTTGATTCGAAAAAAATTATGGTGATCATCATTCAAGACAAGTGATTGATGTTAATGACTATAATTTGCATAATAGATATTTCTAAATGACAAAGTGAAAAATCAAAATAAAATATTCTACATGTTCATAATTGATTTTGAAGTAAATGAATATATCTACCATAATTTTTTACATTCATAAATAAGATTACTTTATTGAAATATAAAGTTTGGCTTGAAAAATTTTAAATTTTACAAGAAAAATAAGCTTGATATATGGTAATCATTTTTCAAGAAAAGTGAATTACACTGATATCTACAGAACAGAATAATGATAAACAGATTGGTTGAAATATAATTTTTTTGTTTTACTGCTGGCTATTTTTTAAATGTTTTATCCTATATTTTTCTTCAGTTATTAACAATATTTTTAATTTTTTGTTACATTTAACCAATTTGAATCTAAAATTATTTAACTTTTAGAAGCTGAATTAAAACAATTCTATGTATTTTAGATTAATATTTTAATAATAGAAACTGACTGGAAATGAAACTGATAAATAATATTGTTCTCAGATTTAAGTAGTGGACCAACACAAAAATTAGACAAAGGTTATATAAGTTGAAGAAAGTAGCTGAAGGGTTAATATTATTTTTGGATTTTATTGGATTTTATTATTTGTAATTTTTTTTTTCAAATAGTGCTGAGACAGGAGTATGATTGTACACAAAGCTTTCAACCCATAAGTAGGTAACAGCACAAGATTCCTGAGAAGTGTTCAGCTTATGAGAAAATGGAAGAAAAAAATATTTTCATAAGTTTAAAATTTATCTTTTTTTTAATATTATATTTAACATTAATATTTAGAGTATTACTTTTTTTTTAAAAAAAATAACCTGTTATTATATTTTTAATTTAAACTTTAAACAGATTAACTTTATTATTATGTTAAATAAAAAATGGATATACAGAAAGTAATTTTCTGAACAAAGTAAATTACAATTGTATTTGTTTTTTATTTAATGTATGGTCCAAGAAGTGGACCACCATAAATGATCTTAATAATGGTTGAGATCATTGGTAATTTCTTTTATTATTTAGCTTATATTTTGCTTAATAATTTTGTTTCCTAATAATGATATATCCTAATCAGTATTTTAAATTAATATTTCATATTGTTTGAATTTAATATTAAACAGTAGAATGAACCATTGATAAAATTATCATGTGTATTTTTTATAAAATAATTGATGAATATGGATGAATGTTTTGAAAACATTCAAGAATATTTAAAATATTTATTTAATGTGAATGCTTGAATATGGTACATTAGATAACATTTTTAATTTATTAATATTTTATCTTTGTGAATATTATCTACTGAAATGCAGAGAAAGACATAATACTGATCCTCTAAATTATATAATAAAAAATAAATGTATAGAGTGAGTGTATGTTTTTTTTATCAAGAGCATTTGTGCTTGAAAACTTTTTTTTTAAAAAAAATCTTGAAATGAATTTAGATCTATGTTTTTTTAATAATGTTGTTTTGAAAATTATTTTAGAATGCAGTTTATATATTTTATGATGTTAAGTGAATTATTAAGTATGGAAAATATAGGATGGTAGTCAGGAGAGTAATATTCTTATGAAATTCTAGGTGTTAGGGATATGTTGAAAACTGTTGTATGTGAATTACATTTCGAAATGTTAAAATTATTAAAATTTATACATAACATAGGACTGTATATTATTTTCTATGGACAGTTGTATTTTCTTATTGTCGATAAGTGCTTTAATAGAGCCATGACTTGAATCTTAGGTGTCTAATGACTATAAACCTATTATTATGATTTGCTGTGTATCCATGATGATATTGTCATACTTGGAGTCATTCTTGTTACTATTCCATATCCTACACCTTAATCACTATCTATCATTACAGGAATCATCATAGAGGATAGTTTAAGAAGTTGGAGCAGTGAAAATTATTGTCAGGCACTCTTTTTTTATTCAGATTGAGAACCAACCAATCAGCATCTAGGAAACTCTACCATCTCCAATTGTTGTAGCTTCTTACATCAATATTATTGATTTTTTACTTTTAAAATAATTCTAGAGAGGGCAGAATCTTATGGTACTTTTTAAGCTTTAAAATAAGCAAAAAAACACTATGGTGATGTAAACACTGGTTGTTTTGAGTGACTTGAAGCCATGTATGTTGATCCACAATTGTTTCTAGAAAAGAGTTAAGTTTTCTTAAAAATTGGGAAATGTATTGTAACTGTTCCCAATATAAAATAATAGAATATTATATTTACTAAATGAGGATAATATATTGTCATTACTGTTGTAAGTTTTTATTTTATTTGAAATGGCCGGAGTGAAGGCTGTCATTTTATTTTTTGTCATTTATTAGTAAGATTTACTGTATTATTTTTTAAATGTTATATAATGCCAATTCTTATTTTACTTTTGTAAATATTTTTTTTATATTATGTTATAAATTTATTGTAAGAGTATATAATATTGTTAATTTATAAATAAATTGATTTTTTTAATACTTATATCCTAGTTGAGATGTGATTTATCTGTGTGTTGCTTATTTGATTTTTCATTCTACCTGCTTGAATCACAGAAAATTAATAATTTGAAATATTACTTATTTGGCACATGATTCTTAAAGTATATTTAAATATTATTTCTATTATATCTGTTCGAGTAACAAAGTATATTATTACTATTATTATTATCATAGAAAAGAAGATCATTAGTAATTAAAATACATTATATTTTATGAATATCACATTAACCAAAGAGAGATTGTACAATGTTTGCTTAAAATTTTATTATATTATGTTTTATTACTAAATTTTAGTCATTAAGTAGATTTAATGTTGAGAGTCATTATATTACTTTAGTTGCTTGTTGTTATTATTTTGAAAGAGTAGTTAGATATCATTTAAAATTCCTCATCATATTTAACTACAGAGTGTTAATTAATTAATTAATTTTGTTATTAGTTTGTTAGAAATGAACCTGAGAATATATTATTTTGGAGAATTGTAAATATCTATTGAAAGATGATAAGTAAAAAATTATTAGTTAATGTTATATATCTAATTAGTATTTTTGTTAAAGGAGTATTAAGTAATTTATTATTTCTGTAATAAATTTACAAATTATATTTAGGATTATTATATGTGTGTGTCTAAAGACATGGGAGTTTACATAGTATTTATGTTATGAGAATTTAATTGGGTAATATTGTTATGCCATTGGGAATTTATCTTTAGGTATGTATTCTGAATGTTTAAGCGAGGATACCTTACTGAACGTCTCGTGTTAAGAGTTTATAATTATATTTATTTTAATAGAACCTTATTTTATTTATAATATTGAGCTAGTTATAAGTTAAATTTATTAGTAAAATGAATAGATTGAGTGTTATAGTTGGAACCTAATCATTTATGTTGAATTTAAGTGTTATAGTATTTTATTTAATAAGTTTTCTTATATTTAATTATTCAAAAATATTATTTTATTAGATATTGTATGTTAGTAATGTATCTTGAGCTAGTCAAAACAATATAATTTTAATAGTCATTGTTTATGTAACCCAACTACAGTTCATTATAGTTATATTCTATTTAGCCGGATTCTTTTGTATAGAGCTCATCTTTAGAAGTAGGGTACAATACGTATAGAGTTAGTATACCTTTTTTTTATTCTCTATGTAACACCAGTATTTTCCCACTTAGAATTATATATATATAAATTAAAAGATGGAAAATAAACTATTTACTTTCAAATAATATATATTATTGATACTTTTCTATTTAAAATTAAGCATTTTGTTTCTCTTTTCAATTTTAAAAGATGTTATATTTGGTATATACGTTTGGGAAATCGATGACAGACATCTAGTGATAAAGATGAGTGACTTTATAAGATTATTTTTTTTTTAGTTTTTATCTGAAATAATTTAACATTTGAAGTTTATCTTACTTTTTTAATTTAACATTTCAAACTTATTTTTCATATATATATGTTTTATAAATAATTTCATATTCCAACTATACAAATCATCATCTATATTATATTTTCATTAATTTTTTTTATCAACTACAATCTCTTGTCAGGCATACTGATGTATCAATAAAAGCCATAAAGGCATTCTGAAATAAAAATAAAGCAGTTTAAAAACAAAAAAAATCTAAGAACTAGCTTGTTTTGAAGTTTTGAATTGTTACAACTTCCTAATTTGCAAGCTATAAACAATAAAGATAATTCGAAAGGAGAAAACATTTGTGTATAACAAATGATTCAAAACGTTATTTAGTTAATAAAAACAACTGCAATATTTACCAAATCAGAAAAAAAATATCCATATACTTTATTTTACTTCAGATGTCAAGTCAAAATTAAAGTTTGAAAAAAAATTAATAACAGAAGGCATGAGCTATTAATTCCAATTTTGTTATCTCATAAATAATACAAGTTTAAAGCTGAAAAAAAAAATACTAGTAATTACAAATAATGAACCGCTAGAGTTTATGAATATAACTTATACAAAAAAAAAAATAGTTTTACTTTTCCACATTGTTAAATTTCTCAAATTTTAAATTTCATTTAATCATTTTTTTCCTCTCAGAGATATAAAATAGTTTTTTTTTAAACTGAGTTTTTGCTTTACAATTTTTAAAAAAATATTAATTTGTAAATGCATTAGTGAAAATTACATTTTTTTTTATAAATATAAATACATTGTTTCTATGGTATAATATTTTGTACAACACTCTTAAAGAGGGTAGTGACTGACTGGTTTTTATCCACTTTTAACATCCATTGAATGGGTGCAATCAAAAACATATGGATAAAGACATGAAAAAGAGGTATAAACCCCAGTAAAATCATTTCATGTTGAACCAGCAGTCATCAGTTTGTCAGATCACAATCTCTTACACATATCTTTATCATTATTCAGTATTTATGCATTAATTCTAATATTGTTATGGATAAATTATGATTTCATATTATTATTTTCGGAATATTTCACGTGGTAGAATAGCTAAATAGCTGTTGTTTTGATACAATAACAAGTACCCTCCTCAAAGTGTTCTCTTTGTCAAATGATAGGAATGTGTGTGAGATTTAAAATAATTTTTATCTTTTTGTTTCTCCTCATATTTACATTCTATTGGTTGAAAAGTTTTAAATTTTATTTTGTTTTTCAATAGCTTTTTCCAAATGTTGTTAATCACGTGTTATTTCAAAACTAAAAAGCCAAAAATTATTAAGAAAAACAATATTTACAGATGATATTACTAATCTTCAGATAGATTTTAATGAATTTAAATTAGAACGTACAAATTGGTTTCAATTATTAGT
This sequence comes from Epiperipatus broadwayi, assembly GCA_028023455.1. Classification (NCBI taxonomy): domain Eukaryota; kingdom Metazoa; phylum Onychophora; class Udeonychophora; order Euonychophora; family Peripatidae; genus Epiperipatus; species Epiperipatus broadwayi. The sequence goes on from JAQFVV010006375.1 coordinate 634,783, forward strand.
AGATTTTGAACATGATTCAGATTTGAATGAAATTAAGATGAAAATAACTGATACACTTTTAAAAATTGCAACAAAGATAGCTGTTAGAAAAAGCAGCAATTGACCAATAAAATTTCTACTGAAACTAGAAAATTTATGAAGAAAAGAAGGAATATAGAGATATACAAAATTGATGCATTGAAAAGGATTGAATATCTCAAATTTTGTAAAATGGTGTGGAAAAGAGTTAAAAATGATATAAGAAAGGAAAGTTGTAGAAGCAAATAAAAGTCTCAAGAATGTAAAATAACATTTTGGTATTGGCAGGAAATTTATATCTGCAATAAAAAAGGTGGCATTATTACTAAAAAGAGAGATGACATCATGAAATGGGTAGAAGACTTTTATCAAGAATTATATAGTAATAAAGAACAAGTATCCCCTATATCTATTACATCTTCTGAATTGCCCAGAATTTTAAATGAAGAAATGGGATATGCAATTAAATGCATGAAGAAAGGAAAGGCTCCAGGTAATGATTGAATTATAATTGATATATTAAAAAAAGCAGGTGAAGAAATAGAAAAAAAATTACCAAAGTTATATACCAAATGTCTAAATGGTAAAGATGTACCAGATGATTGAAAGAATGCAGTAATAACATTAATATTTAAAAAAGGTAAAAAAAAGATATTAGAAATTACAGATCTATCAGCTTTTTATCAGTTTTATACAAAATTTTTACCAAGGTAATTACAACTCGTCTACAGAGAACATTGGATTTCCACCAACCAAGAGAACAAACTGGATTTAAACATGGTTTTAGTACAATAGATTATATAAAAATATTGAGAGAAGTTATTGAAAGGACAAATGAATTTGAGTTGCCATTCTGTTTTGTATTTGTAGATTATGAAAGGCATTTGATTCTATAAACATTTCTTCAGTGATTAAAGCATTTGATCATCAAGGTATAGATACAGGATATTGTCACATTAAAAAAAATTATAAAAATGCAACAGCAACAATTAGATTACACAATAATACTGAAAAAGTCAACATTGAGAAGGGTGTAAAACAAGGTGACTCCATATCTTCAAAACTTTTTACAGCAGTGCTGCAAAAAGTATTTTGTGGATTAAAATGGGAAACTAAAGGAGTGAAAGTAAATGGAGATTATTTAAGTCATTTAGATTTTGCAGATGATATAGTTGTTTTTGCAAATAATGTTTCAGAGCTGCAGTTAAATGTTGCAGGAGTTATCAGATAAAAGTAGGAAATCAGCACTAAAGGTAAATGTTAAAAAGACAAAAGTAATGTTTAATCAATTTGCTCAAAATATAAAAATAAAGATTGATTATGATGAATTAGAAGTTAACAGTTACAAATATCTTGGTCAGATTATTAATACAGATGAAAACATAATGAATGAAATTAATCATATAATTAAACTTAGTTGGAGTGCTTTTGGTAGAAATAACTTGATACTAAAAGGAAATATGCCTATGTGTTTGAAAATGAAGGTTTTTAACAAACATGTTTTGCCAGTTCTTACTTATGGATCTGAGACTTGGACACCTAATAGAAGAGCAATACAGAGACTTCAGACCATTCAAAAAAGTATGGAGTGATGCATTCTGGGAGTAACAAGAAGAAATCAAAAATGCAATGTATGAGTAAGATAACAAACATGTGTTACTGACCTCATTGAAAAAATTAAAAGATTGAATTGGAGTTGGTCTGGACATATTGCTAGAAGAAATGATAATAGATGGATAATTGAAGTCTTAAACTGGATTCCAAGAGATTGTAAAAGACCCAGAAAGAGACCACATGTGAGAAGGATGGATGAGATGAGAAAGTGTGCACAGGTGATGTGGATAAGAGAAGCTAATGATCGGAAAAGATGGATGGAACTTGGAGAGATCAATCTGCAGTGGATTGATAATGGTTGATGATGATGGTATATATGCATGTGTTCAAAGCATCAATTTATCATATTATATGTATATATACATTGTTAACTAATAATATTAGGTATTTTTATAAAATCTGTAATACAGAAGTTTGCTAGGTATCTTTGTTTTAATTATACATTTTCAAGGGTCTCAAGTATTTGTTTATATTTTTTTTCTCAAAATTATTTTGCTATATGCTACAGTTAACTTTAAAAATATTAGTAAATGCCTCATAAATTCCATTCACAACATATAATTTAGACTTTTTTATGTATATGATAGTGTAAGAATGTACACATGTTGTGAACATTGGAATCCTTATTTGGCAACATTTTATTACATCTATCATAATATTTTTCTTCAGCTTGTAGTGTAGTTATTTTGTGAAAATGTATCCCAAATGATTAAAAATGGTATACATTTATTATAGTATTTCCAAAATTATAAGATCCTGCCCACCCAGTATGTCAAAATAACAAAACAAGAAGCATGAATTATGTGTTTAACAATACATTGATTTCTATTTAGTACAATTTATGTGGCACTGTTTGCATAAAGATCAAAATGCATTTGTAGCTGTGGTGCATACTATTAAACATTTCTGCCCACTGACATAAAGAACCCATGTTTGTAATAAGCATTTATCACTATTTCTTTCACCACCATATTCATTTTGCACTTACATTAAATTTCATTTAGTTACAATCATTTGTAGTTTTGTGTACTTTTTTTATAATTATATTAAAAAACTAAACTAAAAAAAATTAAAACAAATATCTTGTAGTCAACCATATTGTTTGAAAGATCTTTGATGCCCCTAGAAATGGATAATGAAAACAAAATTCATTCACCAGCTTTTGTATTACATGTTCCACAAAACTAGCTAATGTTAATTACATACATATTATACCTATATATCTTCCTGAGTTCAGAGCAAAACCTTTGAAAGATTCATAAATTTAATTTATGCCAATTTATACTAAATTAAAGTTAATGAAATAGTGAAAGTTTCCAACAGTACATAAAGAGTGTAATCTGATTTAAATAATTTATTTCCTCATAGCTGTAATGAAAACAGATTCTTGGTAAAATCATAGCTTTTTATATTTATAATATGTAAAAAAGTTTCTTTATTTTTTGACATTTCTCTTGATGCATCATTTGTGTACATTATTAATACATTCCTAGGATTTTGCTTAATAGATTTTGTAGTTTAAATATTTGCTGAATTATTGTAAATAGATTTCTTGTTGCATTACAAATTAAAGCTTTTTTTAGGATGCCATATTTAAATTGCAAAATGAGTTCCAAGATTGATTCCAAACAATTGATGGTTGTTGCAAGCTTTCTTTTTCATAACAATTTATGTTAATATCTCTATGGCATAATCTCTATGTCAATAAGCATATACCTTATACATCTGCTCTATGACATCATTTTTTTCCAAACCTTAGGCAAACCCATAATTACACTTAAATAGACTTTTTGTTATAGTTAACTAGTTTCTTAACAATTTTTTTTTTGGAGAAGAAATTAAGGATTATAGTTTTATCTACTCTTTGAAACTAAAATTGACTCCCCAAGTAATGAGGCAAAACGTAATGCAGAAAATATAAAACAAATTCTAATCTCTTTTAATCTCTTTTTTATTTCATTTTAAATACCCATCTATTTATTTAATTAATTTACATAGCTTAAATATATCCTTAAAAATAATATAACTTTTTAAGCATATTTACCCTACATGTTTATGCAATATTTTTCTTAGTATATTTTTACAGTATTATATAAACAATTGTATTATATTATTAAACCCTGCTTCATACTATTTGAAACTAACTTCCATTTGTAAAACTGTGTGAGTAACAAGAAAATAGATATTGAAATAGACATGAAATAGCTATTTCAATATAAAAAATAATAATAATATATAAATTATTAAATTTTATTTTAAAGAGAGAAAAAAAAATTGATTAAACTTAAATATAATTTTCTTTCTTTCAATGTTCAAAAAATAAGCAAAAATATTTTTAAAAATATACTCACAATGTGTCTATCCTTTCATTGTAAGAAACATATCTATGGCTAAAGTTATTTAATTTTAATACAGTTGAAATATTGATAGCATAATATCATTCATGAGATTACAAACTTTTTAATAATGTAATGCAAATTAATGACTTTCAAAAAATGCAGGCCCCATATTCTTTCATATTTAATAGATAAAATACTTTAATAGCTAACTTTATTTGAAAGAGATTTTTTTAATGATTTAATGATTGATAAAGGTAGAATGAAATACAATAAGATACACTTTAATAAATTAATGAGATCATAAGGATTGATAATATAAAGTAGTTAAAATAATACTATAAAAATAAAGCATGTTAGTTACGAGGTTGTGAAGACAAGTGAATTTGAAATGGAGATATTTTAAGTTCCACATTATTTTCCATTCTATAAATAGATAGACATCATTTTATGGCTCAAATGTTTGCTGCAATGTGATATGGTGACAATTTTTATCAATTCTCTTTATATTGTGCTTTTCTTTTTACAGTTCAGCATTTGCTGTCTTACATATTTATAATGTTTATAAGAATCTTATTGAATTAATGTTTTATTATAAAATTTTGTTAAAAAGTAAAAAAAATAATCTTTAACACTTTAACAAAATGACATATGCATTGTTCTTATTAATGACACTTTCCATTTGATTTCAATATGTTATTCTATATTAAATTCAATAAACTGGACTTGATTTGTTATATATATATATAAATTATAATGGTCTGAAAGAATGGGACTTGATTTGTTATATATATATATATATATATATATATATATATATATATATAAATTATAATGGTCTGAAAGAATGGGAGTCATACCATATCTGCCGTACAGGGCACCAACAGGCATTTGAACCTGGAAAATTTATAGAGTAGGCAGATACATGCTGTTAAGATTCCATTTTATTTTATATTTAGACCATTAGCCCCAGTCACTAGCTCAAAGAGATGCAGAGATTTATAAAATATAATTCTTAAAATATTTTTCTCAATCTTAACAAAAATAAAAGAAGCCACTGCCAGTAATAACACACACAAACATTTATTTAATATAAATAAAATTTAGCATTATTATTTTAGTCTAACTTTTATTTTTTACAAAACATTATAACTTATTTTACTTTAGATTTTAATTTACAATTTAACTGTTTTTATTTTATTTTAAAAATTTGCATTTGAAAATTTTTTTTTATCCCTTATTTAACCTTAGGCCACAAGTTCGCTGCTAAACTAATGTCAATCCATCTGATACATCGATGTATTCAATGTAGCATGAATACAGCAGCACAATACCATACTGTGAGGAATGCACATCTGAACAGAATGGTTAAGAGAAGAAATTGTTTCTCATCCAGAACAGGAATGTGACATCTGTCTGGCAAGAAGAACAATAAAAAAAACCTCCATAGGAAGGGATTGTGGTTCTTTTTGCCGACTTATGATCTCATTCCATAGGAAAAAGGGGTGATTCACGGAGCAGGAAATAGCATCTGTCTCTGATGGTCAATAAAAAATAGGCTTATTTCACCCAAGTGTGGTGTATCATGTGATCCTGTCCATAGTGGACCTCAGACTACATTTACTAATTACATCAATATATCCTATCGATTAAACCTACTTAACTATGAAACGAATAACCCAAGATTAACCCTCCCTTAATTAAACTAATATAACTTTATAAATCTATGCAGCCATTCATGCCCGACTTAAATTTAACATTTATTACAAGTTGTTTAATAAAAAAAATCATAACAAAACTTAAAAGAATGTAAAATAAATTAATGGAAATGATTTAACAAATAAATAATACATTCAATAAAATAATTAATAAATAATTTAGTTTGCTCAGGTAGGCAATGGTATCGCTATAATTTAAATACTGGGAAAATTTTATTTTTAATGTTCATGAATTTTCTAAAGTTCTTATGGTTTTAAAAGGTCCATATTTTGTAGTTCTTGTAATTTTGAACGTAAATTCCTACACCATCCTGAAGAGATTTGTATCCAGTTAGCCATTGGTCCTTTATTGTAGCTGGTATTTAATTGCTGGGCCCAGATGTCTTATAGTCCACAATATGGGAAAACGATATTTCATTTTTCTTTTAGAACAACTGAAGGAATTGAAAGTGGCTTTCAATCCCTTCTCCTCCAACTCTCTCCGACTTAACACATATCTCTTATTTTAATTCACATATCTTTCCTTTTATAATAAACTTTCGGATCCAGTGGACATTATGTCATGATGATGATGATCTCTTCATTCTGATCTGTTTCATGAGGGATTTCTTTTATTGGCTATTAGTTTCTATTGTTTCTCTCCTATCTGAACTTTTCTTATATATTTTGAAATGCCCAAGGGCTAGTTCACTTGGACTAATTAAAATAATCATTTTCATTTTACAATAACATTAATTAATTTATTGTACAAACTTAGATATACTTTTATCTTTAAATCTTTACTGAAAATTTAGTTTTAAAATACTTTTTTCTTCTTAATAAAGTTTTCGTTTTAATAATTTTTCATCTGTGAGACTTTATATATTAGAGTTTAGATGATTTTTAATTTTCAATTTTTAATTTAAAAAAAAAAGTTTTTAGTTGCAAATTTTTATTTTTCATGTTTAATTTTAAAAAAATAATGTAACGGCGATATAAGATTACAAACAAAAAACATAATAAATATTTAAAAAATGATGATAAACAGAGTATGTATTGAGAAGAAATGATTTTTTGTCCTTTTCTAGTGGGCAGGAAAGCATACAAGTGTGTGATCTGAGAAAATCAATGAAATATTAATTGACAAAAGTTTGGCTTCAAAGTGAGAATAAATGTGAAGACCTCATAAATCAATAAAACTATTCTTTGAAATTTAAAATTGGATAAATAAATGTTGAATGTATCAAAAGATCCTACAACAGTATTGGTGATGGTGTTAATATTCAGTTTCACAAAGCATTAATCATGATACTGGTCATCATTTTAATTGTCACTACTGCACTGAAATTTATTAATTACTAGTTTTAAAAACAAAAATTTAAAGTTTTAAAATAAAAGTAGAATCTTGCATATTTTTGTTTTTAATAATTATTATACAATGAGTAAAAGTAATCATAAATCATTAATAAAATACACTAAAAAATCAATACATTTCTTATTCAAAAAACCTTTCTAAAGTAATATTACACATGTTCTAAGAACTGATTGATAAAAATGTAATGCTGTCAATCATATAGAGGCTAGACTAAATTACTTTAAGTTTATCACTTATTAGACAATGCTAATCTCTTCAGATTGTTTTTAATTAATAAATCAATAATTATTAGTTCATGATTTTGACATTAAAATTTAGAAAAATACTATTACAGATAGGCTTAGAAGTACAATGTTATGCAAACAATAGACAATGCCACCACTTACTGAGGACTTTTGTCTCAATTATTTAGTTAATGAATAATTAGCAGGGATTTGAACCCAGACTTTCAAGCTCTCTTGATGTAGCTAAAGTATCTATAATATATTACTATTTAAATATTAATGAATAATTAATATATGTAAACAAAGATACTAAAAATATACAAAAATAAGTTTAAGAGATCTGGAAAAACCAGAAAATAAAATTTTGGCCTTTTATTTTAACACGTTTTGCTTTTATGGATTATTATTGAATTAAGAAAGTCAAACATTATTTTTTTTATCTGTTAATGATATAAAAACATCTAGTCTTTCTTTAAACGAAAAGATTATTTAAAATAGAAAATATTAATATAATTTGATTTTAAATGTACAATTTTTATTAACTATTTAACTAGGAATGTTATTTGGGTTATTTAAAATTTATGTAAAACAAATTTATTTTACCTAAAAGCAAATTATTTAATATATATATACATAAAATTCACAAAAAATATCAAATCATATGTCACATGACCTAATTTAATAAGCTTGTGTTTACAAATGTTATTCTACAAACTTGTTAAAAGTTTCTTTTGCGAGCTCTATATATAACATATAATTCAATATAGTTTTTGTAGTGGGTTAAAATTCAGTGTATAATAATTTAAACATTACTATTTAATTAATATTCTTTTATTTTTCTATTTTTATGGCTTTATTTTAACTATGTTTTTCATAATATATATATGCGTGTGTGTGTGCTTGAGTGTATAATATAAACATCAATAATTATCGTAAATGCATGGATTGGTATTTTTAAAAAAAATAGTAGCACAAATTTTATTTAAAAATGGAAAAATAACTTTTTTAAAACTTTAAAAGCTGCAATTCTTTTAAAAAGGTAATTTTCATTTACAAATGCAAATGCTAAGGAAAACATATAATGCTTCCAAACATATTCTTTCTATGTGGTGTTAATATCAATGTGCCATATATTTTATTATTTTAACCAAAAAAACATAAAATGATCATTTTCTTATGTTTGTTTTGTCTTATATAATTGTAAAGCAAACTTTGAAGCACAAATAAAATTATAAACATTGTCTTTTTAAGTATAGTTGAATATTAGAGTTAACAATATAAGGGTAAGTTTTTTTTTAAAAAATGTGAATTAAGAATCTAATAATAAATATGTAATAATAATAAATACAGTATTCCAAATTATAAATAAACATTGAACAACAAATTTTCCAGGTCCTCTTTATTAGACTGCTAAGCAAATATTTTTTTAGGCAATTTGATAACGAATTTGGAGTATTTATAGTAGCAGTGTTTGAAAGTTCATGGTTTAAATGTTAAGTTTGTCATTGGGTTTGCTTCTTTGATGATATTATATATGTTAAAAAATAAGAATTGCTACTTGAGTTCTGAATTTCCAAATAATGTTCATCAGCAAGTGGTACAAAAAAAATCCTCAGCTAATTTTAGTTTAAATGATTATCAACTTAAGAATGTAAACCGGTTTAAATATATTGCTATTGTTATAAATAAAAAAATTAATATAATAATCAATCTAAATAAAATTTCCTATTGAGAGCTGAAAGCAGGTTGATAAATAAATAATTAAAATATAATTAGTTGTTTATTTCAATTTTATTTAGATTGTTTATTATATTAAGTATGTATCTATAACAACAGTGTGGTCAAAAATTTTTATATTGGATATTTGACCATTGTATATAGAAAAATTGAATTTGGATGCTCAGGTAGAACACAGTTTCCAATGTGCTGTGGTTTTTAGCTACTCAAAAGCTAGAGTATTTCATCACATAAAAATAACTATTGCAACTAAGTTAGTTATATATATATATATATATATATATATAACTAACTTATATATATATATATATATATATATATATATAACATGATCTACATTCTTTGTCCTAATATAATCTGATAACAGAGACAAAACTGTTTATACAGTGGCATCACTCAGTGCAAGCCAGAGTAATCAATGAATGTGAGAAGATTTATGCATAAAATCCATACCTAGTTCCTACTCATTCAACATCCTCAGACTAGTTTCTCACTTGTCTATTTCTTCATTGAGGAACCTTGAATCTGAGGGAACTTCACCAAGTTCTTAGGATCTAATTCTACCTTCCAGCATCCACCTTTTACCTTTTTAGTCAAATATGAAGTTTTAAGTGCAAAATGAAAATACAGTAATGTTTTCAATTCAAGCTCATTTTCTTGTATAATCATATGGATATGAACTCAGTTCAGTAACTATACATTTTGGTGTCTTTGGTCTTTTAATAATCACAGTCACCATAATCTTATGGGAAAGAATTGGTATTCAACTTACATGATCACCATTCTTTATGCTTACACAATCTGATAACACAGAGGCAAAACTCTCTACATAGTAATGCCACTCAGTAAAAAAAAAAAGTAAAAGGAGGCTGCTAGAGGGTTGCATTAAATCCTAAGATCTAAGAGAAGTACTCTCAGATGCAAGGCTCTTCACTGCTGAAAGTCACATGCTAGAAACTTGTCTGGGATATTGAATACGTATGCACTAGATAATGATTGTATGCAGAAACCTTCTAGCATCCATTGATCATCCTGGCTTGCACTGAGTGATGCTACTGTATAGAGAGTTTGTCTCTGTGTTATTGGTGACTGATTATTAAAAAAACTAGACACCAAAGTGTATAGATATTGAACTGAGTTTATATCTATATGACTATACAGACAAATTATCTTGAATTGAAAAAATTATCATGCTTCATTTTAGACTCAAAGATTTATAGTTGACTAAAAAAGATAAAAGATGGCTGCTGAAGAGTTGCATTAGATCATAAATTCTATGTGTAGTGCTCTCAAACCCAGTATCTCTCACCGAATAAATATTTCCTAGATTATGTTGTAGCTACTGATTATGTTGTGAATTGTTCAGACACTTTTTTAAATTCTTATTGCACAGTAGATCACCTTTGAGCACTAGAATATTTTAATATTGCTGCCAAATTTTCTTTTAAGACTTCCTTCTACAACATACAAGATAAAATTGGAAGTGATATTAATTTTCTAAAAAATTAAAGAATTACTTTTGTGTATTTATAGAAAGTAAACTAATAGTTAAATAGATAAAAACAGTAGTTGGGATATCACTTTAGAGCTGATATATGCAATCAAAAAAAAAAGATAACTTAAAGGTTTTACTTATTTTTTAGGTTTTACTTATTTACTCATAGTTTTGTTAATATTTAACCAATATTCCATTTACTATTTAGGTTTTACACTAACAGAAATTGAGTATCATTTCCTTTCAATAGATAATTACTCTTTCATAGAAAGAAAGAAATTTGGAAAAATAACACCAAAAAGAAACTAACTAAACAAAAACTGCTCTTTTTCGAGACTATATCTCAAAATATCAATACTATAGACTTTCTATAAATCAGGATTAAATTATTTTTTTCTCCAAATTATCCCTTAAGAATTAGACTATTTTTACTAAAAACAGATTCAATTAAACATTTTTATATAATAAATAAAACAAATAACTCCTTTAAAATTTATTAGAACTTAAACCTGAATTTAGATTTTTTATTTATTCTATAAATGTGAGATTTCTTATTAATCTGTTATGTACACATTCCAGCATATTCTTTTTTTAAATTTTCTTCATGCATTGCATAATTTTTTGAGATTATTTTATTGATCATTTTACAAGAATATTTGTTTTAAAAATGTCAAAAAATCAAATTTCTTTTCATTATTGGAAACTCTTGCATTAACAGCCTATCTTTTTTGGAGATTTGCAGAAATAGTATCTATTGAATTGAAGGTAGTGAAAATAATATTATTTGTATGAGATTTAATTGATTGCTGAAACTGATTTTTATAACATGTATGAATAACTATAAAAAATGTTTTTCTTAGGAAACAAAAAAAAAAAACGCTATTAAGAATATCTCAACACTATTATAGTTTAGCTATAAGAAAATAAACTAATCAAAGTTAGAAGGGTATTTAATATTACATATAATTGGACAAATTATAGATTAATACTTCCAAGATAAAATGATTTACTAATTTTTTTTAATGATATTTGCAGTTAAAAATTGGTTTTATTTGAAAAATATTGTTAGAATTTTTTTTAAATATAAAAACAGCTTGTTACCTATGCTCCTCACTAGTTTCCTTACAATGATTGTATTATTAGTGGGTAAATTAAAAAAAAAAACTGTGTGAGCTAAAACTACAAATAAGATAGTCATTTTCTACTAATACTTATTTTACATTATTCTTTGCTGTTCAAAGTAATGTATGGATCTAAAATCGTTATGTCATAAGCTATTAATGCAATGTATATTACATATAATAGTTATCAACAAATTTAACTCATTTTCATTTTTGGATAAATAAAACAAATATTTATTTCATAACTTAAAACTTTATTATTTGGGTAGGTCAAAGTTATAAATAATTTCAAGGAATTCCATAAGTGATATCTGGTCAATAAGTAATGCTGCAGTACCCCCAGAAAAAAAAATTAAATTTTTGCCAGAAAAATATCAATAGTATAATAATCATTTAATATTTGGCTGAATTGTTATGTACCTACAACTTTGTGAACTATTTATCAAAATAATTATTTAAACCGATGCTTGAAATTTGATTCAAAAATGCTGCTAATTATAGTAGTGTCAGAAACATCATTTTCAGTGAATATCAGCAAGTTCCACTACGATATATTTGTTTTTACCAATACATGTAACTAATGCCATAAAGCTCATCACTGAGGTAGCATCAATAGTTATTTGAGGGTAATACATTTATCTAAGCTGGTTTCTATTGAGAGTAAATATTTTTTATTGCTTTCATTTAGTATGAGAACAATAAAATATTTTTATATGTAATTAACACATAAATATTTATTACAGAAAAATATAACAAAATGATAAAAGAAATATTATTTTAAATAATTACCATAATACGTGATAGTGATTGATGAATTATATCAAAAAATGAAATAAAAATTAAAGGTTAATCTATTCCAGATATTATTATTTGTCAAACAGCAATTAGTATATATATATATAATTTAATAATGATTGATGTGAAAAAATAAAATGGTGTGATTGCGAAATTAGAAATGCTCTGATTGTTTTCCTTGCTTACTTTTTGATGAATATACAATAATAAAACATTCCTTCTTAAAATTTTCAAGGACTGCTTCTGAATTACATATTTTTTTATTGACATTAAAGCATTTTTAATGCTCCTGTTAATTTAAAAAAGAAAAATATACAACACCATATAAATTTCATTTTTTTTTTTTAAAATCGATTGGATATTAAAATAGCTCTTAAAGAAAAGAGCACCCAGTAAACAAAGTTTTTGCATTGTTAAATTTAAAAAAATAAAAATATTTTACATCTCATTATTATTTTTTTTACTTAATAAAATATTTTCTCTATTAATTTAACAATATATATATAACATTTTCTTTAAAAAAAATTGTCTATTATCAAAATATTTTATAATTAAAATAATTATTTATTACTTTTTTATATTTAACAATGGTTTCTACATACTGCTTAATATTTTATTACATAAATTTACTTTATTTATAAAAATGACTTAGCTACATTTATATTAGTATGCATAATATAATCTATTAAAATAATGAAAAAAAACATTTTAGTTCTTTAATTTTATTTCATTTCAACATGAATAGGATTTACATAAGTACTTACTAATTGAAATATAAGCTAATTATTTACCTGTATCAATATATGTAATATATAGAGTATATGAGCACAGACTTTTGCACGACCCACCACTCTTCACTCTATATCATAACACTGATACACTTGAATACATATATGTCAAAAAAATAAATAATCACCAATATATATATATATATATATATATATATATATATATATATATATATATATATATAT